>CM035836.1:291468768-292115331 GCA_020510985.1 Pholidichthys leucotaenia | reverse complement strand
ACTCCCGAAGCACCCCCCACAAAAATCCATGAGGGACGCGGTCAAATGCCTTCTCCAAGTCCACAAAACACATGTAAACTGGTTGGGCAAACTCCCACGAACCCTCAAGAATTCTCGAGAGGGTAAAGAGCTGGTCCGATGTGCCACGGCCAGGACGAAAACCACATTGCTCCTCCTGAATCCGAGGTTCGACCAACGGCCGGACTCTCCTCTCCAGTACCTTGGCATAGACCTTCCCAGGGAGGCTGAGGAGTGTGATCCCTCTAAAGTTGGCGCACACCCTCCGGTCCCCTTTTTTGAAGAGAGGAACCGCCACCCCGGTTTGCCATGCCAAAGGCACTGCCCCCGACCTCCACGCAATGTTGCAGAGGCGTGTCAACCATGACAACCCAACAACATCCAGGGCCTTGAGGTACTCAGGGCGAATCTCGTCCACCCCCGGGGCCCGGCCACCAAGGAGATTTTTAACCACGTTGGCGACCTCAGCCCCTGTGATAGGCGAGTCATCCCCTTCGTCCCCAAACCCTGCTTCCTCTGTGGAAGGCGTATCAGTGGGATTGAGGAGATCCTCGAAGTATTTCTTCCATCGCCCGACGATATCCCCAGTTGAAGTCAACAGTGTTCCATCCGCACCATATACAGTGTGGACGGGGAGCTGCTTTCCCCTCCTGAGCCACCGAACAGTTTGCCAGAATCTCTTTGAAGCCGACCGAAAGTCTTGTTCCATGGCCTCACTGAACTCTTCCCATACCCGGGTTTTTGCTTCAGCAACCACCCGAGCTGCACTCCGCTTGGCCTGCCGGTGCACCTCAGCTGCTTCGGGAGTCCCACAAGCCAACCAAGCTTGATATGACTCCTTCTTCAGCTTAATGGCTCCCCTCACCACTGGTGTCCACCACTTGGTTCGGGGGTTGCCACCACGAGATGCACCGACCACCTTGCGGCCACAGCTCTGGGCCGCCGCTTCAACAACTGAGGTGGAGAACATGGCCCATTCAGACTCCATGTCTCTAGACTCCCTCGGAATGTGGTTGAAGTTCTTCCGGAGGTGGGAGTTGAAGACCTCCCGGACAGGGGCCTCAGCCAGACGCTCCCAGCACACCCTCACTATACGTTTGGGTCTACCAGGTCTGAATGGCTTCCTCCCCTGCCATCGGATCCAACTCACCACCGGGTGGTGATCAGTTGACAGCTCTGCACCTCTCTTTACTCGGGTGTCCAAGACATACGGTCGCAGGTCTGATGATACGATAACAAAATCGATCATCGACCTGCGACCTAGGGTGTCCTGGTGCCAGGTGCACATATGGACACCCTTATGCTTGAACATGGTGTTTGTTATGGACAGACTGTGGTTAGCACAGAAGTCCAATAACTGAACACCACTCGGGTTCAGATCGGGCAGGCCGTTCCTCCCAATCACCCCCCTCCAGGTTTCATTGTCGTTGCCCACGTGCGCATTGAAGTCCCCCAGTAGGACAATGGAGTCTCCAGGAGGAGCACCCTCCAGCACCCCAGTCACAGACTCCAAAAAGAGTGGGTACTCTGAAACATCATTTGGTGCATAGGCACAAATGATGGTCAGGACCCGTTTCCCAACCCGAAGGCGCAGGGAAGCAACCCTTTCGTCCACCGGGGAAAACTCCAATATAGAGGCAGCAAGGTGGGGCGATACAAGAATACCCACCCCTGCTCGTCGCCTCTCGCCCGGGGCAACTCCAGAAAAGGCCAAGCTCCAGCCCCTCTCCAGGAGACTGGTTCCGGAACCGGAGCTGTGTGTTGAGGTGAGGCCGACTATATCTAGCCGGTATCGCTCAACCTCGTACACCAGCTCAGGCTCCTTCCCCACCAGAGAGGTGACATTCCACGTACCAAAAGCCAGTTTAGAAAGCTTGGGATCAGTCCGCCAAGGTCTCCGCCTTTGACCGCCACCTAATCCAATTATCCTGATATACATTTTCTGTAAATTCTTGTTAGATATTACAACCACATAAAAAAAGATAATCTATTTTAACATTTTAAATTGCATACTGAAACTAGAAGGTACTCAGAGAGTGCATATCTCCGCAAAGGGTGTTGTTCACCCACACTCTGCTCTGCCACTGCATATCGGCAGCAGGTGAAAATCTTGGTGGAGGCAAAAATTTTTGCATAATCTTGCTAAACCATTGCTAGGACACTGAGCCTTGGTGGAGGTATGCAGTCACGGATCACCTCCAAAATGTAATGGGTTCATGTGTGAAAATTTCATCAAACTCTGTCCAGTAGGTTTGGAGTAATCTTGCTAACACTTTGTGAGAAGATAGAGCCTTGGTGGAGGTATGCGCTCTCGGATCATCAGCAAAATATAACGGATTTCTCTCTAGCCCAAGGACCACCTCTGGTGAAAATTTCATCCAAATCCATCCAGTAGTTTTTGTGTAATCCTGCTGACAAACAAACAAACACGGATGAAAACATTACCTCCTTGGTAGTGGTAAAACATCAATTCTACAAATTAATCTGTCATTAATTTTATGCAACTTTCCCTCATAATTTTGCAGTGTTTTTATAAAACTGTATTTTTAATGATCATTTGAGACTTGATTCTCAAATTTGATGCTTTTCTTAACCACTTGCACTCCGGGCAATTTTCCTAAAAATGCCAAAAAATAACGTGCCCAAAGTAAATCGAAAGCTGTTATTCAACCCTTTGCAGCATCTTCATGGGGTTGGTCTCATTTAAAAGAAAACACTTTGAATTTTTTGGCAAAAAAAACATAATCTCTCTACGTGCTCCGGCCACTGAGTTACAGTCATCTAAACATACTGAACTTGAAGAAAAAAAAATTGGACACAGTGTTTTTTTGGATACAAATGCTTGTAAATAACACACAGCTGTCCGATCCGGCTGGAAAATGCAACAGAAATGTAGAACCAAGTGTTATCCAGCTGAGATCCAAATTTGGTAACAATACCACAAAAAATGAATATTTTACACAGCTTTGTTCTCAGGCTGTTCCCAGGCGTTTTGGAACTGTGCCAAATTGTGCCAAATGGCACAGTTTGGAAAAACATCTGTAACTTTTGAATAATTCAATGTAGAATCTTCATTTTAGGCTCTAATGGAAGGTCACACTCAGGGCTGTGTCTGTGTGTGTGTGTGTGTGTGTGGGCGGGGGGTCGTCCCCCCCCCGCTACCAAGGACCGAGTTCGGCCCTCGCTACATGACGGATTACACTCCTTGCATGTTTTCACAGCGGCTCCCCCCCCACTCGCTACTGTGTGTGTGTGTGTGTGGGGGGGGAACCGTGAACGGACCGTGAATGCCCCCCCCCCTCGCTACAGAAGCGGGCCATCGCTACATGATGGAATAGACTCATATGCTTCCCCCCGCAGACCGGGGGGCGTTCGGACCGTGAACGCCCCCCCCGCTCCTCTTCTGCAGCAGGGGGGGGGGCGTTCACGGTCCGAACATGGCAAATGAACCATTTATCGCGGCGCACGCACTTCGTACTTCATGCGCAGTACAGTTGTAATTTACCGATCGGTCAAAAGTCATTTTTGGATTACAGTTTTCAGGGATAAATAATAATTTAGCTTATAACACCTTACCTCTTCACAGCAGCAGAGTCCTGGCGAACATCTCTTCCCCATTGTCAGACGAACGCGACGCTGCTCCGCTCGTGGATCCCGAGGATTCTCTTCCGTCATCATAGACCGACGGAGGCCGACAACAAAAGTCGTAAATCATTCGCCAAAACGGCAATAATGGAATTATGTTTTGATCGGGATCCACGAGCGGAGCAGCGTCGCATTTGTCTGACAATGGGGAAGAGAAGTTAGCCAGGACTCTGCTGCTGTGAAGAGGTAAGGTGTTATAAGCTAAATTATTATTTCTCCCTGAAAACTGTAATCCAAAAATGACTTTTGACCGATCGGTAAATTACAACTGTACGGCGCACTTCGTACTTCGTGCGCCACGATAAACGGTTCATTTGCCGTGTTCGGACCGTGAAGCCCCCCCCCACCCCGCTGCAGAAGAGGAGCGGGTGGGGGGGGCGTTCACGGTCCGAACGCCCCCCGGTCTGCGGGGGGAAGCATATGAGTCTATTCCGTCATGTAGCGATGGCCGTCTTCTGTAGCAAGGGGGGAGGGAACCCCCCCCCCACACACACACAGTAGCAAGGGGGGGGGGAGCCGCTGTGAAAACATGCAAGGAGTGTAATCCGTCATGTAGCGAGGGCCGAACTCCGTCTTTTGTAGCGCCCCCCCCCACACACACACAGCCCTGAATGTGACCTTTCATTAGAGCCTAAAATGAAGATTCTACATTGAATTATTCAAAAGTTACAGATGTTTTTCCAACCTGTGCCATTTGGCACAATTTGGCACAGTTCCAAAACGCCTGGGAACAGCCTGAGAACAAAGCTGTGTAAAATATTCATTTTTTGTGGTATTGTTACCAAATTTGGATCTCAGCTTGATAACACTTGGTTCTACATTTCTGTTGCATTTTCCAGCTGGATCGGACAGCTGTGTGTTATTTGCAAGCATTTGTATCCAAAAAAACACCGTGTCCAAATTTATTTTCTTCAAGTTCAGTATGTTTAGATGACTGTAACTCAGTGGCCGGAGCACGTAGAGAGATTATGTTTGTTTTGCCAAAAAATTCAAAGTGTTTTCTTTTAAATGAGACCAACCCCATGAAGATGCTGCAAAGGGTTGAAGAACAGCTTTCGATTTACTTTGGGCACGTTATTTTTTGGCATTTTTAGGAAAATTGCCCGGAGTGCAAGGGGTTAAAGCAAAGAAATGAGTCTGATACACTAATAATGTTTCCTATTAGCAACAACTTAGCATCATCATTTAGCATTTGCTGTTTGACAATAATAAGATAGAGATGGTGTTAACGTTATTTCCCTCCAATTAAAACAAGTTCAGCAGACTATCCTCTTTGATGCAGCACGGTGAAAACAGTCCCACATCCCTGGCAAAAAGAAGCAGTGGCTATTTGACCAAAACATTAGTTTTGACTTAGCCGCCGTACTAATTGCTGGAAAGAAGCCTTGCAACTGGCATGCCTGTGGGGGAGAGGCGGGGTGCTGACAAGTGTGTGAGGAGCTTTGCTGATGAATAATTTTTGCAAAAATCCCAATATAAATGATAGAATTTTATGTGAAAAGATAGACATTTGTATCTTGTCATCTGATATATATTGTCATATCGCACAGCCCTTTGCTGACGTTGATAGCACGATGGATCTTTCCAGAAGCAGGAATGAGTCACATGCTCCCAGGCTCTTTTGGCCATGTGCCAACCCAAAATACTGACTAAATCAAACATCCAATGTGGCATGAAAAAAATCGGGGATTTTATTTTTAGGCCACTAGTACATACCCATGCATGCCCGTGCATACCTGTGCATGCCCATAGAAACCAAGTCATCATCATCATAGCAGTCTGTGGCCAAGACAGTATAAGCAAGTATTTCTGCATGCCCGTAGAAAGCAAGTGTAAGCAAGCACGTCAGCACTCATTCAGTGATGTCTGCCTTTGATTTTTGAAGATGTCCTAGGTCCTATGATCTTTGATGATGGCATAGCGATGATGTACTGCTTCAAATGGGTGTAAGATTTCCAGATTTACACACAAACTGACAGAGATTTCTTGAATTTATCGTATTTTTTAAGATTTCCAGATTTACTGCTTCGAAAAGGTGTGGTTTAAAGCGCTGTTTCCTATTGTGTATATGATGGCATGGTCCTTTTGTCTATATGACGACATCACAAGTCCTGATGTTCACTGTATATGACATCATAAAGACATGAAGGCAGGCTTGATGTCCTTTGATCGCGAGTCCTGATGTTCACTGTATATGACATCATAAAGACATCAAGGACAGCATCATATCATATGCTGTCAGGCAGGCATCACTGTATATGACATCACAAAGACATGAAGGCAGGCCTGATGTCCTATGATGCAGACATCATAGGTACATCATCGGCACATCATAGGCTGTCCTATGATGTCCTATGATCGTGACAGAAAGACACACACACACACACACACACACACACACACACACACACACACACACACACAGATTTCTTGAATTTATAGAGTGATATTGCCCAGTTCTTCTTTGAGTATGAATGAATCCTTCTTATCTGTCTTTGAAAAAAGTTATAAAACTCATGAAAATGCAGAAACTTTCCTGTATGCTAATCTGATTTAAATCTAAAGCACATTTGAATATGTGGCAATCCCCCCACCCTCAAACAGCCAACTCAGTATCGCGGTCATGCGTGAAACTGACACGGTCCACTACAGGACAAGGCAAATTCACTTTTGTCACTGTTAGTAAGACTACTACTGCACAATTTCAAATGCACTGAATACATAATATGGAGGCAGGGGAAGGCAAGTGTAATAGTCAGGGTTAGGGTAATGGTTCAGGGCTCCTTTTCAAACCTTTGTCAAAACTACACAACTTTACCACTAGAAGGCACCGTTTTCACTATTCTCCGTCTCTCTGACAGGGTATCCATTTGCCCACACTCACAGAGTGTGTAACAGACACAGAAAAAAGCATCTTTTCCATGTATATCATACATTCTCAAAGGGTGGGCAAATGTGCGACTTATCCTCACTTTTGGTGAAACTGGGGTGAAATGCTAGCTTTAAAGCGCAGCATCCAAAAGCATAAGTATTTTTAAAGGAGAGCATTTGCTTTACAGAAAGTCACCAATGATAAATAAAAATCATATCTCCCCCCAGGAGGCATGCTGATGTCAAAGGTCCAGTTGGACATTAGAAACTGAATTAGAGCATCTCCTCAAAATTACATCCCCGTATACCGAATTCTGGCAGCACAAATATTTAAATGGAAACATAATTGAGTTTTCTGCCAAAACAAAAAAAAAAAAAAAAACTTTCATCATTCCTGAGCATTAATGAATTTTCTGTTTTTTTCACACTCAAGTGATTTGTCCGCCTAACATCCATGCCAACTACCGACTAGGGCAAAAACGCCAAGTGTCTAAAAGGGTAGCGTTACATAGAAGAGTTCTGCACTGACTCTTTAAAATTACTATGTATATATCATCAAATTATTGATATCTTTACAATACAATATTTAGCTGACAATAATTGTCATTTTGTATGAATTGTTGATCCCTTCTCATTTAAATGTGTCTTCCACTGATGGGCAGATAACTGAAAAAAATAGCTGAATGACAGTTAAAATAGCAGTGCATAAAATCTGATAAACAATCTTGATTATATTATATAACATTATTTTTGCAGTGATTTGTTAGGTTTCGGTGTCAAAGATATCCATAATTTAGCAGGCAGTTTGTTGTAACAAGATACTGCTAGAAGTCTTCTACACGATTTAACGGCAACAGTTTTCATTTCACCAATAAATCATTTTGAGTGTCTTTCTTTAAACTCTTCTGTTCTCTGATTTATGCTTGAAATAAACGTTCAAAATCACTTGTGTTTGGCTAGTATGTTAAGAGACTCATAACCCAGCCAGCATGTCCGGGTGGGCGCCACCAAAGGTTAAATGTGGCCTGTCTTTTTGTGCACGTGGACTTTAGCTGTGGTGCAGGGAAGCAGGTGAGATGAAACCCAGCGGGCCCATCATGGCTTTATAATGGCTGAGCAGGATTCAGTCACACCTGCACCACAGGCAAAAGTATGCACAAGTCAAACATTTATGAGAAAAAACGTGAACATTTATAAGAAATAAATGACAAATTCACAAAAAAAATAGTAGCAAATTTATGAGAAAAAAGTCACAAACTTATGAGGAAAAATTTGAAAAAGTTGCAAATTAACAAAAAAAGGTAGCAAATGTATGAGTAAATAAACTGAAAATTTCTGAGCAAAAAGTCCAAATTTATGAAAAGTTGTAAGTTTACAGTAAAAAAAGTTTTCGATTTTTAAGAAAGTTCTAAATTTACGAGAAAAATGTCACAAATTTACCCCCCAAAAATAGCAAATTTACAAGGAAGAAAGTAATAAATTTATGAGAAAAATTGCAAGATTACAGTAAAAAAAAGTTGCAAATTTATGAGAAAGTTCCAAAATTACACGAAAAATTTAGCAAATTTCCAAGAAAAAGTCACAATTTTAGAAGAAAAACCAATTTATGAGAAATAACTTGCAAATTTAAAAGAAAAAAAATCAAATTTATGAGAAAAAGTTGGTTACAGTAAAAAACTAGAAAAGCACTCGGAGAGCGCAGACCTCCGCCAAGCGCCACAGTTCCCCCCATACAGTGTTTAACATCATAAATATTAATCCTACATTTATTTTGTCTAAATTTATAGATTCCTTGACCATGAAAAAAATGCCATTCGCAAGTGGCATATATTATAGCTATACTGTGATGCTTGTTCTGTTTTTGTTTTTCCAGACGGTGATCTGGATCACCACCAAAATCTAATCATCTGTAGGATACCCCATTTGTGACAATATCTGAAAATTTCATGAAAATCCATCCATAACTTTTTGAGTTATCTTGCTAACTAACAAACAGACAGACAAACCAACGCTGATGAAAACATAACCTCCTTGGCGGAGGTAAAAAAAAAGAAAATATACATTTGAGAAAGTTTCAAATTTTCAAGAAACTAGAAAAGCACTCAGAGAGTGCATGCCTACACCAAGGCTCCTTCCATGCCTCATGAACCCCCTCCAAAATGTAATGGGTCTGTGTGCAGATCACGAGCCAGATGGGATGAAAACTGCATCAAAGCCTATCCAGTAGATCTGGAGGATTCTTGCTAACACACTGTGAGAAGATAAGAGCCTTGGTGGAGGTATGCATTCTCAGATCATCACCAAAATATAACGGGCTCCTCGCTAGCCCAAGGACCACCTGCAGTGAAAATTTCATCCAAATCCATCCAGTAGTTTTGGTGTAATGCTGCTAACAAACACACAGACAGACAGTCAGACAGACCACCCCGGTTACATCACCACCTTGGCGGAGGTAAACACGATCAAATTAAGGAGGGGAAGTCACTAATGTACAAGAAAACAGCAAATTTATGAGAAAATAAGTTGAAAATCGGTAAATAGGTAAAGTCCATGTGGGCAAACCCAGTTGGGATTTCCGCTTTGGTGAGGCCCACTGGATTTTCTAATGAACTGTGTTGGACAGGAAGAAGACAATGAAGTACCACAGAACTGCAGCATCATTCACAAGGAGTAAATGTCCATTTTTATATTTCACCTCTTCTAACTACATCATGCTGACCCTGATGCATTCAAAGTAGCCCTCAGAGTGCAAGTAAACCTAATTAGGAAAGCATTTTAGCGGCAGAAAAATGAACGACTTTGGTACTATGAACTGAATAGAAGACAGATTAAAAAAAGGACCTTGACAAGATGGAAGAATTGACCGCAATAAGGCATTAAATTGTTCAGGAAGGGAGGGTTTTTTAAAAGATAACTTACCCCAAATATCTAAGGTTCTGAAATGTTTTGAAGTTGTTCTTCTCAATTTGGCTTCTTCTTTTTAAACGGATTCAAAAGAATAGACTGGTGCTGCTTTAGTGGGTTTAGTTTGCATCTTAACAAGAAAAATATGCCAGTGATGTCACTCTGAGGACATTCTGGTTTCGTGCACGCTGGGATAGAATCCTGGGTAACTGAACTGTGTCACTGTTAATGCAGTTAGTCTTATCTTTGTTACATGGTTGATTGCAGATTGTCATTTTTTAATTAAGCAGCTGGGTTTCTGATGGTGCTGCCGAGCAATGATATGGACTAAAGGTACTGAACGTCAGTCTTTTGTACTGTTCATACATCATGTGTAGTATCACTGGGAGTGAGTCTATTCGTGTGGAAGTCTTACACTGGGAATGTTGTGTAAATCCCTCTTATACAATGGTTTATTCTGACTGAGCAATTTGTTTGGACAACAAGGAGTCCAGGGGCCTGTGCTGTGAAGCAGCATTTCGCTTTAGCGAGGTAACTTAGGGTTAGCACTTGGTTGTTAACCCCGAACGTCTAACTTAAGACGTTCAGAACAATGTTGGAAAATCTTAGTTTGAGCTACACTGGTTTCATCTAATGTGGTTCAAACTACATAGTTTCAGAGAATGTCAGAATACTTTGGTCATGTCTGTCATGGTGTGTATCGTACGTACCTATAAAGAAACTCTAAATTCACCACAGGTAGCGCATATGCAGAATTGAAAATGGGTAAAATATGACAGGAATCATGATTAAAAGCATGAAACATAATCCCCTTTAGTAAAATATATCCTGACAAATAGGTTGTTGTTGCTGCTTTATTTCTCTGGCAAACATAAACATCTCTGGTTGGTTGTCCAGGCAGTGACTCAGTGGTGAGAGGTTAGGGAACAACGTAAATATAGTACATGATTCATTCCACCAGCTAAACCAAAACCAAACTACCACAGACCAGCATAAACCAGCACAGACCAGCGTTTTCTATACTGGTCTATGCTGGTTTTTCCAGCAGGGAGTGCACATTGAGTTTTTACGCATTTTGAGATATGCCTGAGTAAGATGTGACCAAAATAGTTATTTACAGAATTTTTTTTTTTCCATTCCACTTATTTAGTTGCTGTTCAAGAGGAAAACTACTTCTATTACTTCAAGTCCTGCTCAACCCCAGCACTGTTACTGTGTTTTTAAGCACTTTTGATGTGCTTTAGTCGTGTGCCAAGCGCACATTTAAAACCAAGACAATGAATAAAAACTGCATTTTTTTGTCATATTGACCTGTGTTGGTTTGAAATTTGTCATTCAACAGATCGCTGAACATGTGCGGCCCAGTTACATGTCTCGATTTCAAATTGTGGCCCAATTGATTTTGTAACTGAATAGCCCTGCTTTAGGGAAATGGGCCCAGGTTAAGATCCAAATAACAGCACAGTGGGTGGATCAACGCCCCTTTCCAGCCAACTAAATCCTTTGGAAAATGGCACCCACCTGCCCTGGTGGTTTGAGGAGACACACCCCTCCCCTCTGTCAACGGGAGGCCTACATTGTTATTTAAGGGAAGCTCCTCCACCAGGGTCAGATCCTGCGATTGAGTCCCCGGTCTTTTTTCTGTGCTGCAGCCAATAAAAAGCTAATTTTACAGCACATTTGTCCTTATGTCTGTATTATCTCAGCACAGAGTAGACTGTAGGCTACAATATAGCATCCCTACTTCAAAATTCATTTATGCTCCACATCTGACAGTCAGTAGGAAAAAAGCCTTAAATATTAACCTAATAAATACGTGTATTAATAAACTGAAATTACACTAAGGTAGAACAAAATACTTTACTAATGAAGCAAAAAATCAGATCAGTCTTCTAAACGGTTCACATTCTCCTGTAAAGTCTGATTGTTGTGGGGAAAAAGAAGATAAAAGAAAGCAGCTGAATAGTCCTTGATCCGATGATTCTCTATCTTTTCACCCAAAAATTACTCAACAAGCGCCACAGTGACAGATAATAAAATATTTAAAACAATCACTTAATTTAAGCATTCACAATGTCAGCTTTTTCAAGTTTCCAATTTTGACTGTCGCTGCTGTTTTCCATCCTCTGTATCTCATGCCCGTACTCTTCATACTCATTTAATCAGACACTTTTTTCTTCATCAGTCACATACACCACTCTCCTGCCTGTTCATTCTCCTATTGGTCATCTGCTGCGACCACTGCCTCTTTTATGCAAATGCACACGCAGCCACATTGATTAGCCCAGGGTCCACTTACCAAGTTGATAACCACGTTTGTAAAACAGAAAATCCCGATCCAGATTGTCTGGTTCGTAGGGCAGGCCTCTGGAGTACTGTCTTCAACAATGACAACATCTTGATGCTTCATCAGGTATGTATCACTCCACTTCAGCTGTTTTCTAATACTCTTAAATTAAACTGTTTGTGGCTTGTTGTTATATGTGAGCGTTGTAGTGTGTTGTGCACCTTAATTTCCACAGTACTGCACTTTTATAAGAGACAAACTTCCCAACCCAGAAAGAGTTTTTTGTGTTCTGGGTTTATTCTAGTAGTTATCTCTGGAAGCTGCATTAGCTTCATATTCTGATACTCAGATTTTAGAATAAACGAAACAGAGTATAGTTTCTACTGAAGCCTGATACTGTAATGAATGCTGCCAATGCTTCGTTTATAAATGGCTATAAGGGACAGCCCCCCTCCCAATCTTCCTCACCCCAATTTTGGGTGGTTCATACATCTTATTGAATACACTTAGGGTTTTGGGGTTGGGGTGTCAGCCTGGGTCACAGCCTAGCAAGTGCCTCAGCAGCACAGCACACCGCGCTCCACCGCTTCGACGTTACAGAGAGGCAGGTGGCTGAACACTCTCAGCTGCTGCAGGCTATTACGTAGCAGCTGAATGCAATTTCTGATCAACTGGGCCGCATGTCTGCCCAAACTGTTTGGCTACATGTCTAAGTTCAGCCGAGTGTTCGCCGTCCTTCCCTGTCTCCTCTCAGGCCGAGCCACCAGACCTCAGCCTTATGCCCGAGGTTTATCACAACCTCAGGGAGGTCTGTAGCAAGTCACGAGCGCTAGCACATCCCCTGCATCGCTCGTATGACTATGCCATCGACCTCCTCCCGGACACGAGGGTGCTGTCCAGCAGGCTCTATAATATTTCTGGACCTGAGAGAGAGGCGATGGAGAGGTACGTGAAGGACTCTTTGAACACCGGCCTCATTTGGCCATCCTCGGCTCCCCTCAGGGCGGGGTTTTTCTTTGTGGGTAAGAAGGACAGGTCCCTGTGTCCGCGCATTGACTACCGGGAGCTCAATGCCATAACTGTCAAAGATAAATACCTTCTGCCCCTGATGAACTCCGCTTTCGAGCTCCTGCAGCGCTTGCACGTATTCTCTAAACTCAACTTACGTAACGCTTACTATCTTGTTAGAATGCGCGAGGGGGGTGAATGGAAAACGGCATTTAAAACGCACCTGGGGCAATTTGAATACCTAGTTATGCCTTTTGGATTAACTAACGCCCCAGCGTTTTTCCAACGTTTAATTAACGACGCCCTCTGCGATATGTTAAATCAGTTCATTTTTGTCTATCTAGATGACACCCTGATTTTTTCTCATACACCAGAGGAGCACCAGACTCATGTTAGAGCCGTGTTACAGCAGCTCTTAGAGAACCAACTTTATGTCAAGGCAAAGAAGTGTGAGTTTTCCACCAATTCCACTTCTCTCCTTTATTGTAGCGGAGGGGGAGCTGAGAGCTGGCCCGGCCAAGGTGAAGGCTGTGCTTGATTGGCCAACACCCCACAACCACAAGGAGCTGCAACGCTTCTTGTGGTTTGCAAATTTCTATCGCAGGTTCATTCGGAACTATAGTGGGATAGCACAGCCTTTAACTAAGCTGACCTCTATTAAGGTGCCATTTTTATGGACCGAGGCAGTTGAACAGGCCTTTGTGAAATTAAAGGGCATGTTCTCTGATAAACCCATCTTGGCTCAGGTCGACCCCAGCTCCAATTTACCCTGGAGGTGGATGCTTCAGAAACAGGGGTGGGTGCAATTTTGTCCCAGTGCTCCACCTTGGACTTAAAGCTCCACCCATGTGCATATTTCTCTCGGCAGCCCACCCTAGCCGACAGGAATTACGACGCTGGGGATCGAGAGCTGTTGGCTATTAAACTACCTTTTGAGGAATGGAGACATTGGCTGGAGGGAGCTGTTCACCCTGTAGTCGTGTGGACCGACCACAAGAATCTCAAGTATCTGCGGTCGGCCCGTCGGCTGAATTCTAGGCAGGCTCGCTGGGCCCTATTTTTCCAGCGTTTCAATTTCACTGTCACTTATAGGCCCGACTCCCATAATGTTAAGCCTCTCTCCAGGCAATTCAGCTAGGACCCGGCTGACGCCCCTTTCTGCTCCCAGCCCATTCTCCCGCCTTCGTGAGTCCTGGGAACCCTTACCTGGGAGACTGAGAAGAGAGTACGCCAGGCCCAGTCCTCTGAGCCTGAACCAGCAGGTTGCCCCCCTAACTGCCTTTACGTCCCTGTTGCCCTCCGCAGCGAAGTTATCCAATGGGGGCACACCGGACGTTTCGCCTGCCATCCTGGTGTGGTGCGCACCATAGACATTATCAGGTGAGTGTTCTGGTGGCCCATGCTGCGGCAGGACGTGCAGGAGTATGTGAAGGCTTGCCAAACTTGTGCCCGCAATAAATCCCCCCCTTCCCCCGCTGGTCTCCTTCACCCCCTCCCCGTCCCCAGCTGGCCTTGGTCCCACATAGCCATGGACTTTGTTACTGGTCTTCCCCCCTCTCATGGCAACACCGTCATTTTGACTACTGTGGACAGGTTTTCCAAGTCCGTTCATCTGGTCCCTCTCCCCAAGCTGCCATCTGCCTTCAAGACTGCCGAATTGTTATCCCACCACATCATCAGACTGCACGGCATCCCTATGGACACTGTGTCTGACTGGGCTCCACAGTTCATCTCACGGGTGTGGAAGTCCTTCTGTCACTGCCTTGGCACCACTGTCAGCCTCACCTCTGGTTACCACCCGCAGAGCAACGGGCAGGCGGAGCATGCCAACCAGTCCCTGGAGGCCGCTCTTCGTTGCGTGGCAGCCGATGACCCTGCATCATGGACAAAGGCACAGTGACACAGAACTGACAGCAGGCAGGATCAGTAGACGTCCCGTGTGCACATGTACGGAACATGTTCTGTAAGGAACGTATTTGGTACGTTCCGTATCGTACCGTTCATTCTGTGTGTTAGTCAGCACCGGCAAAGTATGTATATAAAAAATGACTGGTGCTCAATCGCAAATTTCATTGAACATATGTGTAAAATGACATCTCCCTACTATGGTCACTGTTTGTGTGAGTTAGCAACATCAAAGAGTAGCATCTAGGAAGTTATTTGTTTTCACATAGTGATATAGTCTTGTCACAACAATATATCATTAAATAAACAAAATATAATCTGCTGTCCCTTATTACTGTCAATTTATGAGCTGCATTTGTGGAACTGTTGTATGAAAGCAATATTACAACAAAGGTCATGACATAATAGTAATGTGTTATTGGTTAAATATGACTCTACATTTGCGTGACATTGGTCCACTTTGTAGTGTCCATAATTCCGTAACACATATAAGGGTACTTTTACTTTGTATTGAGCCTTGAAGATTAATCCAGAAACAAACTAGCCAAAACACCATGCGTTAACTTCTAAAATGCCGCTGCTGTTTCTTCACAGTTGCACCCCAATCACAGCAACAACAGAACCTGTGACATCTTGCGAGACTCCAAAATTAAACAGATAATCATCTGTCTGCGCTGATGAATGTGTTTACCGTAGTAAATGTCAAAGCCTTCTAAGAAGCCGAGGGAAGACAGCTCACACACAAACACGCACACACTCACCCAGCCAAAGTTGATCACTATTATTCAGACACGCATTTCATTACAGCACCCAGAGAGCCCAGTAGGAGGACTCACAATTAAAGTGGTGGATACTTAAACCAATAAACCCAGTTTGAAGGGAATTGTTAAAATGCATTCAAGATTCAAAATATGAATCTAATTTATTCAAAGACGAGTTTGTCCTTTTGTCCCCTGCCATGTGTGTGCGCGTGTGTGTGTGCCTGAACACAGCAATCATACCAGTGCTGTGTGGGAGGAATTTTCTTCCCAGTCCAGAATTCTGCAGTGCAACCTGTCTTGCTTATTAAGGAGTTAATCACCCATCTGAGTCTTCAAATATCTTCCAGCCATCCCATGGCAGGCCAACAACTGTTTCACAGTTTTGCTGTGATCACACTGACGTTCTGGATAGAAATACTTTAAAAAAGATTAGTTTTTTCGCATTTCATGAATGAATAGATATTTCCTAGTCATAAAAATTAATGCAACTAAATTAACTTAATTATATTTAGAGACGTGTTTTCATGCACGCCTAAGAAAAAGGGCTACCACACTGACTTAGAAGCACAGATGCACATGTCTTGTGGGGTACTGGGCATTGATCTGGCTATTCAATTTTCAGTTTTATGTTTGTGGTATGAGATTTTTTTTTTTTTTTTTTAAAAAGGCCAAATATACTCCATTTGCCGTCTTAGCTCAGGTGCTAAGGTGATGACCTCTTTTTCAGCAAAGTGCTTATCGCTTCATTTTCAATTAACTTCCTGTTTTTAGTAAGAAAGTGCCATCAGAGTTTAGTCCATTATCACCTTTCAGAAGTGGGTAGAATAGGCAGAAACTGTACACAAATAAAAGTAGAAATACATGATGATAACATAGCACGTAGTCACTACAAAGTTACTTCAGTAGTGAGTAAAGTGACATGCCACCAAAAAGTTTTTTTTTTTCTTGTCAACATGTCTGTAACTTTTTTTATTACTTACAAGACATATCAAGCACAAAATCACGCAAATGTCGCATGTGTCTGTTTTTTTGCTTTTAAGTGTCACATAAGCCCCGCCCACTCAAAAAAGGGGCATTGAAACAGTGCATTTCTGGTGATGTAGATAAGTACAGCTGCTGGCACGTGAGTACTGCTGAGCCAGTCAGGTCTTTCTGGCCTAAATGAAGTTAGCCTATGGCCAGTTAGCATTTTTGGACAGCTGATTTGAAAACTTCACACAAGTTAAGATGAATTTTACCATTAAACTGCTTTTAAGGACTGATGTGGTTTCGGTCATCATCCTAGGCCACTGTGCATAAAACTGGGCATATCCTTCAACAGTCTTTTTATCACAGGATTTGTGCTGTTTAATGTAGCACTAGCCACTATCAGGCTGCATTCAGACCAGTATAGTCCGGGGGTCTCAGTTCGATTGGGCAGGGAATGGCGAGAATTTTCACACCTTCGTTTGGTTTGGTTCACATTCACACAGCACTTTACTCAAGTGGACCAAAGTGCCTGGACAACGTCACGCAGTTACAACAGCTGCTCGTTTGTGGCACTGTAGCCGAAGCCACCACTGACCAGGTAGAAAAAAATCTTGGCGAAGAAGAGAAATCCGGCTCATCGATTGACCAGGACCGAAAACGGAAATCCGTTCCCTTCAGCCAGGTTATCTGTCCGCCACAAACAAATAAAAATAAAAAAACTCTGCTGTCCATATGAACCCCCGTGCCGCCATCATGTCACTAAACGTTTTAAAAACTTCGGTATTCTTGTGTGTAGCCACAAGCAGCTAAGAAATCTGGTCCTCAGACCAAATACATATCAGAGCCTGCATCTCCTCACTACTCCAAGTCTGTCTACAACACATTTTTCAACTTTTCTCCTCGGCTTTCTCCGGTAAAAGGATTTCTTGGATCCATGTGGTTGTCTTTATTGTTATTTTCTACCCGAAATGCGCTATGGTAAACACCACTTCCTCTACTCAGATTACTTGTTGCTATGGTTACACAAACGCCGAGGGGCACTTCTGTTCTTTGGTCCACTGGATACTCTGTTTGTATTCACATGGCAAACAAAGCGCACCAGACTTCACTTGCAAGCGAACTGAGACCCCCATTTTTGAGGGGTCCAGACTTTGCTTGTTTGGTGCACATCAGAGTTACAATGCGCCAAACGAACCAAGCTATCCGCAGATAGTCCTTTGGTCCGGAACAAACAGTGGCCGTCTGAATGCACCCTTAGCCTTGTAGTATGTGGATTGGGCCTAGTCACCCATTCTGGCCTTTGAATGGGGGGGGGGGGGGGGGTTGTACCTCCTTCTTTTCAATGAACAACTTTTTCCTGAGAGTGGTTAAACTTTTTAACCATATAAATTTGGAACTTTTTTGTAAATGTCTGTGATGGTTTTCTCTTATGTTTTCCTCATAAATTTGAGCCTTTTTCTCCTGTACATTGGGGACTTTCTTCTCATACATTGGAGGTTTTTCTATTCATTTCAGATATTTTTTTTCTTTTTAAACTAATACCTCTTTATCTCATAACTTTGGCAGTTCTTTTATAATACTGTAACTTTTTTCATTAAAATTTGTAACTTTTTGATTAAGAACTAAGGTATGCATTTTGACTAAGTGTGGATATCCTTACTTGTGCTTTAACTTCATTGATTATTGAGCCTTTCATACTATTGAGCCCTTTCATACTCTGTAGCAGAATATTGTGCCCCTGTCTGGTCCAGGTCATCCTACACACACCACATAGACACCCAGCTGAACACAACCATGAGAACCATAACTGGGACAATCCGCTCAACACCACTCCCCTGGCTCCCTGTACTGTCAAACATAGCCCCCCCACACATCCGGCGAGCAGCACTAACTCAAAGGATGCTTCAAAAAGCCAAAGATTCTCCTCACTTACCAATCTATGCAGATATCTACACCCCACCCACTGACCAACTTCCATCCAGACGGCCGATTTGGAAAAACCCTCCCCCAGCTGACTTCACCATCCAGACAGCTTGGCAAGAGGAATGGGAGACCAAGGAGGTCCCAAACAAACACCTGGTGACAAACCCCAACCAACAGGTCCCGGGCACCAACCTCCCAAGGAGACAGTGGTCTACACTCAATCGCTTCAGGACTGGACATGGCCCCTGCTTGGCCAGCCTTCACAGATTGGGCAGCAGCCCTAGCCCACTGTGTACATGTGGAGAGGAGCAAACAATGGAATACATCACAGAGGCTTGCCCGCTCCAAAGACTGGAAGGAGGATTACACACCCTCCATACAGCAAACCAGGAGGCAACTGCTTGGCTTGAGGACTTTGCATTCGCTAAATAAATAAATTATTGAGCACCTTATAAAGTTTTTGAGCACCTTTCTTCTACATTGTCATGATGGTGAAAAGCAGTTGACACTGGTGCCTCACAGCAATTGGGTTCTGGGTTCAGGCCACGGCAGTACTCTTGTGTATGGAATATTCATGTTCTCCCCATACTTGTTTCTCTTGTATCTCTGGAGTAATGCCTCTGCAGGCCTAAGGCAGTCTTGCAAGAGAGATTCTTCATCTCAAGAATCCTCTACCAGTTATAAATCCAAATGCTAACACTATGGGCCAGCAGTCCAGTCTAGATTCAATTGTCTTTGGTGCACGGTGCATTTATGGGTGTGTCCAAGTCCATTTTGCTTTAAGAGCAGCATACAAATGAATTTTGCACGAGACGCTAAGAGGCTGTTTTAATGCTCTTAACTCTTTCACGTTCCACTTTCACAAGACATCAGCGTCACCTGCTGTCCCTGCCACAGTTCTGCACCTGTTACGTGCTGTGTCCATAAAGCACAGAAAACCCAGTTGTAACAAGCAATTCACATCACAAGATGTCAGACACGTATAGCTTACTGCTCTTCACTGAAGGACTTCACACAATGAACCATCACAAACATCATTTCCGGTAACATGAAGAAGAGAATGTAAACAAAGGGTCCATCCCAACATATATTTCCACACAGAGGAAGCGTTTGCTCCAAATTTTGCTAACTATGATTCTAAAGAATCGTAGTTTGCAAAAGTTGGCAAAGAACAGTTTTTTCCAAAAGTCATCATGGCTCTGAATTCTCAGTCCAACCCTCCCTGACCCTCTCAGTATACCTCTAAACGCATCACTGTGTAACTGACATTTACGGTCCAGAATGCTGTGCAGTCTTTTTAATATTTTTATTTTTATATTGTATATGTGACTTATTTTATCTTAGATTACGTACATTGCACACATTATACATTATTTATTGCAGGAATTTATTGTTTTTATGCTTTTTATTTTTCTCTTTTACATATGTTGCACTGAATGAGATGCTTAAATCTCATGCTTCTGAAGGGAAATATTTACCTTTTGTGACAGGAGAAGACGGTCTGGAGCATATACACTTTTGTCTGCCATCGACGTAGCTGTACATGACGACAGAGAACAATAACGCTGGTTCGGCCGTTGCATTATGCAAATTAGATGTGTAAATTTACTCCTATCTCAAATTTTGGATCATATTCTACATCTTTCTAATTGACAGTAAGCCATTATCTCTTACCACTTTCAAGTTACAATGCAATGTCTGATATCCAAATGAATATTTTCTTCAAAAAAATTTGGCCACCAGAGGGGGGGCACTGACGGGTGCACCGCTGCGCCACAGAATTTTAAGAGGTTAATTATTCAGAGGTGTGTTTTAGGCATCATCATCATCATCATCATAGCAGTCTGTCGCGGGCAGCAATGACTGTTTCATTTAGGTCTGATCAGATTCCTCTACGCAGCTCTGTCCCCCGCCCTCTGCTGCCAGGAACTCAATAAACAGGGGCACAATATCAAATGCGTAATACTAAGGGCCCCTTTACACAGCACGGCGACTGTAGAGAGACTGGCCCAGTTTTTGATCATTTGGGAGATCCTTGTGTGTTTTGGACTGAGTCAACATGTTGAGGAGACTGTGGCGACTGTGGAAATCATTGAAAATCATTGATAGATCAGAAATTGTCCAGATCACTCCACGATCTCTCAGTGATCTCTACCCCTGTGTAAAGGGGGTATAACATGATAGCATGATGAGAGGATAAACCTTGTTTTGTACTAAGGACAATGTGGGCTCCTTAACAAAGTGAAAATGCGCTGAAGGGCAAGGAGCTTTTTAACCTTTTCCATAGCTCTGCTTGCATTGTGGAGACTTGATCACAAATATGCAGGGATGAGAAATGCACAATTTAGAGATAATGCCAGTCTTTCTGACTGTCCATGATTTTGACAGAGTTGTAAAAATGGTTGCCCATGGCAAGATGCTGGGATAGGCTCCAGCCCCGCCGCCACCCGAAAAGGATTAAGCAGAAGAAGATTAATGGATGTAAAAATGGCTTCAATTATATTATGTCTGAGGTCAGTTAATGTTTCCTTCTCTGCTAAGTCCAAAATTGTTGTGTTTTAAGAAAAAAAACTGTCGGGATACGTTCATTTTGAATCATTCTGTTGAAAGAATGATGGCGAAACTGTTATAAGTTTTGCACGCACCTGCCGGCTCTCCTCCGGCCATAGTGATACTTCTTTTTACTGGTACCGTGCCGACTGGTCCCGCTGCATGACAATATAGAAGTCCAGTACTTCAAAAAAAAAAAAACAGTGA
The DNA here is from genome assembly GCA_020510985.1 of Pholidichthys leucotaenia. Taxonomy (NCBI): domain Eukaryota; kingdom Metazoa; phylum Chordata; class Actinopteri; order Cichliformes; family Pholidichthyidae; genus Pholidichthys; species Pholidichthys leucotaenia. Next base: position 292,094,283 of record CM035836.1, on the reverse strand, counting down.
CCCACAGTTTGTTCACTTACAGAGATGATAGATAGATAGATAGATAGATAGATAGATAGATAGATAGATAGATAGATAGATAGATAGACAGATAGATAGATAGATAGATAGATAGATAGATAGATAGATAGATAGATAGATAGATAGATAGATAGATAGATAGGAAGAAAGAAAAATAAATAAATGCAAGGTGCAAAGCGAGGCACAAAAGCATACAGATTGCTGTAATTGTCACGAGCTGAGTTCTGCATCTTCTGCCAGACTCGGCCTCGTGGCTCCGCTATATAAGTGCAGGTTAGTTAGTTAGTTAGTTAGTTCTCTGCATTTATGTATATTTATTATATTTTTTGCCTTTGAGTTTCATTATTGCTTTTTATTTTTCTGTTTAGACTCCCGTTCTGTCTCTTGTTTATTTGTAATGAATCATCAGTCTGTATTGATTATGTTTTTTCTTCGTACCTGTTCTATGGTGCGTTTCTCTGGGTTGACAGCTGTCAGGCGATGTTTCCGGGTTTATGCTCTGCAGGGGGCGTTGCCTGTCAAGTTGTCAATCCAACCACTCCCCCCTCACTTCTCCCAGCTGATTTCATCACCACTCATTATTTCCTTTTGCTCGCTCAGGTGAACCCACACCTGTCACTTGTTATGTAATGGGTTTTTATCCCTATTTAAGGGAAACTGTTGCACATTTTCATTGCTGCTGCCACGACTTATCAGACTGAATTCAAGCCTCGCTCAATCCACGTCAGAGTCCTGTTTCTGCTCTGGCGTCCATCCTTTGTAAGTTTTTCCTTGGTTGTTACTTTGTCATTTTGTGTATTGTGTTGAACCTGCTTCATCGAGCCCACTCCCACCTGGATAAGGGAAGTGGCACAGTGAGGATCCTCTTTTTGGACTTCTCCAGTGCCTTCAGTACCATTCAGCCCCCTTTGCTTCGGGATAAACTGAGCAAGATGGGAGTGGACTCCCACCTGGTGGACTGGATCTCCGACTACCTCACTGGCAGACCACAATATGTCAGGCTGAAGGACATTACGTCTGACACAGTTGTCTGCAGCACTGGAGCCCCCCAGGGCACAGTATTGGTCCCTCTTCTCTTCACCCTGTACACCTCGGACTTTTGTTACAACTCGAAGCTGTGTCATATCCAGAAGTATGGCGATGACACAGCCATTGTTGGGTGTATCAGGGATGACAGAGAGGAGGAGTACTGAAGACTGGTAGGGGACTTTGCTGCATGGTGCCACACTAACCACCTACAGCTCAACACCTCTAAGACAAAGGAGCTGGTTATTGATTTTGGGAGGTCCAGACCAAGACCTCAACCAGTCCTGTTAGAGGGAGCTGAGGTGGAGGTTGTGGATTCATACAAATATCTTGGGTTGTGGTTGGACAATAAATTGGATTGGACAACATACATTAGCCACTTGTATGGGAAGACACAAAGTAGGATGTACTTCCTACGGAGGTTGCGGTCCTTCAACATCTGCAGCAAACTTCTGCGGATGTTTTACCAGTCTGTGGTTGCCAGCGTCCTCTTTTACTCCGTGGTGTGCTGGGGGTGGGGGTGGGGGGCAGTATATCCAAGAAGCATGCGTCCAGACTGGATAAACTGATCAGGCGGGCCGGCTCTGTGGTCGGTGCGAAGCTGGACACCCTGGTGACGGTGGCAGAGATGAGGACTCTGGATAAACTGTTGGACATAATGGACAATGTCAGCCACCCTCTGCACACCGTCATCAGTGACCAGAGGAGCCTGTTCAGTGAAAGACTGCTCCTTCCTAAGTGTCGGACCAACAGGCTCAAGAATTCTTTTGTCCACCATGCCATCACACTTTATAACTCCTCACTTGGGGGGGGGGGGGCATAGAGTACAGAGGACAGTAGGGCATTCATAGTGCAATAACTTTAACTTAACCATACTTGTACAAACCATATTCAGCCCTGTATTTATATTGTGTATATTATGTTAAGTGTTTTGTTTTTTTCCCCCCTTTTTTGCTTTTCTGATCTGTATGCTCCTTTTATGTGCTGCTGGAAATTTTAAATTTCCCAGAGGGAGTCATCCCAAAGGGATTAATAAAGTTTAAGTCTAAGTCTAAGTCGAACTTTATGTTTGTTGTTTTTGTTAATAAACCTCATAAGCTCGCAGTTCAGCGCCTGGGTTCATTCTCCCTGCCCCGAAAAGAAAGCAAAAGAAATTTGAAGCTCACAGCTTAAACCCACACAGGCCCATGGAGGGCATGCAAAATTTACACAGAAACACCTCTGCCGACCAGGGGACATGAATCAGAAATGCTCTTGCTGTGAGGTGACAGTACCAGCCATTGCTGCCATGGTTATCAACATCTTTTGTGCTCAATGACATATTTGGGATGTATGCTTTTACTGTCTTCCACACTCTTGCATTTCTAATTACCTTAAAAAAAAACAGTTAGGGCCATATTTTGACAGTTTATTCATGTGTCAGTTCTCAGAGGTGCATGACACGTTTATGGGTGTGGCCCAGTCCATTTTCTTTTCATGGTAATGGGAGAATGCCTGGCAAGAAGTGTGAAAAAGCTGGTCTACTTATTCAGAAGTGTGTTTTGGATAACCCAAAGTGGTCCTGCCCGTACCTTTAATGCACAGAGGCACATTATCTAAAGTGAACTCTGATCATGATAGCTTGTTTAAGATACATTTTGCGCCGGCCAAAGGGTGTCTGTGTGAGTGAAAATGCCTGCAATAGTAATGCTGCTTGGTAATAATGATGACATCAATCCCACACCGTAAGCAACTGCTGCTAATTTACGGCCAATTTCCAACAGTAATAAACTGTATTAATGTAATATGGTTTTGGACTGTAATTTGCAGTGCATTGTGGGCTGTTCAACGTGAAGCAACAGCACACAGGCCATCAACAGTATGCTAATGTTTTAAAATACAGTAAACTACAGTACTTTTTAGAACAGGTGTGGCAAACTCACGAGAGAAAATCTGGAAAACCTTTCAGAGCATTAGGACATGTGCTGTGCTACTCAACAAGAAATCCTGCTTCATCTGCATCAACTGGATTGTGCATCTACAAAAAAACAATTAAAAACTAACATCTCTTTATTTCTTTGCCAGTAGAGTATTACCAAAAATTATGTAAGCTCTCTCTTGTGTCGTGCTCTTAACTCCACATGTTGTTCTGACAAACCATAGGAGACTTTGATATTATCAACTTCATAAGCATGTAATGTTATTGTACACCCCTAAGTTATTTTGATTATTTTGTTTGTTGTTATTTCAGAGCGTCAACATGAATAAAGCTAGGGAGAGCAACAATAGCCATGTTTACATCTAATTACAGTTCAGATCAGAACTTTACTGTTTACATGGACCCTGAAAAAGTTGATCTAATTATGATGTGCATTTAAATGTGTCACACATTTGAACGGACTAAATCATTTTGACATGTGCAGAATTTTCTGACATTCCGGAAATAGTAGAAGAAGAAGCAACTTCCAGTGTAAACAAACCCACTTCGTGTGTCTTTCTCTTTTTGAAATGGACCTGTATTATGTTATTCAGACTGTACTTTTGCTTCTGCTGGTCTCCGCAATGAAGCTACAAGCCCAGCAGTACATAGTTCTGCATATGACGAACAGAGGGAGACAGCAGGACGATTGACCAGTTCTGTTTTACTCCCGCCATGTCTTCCGCTAGCTGCTGTAAAGGCGGAAATATGTTACATCGACGTGTGGCTGACGTACAGACATGCAGAGTAAACATACGCATTTTCTACCCAAACTTCAGAATAAGTGTTTATATGCGCACCAATAGGATCGACAATTGGCATAACCCAGCCATCTCGATCAGAAGGAAATTTTGATCTGAAGGAGTCAAACTGGGGATTCTAAATTGTCCTTAGGTATGACTGTGAGACTGAATGGTTGTCTGTCTCTCTGTGTTGGCCCTGCAATGGACTGGCGATCTGTCCAGGGTGTACCCCGCCTCTTGCCCAAAGATGCTGGGATAGGCTCCAGCCCCCCCACGACCCGAAAAGGATTAAGCGGAAGATGAATGGATGATGGATGGAGTGTGATCGGTTCAGAATCTTACAGATAAGCGTGTTTACATGAACCATTTTTATTCTGATCAGGCTTTTAATCCAATTACTTGTGTCCATGTAAGCATGGCTAATGACCAGCAAGGTGGTGATCATCTCTCTTTGACAGACAATAGTACTGAAGCAGTTGCAACTTTTGCTGTGTTTTCATGTTTGGTAAGCTCTCTGACATGAGGAATTTCAGTTTATTGCCATTGCAACTGTTTTTGTTTTTTCATAATCTCTTTGGCTTGAGTATTTGGGGCATCTATCTGTTTGTATTTTTTTTATAATAAGTTATTTGTTTGTTTGTTTGTTTGTTTTTACAGTAGCAGTATTCATGTTGATACTGCCTGTCTAAATAAACATTTGTGCCATTAAATCCCTTTGTAAGCTGTTCATTATTTAGTAGGTTTAAACACCTGTCTGGAGCCCACAGAACAATGCTAATTTTAATTGCATTAATTATTGGGATTTTAGATGTTCTAAACTGCTACAGTAATAAGCTGTAAAATCATTTTACAGTAAAACTTTTTACAGTGCAGTTGATGCCCAGTTAGTTATTTTAAAGAGAACAAATGGGGAAGAGATAATGCTGGGTTGAACAATAGAGCTGAATGTTTTAATGCTGTGTGCACAGCTGGAACACACAGACATCACTGGGGGCCGGCGGTTCTGGGCATCCGCTGCTTGAGGACCCAGACTGTAAATGCAGCACGAGTGGCCTCGACCCGGGCATCACGCCACACGCCCTGGGTACCCAACTCTCCTCCATTCCTCAGTCCCCGTTGTCGGACTAATAAAGGACTGTCTTATCTTATCTTAATTGTCCTGGGATTAATACATTTATCAGTAAAACAACAGCTGAGTGTACATTTTTTATTACCCCAGACCGAGCACAAATGGGCAAAAGATTGATTGAAGTAGATGACTGAGGGGACACAGATATTATAGATTATATGGACAGCATAATATTTTGTAACCTTGCATAATAGTCCTCCGAATGGAAGAGAGAGAGGGTAAAAACCAAACCATGGGTCTGTCCAGATCTGATGAGAAGCCGCACCAGCCGAGGCAGATGTTGCTGCACCTCCGTCTCTCCCGGAAGTTACAGTGAGAAGTAAAATGGGACATACTCCCTGTTCATTCATTCATTCATTCCCTTAAAAATAAACATCTTAATGCCTAATAAGTCCGTGATGAAAATGAAAATGGATGGATAAAAAATCTTCAGACTGACAGTGTTGCTCCACGCTTCCCCCATGCACCTCATCCACACCAGAACGCACATATGCTTCTTGTTCATTCATTCCCCTAAAAAATTCATACAACACTGCCAAATCTGTAGATTTCAATGGTGAAATCTACAATTTAAAAATTAGAATGTGGATGGAATTTTGAAAAATTAAGTGTATCGTCATATTATAATTAAAATGACAAGTGATTAGATTATAATAGTTACAACTTTCTTAAAAATCCCAGTGCATGCTGTTTCCTTCTGAGCTCCTGTCAGTAGAATCTGCACAATTTCACAGCACGCCACTGAAAAAGCACTAGCACTGAACTGAACTCACTACACACTTGGATCCACTGCTAACACAAGTGTGCTGGAAAGAACTTCTGTGGCCGTTGTGGTCATGTTGAAGCAAGCTCGTATTAATGTGGGTTCTCTTTCATGACTGATGTTTAAATTTATCCCAGGAGCTCCACACCGAATACATATACATATAAAGCAGAGAACAATACAGTCAACTCAACATCAAGTGAGTAGCAAGTGCTGCTGGGAAGACACAAACAAAACAGATGTTTTGCATGATGAAGGTGTGACATTTCAGGCACCCCTACTCTTCATCAATTCTTCAATAACAGCAACAGAGACATGGAAACTGGAGTGGTGGTCTCGTGACATTCTCATGATATCTAATGACAATCTGGTTAGTGCCATAGAAATATAAGAGATTACGCCTATTTGAAGGACGGAGGTATTCCATTGTCAAGATATCTGGCTTCAGATGAAAGTGTTTGACAGACAGACCAACTCACAGACTGACACTGTTATCATGATATTTGGCTGCTGGTGGAGCAGAAAAACTACCATGCTGTCAGTGTGCATCAGTCTGAGCCCACAGTGCGGGGTACGGACAGCAAACAGATGTCACCATTGTTTACAGCACTGTAACACTTGAGCCACAAAAGCAGCATGAGTGTAATTTAATATGTCTATTATTAGATTTACTTACAGGCTGTTTGTACTGTAGGAGTTCCATGCTACCCTCTCCTTGAGCATGAAATGAAATAAGGGTTTAAGACAAAGGCGGCAATTATTTCATATGCAGCGGGCAATGACTGCTTTTAAGTGCATCCAGAGTTAAATACAACCTCAATTGGATTCCACAAAGATTAGAATTCATGGCATGTGTAACCCCAGATTAGAGTATTGAAACATGAAGAGCAAACAGCACAAGTGGTCTTTAGGTTAATGGGCTGATAATGACAAACAGATCTGTGGATTTGTCAGATCCTCTCTTCTCACACATGCGGCTACAATCTCAGAGGTGCTCTACCCACAGCCAAGAGAAGAGACGACAAACGATTAGACTCATGATGCATGCAAGCGTGAGTGCGTCTTATCTCTCCCTCCTAATGCCAGTACTCAGTGGGGATGTTACTGATGGAAATGCGATGGTCCTTTTATAAACTAGCTCCATAAGTCTCTGAATAATTGCCTCTTTGTTCTGCAACATAATTGCATTAATACAAAAGGCAATTGCTCTGGATGAGAAATCAAATCAAACCAGATCATATTCAGATGAAAATGTCAGAAAGGCTATGTGTTTGCACAAAGGAAAGGAGATTTAAGCAAAAGGAGGGCAATCAATCAATCAATGTTTATATAGCACTTACGGGGGTGGTAGCATCATATTGTGGGGCTGCTTTACTGCAGGAGGAACTGGTGCACTTCACAAAATAGAAGGCATCATGAGGAAAGAACATTATGTGAAAGTTAAATCTTGGGCATAAATGGGTCTTCCAAATGGATAATGGCCCAAAGCATTACAAAGTGGCTTCAGGGCAACACAGTCAGTGTTTTGGAGTGGTCATCACAAAGCCCTGAACTCAATCTCATAGAACATTTGTGGGCAGAGCTGAACAGACGTGTGTGATCAAGACGGCCTACAAACCTGACTCAGTTACAGCAGTTCTGTCAGAAGGAAAGGGCCAAAATTCCAGCAAACTGTTGTGAGAAGCTTGTGGAAGGATACACAAAATGTTCTACCCAAGTCATACAGTTTAAAGGCAATACTACAAAATACTAAGGAGATGTACACTTCCGATCAAAAATTTGGGGTCACTTAGAAATTTCCTTATTTTTCAAAGAAAAGCACTTTTTTTCAATGAAGATAACTTTAAACTAATCAGAAATACACTCTATACATTGCTAATGTGGTAAATGACTATTCTAGCTGCAAATGTCTGGTTTTTGGTGCAATATCTACATAGGTGTATAGAGGCCCATTTCCAGCAACTATCACTCCAGTGTTCTAATGGTACAATGTGTTTGCTCATTGCGTCAGAAGGCTAATGGATGATTAGAAAACCCTTGTGCAATCATGTTAGGTCTGCAATGCTGTAATTGCTGCAAATGGAGGATTCTTTGACGAAAGCAAAATTTGAAGGAAAAAATTATTATTTCGAATACAAATCATTATTTCTAACCTTGTCAGTGTCTTGACTATATTTTCTATTCATTTTACAACTCATGGTGGTAAATAAGTGTGACTTTTCATGGAAAACACAAAATAATTGTCTGGGTGGCCCCAAACTTTTGAACGGTAGTGTATGTAAACTTCTGACTTTGAAGAAAGTAATAAAATATTATTTAGCAAATATAAAAGTTATTTAGCAAAAACTGCGAAGCAATATATTACAAGAGTAGTTATATCACTTGTTCAACAACGGGACAGACGAACTGAGCTGAGCTGAGGATACCCCAACATATGAGGAAACACCAGGGGGAAGATAGAACTTAAATATTGTGGAGTGTGTAAATGACGAGGCAGATTTGTCTCAGGCAGTTTATTACACGTCTCACACATGGGCATAGTAGAAAGAGAGCATCTCAGACAGAACTCTTCTCTTAAATACTCAGGTCTTCCTACAGCCACTTCTACACATCAAAGGTCACATTGCATTCACATCAAAGGTCACATTGTATTCACTTCCTTAATCCCTTAACATCCCCCTCGCAGTCTCTGCATTCACTTCCTTAATCCTTTAACATCCCCCTCGCAGTCTCTGACACACAAAGGATCCTCCTAGCAGTCTCTGACACACAAAAGATCACACTTTCACAACTTCCTGTTATCTCCAAGGAAACTCTGCTCTTTGTTCTTAGCTAAGATGCTACACATTATGTTTTCCCCATGTGCGGCTACACCACCCCCCCGAGCATATTGGATCGAACAAAAGAATAACAGTCCGTATGCTGTGACAGAATCATTAAACATCAATCCACATGCTGCTTGGGCTTCCGTCTTCTCCCGTATCTGCTGTAACCAGGATTCACCGCCTCCGCGGCGCCGTCATGCTGGGGAGCTGCTGTTTGGGGCTGAAAACCTTTTGTCTATCCCTGTGGGTGTTCTGGGGAAATTTTATTCTGGGAAGGTCCCCATGGGGGTCTTCCACGCCGAGGGGCCCTCACCAACAGCACTTGCTCGTCCGCCACCACAAAAGCGAGTTTGAGTCTGTTAATGCCAACCTTTTCCCTCCTACCCCCCAAATCTAGCAAAAAATGCTTGTCCCCTGTTTCCAGCACTCTGAACGGTCCATCATAAGGTGGGCGCAGTGGGGGGCGATGTGCATCGTGTCTGACAAAAACAAACTCCACGTTTTTCAAAGTTTTAGGCACAAAAACGCGCGGAAAACTGTGGTGAACGGGGCCCAGCAGCGTGCCTGTGTCAATGCTACGCTGCAACAGCTGAGACGGGGAGCTGCCCGGCGCAGGATTATCTGGGAGAAACTTCCCGGGCAGCCGAAGTGGCTGCGCAAAAACGAGTTCAGCCGGGGAAGCTTCCAAGTCCTCTTTAGGCGCAGAACGTAACCCCAATAAAACCCACGGTAGCTTGTCTACCCAATTTGCTTCCATCAGTGACGCCCTGAGAGCCGCTTTCAATGACCTATGAAAACGTTCGCATAACCCATTAGCCTGTGGATTGTACGCGGTTGTGTGGTGAATTGTGACACCCAGGCTGCGGGCCATTGTTGACCAAAGTTCGGAAACAAACTGAGGGCCTCTGTCGGACATAATGTCCGACGGGACTCTAAAACGCACCACCCATGCTGTTAAAAACGCGCGCGCCACCTCCTCGGCTGTGGTTGACGCCAGTGGAACCACCTCAGGCCAGCGCGTGGTGCGGTCCACCATTGTCAGAAGGTGCGTGCACCCCTGTGATGGCGGGAGGGGGCCCACGAGGTCCACGTGAACATGGTCGAACCTCTTAGCCGGGATGTGAAACGGCTCCAAGGGAGCTCTCATGTGTCTGTGTACTTTGGCTCGTTGGCACGCCATGCAGGCTGCTGCCCACTCTTTCACTTGTTTGCGAAGGCTCGGCCACACAAATTTCTCTCCTACCATCTTGACCGACGCGCGCACTCCCAGGTGCGCTAAAGAATGAATCGAGTCAAAAACGCGGCGGCGCCACGCGGCCGGTACCACGGGACGCGGTCGCCCAGTGGAGACATCGCAGATTAGGGGGGGCATACCGTCTTGCAGCACCCTGCTCTCCAGCCTTAACCCTGTTGGCCCAGACTGGAGCATGCGCACATCCGCGTCACTAACCTGCTCTGCGGCCATGGCTGTGTAATCTATCCCCACGCTGACCGGGGCCGCCACGGCGTGTGAGAGGCAGTCTGCCACTACATTCAGTTTACCCGACACATGCTGAATATCGGTAGTAAATTCTGAGATCGCGGCCAGCTGTCTCTGCTGCCGGCCCGACCACGGTTCTGAAACCTTGGCCATCGCGAATGTTAGTGGCTTGTGGTCAACGAACGTGGTGAAACAGCGCCCTTCCAGCCAGAACTGGAAGTGGCGAATGGCCAAGTGGAGAGCCAGCAACTCCCTGTCGAACGCGCTGTATTTACGTTCACTATCGTGCAAAGTCCTGCTGAAAAAGGCGAGCGGCTGCCAAGCCCCGGCTACACGCTGCTCCACGACCGCCCCTATGGCCACATCTGACGCGTCAGTAGTGAGCGCTATGCGGGCCGTTGGGTCTGGATGTGCCAACAACGCAGCGTTTGCCAGGGCTGCCTTGACTTCCGAGAACGCCCGCTCCCGCTCCGGGGACTATTCGATCTTATTCGCGGGTTTCTGTTTTTTGAGCGTGGCGTACAGTGGTTGCATGAGCTGTGCTGCGCGGGGGAGGAAACGGTTATAAAAATTCACCATTCCCAAAAACTCCTGTAACGCCCTGACCGTTTGCGGTCGGGGAAAATCTGCTACCGCGCGCACCTTGTCAGGCAGCGGAACCGCTCCTTCGGGAGAGACGCAATGCCCCCAAAAATCAATCTGCATCACCCCGAACTGACACTTCACTGGGTTGATTATTAAACCATGCTCTCCCAACCTCTGGAAAACCGCCGTGAGGTGGGTTTCGTGTTCGTCTTCGGACGCGCTGGCTACCAAGATATCGTCCAGGTAGACGAATACGAAAGGGAGATCGCGCAGCACCGCATCCATCATGCGTTGGAACGTCTGTGCAGCCCCTTTAAGCCTGAATGGCATGCGCAAAAACTCGAATAGACCAAACGGAGTTATCACCGCTGTTTTGGGTATGTCCTCAGCGCGCACTGGGACTTGGTGGTAACCGCGGACCAAGTCTATTTTAGAAAAAAACGCGCGCTCCTGCCAAGTGAATGGAAAAATCCTGGATGTGAGGAATTGGGTAGCGGTCGTGCGCTGTGGCGTTGTTCAACCTGCGGAAATCCCCGCAAGGCCGCCACGAACCGTCGGCTTTAGGGACCATGTGTAGCGGGGAAGCCCATGGGCTGTTTGAACGCCTGATGATGCCCAACCTCTCCAGGTTGGCGAACTCCTCGCGCGCTATGGCCAGTTTAGCTGCGTCCAAGCGCCGAGGTTATGCAAAAACGGGCGGCCCGGTGGTGGTAATAAAATGTTCCACCCCATGTTTAGCGACGGCTGCCGAAAATGTCGGGACCGTGAGTGCTGGGAACTGAGTGAGCAGTATGTGGAACTTACCGCTTGCAGCTGTGACGTTGGCTTGTGCTGTTGGCCGGGATGCTCGAGCTGTACAGGGGATAGAATCAAAGGACAGTGCATTAACCAGGCGCCTGTTAGCGACATCAACCAACAAATCATGTGAGCACAAAAAATCAGCCCCCAATATATTGAAATTCAATGCTGCTATGACAAAAGTCCACTCAAATGCACGGCCGTGTAGCGACAGAAGTAGAGTCCTCTCACCAAAGGTCTTAATCTCCGAGCCGTTTGCTGCTGCCATCTCGGGGCCGCTGGAACCTGCCAGCCGGTCGGCATAGGACGGCATGATGAAACTCAACTGGGCGCCGGTGTCCACGAGGAAATGCCTCTCCGAGTGTGTGTCCGCCAAGTAGAGCAGCTTGTTCTCCTCCCCGAGGGCCGCAGCTGCTACCGACCCCCGGTCTTGGCGTTTCCCAAGCGCTTGAACTGGCACGGTGGTCTACATTTGCGTGCCTTCTCTGCAAAGCGGCGGTGGTAGAAACAAAGGATGTCTCCTCCGCGTTCCTTGGCCCCCGCTGCCGCTGTCATCGGTGGTTCTGCTACCGCCATCAATGGCTCCTCGCCTTCTCCGGCCATCGCGCCGAGCTCCATCGCTGCCGCCGTGGTCGTGAACTCTCTGCTGGCCATGATGATCCGGTGTGCTTCCCGGGCCAGCGCACGGTAGTCCCGCCTGGCCAGCAACGGCGAATTGGCCAGGGCCGCTCTCGTCGCTGACGGAAAGTTTCGGAGGAAGAGGTGGGTAAAAATGAAGTGGTCGTCGTCTGAGCCCTTCAATCTCAGCATCCTCTCCATCAGGTCAATAGCCGTGCAATCTCCTAACCCGGTCCGCGTCAGGAGTCTCTCTGCTCTCTCCACGCGTCGTATTTGTCGCTGGTTGGTGGCTGATCCAGCAGGCTCTCCACATGCTGAGCCGTGTGGGTGTCGAGCTTTGCGACCACATGGTAGAATTTCATGTCATCCACCGATATCCCCCGGAGGACGAACTGCGCCTCAACCAGGTGGAACCAGGAGCGCGGATTGTGCTGCCAAAAATCCGGTAGCTGGATTGTAACGGCATACGCTTGGCTGGGGGCTCCCAACGAGGCTGGCTCCGGGGAACTCTCTTCGTGTTGTATGCTTCGTCTTGGGTCACCAGTGTGGAGTGTGTAAATGACGAGGCAGATTTGTCTCAGGCAGTTTATTACACGTCTCACACATGGGCATAGTAGAAAGAGAGCATCTCAGACAGAACTCTTCTCTTAAATACTCAGGTCTTCCTACAGCCGCTTCTACACATCAAAGGTCACATTGCATTCACATCAAAGGTCACATTGTATTCACTTCCTTAATCCCTTAACATCCCCCTCGCAGTCTCTGCATTCACTTCCTTAATCCTTTAACATCCCCCTCGCAGTCTCTGACACACAAAGGATCCTCCTAGCAGTCTCTGACACAAAAGATCACACTTTCACAACTTCCTGTTATCTCCAAGGAAACTCTGCTCTTTGTTCTTATCTAAGATGCTACACATTATGTTTTCCCCATGTGCGGCTACAATATAATAAATACATAGAATGTCTAAGATAGTGTAGAAAAATTAATAAATAAAACTATAAAATATTAAAACCTTAAAAACTATCCAAATAGTATAAATAGTATAAAAACAATGATGAAAACAACTAAATATAATAGATAAATGATTAAATAAATGACTGGAGTAAGAAGAAAATAAATCAATAATAAATAAATAAATCAGACATATAAAGTATTGAAAAGTAAGCAGCAGGTAGATAAGAAGCATTTAATCAAAAGTCTGACAAAAAAAAACAAACATTGGTCTTCAGTTTGCTTTTAAGAACATCAACACTCTTTTTGGCCCTGAGGTCCTCAGGCAGGCTATTCCTCAGGTGTGGACCACAAAGCTGGAAGGATGCCTCACGTGTGTTTTTGTTCTTACTTTAGGAATGATTAAAAGGCCACTGCCAGAGGACCTGAGGGTTCAGGAGGGCTCCTACAATAAAAACAATTCTGTTAAACTAAGACCATTAAGAGCTTTAAAAACTGAAAAGTGCCTCTAATGTTTCCTTTGGTAAAAGCAAAGGTTCTGGAGAGTTAAAGTTAATATGTTTGGTCTGCAGTAGATTTGATCTGATGGTGTCTATTTTACAGCTGAAGTATGCTACAAACTCTTCACATGTTCCACTGGTTAACAGACAGCCACAGTTGCTAAAAACAGCATTAATTAAATAGTCTAAGAATTCTGGGGTTATTGTGGTTGGTGTAAATCAGTTTTGCAAAATATGTTTGCCTTGACTAATGGATTCATTGTAGTTGTTCTCAGAAAATTTGGTAATCAGTTAGGAGCTTGTTGTTTCTCCTCCTCTTTATGCTCTTCAACAGTTTTTCTGTAGCTCATTGATTTTTTTTCATCTCTCCATGGTTGTGGTGGATTAGTGACCTTTTTCAGCATTATTGTGGCCACTATTCATTGGTGGATCTGAGCTTACTGTTAAAACAATAAACAATAAAGCAATAAAATCACAGGATAAAAAAAAAAATCTGTTGGAGTGTCCCCTAAATGCTTAATAAAACTTGTAGCCACATCAGCAGTTATATAGTGTTTCCTAACAGTTCGCTCTGGAATGTCCTGTTGTCTAACATCATTAATCGTAAAAAAGACGCTTTTACCAAATATAATGTATAATGGCCTCTGTTGTGTGTAGGTTCAATAATGGACTGCATTTACTGTATACAGCACCTTTCACAACACCCAAAGCACTTTATAGTGAGTTATTCATCAACTCCACAGACAGACACCGGTACGTTACATTTGTACCCACAGCTACAAATGTAATGTACCAGTGGCCCAACAGCCTCTCCAACTACCACCAAACATTTACTCACATTCAGTGTCATAAACACTGGAGGCAACGTGAGTAAAGTGTCTTGCCCAAGGATGGCTGGGGAGAGTGGGAATTCAAACTGCCAACCCTCCGGTTATTGGACAACCCATTCTATCTCCTGACCTGCTTCCGCCCCGGGTTGTGTCACATGTTGAGTAAAGTCCATGCATTTTACTAAGTTTAAAAATTCTAAAGCAGTGGAGTCTGATTACTGTGCAGATTAAAATCGCTGAAGATATTGATTTTGCCGTAGTTGGTGTGGATGATAAGAGCATCTAAGAAAAGTCTGTAATTGAAGCAGAACCTCTCTTGGGAGGCCTGTAAACACACATCCACAACATAGGATGGCTGCTAAATACAATGGAGTGATAGTCAAAGGAAGGGTATTCAGCAAATGTAATGTGTTTAAAACCATGTGATGTCGAAATGATAGTTAAAGTGATGATGGTTTTTAGTTAAAACATACACTCAACAGTATTATGTCAAATCAAGTCATTAATTAAAAAGGTCTTGTTTAAGAGAGCTCTGGCATTTAAAAGTGCCATGTTTAAAATCACTGGTAAGGTTTTCTTATGCTGTGTGTTTCTAAATGTTTTTTGTGTGCACGGGGGTGTAAGATTATTAGCGATCACTGTCCATTTGGTGTCGAATACGATGATGATTAATACCGGGATTGGTGAGTAGTCACTGCTTTGGGATTTACTGTAGGGTGAGCCACTGGTGGTAGGAGCTGTAGTGGAGAGTGTACCTGAATCACATGTGGTCAGTAGTCAGTCATGCGACAGAATGAAGGATGATGATGATGATGATGGTACCATGCTCATCAGTATGGTGATTGTTCGTGTGGTGTGTTCAGGCAAAGTTAATACTGAAGGATAGCGGTCACAACCTCTTGAAATTCAAATGGAGGACAATGTACTTAAAAGCATCTCTACATTCCCATGAAAGGTTAAAATTTTCAATAAAACCAGCACTGCAGATCATCGAGAGCCATGTGAGAAGGCTGAGTGGCCTTGAGAAGCGCCCTATGCTACGGCTGATGGTCGGGACTGGTCCTGAGATGAAGGCTGTCACTCCTGATTGTTTCAAGGTGTTAAAGAGACTAAGGAAATCGTGTTTAATGATTTCTGACTTGGTGTTGGGTATTATCAGTACCAAATTGTACCACCACAGTGTTCACCATGGGGTGAGCTTCCAGTAGTCCCAGAATTTCAGCCACAATATCATGAACCATGGCACCAGGAAAACACATGGTTGTGGAGGAGTGTTTTCACATGCCTCATGATGGAGTCCCCGATGAAGATAGTAGTGCAACACGGGCTAGGACAAGGACTGACGGTGCAGTCAGGTGGAGGCGGACAAGGGCTCTGGTCCCCCGTAGGAGCAGCCCTGGGGCTTGACCAGGTGGACACTCTGTTGGACAAAGGAGATGCATGTGGACCGGAGACAAAATGAGCCGTTGAACCTGATGTACAGGGATTCAGAACTGGCCGTGGGGCAAAGGAAAAAGACAGTGCCAGATGCACTGTCTCCAGTGGAGGAGCATTTCTGGTGCACTAGGGGAGCAGATCACCAATGTCCAGGGTGTGGTAGAGTGGGTCCAGCAAGACGATGAAAATCCTGTCCATTGAGGATGATGTAACTATTTGACAGGTGGAGATTCTGAGCTGGAGAAGGATGCGAGAGTGATGTTTTCCCATGTCTATTGCTATATTTCCTGCAACAATGAACCAGAGTGGTGGCCTAGTTGATAGAGCATCTGCCCCACAACCGGGAGGTTGGGGGTTCAAGTCCCGGCTGGGTCATACCAAAGACCAAATAAAAAAAGGTACTTCTGGCCTTCTAGCTTGGTGCTCAACATAATAAAATGGAAGAATGAGAAGTTGTTTGTGGCGGTGCCTTGCATGGCAGTGACCCCTCTGATTCTAGATGTGATTAGCATTGTAGATAGGAGAAACATAATTTTGTTCTGCTGTACATGATTGGCTGTATGGACTGAATGACAACAGAGATGGCTTCTTCTTCTCTGTCCATGTCGCTGACTGCCCCGAGGTGTAACACAGATAGATCATGGGTTTTGCTTCTTTTTGGATCCAGTGGTTCTCAGTCTGGGCCTGGGGTGTGCTAGTCCATGGCACCATATCATCCATGCTGTCACACACAGCCTCACCCACAGCTGCTACAGTGCTGGAGACTCTTTCCTCTAGTTCAGCTTTTTTTTTTTTAATTCAGTCAAAGGCATCCCTCACAAGTAACAAATGGAGAGGTGAGTAGTGCCATTCTTGAGTGGTTGTTGTATTCAGAACTTTTTTAACTGCTACTAGTGAGCTGATAGTTAATTGCTAGCCATTAGCCACTAGCCACTAGCTGAGTGAACCGGGAAAGCGCAAACTCATATTCAAAACAGTACTAAACAGTAATTCAAATTCAAAAACAATTTAGCTAGTGCTAATTGTGGCATTCTTTGGAAGCATGTCTTTTTTCATTGTCAGCTGAAAGTTATTCCCACACAAAATGCAGTGATGTAGTTTCTCTCCCAACTGGCAGGGGTATTGGTAATTTTAGTGTATAATTCTGTTATACACATTTTATACACATTGTATGCAAACCTCTGAAAGTCAAGCATTCTGACATTAAGTGGACGAAACTCACTTTGTTAATTCCCTATATTAATATTATAAATAAACAGCCATGTGGTAAGCTGGAATAAGATTTAAATTTGAGACAGAGTTCAGCACCATCTATTTTTCCAGAGCAGTAACTTGTTGACACAGTGTAGTGCCTGTCACATTATTGCATTTAGTAACAGTTCATCATAGCAGTCTGTCGTGGGCGACTATGACTGTTTCATTTAGGTCTGATCAGATTCCTCCACATAGCTCTGTCCTTAGTCTTCCGCTGCCAGGAACTCCTGTCTATGTCCAACTTCTTCAAGTTTCTTTTTACAGTGTCTTTAATTCTGAGCCTCGGTCTACCCTGATTGCATTTGCCCTTGCATAACTGTGAGTAGAGTAACTGCTGAGGGAGACGCTGGTGGTCCACCCTCTCAACATGTCCGAGCCATCTCAGGTTCATCTGTATTAGCATGTCCTCCATTGATGGTAGACCAGCTCGTTTCAACACTTCTATGTTGGTTGTCTTGTCTTTCCATGAGATGTTCATTATGGCTCAAAGGTGTCTCATCATGTACACGTGGAGTTTCTTCACCTGCACGCTGTAGACAGTCCAAGTTTCAGCACCATACAATAGAGTAGCCAGTACTGTTGCTCTGTACACTTAGCATTTCACACGGATAGGCACATGTCGATTGTTCCACAGTCTCTCCCTCAAGTTTCCAAACACACTGCTCGCTCTTCCCATTCTGAGAGATAGTTCATCCTCCAGCCCAGCATTCTCTGAAACAGTACTCCCTAGGTACTTGAAAGTCTTGCACTTGATTAGTGGCTCTGTACCAATGTTGATCTCTTCTGGTAGTGATGTTGATAACTGGAACTTTGGCGGTTGATAATGGCACTCTGTCTTCTTGATGTTCATTCGGAGGCTGAATTGGCTAGCTGCTCTTGCAAATTTCTCCACTAAAGACTGCATATCTACCACGCTGTGTGCAACTAGAGCACTGTCGTCGGCAAAGAGCGTTTCTCTTACTACCTTTATCAATGTCTTACTCTTGGCTTTAAACTGTGCCACATTGAACAAGTCTGCTTCTTTCCTTGTTTGAATGTATACTCCTTCTGAAGTGTCTTTGAAGGCCACCTCAAGTATGGCTGCCAGATATAGCGAGAAGAGTGTAGGTGCCAGCACACACCCTTGTTTAGGGCTGCACGGTGGCGCAGTGGTTTAGCACTGTGGCAGCACAGTTTTACCCTCGGCCGGGGGATCGCGGGGATCATGAGATCGTGGGTTCGATCCCAGCCCCCGACCAACAGTGAGCTGTGTGGAGTTTGCATGTTCTCCCCGTGTTGCGCGGGTTTACTCCGGGATTTCTCCGGTTTCCTCCCGCACACCAAAAACATGTAGGTTTAGGGCGCTCGCGCACACAGCGACCAGCAGCCGGTGGCTTGTCACCAGACTGCAAACCAAGTCTACCTACGGGTACAAATAAGTAACAAAAAAAAAAAAAAACCCAAAAATTGCTTACTGAAAAGTCTTTAGATACTGAACCACTCATTGCCACGCTTGCTTGCATACCTGTATGGAGTGCCTCGATCAGGTTGACAAACTTCTCTGTACAACCATATTTCTTGAGTACCTGCCAAAGTCCTTGTCGCGAAACAGTATTGAAGGCTTTACTGAAGTCTATGAAGACTACATAAAGCGGCATGTTCTGTTCGATACACTTTTCTTGAACCTGTTTCAAGCAGAAAGTCATGTCCATTGTGGTTTTTCCACTTCTAAAGTCGCACTGGGTTTCTGGTAGTACATTCTGCGAGATGTGTTCATTGAGTCTGTTAAGTAGTACACGTGAGAGAATCTTACCAACAGTGGCTAGCAGTGATATACCTCGGTAATTTCCACAATCTTTCCTGTCACCTTTCTTGAACAAAGGCACAATACTTGCATCCTTCCAGTCTTGACGTACTTTCTGGGCATCCCATATGTCTTGGATGAGCTTGTGCAGGCAGTTGGTCAGCTGGACACCACCAAAGTTCCACACTTCTGCTGGAATTCCATCCACTTCTGGAGCTTTACCATCCTGTGTTGTCCTGATAGCTGCCATTAGTTCATCAAAATGTGGTGGTTCATCCAGACTTGATACAGCTGGTCGCTGCACTAGAGCTTCTTTAGCCTCTTCAGTGAGATCTCCAGTGTTGTTTAGTAGTTGGTCAAAGTGATCTGCAAATCTGTCCAGGATCTTGTCTTTCTCCTGCAAAACCGTTTCACCATCCATAGCCTTTAGTTGGTTCAATCCTCTTGGTTTAGGGCCATAGATTTCTCTCAAACCTGTGAAGAATGTTTTCATGTCCTTTCTGTCTGCTGCAGTTTTAAGTTCCTCCGCTTTTTCAGTTGGACTTCATCTCTCTGGTGTACTTCTGTAGCTCACTCTGAGCCTTTGAGTATTTCTTCTTCTTCGACCTTGTGTTACACTGTAGGTTTTCCTGCCTAGCTGTATTCCTCACTTCTAGTAGTTTCTTCAGGTGTTCATCATGCTCATCAAACCAATCTTGATGTTTCCTCTCAGGGTAGCCTAATACTTCACTCGCAGTCTGATACACCATATCCTTCAGTGTTGCCCATTTCTCTTCTATGTCATTCTCTGAGTTGTTGCTGTCCCAGTCTTTCAAGTTTTCATCCATTTCCTGTGTAAGTTCTTCCTGCTTCTTTTAGCCTTTCAGTGCACTAGTGTTTAGCTTCCGTGGTGGCTTCGCACCCGTCCTGCAGTGCTGTTTTCGTCTGCAAATCCTTAATCTAGATCTTAGCATAACATGATCAGTACCACAGACCACGCCTCTCATTGCGCTGGTGTCCAATACATTTCTTATGTTTCTCTGCCTGACTATGATGTAGTCTAATAAGTGCCAGTGCTTGGATCTTGGGTGCATCCATGTTTTCTTGTGTGTGTCCTTGTGCTTAAATAGAGTGCTGGTTATCACAAGGTTGTACTCTGAACATAGTGCAAGTAGAAGTTCTCCATTAGCATTGCACTTGTCTACTTCATGACTGCCTAGCACTCCTTTCCATTTCTCAGTGTCCGAACCAACTCTGGCATTAAAATCTCCAATGAGTATCAGCCTGTCATCAGTCGGTACACGCCTGATAGTCTCACGTAAATCACTGTAGAACTCTTCCTTCACCTCCTCTGTGTTGGTCATTGTTGGAGCACATACACTGATGAGTGCGGCATACATCTTCCACTGTAATGGGAGTCTCATAGTTATTATCCTGTCGTTGATTGGCACCGGTTCCTCATCAAGCATTGCTGCTATCTCCTTTCTAACTGCAAAGCCCACTCCTGCTTCTCTCCTTTCTTGAGTTGATCTCCCTCTCCAAAAGAAGATGTGCCCATGGTCTTCCAAGCTGTCATATCCAGGCAATCTTGTTTCACTAACTGCAGTTATGTCTACATTGTATCTGTTCATTTCCAGGGCCACAAGCGTGGTCTGTCTTTCTGGACGCTGTGATGTTGTTCTGTCCAACAGAGTGCAAATATTCCATTCTGCTACACACAAGGCTGCTGTTTTCCTCTTCTTTTGTCTTCCTGCTCCTAGCTTACTTTTCGCTGCCTGTCGGAGTGTGAACAGATCAGCGTGGACCTTGTAAGCTCAGGCCACGTCTAAGCCGGTAAGAGTTGCTTTCTGATGTTAGATGTTAGTGCAGTTCTACACAGCCATCATTGAGTCCATCCTCACCACCTCCATAACCGTGTGGTACGCAGGAGCCACTGCCAGGGACAGACTAAGGCTGCAGCGCGTCATGCACGCTGCTGAGAAGGTGACTGGCTGCAAGCTCCCATCTCTCCAGGACCTGTACATCTCCAGGACCCGGAGGCATGCTGGCCGGATCATAGCCGACCCTTCACACCCTGGTCACGTACTGTTTGCCCCCCTCCCCTCAGGTAGAAGACTTCAGTCCATTCAGACTAAAACCTCCCGTCACATGAACAGCTTCTTCCCCTCTGCCATCAGACTGCTGAACACTAAGTGACTTATTGACTCTCGTGCACTATGTACAGCAGCTCAACCAGACTCATGTCAATCATCACTGTTTTCTTTTTGCATTACCGACTGCACTATGTGGTACTCCACAATATCTGCTGCTCGCTAATATGTTTAAAAACTGCTTTGACTAGTATTACTCATTCTTATTCTACACTTTATTGCATGTATAGTTTTTTTTTTTAAATTTCTTTTATTTTATCATGTTTAATGTTGCAGCATTGCACCGAAACAAATTCCTAGTTTGTGTACTACATGAACAATGGCAATAAATCTGATTCTGATTCTGATTCTGATCTGATTGACCATTTCATGAAACTGCTTGCAAAGTATTTGAGTACTGTTAGCTTTTGCTGGACTAGCAGCACACTCTTGGCAGATAAAGGTATTATCAGTGGCAAGGACAAGCAAAGACAAACTGACTCCAGTATCTGTAGCAGTGACTGACCAGATGATAGGTTTGTTTATCTCTGCTCTTTGTGTAGTGCATGTCATGATGCACCGACTGGCACAGTCCACCACAGACCTTGCGACAGATGTGTTTATCTGCCAGGATGTCCAGTCTCACCCCATGTAACTGGGAGTGGTCCACCACAGACCTGTGTCAGATATTGTTTTTAGTTCTGCCAGGATGCCGTTTCACCCTCCACGCCCTCGGAAGGGCAGGGATGCCGGTTGAGTCGCCGACGGCCCGACCCATGAGACAGGTAGTACCGGTTTTCATGGTTATCCGGTAGCAAGCAAGCCAATGCCTGACCTGACAAAAAAAAGGGGATGTAAGTCTCAGTTAAAGGCTGCCAATTTCTGACCAAAAAAGGTGTAAATTTCCAACTGTTTACAACCTAAAACGCTGCAGATATAAGATTTGAGTAAAATGCTGCAAGTTTAAGCTTTTTTTAAAAAAAACTGCAAATTCAAGAGTAAGAAAAGTTCTAAATTCATGACGAAAAAGCTGCAAAATTATGAATAATAAAAAGCTGCAAATTTTCAAGTAAGAAGCTGCACATTTCTGAGTAAAATGGCTCTACCTCTGGAGGAAAATTCTGAAAACTTATGAGAAAAATTCTCACATTTACAAAAGAATGTTTCTAATTTACATGAAAAAGGATGTGATAAATTGGCGTGTGTTGGCCTTTTTTTTTTTTTTTTTTTAAAAGACAGCCGTGAGGAGGAACTAAGTGGTGGTGTTCGGAGGTGTTAAATCCTGCAGATCTGCATTAATCAGCAGGGAAAAGGAGAAGAAGAGGAATAGGTGATCCCCAGCAGCAGAAATCATACATATAAAAGGATGGATCAATGCCTGAAAATCAATGGAAGAATAGGTTATAAAGCTCTGTCCTTGTTCATCTGTACCAGTCAAACTAACAGACATTACACACACAAAGACATTGACAGCAGTTCTTCTGGCTGAAAAAAAAAGTCTGAAATCAAATTAAGATCAAGACTTTCATGTCCTGAAAATTGTATGAACTACTGACCCAAGACAGAGGTTAGAACATGAACACTCCTGCATCAAAATATTCAAATTCTGACTAAAAGTCAACAATTTATTGTCAAGTTTATATTCAGGATTGTTAAGTCTTAGGGTGCTTTCATACCAACAGGCTTTAGTGCTTTTTCAGTCAATAGTTTGTTTCCTTTGGTGCACTTTCGTCTCATGTGATGAAAACACAGTAATCACACTCAGGTGCATACCAAATAAACCAAACCCAGACCCCCCAAAAAGGTGGTCTGGTGTGGTCCTTCAGGTAAAAAGCATAACAAGCTAAACTGTATATCAATATCTTTAGCTGATGAACATGTTATGGTTCAAAAGAATTAATGTCCACCACATCCTGTGATCCCAAGAGTAAATTTAAGAAGCTCAGTGTCATACTCATGAATGAGGAGAGAATGGAATAGGTCACTGACAGATGGACTGGAGCAACATTTGCAGTAAGGAAGACATGCAGACCAGTGTAGATCAGTATGTTGTTGTGAACTGAGTTTGAAAGCAAAGTTGTCAATTTTCCAGTCAATCCACATTCATTTCCTGAGCTATCATCACGAGCTCTCTGTAGTGACATCACAGATACAAGTGGCTGAAATGAACTTTCTCCACAGGATGGCTGGACTCACCCTTAGAGATAGCGTGGGGTGCTCAGGCATCTGGGAGAGGCTCAGAGTAGAGTTGATCCTCCTCATCAACTGACAAATAAGTGTAGATGATGTTCTCACGCAGTTTGAAGCTACACATTTTGGTGTACTTGGATTTTTGTCCATGTGAAAGACCATTTCCAGTTTAAGATCAATTCCTGTCAAGTTTTCAAATGATCAGTAAGCCCTTAGAAAATCTAATAATAAATATTTGTTGAGTAAGTAATCTATTACCAAGCCTGGACAAGACAAGTGAGTCCACAGCCATGCCAAATTTCAAGACCAGCAAAAGCCAGAACCAAATTCAAGTCCTGAGGATGTGAGTTCTGTACACAATTCTAGAGTCAGACATCTTTATTTATGGTGAAAACCACAGTGTGTCCGAGCAAGCCCTGCAGCCTTCATGTCTCCTCATAATGATATGTTATGAATGTCACACTGTAATGACTGGTGGGAAAAGCACAAAAACATGACAAATACACAAATGTCAGTCTTAATGATGAAGTAGAAAATGCCAACTATCTGATTATCATTTTATCTCATCAAGAACAGTCATTCTTCTGGTAACTCTTGCTGACCTAGTCCCTTATTTATTTGTTCACCTTTCTAACATTGTTTTTCACTAAACTGTATATTAAAGTCAATTGTTACACCCAGCACAAGGTATATTTGCAAAAGAATTATTAAATAATATATTTGCTTAAGAAACACTGGATCTCAGTACCTAGATCTACTGTACACAAGAGATTTAAGTACATGAAATTTTCATGTTACTATACAACACATAGATCTGGTGTCTGGACCATTATGATTAAATGATTAAATGCAGTGTATTTTATCTGTACTGTATTTAAATATGTATGTTGGTGGGTTATCCCACAGGGCTTAGTGATGCGTCTAGTGCAGAAGTGCAGTGGCAGTAATTTATGGCTCTGTTTTCAGCTGCTGCCACTGGATAGCTTCGGCAAGAAAGGAAGCACATGAGGTAAGCCTTCCCCTGCTAGTACATAGCCTCTCCTAAGTCAAGACCCCCATTGCACCTCCTTGTGGCAACGTACGGAGACTGGGCACTTTGTGGCCCCAGGCTAAGTTGATGGGGGATCTTGGAGCAGCATAAGCCCTAAAGGTACAGTGTGCAGGCCCACTGGCTTGTGGACACGCCCTGGCACCCACCAATCATGCCCCAGCTATGGCTGAATAGTGAAGGGAAGACTACTTTCTTTGGCAGATAAGAGTTCACAACTCCAACAGCAAAAGGGTGGATGAAGGTATCCAACACCACAACGGCCAAGTAGTCAGCAAGGGTAGATGAGACCCTCAGCTTTTTAGCAGCTCAGTTAGGAGAAAGACAACTCCAAACTCAAACCTGCATCCACCACAGTATTAAGCTTGTGGCACTTAGTGCACAAGCTGTGCAACTACTGTGTTCTAGATGAGTGACTGGGGGGTGGTTCAGCACAAGCTTCACCCACTTAAATATATTCAGCATGCAGGTAGCTCAGCAAACAACTACACACTTTCTACATTCATATACAGTGCAACTACTCAAGTCCAGTGGCAATGGAGAAGTGGTGATGGGGACAGCCAGAGGATGCTGCTGGCAGTCTTTAGCTACAATTCTACACATAGGCGGCCTTATGGTGATGGTTGTTCTGCACAGACCAGGGTAGATATGCAGTCCATATCCTCGTAGGGTGTCAGAGCAGTCCCATTTAGGTGTAGCACTGCTTTCCCAAATCCAGGGAAAGATGACTGAAAAGGAACCCTAAACAAGGCCTACCCTTCCAGTACTTGTGAGGGTACCGCGCCTGGTTGGTCATCCAAATATGCAGTCGAAAAACACAAAAAACTAACAAGAAATCATTACACAAACAGATAATGTTAGGCTTATGGAATGTTAAAACCCTCCTGGATGATGACAAAAGACTTGAGTACCATACAGCACTCTTGGCAAAGACTCTAGTCAAGTACAACATAGATAATGCTGCCTTGAGTGAAATAAGGTTGGCTGATGAATAACAGCTTCAAGAGGTAGGAGCAGGTTACACCTCCTATTGGATAGGCAAACCAAAGGACCAACCTAAACAACATGGTGTTGGCTTTGCCATCAGAAATGAAAGAGCACACGAGCTTGACTCACTTCCAAAAGCCATCAGTGACCGTCTAATGGTGCTTTGTGCCAACCTTGCCAGAACTCAGCGTGCTACCATCATAAGTGCCTATGCACCTACCATGACCTACACAGACTGTCATGAATCCGGGTTTGGAGGCCAAACCCAATTCTGACTCATAGTTATGCTTTGACTTAGTTTCCTCTCGACAGCTCAAGCACGCCACCTCCTCCTGTCAAACTCCGTCAGCTGCACTCACCGGCACACACACACACACACACACACACACACACACACACACACACACACACACGCGCTCCATTCACTCTCATTCACATGCGCTCTCACACACCTGTTCCCAATCAGTACTGCCCACTTATTCACACCGGTAATCTCTTTCATTGTTAGCATTTGGAGTATTTGGTTGCCACCGCTGAGGAAGGAGAGTGTCGAGACATTCCCCTTCATATGTGGTAGCGTTTTCCTCCACGTATGTTATTCACTCCCTACGCTCTACTCAGCCAGACATCTTAAGACGATCTATACCTTGGTGTTTCAGCTGGTCCGCGTTTCTGCCTCTGCCTCCAGTCTGCACGGCTCGCCCCGGATTAGCTCCAGTACTGTAAGTGTGCCTTAGCCTTCTCTCCTGTGCTAGCAGGCCTGCAGTATCAGGTTGCTTGCTTTTCCTGTTTCATGCATTACACAGCCCTGCAGCACCAGGCTTTATATTCACCAGACTGTTGAGCATTTTGGCAGGCGCCCTGTATGTTGGTGGCCAATACTGTCATTACACCCCCCCATATATTGTGTAGTTGACTGAACTGCATTTGGTGATTACTGAACCGGTTATTTGGTGAACTTTAATAAACACAGCACTCTCTACTCCTGCGATTAGGTTTTTCATTCTCTCCCTCGTGCGCCATGTAATGACGCACTGGGGTTCATGACAGAATGTCCCGACCATTAAAAAAAACCCAGCGGAGTAGAGTTGTGCCCCCCCCCCGCCCCCCTCTCCTTTCCTCCTCATGCAGTATGTGGACATAATGACTTGGACACACGAGGAAGAGGAAGCCCAGGATTTACTAGAGGAGGCAGGCTTCGCCTTTCAGTGGTCTCGGTCTCCCGAGGAGCGGGAGTGGGCACCACTCTTCGCGGAGGACTTCGAGCGGCGCTACCCTCACCTTCGGGAGGTCCATAGGGTAGAAGCCATCCTCTCTGTCATCCTTCCCACTCCTGACGCAGAGCTGGAGGATGCCTCTTCGTGATCGGAGCTGGCCCCTCGCCAGAAGAAATGCTCCCGTCAGAGGAAGACTTCCCCCCTCCTTGGACCTCCTTCATCTCCCGGTCCAGCGTCCACCCAGCCTGCAGACGTGAGGATGGAGATGGAGTTAGACAAGGATCAGCGCTCGTTGTGTCAAGGGGAGGAGGTTCTCTCCTTGATGCAGACGTCCCATCCCTCTCTGACAGTTCGTCAGGCTTGGGACACCGCGAGGAGGGTGATGGAGTGAGACAGCCTCTGGGATCATCCGGAGGCGATGGAGATCCTCCGGGACATCTTTGCCGCGCCATGTGAGGAATCAGCGGAGGATCTCCCAGTGCTCGAGCTACTCATGGCCACCTCGCTCTCCTTTCCCAAAGACACGAGGTCTCTCTGCACAGGTGACCCGCTTCCCGACATGGTGCTCCACGTTCTGGATGACCTCATCCCTGCGTCACCCAAGAGGAGGAGAGGGAGGAAGCCCCGCAGCAAGAAGCGTCCAGTCCCACATACCGCAGCTTCGCCCTCCCGCTCCGAGCAATGCTCCGCCCCGTCATGGGAGGAGATGGAAGAACGTAGGCAGGCTCTCCTGGCTGAAACGGACCTCATCTTAAAGGTGAAACCATGGCTCCTCCCGGAGATAGCTGAGAGACTGAAAGAGTTTTCCCCGAGGGAGTAGGAGCTTCAACCCGACGAGGAACGCCAGGAGAGTGGAGAGGACGCCTCGGAGGCCGCTGGGGACCTCCAGTGCCAGGAGAACAGGCAAGTTTCTTTTCATTCGAGTTACACAATCAATGATCAATGTTGCCTGCCTCCTGGTGAAGAGACTCGGGGCATGCATTCCCCTGAGCTCTCCGCCCAAGTGGCATACAGTACTCTCGTGCCGGGTCTCAATGACTCTTCTCTATGTGCCCCCATGAGCCCATCGGTCCCGGATCCAGGTCGCTCGAGGGAGGAGGAGCCAGAGGACCAGGAGGGTCCAGCCCATGGGCCAGCTAAGAAGTCATCCACGGCCGCCACGCCAGAGGGACCAGAGGCGTGGAGGACAGCACACGAGAGTTCCACTCCTGCAACCACCATCACGCCCGCTGCGGGGGCCGCAGCAGTGGAGTCAACCCCCGGACCAGACCTCCAGCCGATGTGACCCGGGGCATCGTCGTCGAAGTCCTGGACGGCGGTAGAGCTTAAGCATAGGCAAGTAGTTTCTCCTGTAGGTCATTTGTTGATGGTGGAGGGATCTTACCTGGCTTTTGGGGAGGGGAGTCGGGTGCAGCCCCCAGCCACATCTGGACCCCCCTCGCCGGGCTCTGCTGCTGCCGGCGACCCTAATCGCTGTCCCTCTCCTATCACCTTTGAGCTCCATCCTAGGGTCGCCAGAGAGGAGCAGCCACCACCTGTGCCACCCATTGACGACGAGACGGGTCCAGCTTCCGTGGAGGGGGCTGACAGGGATGAGGCACCCGACGGACCAGAGGAACCCACGCACCCAAGATCGCTGGAGTCCTGGACAGTGGTGGAGCCAGAGTTTAGGCAAGTGTGTTCCATTATATCAGAAATTTCAATATTAATGTCGCACTGCCTAACTCATGGTGAGGTGGACCTGGCGCAGCTCATGGTAGCCCTCAGGATCGCCAAACAAGGCTCCACTGCTGCTGGTGACCCTGACCCGGTTTTTCTCTTTCTCCCTTCGGACTCGAAGCCTCCGGCCAAGGTCATCAGAGAGCTGTTAGAGGCAACCGAGGATTGGGGCCCAACGCCGGAGGACGTGAGGAGCATCACCCCCCTCACTGGGGAGGTCACCAAGGAAGCAATGAGGCCCCCGATGGGGGTCACCGCAGGTGCAACGATGCTCCAACCGGAGTCCACTGCAGGTGCAGCAGGGCCTGAGCCGGGGTCCGTCGCGGGTGCAGCGGGGTCTGAGCCAGGTTCCGTCATGGGTGCAGCCACGTCCCAGACCGGGACCGTCGCAGGTGCAGCCACATCCCAGACCAGGACCACTGCAGGTGCTACAGTTCCTCTGCCCCAAACCTCGAACGGCAGGGGGGCTCCCATTCCTGGGTTTCCCCGCCGAGGTCCCTGAGGATGGAGGCTGCCTCTCCACCCTCCTCTCAGGGCCTGGTGACTCCACCATGCTAGTCAGCCACCCGAAGGACTTGACTTATGGGTCGGGTGGCCCATCGGCCCGGGTAGGCCGCCGGACATTATCCCACGGGCCACCTGCTGGACTTGGGACTTGGGACTTGGGCAGGCCACCCGATCTGCCACTCCTCACCACACTGGGGGCCTGGGACTCTGGTCGACCCCCCGAACTTTGGACTTCTGGAGAGGGGGGTTAGTGCTCCAGGTTGGGGGTTTATCAGGAAGGATTGTTATTCATTCTGTTTTTGTACTATTGTGTTTTCACGGGTTGCTTCCCTCCTAACCAGTTTTCCCCCACCTCCCACCCTGGGTTAGTGTTTGTTGTCGGGGGGAGGGGTTCCCTTGAGGGGTGTTGTCTCCTTTCTTTGTTGGCTGATGGTGCTGGGGTGTTTGGTCACCACCCCTGGGGGGGGGGGGGGCTGTAATGAATCCGGGTTTGGAGTCCAAACCCGATTCATGGTTATGCTTTGACTTAGTTTCCTCCTGACAGCTCGGGCACGCCCCCTCCTCCAGTCAAACTCTGTCAACTGCACTCACCGGCACACACACACACACTGCACACACACACACACACACGCGCGTGTGCTCCATTCACTCTCATTCACATGTGCTCTCACACACCTGTTCCCAATCAGTTCTGCCCACGCATTCACACCGGTAATCTCTTTCATCGTTAGTGTTTGGAGTATTTGGTTGCCACCGCTGAGGAAGGAGATTGTTGGGACATTCCCCTTCATACGTGGTAGCATTTTCCTCCACGTACTGTATGTTATTCACTCCCTGCGCTCTACTCAGCCGAACATCTTAAGACGATCTATACCTTGGTGTTTCGGCTGGTCCGTGTTTCTGCCTCTGCCTCCAGTCTGCACGGCTCGCCCCGGATTAGCTCCAGTACTGTAAGTGTGCCTTAGCCTCCTCTCCTGTGCTAGCAGGCCTGCAGTATCAGGCTGCTCGCTTTTACTGTTTCATGTATTACGCAGCACTGCAGCACCAGGCTTTATATTCACCAGACTGTTGAGCATTTCGGCAGGCGCCCTGCATGTTGGTGGCCAATACGGTCATTACCGCCCCCCATATATTGTGTGGTTGACTGAACTGCATTTGGTGATTATTGAACTGGTTATTTTGTGAACTTTAATAAACACAGCACTCTCTACTCCAGTGACTGGGTTTTTCATTCTCTCCCTCATGCGCCGTGTAATGGCGCACAGGGGTTCAAGACACAGATGATGCTAAAGAAGCTTTCTATGAAGATATAGACAT
This sequence comes from Pholidichthys leucotaenia, assembly GCA_020510985.1. Classification (NCBI taxonomy): domain Eukaryota; kingdom Metazoa; phylum Chordata; class Actinopteri; order Cichliformes; family Pholidichthyidae; genus Pholidichthys; species Pholidichthys leucotaenia. Next base: position 292,064,487 of record CM035836.1, on the reverse strand, counting down.
AATCATTAAGCAGGATACCTCATCAGGACAAGCTCATACTACTGGGAGACTTCAATGCATGTGTTGGCAAGGACTCCAACACATAGCAGGGAATACTGAACCATCATGGCATTGGAACAGCAAACTCCAATGACCAGCTTCTCCTGTCCAAGTGCACTGAGCATCAACTAACTGTTACAAATGCAATCTTCCAAAAAGCAGACAAATACAAAACCCTATGGATGCACCCCAGATCTAAGCACTGGCATATGCTAGACTACATCACTGTACGCCTGAGAGACACTAAAAATGTCAAGATCACTTGCACCATGTGGGGAGGTGGCTGGTTTTCTGACCACAGACTAGTCAGAAGCTCCATGTTTCTCCGATTTCAACCAAGGAACCAAAGACAAAGACTAAAACCATCAAAGAAGATCAATTTCACTACTCTTAAAGACCATAACAAACAGGCAGAAGTAGAACAAGCCTTAAGCAAAACCCTACAGGATGTAGACATAGATACTTGGGGCATTGAAGAAGCCTGGCAGAAATTGGGTAATGCCACCGACAGCACTGTAACTGATGCCCTGGGGTTTGTCAAAAGGAAACATCAAGATTGGTTTTATGAAAATTACAGCCAGATTACTCAGCTGTTAGACAATATGCATAACACCCATCAAGCCTATATTATGGATAAAAATAACCCATCAAAGGTATCAAAGTATCACCAAGCCGAAAACATGCTACAAACCAAGCTTAGAGAAATGAAGAACAACTGGTGGGAGCAAAAATGCCACTGAACTGCAAGAGGCAGCTGACAGACATGACCCAAAAGCACTTCATGAAGGACTTTGCTCCATCTATGGTCCCAGAACTAGAGGTACATCACCAGTCCTGGCAGCAGATGGTAAACAGCTTCTTACAGATAAGGCTGACATTTTATCTCGCTGGGCTGAATATTTCAATAATCTGCTAAACCAGCCTTCAACAGTTGTTGATCATGTCATTGACTCACTACCACAGTATCCAGTCATGGAAGAACTTAGCAACCAGCCTTGCCAAGCTGAGGTTATGAAGTCTGCCAAACAGTTGTCCTCAGGTAAGTCACCGGGCCAAGACGGTATGCCACCTGAAGTTTACAAGTATGGAGGTGGTCACATAGTTAGGAAGCTCACTAGCCTCTTTGGTAGAATATGGAAACAGGGCTCAGTCCCTCAAGAATTCAAGGATGCATCAATAATCCATCTACATAAAAGGAAAGGCAATTGTTCCAGCTGTGACAACCACCGTAGCATATCACTCTCAACTATTGCTGGAAAAATATTGCCAAGAGCCAATCTATGCAGAATTGTTCACCACCTAGTTCCACTAGTGTATCCTGAATCACAATATGGCTTTCGTGCAGGATGAGAGGCAGTGGATATGATCTTCTCACTGAGGCAAATCCAGGAAAAGGCTGTACCCTGGCTCCTGTGCTCTTTGCTATTTGTTTTTCAACAATGTTACAGATAGCCTTTCAAAATCTAGACAAGGGAGTTCACCTTCAGTTTCGCACAGATGGTAATCTGTCTGACATCTGGCACCTGAAGGCCCACACAAAGGTAGCAGAAATACTCTTGACAGATCTCTTATTTGCTGATGACTGTGCTCTCACAGCACGCACTTTGGAAGACATCCAAATATTTGTGGACCACTTCTCACATGCAGCAGAGTGCTTCAGTCTTACAATCAGCATTAAAAAACTGAGGTTAGGTATCAACTACTACCTGGTCAACCGTCACGGGAACCACTAGTCAAAATCAAGGTCCCGCCATTGAACTCTGTGCAGAAATTTTGCTATCTAGGGACTACAATATCAAGCAGCACACTAGTTGATGATAAGATGACTCAACGCATAGCAAAGGCCAGTGCAGCATTTGGAAGCCTGGCACATAGACTCTGGAGGAAACATGGGATTTGCCTTGGAACCAAAGTTAAGCTCTATCAAGCTGTTGTAATCACCTCACTCCTCTATAGTTGTGAGTCATGGACCCTTTATCGGTGCCACATAAAGCAGCTTGAGGCTTTCCATCACCCGTGTCTGTGCCTCATCTGCAAAATCAAGTGGCAGGATAAGATAACAAATAATGCAGTCCTGGAAAGATGCAAAATTACCAGCACTGAAAGTATGCTTATCAGAACCCAGTTCCACTGGTCTGGACATGTTATTCGCATGGATGATGCACGCATACCAAAACAGATATTCTGTGGCCAGCTTTCCACAGACATCAGGTCCAAGGGTCAACGCACACTGAGATATAAGGACACCTTGAAGAGCAATCTCAAAGCATGTCACATAAGTCTAAAGGACTGGCAGACCCAAGCAACAGATTGGCAGGCACTATGTCATCAAGCTGTCTTCAGCTTTGAAGAAGAAATAATTAAGAAGCTGGCAGCCAAACAGGCAGAATACAAAGCAAGAGCCCTACTACATCCAGCACCTGACATCCACACGTCATATCTGCAGCCGACCATGCAAATCCAGGATAGGTCTAACTTCCCATTTGTGAACACACCAACCAAGAGACACACAAACATGAACTGCTGAACCCTCATTCATCAAATAGCGATGATAGAATCCTTTATTTAAATATGTTCCCTAAAATATGTGAGCGGAACATAATCTTTTTGCTTTTTTAAAATTTGAACTACTAAAAAATAAACAAATGTATATTTTGCATTTTTGCAAGGTTTACTGATTCTATTCAGTTCTTTCAAAAAATAATTCAGTTTTACAAACTGTATGCCATCAGAGGTATTGTGTCTCTTTCATGGATGTTCCCATATCCCTGTAATGATCAGCTGTAGGTTAAGTAGTGCTGTGCCAAGAGGTGGCATGAAAATTAGTCTGCCTATTAAGCCATCATTAACAATGAGTAGGGCCAGAACAACATGATGAGACTGTTTATGCAAAACACATTATTAATCATTCACCAATGTAAACATACACATATGGTCAAATGTTTTGATACTCTTCCACAAAAAAAACCCTAAAAAAAATTATATCTGAAATAACTTGAAACTGCTGAAAGTTTAATGGCATATCTTATTGTTTATATACTGCTCAAAAAATAAAGGGAACACTTTGAAAACACATCAGATTTTAATGGGAAAAAAATAAATTGGATATCAAAATTGTGGCAGGCTAGTCCAGTTTACTCAGATTAAAAAGTGTTCCTTTTAGGTCGAGTTTATGACTTTTGTTGAACAAAACTCCATGTAATTGGTTCAGCTCAGGTTTCATGAAAATTAGTACCATCCTGCCACACCCGAGGAAAAACTTGCTTTTTGTTTCATTTGTTCAGTTTTGGGGTATTGGTCAAGCTGTAAGGAGCAGATGTCTATGCTCTTCCATTTTTTTCCCCCTATCTTCAAGTAGGCCCAGAGCCTGTCATGCTCTGTGAAATTTTTTTCTTTTCTTTAAAGTTCACTTTTTTTAAATTTTAATCTCTTTCCTTAAATTTCCGTGCAAGAAGATTTTGTTTGATTTTTTCTAAGCTTAAACCAACTCATTTAAACCACCAACAATGGAAGAAATGGATTTGTGATGTGTTTTTGCCTCAGATTGAATTTCTGATGGGACTTTATACAATAAACCAATTCCTTCTTCAGTGCACAAGAGAAGATCTCGCCCAGCTTGCTGAAGAACAGCCCAATTGTGATCTCAGGAGTAGGCCATAACCGTAGTAAGGAGCCTGTCTGCCAGTCTTCCCACAGAACCGATGCTGGTCCAATTGAAACAGAATCCAGTGGACCGCCTGCTACCTACTGGGATGCAATGATTCTGCTTGGCTGACAGTCTGTTGTTTAATTTAAACTTAATTCTTCAGAATATTCCAGATTTAAGTTCTTTAAACTTAATTTCATGCAAACCCCCATCAGAATTTCAAAATGCCTTTTGCCCTTTTATTAATTTACATTCTTTTTCAGAGTAACACCAATTTTCCATTTTTCTAAATAGTTTACTCATCATTTTCTTCATAAAATTGCATCCATTTTTCTTGACCAATGCTATTTTATGGGTTTCCAGTTTCCAGTGTATCACCAAGTTAAACTACGGTTTATTCGGTTCCACAAATGTCTGATTCACAAGTAACTCAGTAATAGTCTATGGTGCCCATGATACAAGTTGAATTCTTTGTTTTAAAGTTATCCATATGTGTTAACCTATTCTGACATTTCTTATTAAACCACTGAAAGACATATGGGAGTTATTGTTTGATTTCATGTCCATCTTCTTGATTATTAGCAGACAAGCACTCACAAGTTGTTTTTTTGTTTTTGTTTTTTTTTTAGACTGAGTCATAATTGGTACAAATAAAGAACTGTTAATAAAACTGTCCATTATCTGGACTGGTGCCTATGAGGATATGAGAGTAATGAAAGGAAATCTACATTCCTACTCACATTCATATTTACATTAATACTTGTACCAACAATAAAACACCTATAAAACCCATAAATCCACTACAGTGTACAACACTGAACATGGAACAGAGAGAGCAAATGAGAAAGCCATCAAAGGAGCTTGAATCTGTGCAGAGCACAATGAAGTCTCAAGACTACCAAGGTATCCTGGAATGAAACATACTGCACAGTGTCAGAAAGCTCAGCCTCAGTTGCAGGTCATGGGTCCTCCAACAGGATAATGATCCAAAACATACAGCTAAAGACTCAAGAATGGCTGAGAAAACACATTGGACTGTTCTTAAATGGGCATCCATAAGCCCAGCTCTCAACAAGATTGGACGGCTATGGAAAGATCTGATAATTGCAGGGTGGAGACGACACTCTTCAAACTTGAGACAGCTTGAGCAGTTTGGGCAGAGTGTGCCAAACTCTCTGTTGGCAAATGCAGACGTCTCATTGTGAAGTACAGAGATTGCTTGTTGGCAGTGATTGCTACAAAAGCTGGGGCCACAAAATATTGAATTCTTTTGTCCATGTCATTTTAATTTCTTTAATTATATAATATATCCAACTGAATCAATGATTAAAAGCTAAGTCTGATTTGTGTTAAATATGACATATACAATAAGATATGCCGTTAAACTTCTATCGATTTCAAGTTATTTTAGAGAGAGGGTTTTTTTTTTTTTTTTGTGGAAGTATCAACAAATTTGTTCCTGTCTGTATGTGCAGCAATACACACATACACAAGGAAAGATTTTTAGAGCTGATAGAGACTATCTGGGCATACCAAATTTTTGGATGTTCATTTTTTACCCGATGCATGACTTTTGGTTAGGCATTTGTATGTACATACTGTATTACACTTTTTAAAAAGTTGTGACAAGGTAAGAAGGACTAAATAAACTTATGAACAAAGTGTGCATGTTTGGTTGCTGCACTTGAATTTCCAGTTTCCTGGCCTGTCGTTGGTCCGATGGCGCACTGATTGTACAATGGTAGGGAAATCACTAGCTGTTTTCATATCTGAAAGATTTGTTTCTGTGGTTGCATAATGCAGGCATGCAAATATGTAAAAAAACAAAACAAGACAAAAAAAAAGATTGCCTCTATGTATCCTAACAACAGTCCAACTGTATTCAGCTCTACATTCAAACCATTTATGGACCTGATATGCATTTTAGATTATGTATGAATATTTAGGAAACGTGCTGACTAATTAGTTCCGATCTTTTAATACAGCAATGAAAAGAAATGTCTACATTACATTTACTACAAGTTTCCTGCAGGGTTTGACAAGGTCTAGTATTTCCTTTTAACCATGTGGCCACGTGATTACATTCTGTAGAATGACCAATGTAAGATATTCTAAAACAGAAAACATTTGATGTGTCAGCATTGGTACAAGAACAGTTGTCCTTTGCCAAGATTATACATCCATGTGACAGGTGGACAAGATAACAGCTGCACAGGTGTACCTTGAGCTGACTTTGCAGAACAGAGCCTGCATAGTTATATTTTATACATCAGTGTCAGAGTCTTCCTCCTCTAGGCTGTACTCTGTGTCATCCTTAACCTCTGACACTTCCTCCTCTTCTTCACTGTCAACCTGGCTTCTCTCTTCCTGATTGCTGTCATGGTCATAGATGGAATCCAGAGCTTCATGTGCAGTATGTCACTAAGCCATTGTGCTGCCACAGAAGGAACTGTGAGCAAGGCCTCAAAAAATCTTCATATGCAGGAACTGCAAGAAGGCTGTATGATGGAAACGATTGTTTTTCAGCAGGTGTGGTTTTCATGGGGTAAAAAGCATATTGTTGATAAGTTCCCGTGAGTGTTGCCATTGACGCCAAAAGCCTGGAGCACATGAGAGCATTTTCATTTAAACCCAGAGAGAAACACCTGTGTGCACACGACACACCACAGAAGCAACCATGCGTGCACACGGGTCCACTAAAGGTGTGAAGACTGCTGTTGTAAGTAACGGATGACAAGTGAAGTTTTACTAGGGACTTTGGATTATAATTATAAATGCCAGATTCCATCTGCAAGAAATAATTATATTAATTTTTAAGCTGAAAGAATGAGGGACTCAATAAATAAAAAAATAAACTGTGTAACTGCGGGCAACAAAAAAACTGACTTACTGACAGCTGATTTGAATATTTGATAAGGAGTCTTCAGTCATAACTTTAACAAAAGCTTTACAAGTAAGAAAAAACTAGTGATTTCTTGTGATGTCAGCCGGCTGGGGAGCTGCACAAAGCTGGAACTGAAACATCGGGTGCTCCACAATAATTTTATTTATCATTCAGCAAAGGTAAGCAACATTTTAGCAATGTATTTTACTTCATAAATGCTCCTTGGTTATAAATTTGTTGATAATTTTATTTTTAAGGCTGCATCTACTGCAAATGAAGGAAAGCATTATCGCTACATAAAGTCATGTGAAAAAATTAGGACACTTTGTATAAGCCTGTGTTTTTTTTTAACATATTCGGACATATGGATATTTAACCGTTTGAGTGTGTCTGTCACCGAATTGCAACATAACCTCTAGTGGTCAAGAGTGGTAAATATTTTTTGTCAATAAAATAGTTCAGATTTCCAAGGCTATAACTTGAAAGTGGTAAGAGATAATGGCTTACCGTCAATTAGAAAGATGTAAAAAATGATCCAAAGTTTCAGATAGGAGTGATTTAATGCATCTAATTTGCATAATGTCGCAGCAGCTATATTGAATATACTCACTACTTCTGGTGCCACATGAGTAGGCTGCCTTTTTGCAACAGCGGATCAATTTCTTCCTATTTCTATTTACTATCTGGCTATCTTGCTAATCTTTCTGATCCAGCGACACCTTTATTCCATCACAGACACGTAGATCGCCCAAATGTCTCCTGAGCCAGCGGACGGAGCCACTCTTTCTTGCAGGAGGCAATACAATAGAGACCAGCTGTTAGCACTTAACCGGCCCACGATGCTAACGCAAAAACTCGACATACCGGGAGAAATAAGACGGAAACGGCATGGATGTCGAGCTGGAGTAAGATGGCAGGCGAGGAATATAAGGTACAGACCCGTCCTCCCATCCGTTATTATGGGGAATGTACGATCGCTACTCAATAAGACTGACGAGCTAGCGGCTATCTCCCGCTATGAGAGCGTCTTCAGAGAGAGTAGCTTGATGTTGTTTACTGAGATGTGGCTAACAGAACTAGCAACAGATGCTAACATCGAACTGGAGGGTTTCCACGCAATACGGGCAGACCGGACACCAGACAGTGGGAAGGCAAGGGGCAGAGGAGTGATAATGTACGTCAATAACAGCTGGTGCAGACCGGGACATATCATGGTTAAACAACAACACTGCAACAAAGACATTGAGCTGCTAGCTGTTAGCATGCGGCCTACCTATCTCCCGAGGGAATACTCACACGTGATCTGCATTGTTATTTATGCAAATCTGACGGCGAACGCTAGGACAGCACATGACGTCATTCACTCAGTAACTGGCAGGCTGCTGACAGAACAACCAGATGCTCTTCTCCTCATCTCAGGTGATTTCAACCATATTTCACTGTCCCCCATTCTACCCACGTTCACCCAGTATGTCACATGTCACACTAGAGACAATAAAACAGTGGACTTATTCTATGCAAATACTAAGGAGGTGTACACCTCATCACCACTCCCCCCACTTGGGAGATCGGATCACAACTTGGTTCATCTCCTGCCGGTGTACAAACCCCAAGTACACAGACAACCTCCGGTCATGCGCACAGTCAAGTTATGGTCTGAGGAGGCAATGGACGCTCTAAAGGACTGTTTTGAAACCACTGCCTGGGAGCAGCTCTGCGATCCACATGGTGAGGACATCGATGGCCTCACTCACACCATCACGGACTACATCAGCTTCTGTGTGGACAACACCGTTCCCACCAAGACCATACGGTGTTGCTCGAACAACAAACCCTGGATCAACCCTGAGATAAAAACACTTCTGAGAGAGAAGAAGAGGATAACCGCTGCACGGTGGCGCAGTGGTTAGCACTGCGGCAGCACAGTTTACCCTTGGCCGGGGGATTGTGTGGATCGTGGGATCGTGGGTTTGATCCCAGCCCCCGACCAACAGTGATCTGTGTGGAGTTTGCATGTTCTCCCCGTGTTGCGTGGGTTTACTCCGGGATTTCTCCGGTTTCCTCCCACATGCCAAAAACATGCATGTTAGGTTAATTGGCTGTTCTAAATTGTCCCTAGATATCTGTTTCCTATAGGCCCTTAGAATAGAGGGTTAGTATTAATGAAAGCGCTTTGAGTGGTCTTTGTGACTAGAAAAGCGCTATATAAGTGCAGGTTAGTTAGTTAGTTAGTAGATCTTCAGGTCGGGGAACAGGGAGATGCTGAAGTCCGTACAGAGGGAGCTGAGGAGGAAGATCAGAGAAGGCAAGGACAGCTACAGGAAGAAGATGGAGGACAAGCTGCAACAGAGCGATATTGGCGGGGTCTGGAGAAACCTTAAAACCATCTCTGGGCTCCAGAATACCTCCTTCCAGGCCACGGGGGGCAGGGAGTGGGCGAACAATCTGAACCTGTTTTTTAATAGGTTTGACCAACCGCCCCCCCCGACTGCACAACAACCACTGCTGCCTCTAAAGTCATCGAGACCTGCTGTCCACACCCCACTCCACCAACACCCCCCCCACTCCCAGCACACAGCCCCCCAACCTGACCCTCACTAAGACCCAGGTGAGGACGGAGCTGAGGAAGATCAAGGCAAGGAAGGCCTCGGGACCGGACGGCATCAGCGTGAAGCTCCTCAAGTCCTGTGCAGACCAGCTGTGTGGGATTGTGGAGCACATCTTCAACCTGAGCCTGAAGCTGGGGAGGGTACCACAGTTGTGGAAAACATCTTGTGTGGTACCTGTACCAAAGACTTCCCACCCCAAAGATCTGAACAGCTACAGACCAGTGGCCCTGACATCTCACCTGATGAAGACTCTGGAGAGACTGCTCCTTGCTCACCTCCACCCCCTGGTGGGACCAGCGATGGATCCACTCCAGTTCGCCTACCAGCATGGCATTGGGGTGGAGGATGCAGTGATCTTCCGCCTTCACCGTTCTCTGTCCCACCTGGAGAAGCCCGGGAATGCGGTGAGGATCATGTTCTTTGACTTCTCCAGTGCTTTCAACATCATCCAACCGATGAGCTTGAAGGACAAGCTGGTCCACCCCTGTGCGCAGGGGTGGACCAGCACCTGTCATCATGGATCCTGGACCACCTCACTAACTGGCCACAGTTTGTGAGAACCCGGGAATGTGTGTGTCCAACACAATCATCGGTAGCACGGGGGCCCACCAGGGAACGGTTTTGGCTCCCTTCCTGTTCACCCTTTATACTGTGGACTTCTCACACAACACAACACACTGCCATCTACAGAAGTTCTCTGACGGCTCTGCGATCGTCGGCCTCATCTCCAACGGAGATGAAGCTGGGTACAGAGGACTTATCCAGGACTTCGTGGACTGGTGCCATCGGAACTGCCTCCAGATCAACGCGAGGAAAACTAAGGAGCTGGTGGTGGACTGTCGCAGGCAAGGACAACCCCTCACAGCACCAGTAAACATACAGGGAACAGACATTGAGATGGTGACATCCTACAAGTACCTGGGTGTTCATCTGAACAATAAACTAGACTGGTCACACAATACCGACACACTCTACAAGAAGGGGCAGCACAGGCTGTTCCTACTGAGGAGGCTCAGGTCTTTTGGTGTACAAGGGGCGCTGCTGAAGACATTCTACGACACGGTGGTGGCACCAGCCATCACTTTTGGAGTGGTCTGCTGGGGCAGTGGCATTACAGCAGCCGATAGGAAGGGACTGAACAAACTGATCAAGAAAGCTGGCTCTGTCCTGGGGCAACGCCTTGACCCAGTGGAGGAGATAAGAGAGAGAAGGATGGTGGCTAAACTGTCATCTCTGCTGGAGTCTGAGTCCCACCCTATGCAGGACATACTGAACGCACTGAGGAGCTCATTTAGCAGTAGACTACATCATCCTAGGTGCTCAACCAAGAGGTTTCGCAGGTCCTTCCTACCTACAGCTGTCAGACTGTATAACCTAAGCAGGGCTGCTCACAGAGATAGCAAAAAAACGTGACAACCTAATAGTACCTGAATGCAAAAGACGCAACAGACTTACACAAATGGTCCCCTCCAGTATACAACTAGGACAATATCAGTCGCTACGGAGGGTGACAATATGTATGGGTACATATTCATACTATGTAGGGTAACTAAGTAGACGGTTATGCTGTTTATTCCATCTAGCTACAATGCTCCGCACTGTGTATATATATTTATATATTTATGTGTGCATATGTATATTCACTGCTCTTATTTTTCTTATCTTCTTAATTATTGCCCTGAGTGTTGCTATCCCTGTGCTGTTGCAATCCTGGAATTTCCCCATTGTGGGACTAATAAAGGCTTATCTTATCTTATCTTATCTTGAATTACATAACTCAGTCAAAAGTGGACTTTGGACATATTTACACAAAGAATGGTTCAGTCTTTTGACACCGTTTTTTGAACAGGGCTACATTATCATCTTCTCTTCAAAACATATGAACAAGAAATCAGTACAATATAAAAAAACAAAGACATTTGTCACTTGCTGGCAGCTAAGGGGACTCGCTCGCTGCCGTGGTTGCTGCGTTTTCGTCCATCGTGGTCGTTATTTTGTGTTCTGTCGGTCATTTACGCTCTCTACCACATCTACAAAGTCTAATGATTATCCCACATAAATTTTGCTTGTATCCCACGGCTATTTTCCATGTACAAAGCCGTCTAAGTGACGGTGTACGATGATGGACGGCAGCCATATTAGCTTTCTGGGCTAAAAGGATAAAAACAGGAAAAGGAAATGAGGAGCTCTTCTTCTTTGGTGTATTACGTGTCATCCATTGAGTCCTCCAACGCATGTCTGCCACCTTCTGAAACTGACAGATCAGTACGAATCAGTACAAATCCTCAGTGGAGCCAGGGATGTCAAGAGTGAGATGACAGGCACAGCGCCACACTCTGTCTCTAGAGGCACGCAAAATCTCCCACTCAAAGGGTTAATATCAATGTTAAAAATACTGGGAGATTCATGTAATATAACTAAACAATTAAAAATTAATTTAAGATTTTTTTCAAATTTTCTGTAAAATGTAATTCTAAACAAATAGTAAGGAATAAATTAGGACACCCCCATCTTTTTTAGGACTCCCCCACATTCATTCGAATTTAAAATGGCTAAAATAAATGTTAAAAAATGCAAATAAAAACAAAAATAAGGTTAGACATAGATATGTGAACATTTCTTAATAAAGAACTGTATATTTAATGGGGTGTCCTAATTTTTTCACATGACTGTACTATACCATTAAGAGCTCCCATTTTTTTTTCCTAATCCTAACTATAAATGCATCAAGCTTAAAGTTTAATCACAATGCTTATTTCTGTGAGAAATACAAGCTGCTTGGTGTGTGGATTGGCTGAAATCTATTGTATATTGGGGCCGTAATGTATCATTGATATTTACTGCTGTGCACACAGCCGTGGAAAAGCAGTGCAGAGAAAACCTCTCCACTCTGGAGACTGGTTTCTAATCGCTACACTTTCACCCCTCCAAATACAGACAGCTGAACTGTAAATGAACTTGCCCAGTTTGGGGTAAAAGCGTCGTCGCGTGCACGGCCCCAAAGAGGGGTATAAGATGTGTGTGTCTCCTCAAAGACATCTGCATGCTGAGGTGCGTGGGGAAGGAGTGCAGAAATGTGCTTGACACTAATTGCAGTCAACACCCAAGATGGCGCCCACAGCGGTCGACATGGTGCTTCGCTGCGCTCTTTGTTTGTTTTTGTTTGTCAATTGTGTGTCTGCTTGCACTTATACCCGTGAAGAACTTTTAAATATCAGGACTTTGACCCCCACGGACCTCCTCCCAGTTTTTCTAGCCCCTGCCGCCGATCTGGTTTATTGTTTGGCTCGGAAAGTGAGACGGCGGAAGAGAGGAAGACGAGCGGGCGCTCTCGTGCGACTTCGCAGGAGAGGCTCGCGAACGGCGCTGCCTGGCATATTTCTGTCCAATACCAACTCTCTCTCTAACAAGGTGGATGAACTGAGACTGCTGATGCGTTTTAAGGACCTCGCCTCCTCAGCTGTCCTCTGCTTTACTGAGACCTGGCTCCGGGAAAATATACCGGACAGCGCGCTGCGCCTCGACGGCTTCCAGCTCTTCCGTGCTGATCGTGACACAGAGCTTTCCGGCAAGACCACAGGAGGCGGTGTCTGCTTCTACATCAACTGTAGCTGGTGCTCTGATGTAACGGAAATTTCCAAACACTGTTCTCCTGCCTTGGAATTTCTTGTTATCAACTGCAAGCCTTTTTATTCCCCACGGGAGTTTGCTTCTTTTATACTGATCGCTGTGTACGCCCCTCCCGACGCGGACACGCGCGAAGCTCAGCGCGTGCTCGCGGATCACATTCAACACACAGAGCGGAGTTTTCCAGACTCGCTGATTATTGTGGCTGGCGACTTTAATCAGTGCAATCTGAGCCACGAACTCCCCCGCTACAAACAGTTTATTAAATGCCCCACCAGAGGATTAAACACACTGGATCACTGTTACACCACAGTGAAAGACGCATATCGCGCTGTCCCTCGAGCTGCGCTGGGATTATCTGATCACGTGATGGTTCACCTCATTCCCACATACAGACAGAGATTGAAGCTCACTAAACCTGTTGTGAGCACTACGAAGATACGGACCAGTGATGCTGAGGAGAAGCTGGAAACGTGCATGGAAATATCTGACTGGGGCATGCTTAAAGGAGCCACGCATGATCTGGATGAGTACACGGACACTGTGAACTCATATATCCACTTTTGTGAAGAGAACATTCTTCCATCACGCACCAGGGTGAGTTACTCTAATGACAAACCCTGGTTCACAGCTAAGCTCAGACAGATCAGGAAGGAGAAGGAAGCAGCGCTGAAAAGTGGAGACAGGGACTGCTACAGGGAGGTTAAATACCGGTTTAACAGAGAGCTGAAGAGGGCTAAATCTCTATACTCAGAGAGACTCCAGCAGCAGTTCACTGCTAATGATTCGGCTTCCGTGTGGAGAGGACTGAGGCAGATCACCAACTATCGGCCTCAGGCTCCTAAAGGTCAGGATGACAAAGCCCTTTGTCAGAGACTGTCCCAACACTATGCCCGTTTTGACACCTCGTCATCTGTGTCCAACTCCCCCCCTCCCTCCAGCTCCACAGCCTCCACATTCCCTACTTCATTTAAGGCACCCCCCCCACCTCCCCCCCTCCCCTTATCATCAGTGAGCAGGATGTGCTCAAGCAGTTCTCCAGACTGAACCCGCGCAAGGCCCCCGGCCCAGACGGCGTGTCTCCCTCCACCCTGAGACTCTGTGCGAAACAGCTGGCTCCTGTATTCACAGACATTTTTAACACCTCCCTTAAGTTATGCCACGTGCCGTCCTGCCTCAAATCCTCCACCATCATCCCTGTCCCCAAGAAGCCACGGATCACTGGACTTAATGACTACAGACCTGTAGCGCTCACCTCTGTAGTCATGAAGTCCTTTGAGCGCCTGGTCCTGTCCCACCTCAAGTCCATCACCACCCCTCTCCTGGACCCGCTGCAGTTTGCCTACCGAGCCAACAGGTCTGTAGACGATGCAGTCAACCTGGCCCTCCACTCCATCCTGCAGCACCTGGACTCCCCGGGAACCTACGCCAGGATCCTGTTTGTGGACTTCAGCTCCGCATTCAACACCATCCGCCCCGCTCTGCTCCGGGACAAGCTGTCCCTGCTCAACGTGCCTGACTCCCTCTGCAGGTGGATCATCGACTTCCTGACGGACCGGAGGCAGCATGTGCGGCTGGGAAAGACTGTCTCAGACTATACTAGCATCAGCACCGGATCACCCCAGGGCTGTGTACTTTCCCCCCTACTCTTCTCCCTTTACACCAACTCCTGCACCTCCAGCCACCAGTCTGTCAAGTTGATCAAGTTTGCGGACGACACCACCCTCATCGGGCTCATCTCCAACGGCGACGAGTCCGCCTACAGGAGAGAGGTGGCCCAGCTGGCGTCCTGGTGCAGCAATAACAACCTGCAGCTGAACGCTCTGAAGACAGTGGAGATGATTGTAGACTTCAGGAAAGTCACTACTCCTCTGCCCCCCCTCACCCTCTCAGGCTCTCCCATCACCACTGCTGATTCCTTCCGCTTCCTAGGCACTACCATCATCAGGGACCTCAAATGGGAGCTGACCATCAGCTCACTCATCAAAAAAGCCCAGCAGAGGATGTTCTTCCTGCGGCAGCTGAGGAAGCTCAAGCTACCCACCAAGATGTTAGTGCAGTTCTACACAGCCATCATCGAGTCCATCCTCACCACCTCCATAACCGTGTGGTACGCAGGAGCCACTGCCAGGGACAGACTAAGGCTGCAGCGCGTCGTGCGCACTGCTGAGAAGGTGATCGGCTGCAAGCTCCCATCTCTCCAGGATCTGTACATCTCCAGGACCCGGAGGCGTGCTGGCCGGATCATAGCCGATCCCTCACACCCTGGTCATGTACTGTTTGCCCCCCTCCCCTCTGGTAGAAGACTTCGGTCCATCCAGACTAAAACCTCCCGTCACATGAACAGCTTCTTCCCCTCTGCCATTAGACTGCTGAACACTAAGTGACTCTCGTGCACCATGTACAGCAGCTCAACCAGACTCATGTCAATCATCACTGTTTTCTTCCTGCATTACCGACTGCACTATATAGTTCTCCACAGTATCTGCTGCTGGCTAATATATATTTTAACTGTTGACCAGTATCACTTAATCTTATCCTACACTTTATTACATGTATAGTTTATTTCTCTTATCTTATCATGTTTAATGTTGCAGCATTGTACCGAGACAAATTCCTAGTTTGTGTACTACATGAACAATGGCAATAAACCTGATTCTGATTCTGATTCTGATTCCAAAGATCTGTCGTTTTTGACTGGGAACACCACAGGTGTATACGAGGTCAATAAAACACACAAGTTTTGACAACAGATGAAATTTACTGCACTTTTTTTAGAGAGAGAAAACTTGTAAATCAGTCAGATTTGACTGGAACTCAACAGGAGGGCGAGTCGGTGGTTGTGTTTCCACCAGATCGGGGGTGATGCATCCCCGATCACGCTGGCAGCAAGAGATTACCTAAAATTGATGACAACAAGGCTATCATTTCCAGGTGTCAGGTCGAGCATACAAAGAAGTGCTGAGAGGGCATCTGGAAAAAGTCTCATGCGAGTCTCGCTGTGACCCTTATTGCAAAGCGTGCCGCTTCACAGCACAGACACAACCGATCTTCCCTAAGCACATTGCTGCAATAACTATCCACCGTAGATCATGGGCACCTGCCCATTAAAGGTGAGGTAATGAGCCATTCTGAATGGTTTACTGCATATCACAGCCAAAATACACATCCGAATAATTAAGTTAGAACAATATTTTTGCTCTTTTTGCCAGTGCAAAATTATTTATTTTCACTGCTACAACAGCAAAATGGACTTGGGCATTTGCTATTGTCCACATGGGTGGACTCAAGATTAAAAAAAAAGGTTGGCTCTTTCACAACTTAGCAAATCAAATAACAATAATTTCTGTCCAAAACAAGAGAAAATGAGTAGCATCGAAGGCTTTTTTTTTTTTAATGTGAACATATGAAAACTCTCCATTTTCCCAGTAAAACGTCAGGGTTGTCTTTCAAAAATCCCGCATTTCACTGTAACTTGATTCCTGAGTGTCACAGTCAAAGAGTAAAAGGTGGAGTCAGTATGAATGTGAGAAATCCTAACAGTGGAATCAGCAGACTGTGAGCGCGTGAGCGATTTAAAATGTGCCTTCACAACATTGCACGTCAAAGTCCTCATGGCAGAGCAAAAAACGCCTGTGAGAACAAAACTGTGTGCAGCAAGCAGGCACGCTGACTAAATTCCTCCTCAGACTGACATCAGACTTCACAGGGTGTCTTCCGGGGGGTTTTTCCAACACTCCTGTCTGTTTCGGGTCGGGGATGAATTGCTGATAGACGATGGGGGAAGCCTGACAAACAAAATCAGATCACAGATGGGCTGAAAAT
Source organism: Pholidichthys leucotaenia (assembly GCA_020510985.1). NCBI lineage: Eukaryota > Metazoa > Chordata > Actinopteri > Cichliformes > Pholidichthyidae > Pholidichthys > Pholidichthys leucotaenia. Next base: position 292,047,857 of record CM035836.1, on the reverse strand, counting down.
CAGCTTTTCTGACAGATATGTAAACACACTCAAATACAGTAGAGTCTAATGTGGCCAACTAACATTTAGTTCTGTTGCGCTTGCAATGTAAGGACTAGAGTTGACCTTCACTTTCAAATAAAACTGAAAGACCACACCCCTCACGCCATTCTGAACAGCTGCCACAGCATTCAAGAGCACAAAAAATAACAGATTATATTTATTTATAACTACAGAAAATGGAAACCTCACATTTCTCTTCATTCATTATAATACAGTACATACAGTACTATTTATGGAAGATACAATTCTATGAATGGATGAGAGTTGTGAGGATTAAAAAACATCTGTAATAACTAAAGAGCATAGCTGCTTGTCACAGTCATTATTCTGCTACTTCAAGCTGCATGGTATTTCATCGTGTCGTCACTTTTGCCGCAGTATTCCCAGTCAGCTTACGCACGTGCTGGCTATGTTGTTTGCCTTCTGAAGCATCACAGCGCTAAGAGATCCTCATGTGTGGCATGTTTGAATTAATATGCTTGTTGACTTATTACAAGGGAGTGATTCTGCAAAAAAAAAAAAAAGTATTAAATGATTCTCTCCGATATTGGCTGAGTTCTTTGTAATCTGTTTTATAGAGTTTTTCTGAAGGATTTTGGAGCATTCTGCCTCTTAAAGATGCACTCTGGTGGCTATAAAACCTCCACAAACACAAATTTGCATTGTCTAAAATGGTATTCCCTTTTTTCTACAAAAAAACTTTCATCGTCTGACAGTTTCATGTCAGAATTGTCACTTTTCGTCCTCCTTCAAATGCCAGGATCTGTGAATAAACTCACCCACATCCCACAAGGCTAATGGTGGCTACTGCTATATTAAACAGAATAAATCCTCTGATAAAAAGACTTGCTGGTTAATGACTTACCCAGGATAATGACTGAAACTGCATCGGTCCTTAAAAGCAGTTTAATGATAAAACCCATCACAATCTGGGTCAAGTTTCCCAAACAGCTGCCCAAAACTAAACCTTCACAGCTCTTGATACGTCTTGTAAGTCATAAAAAACATGTCACAGACGTGTTAACAAGAAAAAAAAACTTGATTTCTGGTGGAGTGTCACTTAAAAAAATCCATCTAATAGAGAGCACAGTGACACAAAGTAGTATCTACTTTTGCTGTATCGACAAAAGGAGTACAGAGCATTCCGTACACTGACAAAAACAAAATATTTCCTCAAGCATGATATCATGCAGAACTAGTCACAATAATCAGTCAGGTGTGTCGAATCCCAAATGTTGGGAATTACCCTACATGCATTTGTACAACTTCAAATCAAATCAAATCAAATCAAATCAAACTTTATTGTCATATTGCTGTACATACAACTGTAGTGCAGGCAAGATGAAATTGCGTTTCTCTCGGCATCCATATAAGAAGCAGCATGATATAAGACACACTCCCACATAGCTCCACCCCCCACCCCACCCCCACCCCCCATCCATTCACACATCCCTGAGACATACTTGGGGAAAAAGAATAACTAACTATAATATACAAAATGTCCATAGGTGCAGTAGTGTGTATGTGACTTGTTTTCTTAATGTGAAAACAAGTTTTTTTTCTTAATGTGTAACTTGTTTTCTTAATAGAGAAAAACTCTTCCCAAACTGGGCCACGAATAGAGTGGTGTCCTTAAATCCCTGGAGCGAACCACGTTGTCGTGTACAAACTCTCCTTGCAGTCCTGGTGGGGATGGAGGGTGGAAGTTAAAAAGAGGGGATAGTTTGGGCTCATTTTGCTGACAAGGGAAATGGCTTTTTTTATTTTTTAGAAAATGAATGGAAATTTAATGTTTTGTTTGTTGAGAGAAAAGCTTTTTTCAGATTTTTGCAAAGATTTATTTATTTTGAATAGCCAATTATTTTTCAGTGGAAGCTGTCTTTTTTTGTCATTAATCTTTACATACTTAATGATGTTCTCTGTGTGAGTTGATAATTTGTAAAAATCTACTGGGTATTGAATATGGCCATGAGTGTATCGGTATTAAAGTTAAATTGACATACTAACTAAATAAGATATAAAGTTGACATATATTGTTAACAAATCTCATTCCATGTGCCCTTTTTTATAAAAAAAAAAAAGAGCTCCTGCCGCTCAGATGGTCTTTGCACAGCCCTGAAAATAATTACTGTGACTGGTAAATCAAAGCCAACCACAGCACATTGGAAAAAAAAAAAAAAAAAAAGATTATGTCACATAAGCTTTAATGTCGCCGTTTTAGGACTCTTCAATGTTTTGAAATTCAAACCACTGCAATTTAACCACAAAACTTACTTTAAACTTTTCTCTTCCTCCTTTGCTCCACTTTGAATGCCTGCCTTACTGGAGTTTGACCTGCGGAGTCTGCCAGCCGCTCACTCCACACAAATTATTTGTGCCATACACTCAGAACAAATAATTATGAATCTATTTTTTTTTTCCACAATATCTTTATTGAACCTTTTTTTTTTTTTTTTTAACAAACATGATACAAACAATCAAACACTAACACTAAAGTACTACAAAAAAAAAAAAAATGCACTAAAAACACCAACAACCACCAACAAAATCAAGTCTTCAACAATGCTCCTCTGTTTAGTCTAGACAATCCAATACATAAGTATACATATTATGTTCACCAGTTTGGAATTTACAAGGTCCACACACATCATTCACCTTCTTCTTCAAGAGTTATGTTTAAATTTTTTACATAATCAATAAAAGGTCTCCATATATTCTCAAACACAATTTCCTTTGATTTTAGTATATATGTTATTCTTTCTAATGGAAGGTTTGTTAACATCTGTCTTAACCACTGAGTCACATCTGGTCTATGAGTCTTTTTCCATAATAGTGCAATACATTTTTTGGCATTAAGCAAACTGAGGTCTATGAATGTTCTTTCACTTTTATTAAAATTATGCTTTTCTGGGTACAGACCCAACAAAAACAGTTTAGGATTCAATATGATTTGTTTTGAGATTATTTTTTCAATTGTTACCCTCACCTCTTCCCAAAACATTCTTATTAATCTACATTCCCATAAACAATGAAATAGGGTTCCTTTACTTTCCATGCATTTTGTGCATGTATCTGGTATATTTTTGTTATATCTATTTAACTCCTCCGGTGTAACATACATCCGCATTAACCATTTGAAATGTATCAATTTAAGGCGTGCATTTATTGATTTGGTTTGAGCTTCTGTACAAGCCAATTCCCATTGTTCCTCTGAAATTTCAATTTGCAGATCTTCTTTCCAGTAGTTTAATCTTTTCAGTGAATTTTCACTTGAAGATAGTGTCAGTGAGTTATAAAACTCTGAAATAATACCCTTTCTTTTACTATCTTTCATCATCATTTTTTCCAAGGATGAATAAATAGGTCGAGTGAGAGCTTTATTTTGATTTGATCGAATAAAGTTTCTAAGTTGAAGATATTTAAAAAAATGTGTTCTATTGAGATTAAATTTGATCCTCAGCTCTTCAAAAGACATTATGTTGTCTGCACATGGCAAATATAAATCCTGAATCTTTTGTATCCCTTTTAAATTCCATACTTTAAATACAGCGTCCGCTCTCCCTGGTTTAAAATATTGATTACCCCATATTGGACTAAATTGTGACAATAACTGTGGTTCTTTTAAATAGTTTTTAGCTTCACACCATATTTTGATCATATGCTTTACAAATGGATTTTTAACTTGTTTTTGTAATTTTTTTGCCGAATCTGAGTATATGAATATGGGAAGAGGTAAAGGTAAATTGTATGATTCCATTTCAGTCCAGTGAGGGAGATCATTTGATGAAAAATAATATGTCATAGACCTCAGTTGTGCCGACCAATAATACAACATAAAATTTGGACATTTCAGACCTCCACGATCAAATGGTAAATATAATAAAGACAAACGTAATCTAGCCCTCCTGTTGTTCCATATAAATTCCACTAACTTTTTTTTTATTCTTGAGAATAGATCTAAAGGTGGTGATAAGGGAATGTATTGAAATAAATAAAGTATTTTAGGTAAAATATTACTTTTAAGTATATTGATTCTCCCGATCATCGACATTGGTAGTGACATCCATCTCTGAGTTAACTCATTGATATCTGACATTAAGGCTTCATAGTTGACACTGGCGACTGATTCTAGCTTAGGCATAATTTGGATTCCTAAATATTTAAACTGATTTACAACATTGAATTGATTTACCTCAGGGGCTGGGTAATTTCTCTGGGTCTCATTTAGCATTAATATTGAAGATTTAGTTTTATTTATTTTATATCCTGATATTTCCCCAAAATTCTTTATTAAATTCAACAAGGTTGGAATTGATTTTTTTAGATTCGACATAAACAAAATTATGTCATCGGCGTACAGGGAGATTTTATGTTCTGTTGGTCCAACTTTAATTCCATATATTTGTGAATGTAAACGTATCGCTATCGCTAAAGGTTCAATTGCCATAGTAAACAGTAAAGGTGAAAGTGGACAGCCTTGTCGACATCCTCTATTGATTTTTATTGGTTTTGAAATATTGTTATTTGTTAGGATTTCTGCTGTAGCATTATTGTATATTATTTGAACCCATTTTATGAAATTATTTCCAAGTCCAAACCTTTGTAGGACTTCAAAAAGAAAGGGCCATTCAACTCTATCAAAGGCCTTTTCGGCGTCCAATGATAGGAGAGCTGTATCCGGTGCTTCTTTATTAAAATAAATAATATTAAATAGTCTTCTTACATTATGGAAGCCTTGTCTACCCTTTATAAAGCCATTCTGATCTCGATTAATAATATTTGGTAAAATTTCTTGTATTCGTCTTGCTAAAATTTTACAGATTATCTTAAGGTCGGCGTTTAATAGGCTTATTGGTCTCATATTTTCACATTTATTAGAGGGCTTACCTGGTTTTGGCAGCAGTATAATTAAGGCATTATTTATGTATGATGGTAAATTATTATTTTGAAATGCTTCTAAAACCATTTCCAAAAAAGGTTTTATTAATTTATTCTTAAATTTTTTATAAAGGTCAACTGGAAGACCATCTGGTCCTGCACTTTTTCCTGATTTCATATTATCAATGGCTAGCCCAACTTCTTCTTGACTAATTTTAGACTCCAATATCTCCCTGTTTTCATTTGGAATACACTGTATAGATAGTTCGTTCAAAAACCCATTTAGTTTTGTTAAATCAGGTTCATTTTTGGTATCATATAATTTTTCATAGTAATCTCTAAAGGCTCTATTAATTTCTAAAGGATCTATAACTACCTGTCCGTTACTTATAATACTGGTAATTGGTGTTTTAATTTCCAATTGTTTAATCTGCCATGCTAATAATTTTCCTGATTTTTCACCTTGTTCATAAAAAGATTGTTTCAATCTTAGAAGACTCGAGGCAGCTCTATTCGCTGATTTTTTGTCGTATTCAGCTCTCAAAATCAGTAATTCATTCTCCATACTTGGGTCACTTCCTGCATACACTTTTTCCTGAAGATTTTTTATTTTATGTTCCAATTTAGCTCTCTCCTCTCGAGTCTTCTTAGATTTTGATCCTGTATAACTAATAATATGTCCCCTAATAAAAGCTTTGAAAGCCTCCCACTTTACACATGCTGATGTTTGTGTAGTATTGATGTCAAAGAACTCGTCTATCTGTTTTTCTATATACTTGACAAATTCCTCATCCTGAAGCCATTTATGCTGAAATTGCCATCTACCTGATTCCTTTGTCAATTTTTTATCTACATATATTAGACAACAGGGTGCATGATCAGAGATCACGATGTTATCATAAAAGCAGTTTTGAATCTTGGACCTTAATTCTGTGGAAATCAAAAAATAATCAATACGTGAGAATGTCTTGTAGGTACTGGAATAACAAGAATAGGCTTTAACTTGTGGTTTCATTTCTCTCCATATATCTAACAATCTCAATTCTTTCATAAAATGATTAATAGTCATCCTACATCCAATGTGCGTACAATCCAGTCCTGTTGATCTATCCACACCTGGATTCAATGTACAATTAAAATCCCCTGCTATTATATGTTGCCCTGTAAGTGATGATAAGATGAGAAATAAATTAGCAAAGAACTTCTGATCATCTATATTGAATTATGAATCTATTTAATTATTTTTTTATTTTCCTGATTCTCATGTCACCGCCAAGTGAATGCCGCCGTGGGCCCATATCTAAAACCGCCATTGTCCATCCCTTCAAAATAAGAACACAGACTATTTTGTTCCTCTCTGTGAGCACAGGAGAAACATGTAACTTTAATGAGAAAAAACACAAAGGTGTCTAAGAAAGCTCTCAAATCTAGTTACTTAGTAGCAGAACTCATGGCCAAATCAAAAAGCCGTACATTGTGGAGAGACATTAATACTACCTGTCTGAAAAGCTATTGTGAATGAGCTGCTTGGCCCTGATGCAGTTAAAGAAGTAGTTCAGTCCCTCTCAGGTAACACAATCGCCAGACGCATTGATGAAATGTCTGCAGATATTGAAAGTGTTTTGGAAATGACATTCATCAGTGGGAAATCTGCTTTGCAATGAATCTACGGACATACTAAGTCAACATGCATAAGCCTTTGCCAATGTGTATTTTGTGGATGGAAACACCATCAAAGAAAATGTCCTATTTTGCAAAGAATTACCAGCAAAAAAAAAAAAAAAAAACAACAGCAGAGGAAATGTTTCAGGTCACATCAGAGTGTCTTCAGTGGGAAAACTGCACCGATGTCTGTACTGATGGAGCAGCCGCCATGGTCAAGCACAACAAAGGCTTCGTTAGCAGAATGAAAGTGTTATGCACAGGGGGCACTTGTTGCCAGACTGCAGACCTACAAAGCTCCTGTGTTGGATGATAATCCAAAAGGGTTCATACTGTCTTCTAAAATAATTATAGAAATATTTTCTATCAGACAATGTGTTGGATAATGTCGTGTGGATGGTAAACTTTGTAAAGACACAACTAAACAGGCCCAGGTTTCATAGTGAGTGAGCATACACAAGTTATAAATTATGAGACTAAACTGTCATTACATATGCTATGACAGGGAACAGTGTGTCATTTTGTAACATTTTTGGTTGGTGGTGTGCCACAGGATTTTTTTTTTCAATGTTAAAAAATGTGCCGTGGATCAAAAAAGGTTGAAAAACACTGAGCTAACTTATTCTGCTAACCCACAGTGATGGGGACTGTGAATCCAGGCTATTACTGTAAGCTCAAACACAGACACCCAAACAAATGCACTGTGTGTAGAGGAGCTTTAGAAGAAATCTCCACTGATCATCAGCTGTGTGCAGCAGAGACCTGCGGTGCTGTGATAAAACCTGCTGCTGAGGAAGAACCCAGAAAAATGAAGAAATGGCTCCATTTTTATTGAATTTTTTTTTAAAAAATCGCTTAATACATCAAGGCTGTGATGGGTCATAGTCACGAGACCCCGTGCTGAGACATGACAATATTGGCTCTAGGCCCTCTCCCCTCAGTCTGTACCCCCCCTCCCTCAGTGCTCCCCTCCCTTCTCCTACCCACCTGGATTCGCCCATTTGGGAGGGTAGAGTGTGATCTAATTCTACACTTGCAAGGAATTCATTTGTCATGAAATCTAATCTGTAGTCTAGTTTGAGAAAGTTGAAAATATATATACAGTCAAGGGGAAAAAATTTGGACACCCCTTTAAATATTCAGTTCTTTATTAAGAAACGTCCACGTATCTATGTCTAATTTTGTTTTTGTTTTTATTTGCATTTTTTACATTTATTTTAGCCATTGTACGTGGGAATGAATGTGGGGATGTCCTAAAAAAAGGCGAGGGGTGTCCAAATTTATTCCTCACTATTTGTTTAGAATTACATTTTACATAAAATTTGAAAAAAAGTCTTTAACCCAGGATCCCTTGGCCGGGGGATCCTGGGTTTGATCCCAGCCCCTGACCAACAGTGATCTGTGTGGAGTTTGCATGTTCTCCCCGTGTCTGCGTGGGTTTACTCCGGGATTTCTCCGGTTTCCTCCCACATTCCAAAAACATGCAAGTTAGGTTAACTGGCATCAAACTGGGGATTCTAAATTGTCCTTAGGAATGACTGTGAGAGTGAATGGTTGTCTGTCTCTCTGTGTTGGCCCTGCGATGGACTGGCGATCTGTCCAGGGTGTACCCTGCCTCTCGCCCAAAGATGCTGGGATAGGCTCCAGCCCCCCCGCGACCCGAAAAGGATTAAGTGGAAGAAGATGGATGGATGGATGGATAGTTGTATTACATGAATCTCCCCGTGTTTTTAATAGAAGTCCCAGACATTAGCCCTCTTGTGGCCACTTGATGGTCCCCCTATGGGTTTTCTAGCCAAAAAGGCCAAATGGCCCCTCTCTGGGACTTCTAGTGTTAAGTGATATTAAATATCTGTATGTCCAAATATGTTAAAAAAAAAACCCACAGGCTTATACAGGGTGTCATAATTTTTTTCACGACTGTCATAATAAAAAAATAAACTCATTAAAATTGAAAGTTGAAAATATACGCAATAGAAATAGAAACAAATAAAAAGTATAACAATTTTAAAATGTGAATAAATCACAAGCTCTGAATTGTAGAAAATCTATAAAACAAAAAAATTTAAAGTCATACAGAAAGTTGAAAATATATACACAAAAATGAAGAAAAAATAAAATTGGTGCTTAGTAATCTGACCTTAAATCAGTATCCAGTTAACTGAACCTTTCATGTGTGTTTGGTTTTTTTCTTTCTCCTTTGCTTCTCCCTTATAGTTCACTGATAAGGCTCGTAATTAGTGACCAATAATCGTATTTTTTTAACATTTCTGTAAACTTGCTTTTTTTATGACTTACAAGATAAATCAACAGAAAAATCACTCAAATGTGTCATGTCTGTGCTTTTTTTTAAGCTCCTTCTCTTGGAAAAAGGCAACTTCAGACGGAGCGTTTTTGGTGACGTAACAGGTCTTCTGGGTTGAGCCAATCAGGATGCAAGAACTGTCTAGCCTAGCTGAAGTTAGCCTCCTGGGCCAGTTGGCATTTTTGAACAGCTGCTTTGAAAACTTGGCCCAAATGAAGATGGGTTTTACCATTAAAGTGCAGTTTCAGTCAGTGTCCTGGCCATACAACTGGGCATGTCCTCCAACCAGGAAGTCTTTTTATCACATGATTTATTCTGTTTACGCAGTGCCAGCTGCCATTAGCCTTCTGGGATGTGGCTTCTTTCATTACATTGCTAAACTGAGTTAAAGGTGTGGTTTGTGTCAAGAACTGATGCACAGATTACGAGAGTGATTAAATGATTGTTTAACTTTGCTTATTAATCACCAAGTTCTTAAGCTCAGTTAGTTAACTAACACTTCCTCTTCTCAATACATGCAGAGGTGATGCCCCTAGTGCTAGAACGAGGTCATTTAATAATTAATAATAATTAATTATAGTTATTAATAATTCTATTCACATAATTATTGCATAACATGACAGATTATAGTAGCTTTATGGTCAGTTTAAACACAGGCACAGAAAAACAGTACAGTACACTTTTTCTCTTGTCCACCAGTTCAAGTGGGAATGAATGTGGGAGCATCCTAAAAAAGATGGGGGGCGTCCTAAATTATTCCTCACTATCTGTTTAGAATTACATTTGACATAAAAATTGAAAAAAGTCTTTAATTCATTTTTAATTGTTTAGTTGTATTACTTGGATCTCACAGTATTTTAACATTGATATTAAACATCCATATGTCCAAATATGTTTAAAACACACACACACACACAGGCTTATACAGGCTGTCCTAATTTTTTCACGACTGTAGTTGCTTTGTGACCTGATACTGTAATTAATGAGTATCAGAAAACCTGTGATATGGAGTGATACAAATTGTATGTAAAATGTCCAAGCATGATTATTTTGAAAAATATATACTCCTGGAAGATGGATGGATGGAATCCAGCTGTTCAGTCAGAACCAACTGTTGTAAAACGTATAAAGCATAGTAAATGTTTACTTTCTTCTTTGTAGGTGTCACTGTCTGAAAAGAGCTATATTCCGTGAAAAGGGCTATATTTTTATATTTCTGTTCACTGCATATGCTACAGAGTTTAAACTGTATAATATGCATAATATTTACTGTACATACTGTCACTGCTTGATTTAACACAGGTTTTTATTGGGTTTACTATACAGCAAAGTAAGATTACAGTCTACTTTTTCAGCAGTAATCCTGATTTGTTTAAATGTGTCATATAAAGCAAATGGAATTAAAGGTCTCCCTCAGCTGTTTGTGCAGCAGCAGATTTGTCAGACTGATCAGAGTTAATCCAAGTTAATTATTTTGCTTGTAAGATTTACACAAACCTGTCAGGGCACCAAGTCCACAGAAAGCCTAGAAATGGGATAAGGACCTGTACTTATATATCGCTTTTTCTAGTCTCAAAGACCACTCAAGGCACTTCACTAGTACTAACCCTCTATTCTATGGGCCTATAGGTGGCACATACCTAGGGACAATTTAGAATCACCAATTAACCTAACATGTATTTCTTTGGATTGTGGAAGGAAACCGAAGCACCCAGAGTAAACCCACACAACACAGGAAGAACATACAACTTCACACAGAAAGGTTCCTAGTCCTGCCATCCTGGGGATTTGAACCTGGAACCTCCTAGCTGTTAGGCAACAGTGCTAACCACTGTACCACCATACCAATGTTGCATTCCCTTAAGAACAGCTGAAAAGGCTTACAGAAGTGCGAAAAAGGTGACTTTTTTCAGATCGAGGACCCAGATACAGAAACCACAATGACACCATATTAAAATGCAAGGTAAGAATCTTTGTTGAACAGGTTAGGAGAGAATGGCTGATTAAAGCATTGTTCAGGCAGGTATGAAGTGAGGGTTTCCACTTCTAGGTGGAAGTGTTGGCTTCCTGTCTCTGCATTGGCTTCCTGTCAGCTTCAGAATAGATTTTAAGGTTCTTTTGTTTTTTAAGGCTCTTAATGGTCTTAGCCCTGATTACGCTGGTCAACACCAAATTTATTGTCTAAGTTTTTTTTAGCTGATTTAGGACAATTTTGATGTGCTGAATCCAAAAATCACATTGGTTTTGCTCAATCAGATCAACTTTTGGAATTATGGCCACATGCTCTTTTATACGTTTTTGTTTACATGTACGGGTATTTTCGCTTTATATGACGCAAAATTCTTTTTATGTCTTGAAATTCTCTGAATTTTGAACAATGATGACATAAGATTCAATTTATATGTACTTATCTAAGTACAGGTTTTTACTTAGCACCTGATCGAGAGAAACGGATGTCATTTTCGGATTCAGCGGTGCAAAATTGTCTTAAATCAGTTAAAAAAACACAGACAACTTACAAAAAATTATTTTTGTAACCCTGTGTTATTTATCAGAATTGCTTTTACATTATGAGTCTTCAAGAACCTTCAGGCCTTCAGGTCAAGGTTTTTTTAATCATTCCTAAAGCCAGAACTAAAACCCACCGTGAGATGGCTTTCTGTCACTATGGTCCAGTCTGTAGAACAGACTTCCTGAAGACCTGAGAGCTGCAGAGAATGTTGATACATTTAAAACCAAACTAAAGACCCACCTTTTTAGTGGTGGACCAGCACCTGTCATTGTGGATCACCTCACAGACTGACCACAGTTTGTGAGAACCCAGGACTGTGTGTCTGACACCTCCATCTGCAGTACGGGACCCCCCAGGGAACAGTTCTGGACCCCTTCCTGTTCACCCTCTACACTGCAGACTTTTCACACAATATGCCACACTGCCATCTACGGAAGTTCTCTGATGACTCTGTGATCATCAGCCTCATCTCTGATGGGGATGATGCGGAGTACAGAGGACTTATCCAAGACTTCATGAACTGATGCCTGCAGAACTGCCTCCAGATCAATGCAAGGAAAACCAAGGAACTGATGGTGGACTGCCACAGGCGAGGACAACCCCCCACAGCACCGGTAAATATCCAGGGAACAGACATTAAGATGGTGACATCCCACAAGTACCTGGATGTTCACCTGAACAATAAACTGGACTGATCACACAACACCAACACACTCTACAAGAAGGGGCAGCGCAGGCTGTACCTCCTAAGGAGACTCAGGTCTTTTGGAGTGCAAGGGGCACTCCTGAAAACCTTCTACGATTTAGTGGTGGCATCAGCCATCACATTTGGAGTGATCTGCTGGGGCAGTGGCATCACAGCAGCCGACAGGAAGAGACTGAACAAACTGATCAAAAAAGCTAGCTCTGTTCTGGGCGACACATCAACCCAGTGGAGGAGATAGGAGAGAGGAGGATGGTGGCAAAGCTGTCATCTCTGCTGGAGTCTGAGTCCCACCCCATGCAGGTCATGCTGAACGCACTGAGGAGCTTATTTAGTGGTAGGCTGCGCAATCCAAAGTGCACGAGAAAGAGGTTCCGCAGGTCCTTCCTACCTACGGCTGTCAGACTTTATAACCTAACCAGTGCTGCTCGTAGAGGCCGTATTAAATGTACTGAACATAACAACTTTGCACAATAGAGACTATCCCCTCCAATGCACAACTAAGACAATTATAATTATTACTGTTGTGATTCCCCGTGCGCCTTTACGCAGCGCATGGAGGAAAGAGACACGCAGGAGACGTGTGCAATTTATTGTACAAATTCAGCAAACAAACAGTCCAACAAAACCAGAAGATGAACGACACCAAGAGTACAGGGAAAACTGCGAGGATGCTCCACAGCCAGAAGTGAGCACTGAGCGGGGAAAAATGTCCCAAGGCGCAGGCAGGCGGAACTGCAGCGGGGGGAGCAAATAAGGGAGCCCAGGAAAAGAACCTTCAGGTGGAACTGGAAAGCAGGGGCGAAATGAATAGTACTCACGGGGCAGGAGCAGTCAGAGTAATCCAAGTTCAGTCCAGGGCGTAGAACAGAAAATAAGGCAGACAAAGGAACTAATGGCATGCAGAGCGAGGCAGTACTGAATAACTGGCAGAGAATCTAGTCATGCATGCATAGAAACAACAGGGAAAAACACTGTGAAGTTCATACTGGTTCCACAATAATCCGGCAATTCACTCCAGCGGCCACAGGCCTAAAATAATGGCACACGTAATGACAGGAGTGAATCCCGGTGTGTGTAATGATTGGACACATGTGTGTGTGTCCGTGAATGAACAGAAGAGTAATCACAAATAATAATGACACGCAGCTGGTGTAACTGGCAGGAGAGGGGGGCGTGCGTGGCTGCGAGCAGTCAGGGAGCCGAGAAGACCTCAAGGCTCCCAAGGAGGTGCCTGACGGTAAATAGAGGATTCAAAATATACTTAAAGACAAGGCAGCCCCCATGCCATGGAACTGGGCTGTAAGTCCACCCCAGTTCATGACAATTACTGAGGGTGGCAACAACACTGCTGATTCACATGTGAAATATACTGTCTGGGCAAGCACTGGAAGCACAAATAGTGAGGTTTGAGCAGGAAATCTCAGGAGACAAAAGTGAGCTGTGGCATTAAGAAAATCCCACACAGGAATGACAGTGTTACTTGTTTAAACAGCACTGAGAAGCTGATCATTGGCAGGTAAGCTGATGAGGAGCAGCTGCATGTAATCACAGACAGAGTCAATGTGTGTGTGTGTGTGTGTGTGTGTGTGTGTGTGTGTGTGTGTGTGTGTGTGTGTGTGTGTTTCTAATCATTATAGAGCCATAACAAAAGGCTGAAATATGCTAACTTAAAAGAAAAAAGGAGTAGAAAAGTCAAACACTGTAACTTAAAAGCAAAATAGCTTAAAGCTGACCTTGCATGAAAGAGGCGGTGATCTCAGCAGATGACCAATAAGAGAATGAAAAGGCAACAGAGTGCAGCATGTCACTTATGAAGAACTAAGTGTCAGATTAGATAAATATGAAGAACACCGGCATGTATTACAGTAAAGAAAGAAACAGCTGCAGCAGTCAAAGTAGGAAAGAGGCATGAAAAAAGAAGCAGTGCATTCACAGTGCTTCATTTAAGCACAGTGAATGCTTAAATGAAGTAATTGTTTTAAAAATTATTATCCATTGCTGTGGTGGTTATTGAGCATATAATTAATGGCATAATTTTTCTCCTATTTCATTAATAAGTTTAAATAATTTCTTTATTTTAATTATTTTAATTATCTTTATTTAACAGCTTTTACTGTGTGGCACTTTGGAATTTATTTCCTTTTGAATGTAAAGTGCAATATAAATAAAAATCATTATTATTATTACTATTACAATTATTATTATTATTATTATTATAAGTGCCATGAATAATTTTAAAGCTGCAGCCCCAGCCGTGTCAGCGCACATGAGAGCAAATAAAGAATGTCTTCCACAGACTTCCTTCTCCTTTGAAAGGGGTACAGCCAGGGAAAAGATAGAAGCATCACATTAAGGCCTCCACTTTTCTAAATTTTCTACTCCACTTTTCTAAATTAATCATTCTGATCTAGCCCTAATAGTGTCAGCCTCTAAACCAACTACCTGTCTTTTAGACCCAATCCCCGCTAGACCAGTGAAGGAATCACTATCTCTGATTAGTCCATCTCTTTTGAACATAATTAATATGTCCCTATTGACAGGACATGTACCGCGGTCATTTAAAGTGGCAGTAATTAAAACTCTACTTAAAAAAACCTTCGCTTGATTCTGGGATTTTGGCCAATTATACACCAATATCTAACCTCCCCTGCTTTTCCAAGATCCTCGAAAAAGTAGTCGCCAATCAACTATGCACCTTTTCAGAAAAAAAATTCTATATTTGAGAAATTTCAGTCAGGTTTTAGGAAACACCACAGCACAGAGACAGCCTCAGTGAAAGTTACTGATGACATCCTTATGGCATTTGACAAAGGACTTGTCTCCGTCCTTGTTTTATTGGACCTCAGCACTGCCTTTGATACCATTGACCACCATATTCTGCTAGAGACTTGAACAGCAAATTGGCTTGAATGGAACAACGCTAAGATGGTTCCAGTCTTATCAGAGCGTTCCCAGTTTGTTCATGTCCATAACAAGTCCTCTACTCAGACCACGGTTAGCTATGGAGTCCTGCAGGGATCAGTACTTGGACCAGTACTGTTTACATTATACATGCTGCCTTTGGGAGACATTATGAGGAAGCATTCTATTCATTTTCATTGTTACGCTGACAACACTCAATTGTATTTATCCATCAATCCAGATGATCCCAGCCAGTTGGATTTACTCCAGGAGTGTCTTAAAGATATCAAAACCTGGATGAACTACAACTTTCTATTGCTGAATACAGATAAAACTGAAGTCATTGTTCTTGGCCCCAAACATGCTAAAAGTACTCTTTTTTAGCAAGATAACAAGACTAGATGGCATTGCACTGGCTTCTACGTCTTCTGTAAGGAATCTTGGAGTTGTCTTTGACCAAGATATGTCTTTCAACTCTCATATACAGCAAACCATTAAGAGCGCCTTCTTCCATCTGCATAATATTTCTAAAATTAGGTCCATCCTGTCTCATAAAGATGCAGGGAAACTTGTCCATGCCTTTATCACCTCTAGACTTGACTATTGTAACTCACTTTTATCAGATTGCCCAAATAAGTCCATAACGTTTTTCCAACCCATTCAGAATGCAGCTGCACGTATCCTTATGAGAACAGGGAGAAGAGATCACATTACTCTAGTCTTAGCTTCTTTACATTGGTTCCCAATAAAATATAGAATTGAATTCAAGATATTGCTCTTAACCTATAAAGCTCTTAATGGTATGGCTCCTTCTTACCTGCAAGAACTCTTAGTTCCCTATAATCCAACCAGAGCTCTGCGCTCCCAAAAATCCAACCTACTAGTGGTCCCCAAGGTATCTAGAAGTAGACTGGGAGGTAGAGCTTTCAGCTATCAACCTCCCTTCCTGTGGAACCATCTTCCCAGTTCAGTTTGGGAAGCAGACGCTCTCTCTTTATTCAAGAGCAAGTTGAAATCTTTTCTCTTTGATAAGGCCATTAGTTAGAAATGCTGTCCCAGTCAGGCCTTCACTCGCATGTGCAGCCTAGCCAGGCTTGACTGTTTGGCTTTGAATATTGTATTTGTATGTTTGTTTTGAATGTAGCTACTCAACCCAACTGGTCGAGGCGGAAGCTGTCCTCTATGAGCTATGGTTCCACCTGAGGTTTCTGCCTGTTAAAGGGAAGTTTTTCCTCCCCTGTAGTAGTAGATTAGTTTATTTGACAGGGACAGTGCAATAAACATAGACAATTAATCAAAGACAATCAATCTGATGTGTTGCACATAGAGTGTATAGCTATTAGCTAATTTGCAACTCTTGTCCCTGGATGGGCTTTAGAAAAAAGAATCAAGATAAAAAATATACACAATAACCACATACATCAATGCAGAAAAATTATAAATACACAATTATAAATATTATAAATATTATAAATACACAAATATAACAGCCTGACTCACATTTAACATAAATATTATAAATATTATAAATACACAAATATAACAGCCTGACTCACATTTAACACATATAACATAACTCACATTTGCCTATTTCAGGCCTTCCTCCCTCCGTCACTCACTATAAACAAACACATTTATTCCTTCCCTTCATTCACTCTCACTTTGCAGACAATTAATTCATACATGAGTACATTCTTGTTTATTTTTCAGCCAGTTTTTAACATTTTTAGTGAATGTTTTAAAGTCCGTTATTATTTTAATTTCATTTGGCATTGTGTTCCAGATGTGACTGCCCTTTATAGAGAAAGCTGTTTGTCCAAATGTGGTTCTGCGGTGGAATATTTTACAGTTATTGTTAACAGAACTCCTGGTGGCTCTGCTGCTGTCCTGTCTTTGGACAAAACCAGCAAGTGGCTCGGGTGTTGATTTATGGAAACATTTGAACGTTAATTTCAGAAGACAGAGGTCAATGAAGCTCTCAAAACTCAATAGGTTGTATTTTTTTAAAACATTACAGTGATGCCACCTAATGGGCTTTTTGTCCAAGATTTTTAGGGTTTGATTATATAATGAACCTATATGTCTTATTGTGGAAGGGGCTGCTTGAGCCCAGACTGTCAAACAGTATGATATATGAGAAAAAACCATAGAATGCATATACAGTGCAGCTGCTTCGTAAGGTATGTAATATCTAATTAATTTAAAGCAGTTCAGATTTTTTTTTACTGTTTTTGAAATTTTCTTTATATGAAGATTAAATTTGAGTTGAGGATCTAGTACAATGCCAAGGTATTTGAATTCTGTAGCTAAACTGATGTCATGATCATGTATATTAACTTTAAAATGTTGCAGGTTACATTTTTTGATTGAAAAGCACATTGAGACTGTTTTCTGAAGGTTCAGCAATAGATGGTTCTTGAGGAGCCACTCTTGGACATCAACCATACTTGTAGACAGTACATCTGCAGCCTGTGCTGGAGTCTTGGCAGCTGTGTAAATAACTGCATCATCTGCATAAAGTTGGCATGTTGCAGCTGAGCAGTGTAACGGCAGGTCATTAATAAAAATGCTGAAAAGTAAAGGACCAAGAATGGACCCTTGTGGGATACCCATGCGGTTGTTTAAAAATGAGGATTTATCCTGGTGAACTTTTACACACTGTTCTCTATTCTGGAGATAAGATGCAAACCATTCTAATGTATTTGGGGAGAAGTTAAAAGATACCATTTTGGATAAAAGCAAACTGTGGTTTACAGTATCGAAAGCCTTTTTGAGATCTAGAAAAACAGCTCCTACCACATTACCCCTGTCCAAGGACTGTTTGACGTTTTCAATAAGGCAACAATTTGCTATTTCTGTTGAGTATCCTGGTCTAAAACCAAATTGATGTGGATGAAGAAGTTGATTGTCTTGTAAGTAGTCTATCAGCTGTGTAGCTACAACTTTTTCAAGAACCTTAGATAGGACTGGTAAGATAGAGATTGGGCGGTAATTGCATATATCGTCTTTACTGCCTGATTTATGAACTGGTATGACGACAGCTTTTTTCCAGCCAGATGGAAATGTACTAGACCTAATGGAGAGATTAATGAGATGAGTCAGTGGTTTGATTAATATTTTGCTGTGCATTTTGAGAAAGGAGGTGCTCATATTGTAGATATCATTAGTTTTTGAGTTTGACAGTGTTTTAACAATACCAGCAATTAACTTCTCATTTACCTCATCGATGTGAAAAGTATCTGTTGGAAGTATGGAATTTGTGTTGTTGAGCACATTTGGCAGCACAAAAATTTTTGTTAAGTCTTCCACAGAGCCCACAAAGTGTGAATTAAATTCATTTGCCAAAGTAGCCTTGTCACTGACGGTCTTGCCATTGATTCTAAGTTCCTTTACCCCCTTCTGATCGTTTTTTTTATTAGTTAAGTTATTTAAATGCCTCCATAGGGAACTGTTGTTACCCTTTGGATGATCTATCAGTTTATTGTAATAAGATATTTTTGATTTTCGCAGCTCATGTACCACTTTATTTCTTAAACTTTTGTACACAAGGTGATCACTGTGTCACCGCAGTACTTGCTCTTAGGGGTCTCTGCTAGGTTCTATAAGCTAAGAGTGTGGCCTAAACCCACTTTTTTCTGTAAAGTTCCTTGAGACGACGTATGTTGTGATTTGGCGCTATATAAATAAAATTGAATTGAATTGTTCAGCTGCTTTCTTCTTATTTTTCCCCACAGCAATTAGACTTTACAACAGAATGTGAACTGATTATAAGACTGTTGCTCTGAATTATTATTTTTACTTAAATTGTTTATTATCCCTAGTGTAAGCTTAGATTATTATTGCATCTATTTATTTGGTTATTATTATAATGTTTTCTCATGCACCAAACTACTGACTGGTAGATTTTTTTAACCATTGAACATTAAAATAATTAAATGAATCTTGAATTTTGAAGCAAAAATGTTGTGTACATGATATATCTTGAAGCTATAAAAAAGACCTAAAAAATGGAATAAGTTACCATGGTGATCTGCCTCGGTAAGAAGTGAACCAGCTTGGAGGAAATTTCAGTTATAACTTTTAGAAAATATTTAGAAGTAAGAAAAAAGATGACTTGAACTTGGCAGGATGTCTCCCCAGACATCCTGCCGCCATGTCCCTGAGCAAGACACTTTACCCACCTTGCCTCCAGTGTCCATGACACTGGGTATGAATGTGTATAAATGTTCGGTAGCGGTCGGCGAGGCTGTTGGTGCAGACTGGCAGCCATGTTTCCGTCAGTCTGCCCCAGGGCAGCTGTGGCTACAGTAGTAGCTTACCACTACCATTGTCTGTGGAGTGAATGAATAATGTATCATTGTAAAGCCTCTTTGAGTGTCTATGAAAAGTGTTATATAAATCTGATGCATTATTATTATTATTATTATTATTATTATTATTATTTGATATCAGATTTAGGAGCAGTTGGTGTCAAGTTGTATTTAAATGTTTTTCTTTTCATCAAATGCTTCAACAAGGAGGTTATATCTCTTTTTAAGCTCTTTGGCGCCACAGTGCAGTTGTTTCGTCATTCAGCAAAGGTAACCATCATTTTAGTAGCTGGGGGAGTGGTTATGGAAGTGGCTAGGGATGCTGGATCCTCAGGATCTCCATGAAAGCCCCTCCATTCCCACACCTGCCTTCCCACATGTTTCACTTTCTGTAGGGTCTGAAATTGCCCACACACAGACAAGGTGGCAATACTGACATTTTGATGATGAGCGCCTGTCTGTTCCCACATTCCTAGACGATCTCATCTATACAGCTGGTCACACTGTTATGTGTGAAAATGGACTGACAATAATGAAGCCAGGCGCACGACTGAACTTCTCTTTATTGAACTCCACACACACCACACTACAACTGCCAGGCAGAGGTGATGGCCAAGAGACCCACCCCTCCTGCCCACTGCTCTTTATAGGCACGGGTGGTGACGGAAACGGAAGTGAGTGCCACCACACTGCGCCTCACAAATAAGAACATACGAACTACATAACACCGCGCCCCCCTTAGAAAAGTCCAAAAAACACATACAATTGAGACCCTCCCCAATTTAAGATCCGAATCATGCACTAAAATAATGGAAAACAATGTATTTTAATTGACCTACCACATTCACACCAAAAAAACTAAAAACTAGGGGGGACAGGTGAACTACCGTCCAACCCCCACACGGCAAGGTGGATTTATTCAGCCACCTGGAAAATAAATAAAGTCCATACCCAAACTAAAATAACTGTCGTGTTTCTAAACTAAACAAAATGTATAAAACAATCCCAGAACTACATACTATATATATATGTATATACAACAAAATACTGTTCCATTTTCTCTGTATATGTCCTTCACACATGCACACAAATAAACAAGAACCATTTCAAACCCATTATCAAAACAGAAAAACTGTCATAACTCCCTTTACGTGAACATATAACGTAACACACAGTACACATGGCTAGAAAAAGAGGAACTAGCCTGCAGGTCCTCCTGGACCATCTCTTCTTAAGTCCGCCCCTGGAGGCGGCCTGCCTCCCGGACCGCAGCTGATTGCATAGACCCAGCTGCGTCTCCTCCTCCTCACCGTTGGGTGTCCCTCTCGTCCGGGTCTGCCACTTGCAGTCTCCTCCCGGGCATGCCACAGCTCGTTTGCGTGCCTCCACAAACCGTCTGACAGCTGAAAATAGGCACTTCCTTGTTTGGCCACGATGCGCAGCTGCCCTTGGTGATCCTCAGACTGACGCCTGGCTAATCTCTTTTTAGTTTATATATGCTTCCGTTAGGCAACATTATTAGAAAGCACTGTATACATTTTCACTGTTATGCAGATGACACACAATTATACCTGTCAATGAAGCCAGATGATACTAATCAATTAGCCAAGTTAGAAGCCTGTCTTAAGGAAATCAAAGTTTGGATGACTTGTAATTTCCTGCTATTAAATTCAGATAAGACTGAAGTCATTCTTGTTGGTCCAAAAAACCTTAGAAATTCCTTTCCAAATCAAACTTTCAGTTTGGATGCAGTTACTCTTTCTCTTAATAGCTCTGTGAGGAACCTTGGAGTTATTTTTGATCAGGATTTGTCCTTCAATTCACATATTAAATTTGTTTCTAAGACTGCCTTCTATCATTTGCGTAATATTGCCAAGATTAGGAGCATCTTGTCTCAGAGTGATGCTGAGAAGCTGATCCACGCTTTTGTTAGCTCGAGATTAGATTATTGTAATTCTTTATTATCAGGTTGTCCTAAAACATCTTTAAAAAGTCTTCAGCTGATCCAAAATGCTGCAGCAAGAGTTTTAACAGGTACTAGAAAGAGAGATCATATCTCTCCGGTTCTGGCCTCCCTTCATTGGCTTCCCATAGAGTTTAGAATTAAGTTTAAAATCCTTCTTCTTACTTACAAAGCTCTAAACAATCAGGCTCCTTTTTATTTAAAAGATCTGATACTACCGTATCATCCTAACAGAGCACTACGCTCCCAAAATGCAGGTTTACTTGTAATACCTAGAATCTCCAAAAGTACAATGGGAGGCAGAGCCTTTAGTTATCAAGCTCCTCTCCTGTGGAATCAGCTGCCAATCTGGATTCGGGAGTCAGACTCGATCTCTGTTTTTAAGAATAGGGCTAAAACCTACCTTTTTGATATAGCCTACAATTAGGGAGGGATCATGTGTTTTCTGAACCCTCCCTTAGTTATGCTGCTAATAGGTTTAGTCAGCCGGGGGACCTCCAGTAATGCACTGGGCCTCACTCCTTTCCTCACTCTCTATGAAATATTTTTTTTTTTGCTGGTCATTAACATTTGTTTGTTCTCTCCCATAGATTGAGTCCCCATCGTGCTGTTTGCTCTCTACATGTCTGTTCTTTTCTTCTTCTCTATCCCCTCACCCCCCAGCCAGTCGCAGCAGATGACTGCCCCTCCCTGAGCCTGGTTCTGCTGGAGGTTTCTTCCTGTTAAAAGGGAGTTTTTCCTCTCCACCGTCGCCAAGTGCTTGCTCACAGGGGATCGCCTGATTGCTGGGGTCTTTCTGCAACTGTGGGGGTCCTCCCTACAGTTGATAGTGCTATGAGATGACTGTTGTTGTGAAATGGCGCTATATAAATAAAGTTGAATTGAATTGAATTGAATTGAATTAATGGTCTGGCCCTGACCTCTTTTAACTTCACTGCAGCCATTGCCATTGTATCCCATGTTCACCGGCCCACTTTAGCCGAGCTCCGGGAACAACCGGAGCCAGCTCCTCTGCATCGCTCGTTGTTGCAGGCGCCTCGCCGTGACGCCCAGTACCCTTGTCTAGGGCGACTTGGGCTCCAGCACTGAGATCCTTCTGCAACGACCCTGAGCGAGGCTGGTCCTGCTTGCCTTCCAGGGTGCTCGGTGACTCTTCGTCCCACACCGCATCGTCCTCCACTCTCGAAACCAGCCGGTCCCACAGTCCACAGCCCGACCACTCCTCCCCAGCCCTGCTTTTGATGGTGAAACCCAGACCATAAAAGAGGTCACAGCCCAGGATGTTGTCACCTCGGGCAATCATGGTGAACTTGAGGTTGGCCATCTCCGCCGACTTGTACCAGGCCGTCAGCATCAGCGTTCCCACCGTGCATCGCCGTTCATCTCCATAGCCATAAAGGGGCGCTGAGTCTCCTTCAATCCTATAGTGGAGGAAGAATTTTCTCACCGTAGCCCAGTTCAGCAGGGAACCCTCTGCCCCATGTCGATCAGCAACGGCACCTCCACACCATCCAGCTCCACCGTGCAGAACGTGTATCCGTTGGTGTTCGGGGACACTGTGTGGACAACTGTCGGGGCGGGGGGAGTCGATTTCCTCTGTGAGCTCCCCTGCTCAGACATATGGCACACCCTGGCATAGTGGTTCAAGCGGCCACACTTGCCGCTGAATTTCCCTCTCACCGGACAGTCCCTGGCCTTGAAGCGGTGTGTCACGGACCTGCAACCCAAACACATGGGCTTCCCTGGGGCAGACCTCAATCTCGCAACGTTGGCCTCCTCAGCATCATCTTCCACGCTCCCATCACCGTCTGGGTCCGTTATTTGTGTGGCAATAGGAAACTCCAGCTGTTGACGTGACAAACGCTTACTCAGTTCCAGCGTAAGCCTATCCGCTGCCTCCAGCTGGAGAGGTAACTCGATGGCCCTGGTCAGCATTAAGTCACACGGAAAAGTGATCAGCTTTGTCCTTATTGCAGCGCTGTTGGTATGCTCCACCAGCTGGTCGCAAACCATCTCCTCTTCCAACGGCCCAAACTGACACTCACTAGCCAGTAGTTTCAAGTCGGCTACGAACCGCTGAATAGGCTCGCCCACCTTTTGGCGGCGCTGCCGAAACTTAATCCTCCAGACGATGAGCCTGTCTGGGGCGCGAAAATGGCACGCCATCAACTTGACCACGTCCTCAAAATTGTCCGAATCACCAAGTGTGCTCAATATCCGCTGGCCTTCAATTCCCAAATTGTGCACCTACAGCGCGCCTGCCCTCAGCTTGTCCATCTTGGCCAGATTTAGCACCACCATGTATGTTTGAAAGGCAGCGTACCATCTCAGCCAGGGGACAGGTGGCTCGGCCGGGAGTTCCAGAAAAGGCCGAATTGGAG
The DNA here is from genome assembly GCA_020510985.1 of Pholidichthys leucotaenia. Taxonomy (NCBI): domain Eukaryota; kingdom Metazoa; phylum Chordata; class Actinopteri; order Cichliformes; family Pholidichthyidae; genus Pholidichthys; species Pholidichthys leucotaenia. Next base: position 292,024,197 of record CM035836.1, on the reverse strand, counting down.
ACCCACACGTTTTCATAATATTTATCCTCGTTGCCAAATGTTATGTATGAAAACGGACTGACAATAATGAAGCCAGATGCACGAATGAACTTCTCTTTATTGAACCCTACACACTCCACACTGCAACCACCAGGCAGGGGTGATGGCCAAGAGACCTGCCCCTCCTGCCAGCTGCTCTTTATAGGCACATATTTATGTGTGCTGCTTAACTGATCCTACCCAGGATTTACACTGACTCTGGATCGGTCCGTTGCAGATGCAGTGCAGACAGAGCCTTGCGTCCATCCCTACCAGCTCTGTTTGTGTTTTGAAGCGGCATTGATAAGAACATGGTTCGAAATACAAGACTGCACAAGAATCATATAAAATAACGTGAGATCTTTAGAAAGACCTGAGCAAGACCCAGGAGGACTGATTGTGATCACGTGATAACAACAAGGAAGCATGATGTACCGGCTCTCCACCTGGAGTTTTGTGCTCCAATAATACATATGTAGCCCATTAATTTTAATCCTACGAAGTGTTTGTATGTTATGTCAAAGTTTTTATCTTCTCTGACACAGTGGTGGAGGAGTAGACCTCAGAAAATAACAGACAATCCTTAAATACTTTTTAATGAACGGCTATTAAATACAGTAGATACCCAGGCTTTTCCTTGCAGACTGGAAATGGCATCTGTCAAAAATAGACTTGTTGCATACTTTTAGAGATCTGAATCCGACAAGCTAGATTTGTTCTGTAATGGTCTGGACCAGGTGGGGATTAATTGATGGCTCAGCAGTCCTTTTCAATGGAAGCTTATTCTATGAAATGTAGTGGCATCCCTGTCCAGGCGGGGGCGCACCCGGTAACCCACTGCTGCATTTCAACCGAAACTAAACAAAAAAAAGCAGAAGATGACACCAAGCCTCCAGAGCGCATGTGCTGTGCACAGAGAAAAAAACTTGCTGTTCCTGGCTACGTCGGAGAGCCACAACAAGTTCCAATGGCACACGAGCTTGAAGATCCACCCTCCGCTTCAAGCCAGCAGGGCGGAGAAACAGACTGGAACAACGAATAAACTACATGAGCACAAAAACTGTCGCCGCTGCCTATAGCCCCCAAGTAAACTGGAAAGCAGACCAGGCTCAAGTTACCACTGAGGTAACATACAACAGAGGGAGCCCAGGTCATTCTGGGTTTTCCTGGATTGCCAGGGTACTGTAATAATGTTTAACATGCAACAGATGAAGCAGCTCACAATTTATTTTCCTGTTGAAACAGTTTACTAGTGCATCTCAGTAAATTAGAACGTGAAAGTTTTTTTGTTTTTTTTTCTGAAATATAACTAAAAAAGATACATTTTATGTGTAGCATCAACCCCTTTGGGTTTTAATCTATAAAATCACTCTTCACTTGGGAGAAATTATTTCACCCAAAAGTCAATTCCTCAAGGCTTCTAGTTAAAATCCAAAGTCCCACAGCACCCCCTGGTGGACAACTCCGGAATATGTCTGCTGTTTTTTTCTGCAAGCTGAACTGTGGTTACTGACTGAAAAGACTTCCTTTTAACAAAAACTCTCAATTTTCAGAAGATTTTCTTTTCAGGACACCCTGGAAAATCAAGCAGGACTCTGACATACCATTCTGGTTTGAAATGTTTCATTAATCACTGGTTTAAATGTATCACATGTTTGAAAATGCTTTAACAAACCTTATTCTAATGCATGTTAATTATAGAAGGCCACATTTATGAAAGTGCATATTTAATGTAGCAAGTATGAAAATTAGCCATGAATCACTGAAGTTAGTTTAGTTTATATATATAAGGTGATTCTTTTTAGTTTTCTTTAATCAATATCTGTTTCTTCATATTCGGAGTCAAAGCAAGTCATCTGACTGGTTCCAGCCAATCACCAGCCAGTCTCTGTTGGACAATGCCCCCTTTCATTCTATTGGTTGGTTACAGACAAAGGACTGCTTTCTTATTGGACCAGAGTTCATTCAACTCTCCCGCGATGGGAGACAACTGGTTCCCTTTTATGTCAGTCAAGTTGTTTTCCTTTGAAAGTGATCGGTTTAAGGAAGAAACACCCTAGTTCATCAGCTCTTTCTGTAAGTTTGTCTAAGTTGTCTCTGTGTCCTGTTCAGTTATGTTCCTCCCTTGAATTCATTGTTTTTTCTTTAAACATCTGGGAGAAATACTTGTTCTATGAAACTGTTCTCAGACGTCTTTTTCCCTATTTTATTCTGTTAAACTTTTTCTATCGATTTTTCTAAACTCACCGTGTTTTAAAGTGGACTGATCGTTTTGTTTTTGTTTTTTACTCACACTGGAAGCTGCTTTCGCCAATCCCCAGGACATCTGAAGGACTCGGATTTCGTGGCTTGAATATTTTTTTAAAATCTTTGTCTCTTCAATTATGTGACTTTGATCAAGCTTCTTCTTCTTCTTCTTCTTTTAGATTTGATTGGAGGTTGGCAACCAGCCTACAGGTGCATTACCGCCACTGACTTGATTATCATCACTCTATATCTTTGCATAAGGAGTTCCCATAAGGAGCCCTGAACAACTCCCCATGTGTGAAAAAAATTATCCGTCCTTGGACTGTGTCCTAGGAGCAGCTGAAGAGCTCCCGGTCCTCCTGCCTTATGGTGAACTGGTTTGGATTGGTCCTACTGCCACTCCTCTCGGCTGTCTGCTGTTAACAAGCTCTTGATAGCCTATAGATCATTGATCAGACTTTGAACTATCTCATAAATTTATTTGGACCCGGGAGAGCCACTGAAAAAAACCCCTTGTGTTGTCCGCATGACATACTGCTTCAGCAGCCAGCAGCCTATCATCATCATCGCCGGATCTCAGGTCCTGAGCCTTGGGGAGGAAATATCTGCTGGCAGATATTTTTCCAGTATCAAAGAAAATCTCAGCTCCTTGATCCAGCTGAATAAAACCCCAACTCAAAGGTCACGTGAGCAAGATCCCCTTGTTTCATCTGCTGGGTTAATGCGATGTTCATCGCCTTAAAGTGTGTCATAATTTGTCTTAGGTTTAACACTTTAACTGCCCTAGGTGCCATATGGCACCTGGGGCAATGCAAGGCAACTCAAGCCCCCCCCCCAGTGGTCAAGAATGGTAAAAAGAAATTGTCAATAAAATATCTCAGATTTCCAAGGCTATAACTTGAAAGTTACAAGAGATAATGGCTTACTGCCAATTAGAAAGATGTAGAATATGATCCAAAGTTTCAGATAGGAATAAATTTACACATCGAATTTGCATAATGTCACAGCAGCTATATAAATTACATAACTCAGTCAATAAGTTGACACATGCAGTTGCTGCGCTGTGCCACTGGGGGCGTGCAACCCATCCATTTAATCTGGACAGTTAAAGGGTTAAAACTAGTTCATACCTCTGATCAGAGCTATAGAATTAAAGAGCAATAGTATCCCTCTTTTCATTAAATTCTGTTTTCCCTTTTTAGAGTAACCCAGAATTTCTTTTTCCATATAATCAGCTTTTATCATTTTCTTCATAACATTTGCATCCAATTTTCTTCATATTTTGGTTACAGTTATTTCAGTCTCCATTTTCATCACAGTTACAAATTCACACTAAGGTTTTCTTGGTTCCACAAATGTGATTACACTCTTTTGCTCAATAATCAGTTACAAGTTGAATGTGATGCTTGACACTTGATCATTTCACCTTACCAACAAGTCCGTTGAATGTAATGTCATTTAATCTGAGTCTTATCATTAAAACTGTAAATGGTATATGGAAGTTTCTGTTAATTTCTTTTTCCTGTGTCTGTTTCTGAAGTCACCCAGGAGAATTCACGAATATCTGAGACTGATTGATTGAAGGTATAAAGATTAGTTATTAACAAATTGTCCAGGTTTTGGACTGGTGCCCCCAAAACGAGTTTTGTTGTGTGTGCATGGACCCGAAGTAAACCTTTGTTTCCAAACACACCTATAGGTATAAATTAAATAATCTTTGTACCTTATAATCCATTTCTCCTACATATGATATTGGAATAGTTTTTAAAATAAATTAAAACTCATGACATGTGTAATTTACTGAGCTGTACCAGCACATAGTGCACACTGTTCAGTACAAAATTTGTTAAACTACAAAAAATGCCATTGTCTGTAGTAAAAAAAAAAAAAAAAATCCAAATGGTACACTATGTCAATGAGGAGTTTTTTTCTGGACATCTTCAACCAGTCTCTGCAGCTGGCTATGGTTCCTGTTTGCCTCAAGTCCTCAATCATTGTGCCTCTGCCTAAACAGGCTGCTGTCACCTGCCTCAAAAATTACCAGCACGTCACTCTGACCCTGGTAGTCATGAAGTGTTTTGAGAGGATCCTCCTGAAACACATCAAGGATGCCAGCCCTGCTGATCTAGACAGCCTCCAGTTTGCCAACAGTGGGAACAGATCTACAGAGGATAAAGTCTCCATAGCACTTCACACAACCCTGACCCACCTGCAGCATCCTAACATACATGTTAGGATGTTATCTGTCGACCTCCGCTTAGCATTCAACACTGTCATTCCAGACAAGCTGGCACTGAAGCTCCGCAACCTGGATTTGTCCACATCGCTGTGTTCCTGGATCAGACTTTCTCACCAACTGGCCTCGGGTGATGAGAGTAGGTGACCGCACATCGTCCACCCTGGTTCTGAACACTGGCACGCCACAGAGTTGTGTGCTCAGCCCTGCCCTCTTCACTCACTTCACTCAGGACTATTTTGCCATCCACCCCACTAACAGACAGCCATAAAGTTTGTGGACGACACCACCATGGTGGGTCTCACATTGGGCGATGATAAGACCCACTACAGAGAGGAGATCCACCACCTGACTCAGTGATGCTCAGCCAACAAACCTGTCCTGAACACCAATAAGACCAAGAAGGTCATTGTGGACTACAGGAGGTCAAGGAAAACTGAACATACTCCCTTCCACACAGACGGGGAGACGGTCAAGTGTGTAGACAACATGAAGTTCCTGGGCCAACACATCACATCTGATCTGTCTTGGTCTCTGAACACATCACACCTAGTGAAGAAGGGTCAACAAAGATTCTTCTTCCTCAGAAAACTGCAACGGGCTGGACTCTATTGTCGGCTGCTCACCAACTTCTACAGAGCCACAATACAGAGCATTCTCTGTCTCAGCACGGTATAGCAGCTGCACGGCCCAGGACAGGAAGGACTTGGCCCGGGTGGTGAGAACAACACAGCCACAACACAACAACACCTCTCCCAGATCTAGACACAATATACACTGGCCGGATCCAGAAGAGGGCCAGATGTATCGCAGCAGACTCCACCCACCCAGGCAACAGACTGCTTGTACCACTTCCTTCTGGAAGATGGTCCAGTAACATTAAAACAACCACAACCAGACTGAGAGACAGATTCTTTCCCAGAGTTTCTTTCCCCTTGCAGACACACACATACCATACCCCTGTAAACATACACACACACTTGCCCCCCCCACCCAGAAGACAGACAGACAGACAGACACACACACACACACACACACCACCAGACCGCTACAGGTACAGTCACAGGCACTTTCACATTCACTCTTCCTACCCTAATGACTGAGGCTAGCACTGGGTTGCACCTTAAAACTGATATTTATTTATGGTTCATATTGCTGCTACTATCACCAATATTCTTGCACTCTTATTGTTGATATTGTTCATACTCCTCATCCGTATTATTCATATCCATTCTACATTGTGTGTGTGTGTGTATATACATATATGTGTGTGTGGGGGGGGCAGTGGTGTGAAAAAGTGTTTCCCCCCTTCCTGATTTCTTTTTTTTTTGTATGTTTGTCACACTTAAATGTTTCAGATCATCAAACAAATTTAAATATTAGACAAAGATAACACAAGTAAACATAAAATGCAGTTTTTAAATTAAGGTGTTTATTATTGGGGTAAAAAAAAAATCCAAACCTACATGGCCCTGTGTGAAAAAGTGATTGCCCCAACTGTTAAAACATAAATTACTGTGGTTTATCAAATCTTTGGAAAGCTGAGTTCAATTTCTCTAGCCACACCCAGGCCTGATTACTGCCACAACTGTTCTCAATTAAGAAATTCCTTAAATAGGACCTGCCTGACAAAGTGAAGTAGACCAAAAGATCTTCAAAAGCTAGACATCATGCTGGCATCCAAAGAAATTCAGGAACAAATGAGAAACAAAGTGATGATGATGATGATGATGATGATGATGATGATGATGATGATGATGATGAATGAATCTTTATTTCGGATAGATTAAAAGTAAAGATTAAAAAAAGGAACAGAATAATATAACAAAGGGGATAGAAAAAAAATCTAACAAGGTCAGATTAAACAATAACTCCTCTGATTACACAGTTCAACATAAATTATCCGAAATGGGTGATGGCTGAAGCCGCAGCTTATATTGCCCACCCATATTCCATCCAAGAATTCAAAAGAAAAACAAAACAAGAGCGATTACAATTCTGAACAAAGCTAAGACAAAACGTGACAAAAAACTAAGCAACAGCACAACACAGACTGAATATGATAATTCTTATGTGATTTTACATGTCATCTTGTATATATGTTTGGAGTATTTCTTCCTTTAGTTTTTGTTTAAATTGTCCAAGCGTTGTACATTATTTTAATTCAGGTCCAAAAGCATTCCACAATCTGACTCCTTGCACTGAGACACAGTGTTGCTTGGTGGTAGTTCTCACTGAAGGATTTTGAAATATACATATGATATTGTTTCTCCCTTATTTGGAACAACTATTGGATATTTGTGGGCAGTGATAGATTCTTCACTTTAAACATTATCACTGCAGTTTTAAAGTCAACCAAATCTTTCAACTTGAGAGCTTTTAATTTAAGAAAAAGTGGGTTTGTTGGTTCCCTGTAAGCAGCTTTGTTTATTATTCTAATAGCTCTCTTCTGAAGTAATTGAGATCTATCAGTCTGGAAAAGGTTATAAAGCCATTTCTAAAGCTTTGGGACTCCAGCAAACAACAGTGAGAGCCATTATCCACAAATGGCAAAAACATGGAACAGTGGTGAACCTTCCCAGGAGTGGCCGGCTGACCAAAATTACCCCAACAGCGCAGCGACAACTCATCCAAACACAAAAGACCCCACAACAACATCCAAAGGACTGCAGGCCTCACTTGCCTCAGTTAAGGTCAGTGTTCATGACTCCACCATAAGAAAGAGATTGGGCAAAAATGGCCTGCATTGCAGAGTTCCAAGATGAAAACCACTGCTGATCAAAAATAGCATAAAGGCTCATCTCAGTTTTGCCAAAAAACATCTTGATGATCCCCAAGAGTTTTGGGAAAATACTCTGTGGACTGACGAGACAAAAGTTGAGCTTTTTGGAAGGTGTGTGTCCCATTACGCCCGGCATAAAAGTAACACAGCATTTCAGAAAGGGAACATTATACCAACAGTAAAATATGGTGGTGGTAGTGTGATGGTCTGGGGCTGTTTTGCTGCTTCAGGACCTGGAAGACTTGCTGTGGTAAATGGAACCATGAATTCTGCTGTCTATCAAAAATCCTGAAGGAGAATGTCCAGCCATCTGTTCGTGATCCCAAGCTGAAGCTTGGGATCACGAACATAGCATAGCATAACATAACATAGCATAGCATAACATAGCATATAGTCTGCTGTCTGTATGTAACTGAGTGACTTGTTTCCTCCCATTTTGAAGAAGGAGTTAAGAGAGGACTCCATTTTAAAGGGACAAGTTGGTACAGAGACTGTTTGTGTTTTTCTCCATTTGTTTCCACTGTTTGTTTTCTCCTCACCTGTACATAATTTTGCACTTGGGAGGCCTGCAAATAAAAAGGCTGAATACCATCTGTGCAACTTTGCCATCATTTTTTTTTGGGGGGGGGGGGGGGTTGAAGAAGTTGGAAAAGAACCCCGTGACATATGGTGGTAGCGGTGGGATGGCCAGTTGTAAGCGAGCAACCCGCCTTCCAAGGCAGCGCACAGGATTACGTTCTCAGAGGCAACAAGAGCAATTGAAGGAGATGGTGACTGCAGAGGTGGATCCAGCCTGGGAGACAGTTTCTACATCGGAGGAAGAAGAGGAAATTGCTGGAGCTATTGCATCGGCAGCCCCAATGGAAACAGGTGGGCTGGGGGGAGAATTATTGGCTTTAATGAGAGACTTTTTGGCAGCACAAAGCAGAAGGGAGGAGGACCTGTTGGCAGAACTTAGGAGTCTAAGAAGTTCGATTCCACAGGTTGGGCAATTTGCTGCCATCCAGGCGTTGGAGGCCTATACTGCAATGGATGAGGAGAGGGCTGACGCTTAACCCCTCCAAGTGTGAGTGGGCACAGCAGGAGACTCAATACCTTGGGTACCAGCTGGGACGTGGAGAAGTGCGCCCACAAGTGGATAAAGTGGAGGCCATTTAGAACTGTTCTCGACCACGGACTACGAAGGAGGTACGATCTTTCTTGGGGTTGACTGGCTGGTATAGATGGTTTATACTGCAGTTCTCGACCATTGCAGCTCCACTTATTTCCTTAACTTGTAAAGACCAGAAGAATCCTGTCACATGGTCTGATGAGTGCGAAACAGCTTTCAACACCCTGAAAAATTGCTTGTGTTCTTCCCCTGTCCTCAAGAGTCCAGATTTCAATAAAAGATTTCTGGTGCAGGTGGATGCCTCAGCAGTGGGCCTTGGAGCAGTTTTGGCACAAAGGGACCCAGGAGAGGAATACCCAATTTTGTATTTGAGCCGTAAGCTTCAGCCACGGGAGACCCGGTATTCTGCAGTGGAGAAAGAAGGTTTGGCCATTAAGTAGGCCCTGGAAAGCCTGCGTTACTACTTGCTGGGACGAGAGTTTGACTTGGACACTGATCATCGAGCTCTCACATGGATAAACAGCATGAAAGATCACAACAGTCACCTTACTCGCTGGTACTTGTCACTGCAGCCTTTCAAGTTTACTATTTGGCATTGGTCCGTTAGAACCAATGTGGTAGCAGATTATCTTTCCAGGTTGCCATACATTGCCAACCTTCATGGGGGGGGGGGGGGGTGATGTGACCGAGTAGCCTCGTCACTGGCTGCAGGCACACAGACACTCATACAGACGGCTATAGGCACACTCACTTACACACAACTATGGACTGTAGGTGGTTTACTAGCTTAAGTGGCAGACACACACACACATACACACACACATCTGCTGTGCATGTTCTCATTTACTTCTGTTTGGAAATTATCTTAAAATATCGAACATTTATCTTTTTCTTTTTCCCTTACCTGTTTTGTGGCCCAGCCAGGGGTGCACACTTGGTTGTTCTGCTTCACTGGAAAACATACACTCTTATTTCCATACCATATAAACTCCTTTTTTTGTTTGTTCCCGTGCCCGTCCACTTAGCTGCCTCCATACACGATTCGGACGTCGAATGAGCTAAACAGATGAAATCAACTGAGTAGATTAAGTACGTTTTTTTTCACACGTCTTTTGGTCAGGTGACCCAGGGGGCTGTGTTTGTGAATTTTAATAAATATTTGTTTGTAAATGGACTAACTTTGTGTGTGGAAAAACTTGTTTTTGTATTTAAATATTTATGTGTAAAATGTATATTAGGAGATGGGGTATTGTTAACTGTTTTATGGAAATATTTATTGAAGTGTGTTTTTCTATGAATGATACGCCCGGTGGGAGGGGCTTGGTTGGTAAAATGGGGCTGTTGTGGGCTGAACAGTCAGTTTGAAGTTTGTTGTAGAGGAGGCAACATATAGTCTGCTGTCTGTAAGTAATTGAGTGACTTGTTTCCTCCCATTTTGAAGAAGGAATTAAGAGAGGACTCCATTTTAAAGGGACAAGCTGGTGCAGAGACTGTTTGGGTTTTTCTCCATTTGTTTCCACTGTTTGTTTTCTCCTCACCTACACAATTACACTCTACATAATTTTGCACTTGGGAGGCCGGCAAATAAAAAGGCTGAATACCATCTGTGTGACTTTGCCATCATTTTTGGGGGGATTTGAAGAAGTTGGAAAAGAACCCCATGACAAAATGCCAGGTCATTTTGACCAAAAGACAATATTAGTAACTTTTTCTATATACAGTGGCATAATTGGAAATATAAACATGGGCAACATTTAATTTTTCTAATGTTGGGGTCAATCTAAGAAAAGTCGCCAAATTTCAAGTTGGAAAAAATATCATTTGGGGATTTTTTTTTTCTGCTGTAAACACAATGGCTGATCATTTTGACCCAAAGACAACAGGAGGGTTAATCAACGAGGTTGTATTGACAAGCTCCTTGGTGTGTGGACTGGCTGAAATCTCTTGGAAATTGGGGCTGGAACGTCAGCTTTACTGCTTTACTCTGTGCACAGAGAGGCGAGGAAAAAAGTACCAATAAAACCTATTCCACTCTGGAGACTGGTTTCAAAGTTTTACACTTCCTCACCTCGGAATCCCAGCACCATATGCACAGCCAGCCAAACTGTAAAAGAAGTTTGCCAATAAAACGCTGTCATGTGCACGGCCCCTCAGAGGCTTTCATCTATCTAAGCTTTGTCAGAGTCTGGGAATAAAGAGAGCAGCCAGCTCTCCTGCACAGACCTGCACTGTCCCATAGTTCTCCCTCAGCTGCTGCTGCTGTGTGTGTGTGCGCGCACGTGTGAGTGTGCCTCTGTGTGAGTGTGTGGGCGCTGTGTATAGGGAGGTTTCCCAGGGTTGAAGGGCTCCATTGAGATGGGCTGTCCTGCTTTCCTCTCATTGCCATGCAAAGGGGACCAGCTGCCTACACTCGGCCGTGACGGCTGAAATATTTACCACTCTGTTTACCGGAACGTCCTGACTGACAGCCCCCACCCCAAGCCCCAAAGAAAAAAACTTCATCCCTTCAGACTGAGCCTCCCATCAGAGCTGACTCCGAGGTCTTACACTGATTCTGTCAATAACAGACTCTTTGACTGACGGACTTTAATCCAGTCCCATTATAATGACACCTCCCCCAACTCCACCCTGGTGTGTCACCCACTATCAAAATGTCACAGGCAGATTTACAAGTGTGCAAGCTGCCAAACAAAGCTTACTTCAGTCTGTGACTTAAGGGCAGAGGAAGAAAAAACTGGTACATACCGCAAATCAATAGGGGAGAATTTATTTCTCGCACCTGTGGACTCAAGATTCCAAACAGCTCAGATGAATACGAAATAATAAAGGACTTAGATGGATTTGATCTGGGGGAGTAATGTGTGCACTTGATTCTTTCCTGTTACTTTACTGTACCTTATGTGCAGAAAAGAAAGACATGGTACTGTGGTTACAGCGCTTCTGCAGCTATGAGGAAGTTAAATTTACGACCTTTTTAAGGCCACTGGGCCATGGGTTGGGGATAAGGTCCTGCCCCAAATGGAGGAGTTCAAGTTCCTCGGGGTTTTAGTCACAAGTGATGAGAAAATGGAACAGGAGATTGACAGCATCTGTAGTGATGCAGATGTTGTACTGGTCTGTTGTGTTGAAGAGGGAGCTGAGCTCAAAAGCAAAGCTGTCAATTTACCAATCAGTCTATGTTCCTACCCTCACCTATAGTCATGAACTTTGGGCAATGATCGAAAGAATGAGATCACGGACAGAAGCGAATGAAATGAGCTTTCTCTGTAGGGTTGCTGGACTCATCTTTAGAGATAGGGTGAGTTACTCAGTCATCCAGGAGAGGCTCACAGTAGAGCCGCTGCTTCTCCACATCAAAAGGAGTCAGTTGAGGTGGTTTGGGCATCTGACCAGGATGCCTCCTGGACGCCTCCCACTTGAGGTGTTTCGGGCACGTCCCACTGGGAGGAGACCCCGCAGCAGACCCAGGACATGCTGGAAAGACTATGTCTCCCAGCTGGCATGGGAACATCTTGGCATATCTTCTGAAGAGCTGGAGCAGGTGGCTGGGGAGAGGGAAGTCTGGGCTTCTCTGCTTGAACTGCTGCCTCCTCAATCCAGATCCCCGGAAAAGTGGTAGAAGATGGATGGATGGCTCAGATTTAAGGATTATTTGCAATTTTTAAGAATAATAACTTTTTAAGCCTTGGACACTCTGAATTAACTAGTATAAAAATTGTACTTTAGGTGTAATCATAATTACATTTATTCTTATCACAGTAAAGGGTGTACATCTGGGTTAGTCACCAGTAGATGTTTGAAAAAATAATCAATATACTATTTTATACAGATACACAGCATGTAAGTAAAAGCAGAGCTGTTGCTTTGTTTGTTACATTCTGGTTTACACAGTTGTGTTTAACCTTAGCATTCCAGCCCATTTCCCTTCAAAGCGCCTAAAAAAACAAACCAAAACTAAATTCAAAGCTGTTCTTCAACCCCTTGCAGTATCTTCATGGGGTTGGTCTCATTCAAAAGAAATCACTCTAAATCTTTTGGCAAAACAGTCATAATCCCTCTAAGTGCTTCAGCCACTGACTAACAGTGATCTAAGCATAGTAAATTTGCAGAAAATAAAGTTCACCTGGGTGTTTTTTAGATGCAAATGCATGAAAATAACACACAGCTGTTAGATACTGGCTGGGAAACACAATACAAATGTAGAACCAAGTGTTACAAAGTCCAGGTCAAAATTTTGTAACAATCCCACAAGAAATGAATACATGACACACCTTTTTTTCTCAAGCTGTAACCAGGCATCTTCAAACTGTGCCAAATGGAATCATGGTCGACCCCCTGTGATTCTTCAGCTGATAACTTGTCACTCAACTGGGTCAAGTAATTAATAATTTCTTCGATGTTCTGTGTTAATTTTGGCCTTTTTTCAAAAGGGTGAGTGATGTTACAATGCACGGGTTTTAAAGGGGGGGGGGGAGTGCGCTGAATCACCCCTTGTAAGGTATCCCTGAATTCAGAAATTAATTGGTTAACCCACACATCCATCATTTACTTACTCAGCTACAATTAGCTCGTTGTGTTCCTGTTAGCCATGAGGCTGGACCTTCATGGACATTTATCACTCATTGGGTTTCCACAGCCTTCAAACACCAAATGGAGGCTCTATTGGGTTGAATGAGCTGTCAATCAAATTTAGACACCAACCCCAATCTTGGGTTTCCGTTTCTGGTTCAACCTTCCGGAAATGTAGTCTTGTAGTCACAATTGGCTGAGTTTTAAACAAATGCTCCAATTTTATGGGCAGTTTTCCCTGTTGTCATCAAGATGAACAATAAATCTTACTTTAATGGATCTATTGGACCTTTTGCAATACAAGTGGACCATATTTGTTGAACTATCATTCATTCAAGGACAGCAGGAAAGTTCTTTGGTGAGTCAATGCTATGTTGCTATGCTATGCTAGCTTGTTTAAAGTCCTATTTAAATCCACTGTTATGATTTTTTTCTGAAATCTGTTTTAATAACCAAATAGATGAAATTCAAAGCTTTTAAATGATGTAAGGCATGAGCACCTACTCTAAACATGTTTACCAAAATTCAATGTATGGCTGCAGAGACATTTAAACGGCATTTAACCGTCCCACCGAGGGGACTCGGAACATTAACAGGTTGAGGCAGATGTTTCCATAAAAGGATGATTCACAGTGAGGGACATACATATCGCTGACAGGCACCAAAACCAGGACAGTGGCATATTGGTGTGTCCCTGCCCCTCATGGTTGTCTTTACCTTTTGTTGTGGTAGTCACACAGAGAATTGCACCCTCACCCACTGCATTTTAAACGCATCACTACCTCAGTTGGAAACCTAGGCTACAGTTCACTTTAAGATGAAAAATATCACTAAAACTAAAATTTACAGATTTTCTAAAGAGTACCTTTAGGTGGCATTTTGTTTGATTTTTAGCACTTAAGACTGCCATTTTTTTTCTTTTGTGCACGTATTTCCTAATGTGTTTAGTTATTACCTCCACCAATGAGGTCACGCTTTTGCTGGTGTTTGTTTGTCTGTTAGCAGGATTACTGCAAAAACTACTGGATGGATTTTGATGACATTTTCACTAGAAGTGGCCCTTGGGCTGAAGACGAACCCATTAGAGTTTGAAGGTGATCCATGAGCACATACCTCCATCAAGGCCCGATCTTGCAATGTACGGAAGGATGGTACGAACAGATGGATGGACAAAGGGAGGGAGGGAAGAAGCCTTGGCAGAGACATGCACTCTCTGGTTACTTTTCTAGTTTTATATCTTGTATACTGCTCATTTATTTTTGAATTATGCAAGATGAACTAGAAGTACCGTGTGCTGTCTAGTGGTGTGTCATTTGAGCAAGGAAATGGCAGTGCTCATGAGTGGGCACATGTACAATCTCTCACCTTGTCTGGCCAAGCTCATCAAAAACTAATCAGTCACATATCTTCACACTATCGGATCTGCTCCATCTTTCACCAAAAAAAAAAAAAAAAAACACGTTTTTTTATCTTTTGACTCATGATCTTGAGGTGCATCCTCTTGTGAAGGCTCTCTGTCATCGCCTGCTCTCTTTACACCCCCAATATAACACCACATCCTCTACTCTGGGGCTGTCAAATCCAGTCTCACTGAGTGCCAGCAAGGGGGTAATGAATAAAAACAGTTGTGGGGAATTAATTTTAATCATCTCTGTTCCTATTAGAGAAACTATTTAAACTTACCGGAGTGGTGGCTCAGTTGGTAGAGCATCCACCCCACACCCGGGAGGCAGGGGTTCAAACCCCGGCCGGGTCATACCGAAGACCATATAAAAAGTGGAACTTCCCGCCGTCCAGCTTGGTGCTCAGCAATAATGGAATGGAGGAGGGAAATTTGTGGCGGCGCCTTGCATGGCAGCGGCCCTCTGATTCTACACTTGGGGTGTGTGTGATTAACACAGTAGATAGGTAAAACACAACCTAGCTCTACTGTACATGATTGGTTGTACAGTTGAATGACAATAAAGGGTGATTTTAATTAATTTCATTAATTAAGTTATGAAAAAAGAGTGTCCATGCAAAAAAAAACCCATCATAAAAACAAATAAAAGTAAATACATTCAATTTATGAGAAGCAAAAAAAAAATGAGCAATTTGGAAGGGTATGGATGGGGTGGCATGGTTCGGATCAGGCCACCTTTGAGTGTTTCTGTATTATGGTTTAGCTTCAGGTGGTTGTTGAGTGTATTCCCTGTGTTCAGTCTTATTCTGAAAGTGTCCCTTTGTTGTTCTGGCTTAGTCTGGTTTAACTTGATTCCCTGTCTTATTTTGAAATGCATTTTCCTGATTTACAGTTTACTTTTGGGTCAATTCCTGGTAACTCTTCTTAGCTACATTTATTCCCAGTTTTATGTTCCTTCTTGCAGTTAGCCTTACGTCCTGTTTTGTCCTTATATCCAGTTTCCAAACTCATTTGTGAGTCACTGCTTCTGCCCAGGTGTTCCCAGCTGTTTCACATCCTGTGATTATCTTTACCTTAAATATTTGTCTCTTGCAGTCAGGAGAGGATGGTGAGGCTGACAAATCAGAGGCTGCGTAGTACCGCTGTCCCAATGAGAGGCGGTGTGCTTGAGCACCATAAGCACAGGAGTTTTCAAAATGAAACAAGATAAGGAATTTTATTTTTAACAAAGTCACAGCAATTTTGTCCAGAAGGATTGCACGGGGGAAAAGTAATTCACTAACAAAACTAGGGAGAAACAGTCATAAATTGGCAGGAAGGAGGAGTTACAAATTTACAATTTCACTAGGAGGGGAGGAAAAAACACACACTGCAGGGTCATATCTGGCCCCTTGCTCTTGTTATTGACACCGACCCTCTACGCGTTACTGCCACCTACAGCTCTGGAGTGTAACATCACTACTAACATAGGAACCACAAAGCCTGTAGGTCTGAATGGGCTTCAGCTGGAGGAAGGTCCACCCTCTGTTTACCCGCCACAGTGGCTGGTAGGTTAATCATATTCCCCTTTAATTTACAACTGCTCACAGAGGCTTTGGCCTTGAAACTGCGAAAATAAAAATGTGTGGGATGTTGAATCGGCTATTATTAAATTCATCCTGAGGAAAATAACATATTTAGAAAGCATTGCACTGTTGCTAATAGAGAAAACCACATGAAGTCTCCACGTGCCCTCCCTGGAATTACCACTAGGAGGCTAAAATGAAGATGTCTTCTCAGCTGGCGGATCGGTTCAACTGTGAACCTGTCATGACAACGGGATTCTCAGCATCTCTTTCTTTTCTATAGCTGTCATCTCTCTCTCTCTTCTTCTCTCTCTCTCCCTCTATCTGTTCTCCTGCAGTTGTTGCACTCATTCAAAATGCCTCTAGGGTGTTGGTGTGATTCCTCAGCATAGAAGTGAAAAAACATGATGCGCCTTTAGGGCACAATTGCACCCAGTGCCAGCCGTTATAACTGCATTTCCTTTACAATTGTATCCCAGGGGATGGGAGCCACAGAATCCATAGAGCATATCCCTACCCCACCACCACCATCCTCCAAGTAATGGATTTATGATACCCCCCCACCACTCCATATGGAGCCATTGGCCAGATATACATAAACAGCCCTCTCTCTCTCTCTCTCTCTCTCTCTCTCTCTCTGTTGTGTGTGGGGGGGGAATGACTTATGTTTGCACTTTTCCAGTGTGAGACACTTGGTGGAATGATATTGGTGCTCTTACTTTTTTTGAATTGTGCAATAAAGGCATTTTTTTTTAAACTCAAACTCTCTCTCTCTCTCTCTTTCTCTCTCTCTCTCTCTCTCTCTCTCTCTCTCTCTCTCTCTCTCTCTCTCTCTCTCCCACTAACACACACACACACACACACACACACACACACAACACACACCCTGTGAGCATTTCACATTGCTGCAGTCTGACATTCATAACTCCTCCTCACTTGTTCAGTCAAATTTGTCCCAAGGCATATATATGGAATTTTCTATACAGGGCTTGGACTGTATTAACTCATTATTGGATATGACAGTAAAGACAGTAATGATGTGATGCCATTAGGGCTGGGCAATACACCAAATGCATTTGTTATATTGATAAATTCTACTATGCATGATACATAAAATGCCTTTATCGCAGATATCGAGCATAAGTTGTCACGGCAGTGTAAGCTGTCAGTATTTATTTGTCCAGTTAAGTTCAGCCTCTCTCTCCTCTCACACAGCTGCACTCAGTCACACCCCTGCCCCTCCATATCAGGGTCATTGCCAGATCTGTTTTTTGCTGCAATTTTTTTCTTTAAAAACTCCTTTTGACTCTGTTTTCATGGAGTAGAGACGCTTGTTTTTTATACATAATCTGGCAATCTGGCAACACTGGCAGAGTGCGGGTAAAGAGTAAAAAATTAAATCACACAAACACACTGGAAGCAGTGGGAACAGATTTGAATGAAATATGTTTGAGGAGAAAAAAGCACCAGCTCCATTGTCTGGCAGTGGTTCAGGCTTAAGAATGCAGAAACTGAGCAAAATTGAGTTTTGTGCAAATTATGTCACAAAGCCATTGTCTTTAAAGGTAGCAGTAGCAATAATTTGTTTCATTACTTAAGATATCATCAACTATAATATGAAGAATGTATAAAAGAGTCCAGGTAGCCCCTACAAAAAAATTAAAGGAACCAGCCCTAAGAAAATGACTATATAGCTTCTTCATTTGGAAAATGTATCCCATACAACAAAAGTGCAAAATGGAAAGAGATCACAACTGCAGTCACAAATTATACTGCCAAAGACATGGCCCTTATTGTTAAAAACATGACCAAACAGAAAAAAGTGGACTTTAATTTATATGGTTTTAAAATATCTTTCTGTAGAATTCTTGATTAATGCACTTTTTATTATGTTGAGTCCTTTTTTTTTTGGTTTTGTTTTTCTTGGTTTTATTACAGGCCGTAATAGGAAGGCCTACAGTTATTTACTCTGATTTGTTGCAAATTTATGAGTGGAGTTGTCTGACTGGTTTAATAAAGTTTGCTAAATTTAACTTGATTTTACCCCCTCCGTATGCAATAATAAAAAAAAAATGCAATACACAGGTCTGTTTCCAGACTTCTAGAAGTGTGGGCGGGGTTTGGTTTCAGATTGACTCCGTACTGATTGGATAGTACGCAGCATTACGGCTTCAGTAACCACAGCACTCCGTGTGCAAAACAAGGAAGCAAAAAGCAACAAATTTGACTAGAAAAAAGATAATACTTAAGATTTAATGCTTAAAAAATTATACCATAAAGTTGCCATGACTGCATAGGTCTAATGGATAATTTGGCATGGAGAACACGAGGTGTTCGGGTGCGCTGGGGGAAAGGGGGTTGAGCAGCAGCTGAACCGCTGGCACTACATTTAAAGCAACAGCCAAGACTCCCATTAACCAGGCAGGCTGGGCTTGGCTCCCTGCGAAGGACTGCAATCCACCGGTTCAGCTGCTGTTTCTCCAACACCGGTGTCCAAACAGGCGCTGCATGATCATTTGTCTGGAGGCACACCCAGCCTGCCCGGTCAGTAGAAGACAGGAGTCCCTGCTTCAGCTTCACCTGTGTGGTACCAGTGTACTTTGCAAGACTGCGAGACCCCACTCCCGCGCGAGTATCTTAAAATTAAAAACTTAATACCGCCATGATTGTGGAGTAGAATGGCCGGAATGACTTGACGACCAAACGCAGGACACAAAAACACCCCAATAATGAAATAAATCATTTTTAGTTAAATATTTACTGACAAATGGGCAACAGTGATGTAACGGTTGTAGTCAAATGGGTCCTTCTGCTGTGTATAATAATGTTGGCTGTTTTGTAGTTAATTCGGTTGATTACATTTTTAAGAAATCTTATAATAACAAAATATTGCTAAAATATAAACTGATGTATTACAATGCATCTCAAATATTTGTAAACATGTCCTGTTACAGTACTGCATGAGTTTATTGACGATACACAGAAGAAATTCAATATTACACTGAACTCCATCACTGAACAGTGATATAAACTAAAATAATTATAATGGTGACTGAACATCTCCCATTCCCCAAAGTTGCAAGATGCACTATTACAAATATAAGTGATAAAAGATCAGACAAATAAGTGATGTGACAAACAAATAAACAAGGGATCTGAAACAGTCGCTAATATTGGATGTCCCATTCATTTTCAATAATTAGGTATTCTGTAATTAATATTAACGCAATCAAATAAATCTTAGTGCCATTTAGTCCCTTTTATATGTATTTGTCAAAGTCTAACATGTGATTGCCCACATATAGGCTACACCTCTGTATTCCACTTTCAAACACAGCCTCCATTTGGGCCTGTAAAGCCTGATTGGATTACCTGTTTTCGCACAAGAATACTTGCATTCCATGGGCAATGCACTAGTGTAATAAAATAAGTTAATGTAATAAGTTATTACATTATTGGCTGATTATTACACTATTGGCCTAAATTATTACATTATTGGTAAAATGCTATTACGTTATTGGCTCAAAAACTTAATTACATTATTGGCAACTTATTACATTATTGGCTTTATTACATTTAAAATGCCCAAAATTATTACATTATTGGCAGGTATTACATTATTGGTTGCTACATGGCCTAGTGGTAGAGCATCCGCCCCACTACCGGGAGGTCATGGGTTCAAGTCCAAGCCGGGTCATACCAAAGACCATATAAAAATGGTACTTCCTGCCTTCTAGATTGGTGCTCAGCAAAAATAGAATGGAAGAAGGAAAGTTGGTTACCCAGCTACAGGGGGTGCACAAGCCAGTGTACTCCCTGTGCTGGTCCCAAGCCCAGATAAATGGGCAGGGTTGCATCAGCAAGGGCATCCGGTGTAAAAATCCATGTCAAATCAATATAAGTCAATCGATATAAGTTGATGATATGCTGTGACGACCCCGAAAGAGAGCAGCTAAAAGACCAACTGAATAGATAGATAGATAGATAGATAGATAGATAGATAGATACTCGTAGATAGATAGATAGATAGATAGATAGATAGATAGATAGATAGATAGATAGATTTTTTTTTTAAATAGTAAATTAAAAATCTGCCAAAGCGGACACATGTTGATGAACATTCAGGATAAATTACATTACATTACTAAATACTGTACTATGTCAGCAGGAGAGTCTGAAACAGCTCTTTTTGATTTTATACTTTGTAGATGATCCATGTTTCTCATCTCACAGTCACATGCGCAATTTTTGACACGGACTCGATCTGACTTGGCTGACTTCAGTGTCTGATGTGAACTACATGTGACTACATGGGTGGTATATAAATAGAGTGCAGTCAATTTGGTGAAGCTCTGTTTCTTGTAGCATAATATTGTCTTATTCTTGTCTTATTATTATCTTGTCTAATTCTGTCTTATTCTTGTCTTATTCTTGTAGCATAATATTGTCTTAATAATTGTCTTATTATCTTATACAATTATAGCATAATTCTAGTCTTAACTGCTTTAACTGTCCTATTTGCTTTTAATGTGTATTTATTAGTATTAATATTAAGGTGTGTTTATTACCTTTATTAGTATTAGCACTGATGTGTATTTATTACCTTGGCATTCGTTGTGGACAGCAGCGTAAGAATTTCATTGCTCAGGAAATGCTGCATTTCTTAACTGTGCACATGATAATAAAGCCTTTGAATCCTTGAATAATTCCGCTTTGTATAGCCTGGTGGTTCTTATTTAATCCTGGGCACCACTACCTAACAAAATTCTGTTGGTGTTCAGTAAATATTTCAGAGATAAACACTACCAGTCAGAAGTCAAAAGTGTGGACACACCTTCACATTCATTTTCAGTGGGTAGATGCGCACAAACTTTTGGCTGGTATTGTATGTACACCAGTGAAAAATGAGTCTTCTTCTTTGAATATTTAATGTTAAAAATAGCTGTCAGGCCGTAACCACTTCTGGAAAGATTACCATATGTAGGTGATAACAGATCAAACTTGAAAAACCTTGAAAAAAGACATAATGGATGTCATTGCTATTGGTCAGTGGTTTAAGCAAATTGTGGCAAAATTCAGTCAGTGCAAACAGAGGAAAACAACTGCAGCCTCTGAATTCAGGAGCCTCACTCCTGCAAGATTTTATGGTCATGTGACATGGTATTGTACGAGGAAATCAGGATCTTCAGAGAAGTATGTGAAGCTGGTGCAGGACCTTAAAAGGCCATTGCTGCCAACATTTATTAAAACCGAGCATGTCCATTTTTCACCAAATCTGAGATTGACCATTTTTACACTTTCAAGGTTGTAGCCTATTAGTCGGCCTCCGTCGGTCTATGATGACCATGGAAGAGAATCCTAAACGTCTACTCTGCTGGAACAGCACCGCCTGTGGCTGAACAGGCCGATGCGTGAATGACAGTCCCTGTCACACAGGTCACACTTGTGGGTGGTCTCCGTGCTGCTGGGTCTGTGGCGGTTCTTCCTGCGGGTCCTTTTTTCATCTGCTGCAGCAGTCAGTCTCTCTTCACCCGCCTTGAGCTGTCTGGTCAGGGTGCCTCTCCATTTGGAGCGGTCCGTTGCAAGGTCCTCCCAGCGCTCTGTGTTGATATCCAGGGCCTTCATGTCTCTCTTGCAGACGTCTCTAAAGCGCAGCTGTGGGCGGCCAACGTCTCTCCTGCCAGTTGCCAGTTCTCCATAGAGGACGTCTTTGGGGATTCTGCCATCCTCCATACGGTGAACGTGGCCTAGTCAGCGGAGCCTGCGCTGCCTGAGTAGAGTGAACATGGAGGGAAGGCCGGCGCGGGACAGAACTTCTGTGTTGGGCACTTTGTCCTGCCAGGATATGTCCAGGATGTGGCGAATGCAGCGCAAGTGGAAGGAGTTCAGTCTCTTTTCCTGCCGGGCGTATGTTGTCCACGTCTCACTCCCATAGAGTAGTGTGCCGATGACGCAGGCGTTGTACACTGCCATCTTCGTCTTGACAGAGAGTTTGGGATTCTCCCACACTCGTGTGGTGAGGCGAGCGAGTGTGAAGGCTGATTTTCCAATCCTCTTGTTGATCTCTGTATCAAGGGAGAGGTTGTTGCTGATTGTGGACCCCAGGTACATGAACTGATTCACGACCTCCAGCTTGTAGTCATCAATGGTGATGGTTGGTGGTGCTTCCGTGCCTTGCGCCAAGACGTTAGTCTTCTTCAGGCTGATGGTAAGCCCGAAGTCCTTGCATGCCTGGGAGAAGCGGTCCATCAGGGTCTGAAGCTCCTGCTGTGTGTGGGTTGCGACTGCAGCGTCGTCTGCGAACAGCACATCTCTGATTAGAGCCTCGCGTACTTTGGTTCTGGCTTTCAGGTGGGCGAGGTTGAAAAGCCTGCCGTCAGATCTTGTGTGCAGGTAGATTCCCTCTGTTGCTGTGCTGAAGGCATGCCTCAGGAGCATAGCAAAGAAAATCCCAAAGAGGGTTGGCGCAAGTACACAGCCCTGTTTCACTCCGCTGCGTATGTTGAATGGCTCTGAGACGTTGCCATCGTGCTGCACTATCCCCTGCATGTTGGTGTGAAACGATTCGATGAGGCTTTGCAACTTTGGTGGGCATCCTATCTTTGGCAGGATCTTGAAAAGGCCCTCTCTGCTGACCAGATCGAACGCTTTGGTGAGGTCGATGAAGGCGACGTACAGAGGCATGTTCTGTTCTCTGCATTTCTCCTGGAGTTGGCGGATGGAGAATATCATGTCTACCGTCGATCGCTCAGCGCGGAAGCCACACTGAGACTCGGGGTAGACACATTCGGCAAGCTTCTGTAGACGAACGAGAACAACTCGTGCGTAGACTTTGCCAACAACGCTGAGGAGGGAAATGCCCCTGTAGTTGTTGCAGTCGCTTCTCTCCCCTTTGTTTTTGTAGAGGGTGATGATCTTGGCGTCCCTCATGTCCTGTGGTACGGCACCTTCCTTCCAGCACTGGCAGAGGACGTCATGCAATGGCAGCAGTAGGGCGGTCTTGCAGTGCTTGATCAGGTCAGGGGGTATGCCGTCGTTGCCGGGTGCCTTGCCAGCGGCCAAGCTATCAATGGCCTTACTGAGTTCGTCGATGGTTGGCTCGGCGTCAAGTTCGTCCATGGATGGCAGGCAGTCGATGGCATCAAGGGCTGACGGTGTCACGGTGTTCTGTCTAGAGTAGAGGTCGGAGTAGTGTTCCACCCATCTCTCCATCTGCTTGTTCTTCTCTGTGATCATCTCCCCAGTGGAAGATTTGAGGGGGGCCGTCTTGCTCTGAGCTGGACCAAGTGCTTTCTTGATGCCATCGTACATACCACGGATGTTCCCTGTTATGGCAGCGGTTTGAATGTCTTGGCTGAGCTGAGTCCAGTACTCGTTGGCACAGCGCCAAGCAGTCTGCTGAACTTTGCTTCTCGCAGCCCTGAGAATCTGGAGATTCTTCTCGTTTGGGTACTGCTTGTACTCAGCAAGTGCTGAGCGCTTGGCTTCAATGACGGGGGTCATCTCGGTCAACTTGGCATCAAACCAGTCCTGTGACTTCGAGGTCTTCCTCCCAAAGGTAGCCAAGGCTGTGCGGTAGATGGTGTTTCGCAGCTCTTCCCACTTCTGCTTTGCAGATTCTCCTCCTTGTGGTACACCAAGTTCCTTCTCAAAGGTGGAGGCAAACTGCTCAACAAGTTCTGGTTGGGCCATCTTGCTGGTGTCAATCCGTGCCTTTCCAGGTTGTCTAGCACGATGGAATTTCTTCAGCTGCAGCTTGACCTTGCAACACACCAATGAATGGTCTGTGTCACAATCTGCACTCTGGAACGAACGGGTGATTAGCACGTTCTTCAGTGAGGTGCGCCTGGTCAGGATCAAGTCTAGCTGGTGCCAGTGCTTTGAGCGCGGATGTTGCCAGGAAACCTTGTGTTGGGGCTTGGTCTTGAAGAACGAGTTTGTGATGCACAGATCGTGATATGTGCAGAACTCGAGCAGCCGCTGTCCGTTGTCGTTCATTCTGCCCACGCCAAAAGGTCCAAGACAGGAGGGCCAGGAGTCGTGGTCAGCACCCACTCTGGCATTGAAGTCTCCAAGGAGAATGAGTTGTTCAGAGTTGGGGATGATCCTGACAGTTGTTGCGAGATTCTCGTAGAACTCGTCTTTTGCCTCTGGTGTGGCTGTCTGTGTTGGGGCATACACACTGACGAGGGTGACTGGGCCTTGAGTGGTGTTCAGGCGGAGGGTGAGGAGTCGTGCAGAGCCAGTGCTGCCCGGTTCCACCATCTTCAGCAAAGTGTTCTTCACTGCGAAGCCCACTCCGTGTTCCCTGTGTTCGTCACTGCCCTTTCCCTGCCAGTAGAACGTGTAGTCCTTCTCTCTCAGTGTGCCTGCATCAGCTAACCGTGTTTCCTGGAGAATGGCGATATCCACTCCCAGTCTCTTCAGCTCATTATTGATGATGGCAGTCTTCCTGGTATCGTTGATGTCCTTTAGGTTAGCAGCGAGTCCTGTCATCATAGTGCGGACGTTCCAAGTTCCCAGTTTTAGAGTTGGTCTTTTTTGTTTTATTGTCTTGCCTGGTGCGAAGGTTCTCAGCCTGCTGTTTGGATTTCTCCTTATCCCCATGCACCCAATGAGGAAAGCAAGCTGTGGCGGGACAACACCTTATTGGCTGGGGGCTGCCCAGCTTGAGGCGGGCGGTAGCTGTCCAGTGAGATCTGATGATCCCTCCCACCATCGGGAACAACCCCTGGCGCCATGCTCTACGCCAATTGAGCAGTGGCTTATAACCGGTAACTGTCATTCCCCGTGTTTTGTCTACGCCAAAGGCGAAGCTGGAGTGTCCTCTCCAGTGATCCGGTGTTCTACCTTCCAGCGTTGGGCGTTGGTAGGATTCAAGCCTGGGCAGGAAGATATGGAGGACAAGATGTTGCCCATGCAGCATGTCCCCCCTCTCCACGTCACTGATGAATCCAAAGGAACAGCAGGGCTGCTATAGTTTGGCACCAGCGCCGTTGCAGGAGCTGCCAGAACGATGTTGAGCACAACATAGAACTGCCTTAGGGGCTCCGACTCCGGATTTTTCCTCAGGGTTGACTCCCGAAGCCTTTCCCGTGACCGGGTATGCCGCAAGGCAGCAGAGGTTTGAAATCAGGGTTTACCTTCCCCTAGATGGGCTACCTTCCCAGGTTGACGAGCCACCATCTACCCGAAGCATCTGGTTTTAAGGCGCCAGAGATCCGCCCTCGCCCCTTCTCCTATTAGTAAAAGCAGTTCCGCCGGGCTTAGAGACTAAACCACACGGGCAGGCTAGGAGTTGGACTTAGTTGTCAGAGGCTTTTCGAGACGCACGCCATAAGGAGCATTTTATGAGCACTGGGAGCTTAACCCCAGTGCCGCTCCTGGCTATGACAACCTTGGAACCTATTAGCCTATTAGAAACGCCAATAAAAATGCAGAAAAATCATCAGGGTAATTAGATTTTGGTCTGGTAAAACCTAGTATGTCAGGAAATTATAGTCTTCTCATCTGGTAAAACCTATTAAACCTAGTAAATTATGTAAGTCTATCATGTATGTCTAGTAGCGGCTTCGAAGTAGAGCATCCACCCCACAACCGGGAGGTCGGGGTTCAAGTCCCGACCAGGGCTTGCCTAAGACCATATAACTTCCTGCCATCCACCACGGTGTTCAGCAAAAATGGAACGGAGGAGGTAAATGTGGGCAGTAGTGGCTCAAGAGGTAGAGCAGGTCGTCTAATAACCAGAGGGTTGGTGGTTCGAATCCTACTCTCCCCAGACATCCTGCCGTTGTGTCCCTGGGCAAGAGACTTTACCTACCTTGTGTCCATGACACTGGGCATGAATGTGTATAAATGTTCGGTAGTGGTCAGAGAGACCGTTAGCGCGGATTGACAGCCACAGGAAATGGATGAAAACTTGAAAGACTGGGACAGCAACAACTCAGAGAATGACGTAGAAGAGAAATGGGCAACACTGAAGGATACGGTGTATCAGACTGCGAGTGATGTTTTAGGCCACCCTGAGAGGAAACATCAAGATTGGTTTGGTGAGCATGATGAACATCTGAAGAATCGACTAGAAGCGAGGAATACAGCTAGGCAGGAAAATCTACAGTGTAACATAAGGTGGAAGAAGAAGAAATACTCAAAGGCTCAGAGTGAGCTACAAAAGTACACCAGAGAGATGGAGTCCAACTGGTGGAATGAAAAAGCGGAGGAACTTCAAACTGCAACAGACATGAAGGACAAGAAAACATTCTTTAGAAGAGGACTGATTCAACTAAAGTCTACGGATAGTGAAACGGTTTTGCAGGAAAAGACAAGATCCTGGACATATTGGCAGACCACTTCGACCAACTACTAAAAAACCCTGGAGATCTCGCTGAAGAGACTAAAGAAGCTCTAGTGCAGCACCCAGTTGTATCAAGTCAGGATGAACCACCAAATCTTGATGAACTAATGGCAACTACTTCTTCGCGCGCCGTGAGAAGCGCACAGAGAAGTTTATGACAATTTCAGCCGCTTGTATCTGCGATCTCGTTCTTTCGGTCATTACCCAAAGTTCATGACCATAGGTGAGGGTAGGAACATAGATTGACTGGTAAATTGACAGCTTTGCTTTAGAGCTCAGCTTCCTCTTCACCATGACAGACTGGTACAACGTCCGCATCGTTGCAAATGCTGCTCTGATCCGTCTGTCAATCTCTCGCTCCATTCTCCCCTCACTCGTGAATAAGACCCCAAGATACTTAAACTCCTCCACTTGGGGCATGAGCTAGTCCCCAACCCAGAGAGGACAATCCACCGTTTTCAGGCTGAGGACCATGGACTCGGACTTGGAGGTACTGATTCTCATCCCAGCCACTTCACACTCAGCAGCAAACCATCCCAGTAAGACCTGTAGGTCATTGCTGGATGAAGCCAGCAGGACAACATCATCTGCAAACAACAGAGATGAGATCCTCTGGTCACCAAGCATGACACCATCCGTTCCCTGGCTGTGCCTAGAAATCCTGTCCATAAAAATTAAGAACAGGATCAGGGACAAAAGGGCAGCCCTGGCAGTGTCGCACTCTTACTGGGAATGAGTCCGATCGAGTGTTGGCAATACAAACCAAACTCTCACAATGGTCGTACAGAGACCGAATAGCTCGTAACAACAAGCCTGATACCCCATACTCCTGAAGCACCCCCACAAAAAAAAAAACACAAGGAACGTGATCAAATGCCTTCTCCAAGTCCACAAAACACATGTAAACTGGCTGGGCAAACTCCCATGAACCCTCGAGGATTCTCGAGAGGGTAAAGAGCTGGTCTGATGTGCCACGGCCAGGACGAAAACCACATTGCTCCTCCTGAATCTGAGGTTCGACCAACAGCCGGACTCTCCTCTCCAGTACCTTGGCATAGACTTTCCAGGGAGGCTGAGGAGTGTGATCCCTCTAAAGTTGGAACACCCCCTCCGGTCCCCTTTGTTGAAGAGAGAGACCACCACCCTGGCTTGCCATGCCAAAAGGCACTGCCCCCGATCTCCACGCAGTGTTGCAGAGGCGTGTCAACCATGACAGTCCTACAACATCCAGGGCCTTGAGGTACTCAGGTCGAATCTCGTCCAACCCCAGAGCACGGCCACCAAAGAGATTTTTAACCACCTTGGCAACCTCAGCCCCGTCATCGGCGAGTCGTTCCCCTCGCCCACAAGCCCTGCTTCCTCTGTGGAAGGTGTGGCAGTGGGATTGAGGAGATCCTCAAAGTATTCCTTCCACCGCCCAACAACACCCCCAGTCGAACTCAGCAGTGCCCCATCCACACCATACACAGTGTGGACAGGGAGCTGCTTCCTCCTTCTGAGCTGCCGGACAGTTTGCCAGAATCTCTTCAAGGCCGCATGAAAGTCTTGTTCCATAGCCTCACCGAACTCCTCCCATACCCGAGTTTTTGCTTCAGCAACCACCCGAGCTGCACTCCGCTTGGCCTGCCGGTACACCTCAGCTGCTTCGGTCCCACAAGCCAACAAAGCTTGATAGGACTCCTTCTTTAGCTTAATGTCCCCCCTCACCACTGGTGTCCACCACTTGGTTCAGGGGTTGCCACCACGAGATGCCCCAACGACCTTGTGGCCGCAGCTCTGGGCAGCCGCTTCAAGAATGGAGGTGGAGAACATGGCCCATTCAGACTCCATGTGTCCAGACTCCCTCGGAATGTGGTCGAAGTTCTTCCAGAGGTGGTAGCTGAAGTCCTCCTGGACAGGGGCCTCAGCCAGATGTTCCCAGAAAACCCTCATTATACGTTTGGGTTTACCAGTTCTGAATGGCATCCTTCCCTGGATCAAACTCACCACCGGGTGGTGATCAGTTGACAGCTCTGCACCTCTCTTTACCCGAGTGTCCAAGACATCAGTTCACAGGTCTGATGGCATGATAACAAAATCGATCATCGACTTGCAACCTAGGGTGTCCTGGTGCCAGGTGCACATATGGACACCCTTATGCTTGAACATGGTGTTCATTTTGAACAAACTGTGGTTAGCACAGAAGTCCAATAACTGAAAACCACTCGGGCTCAGATTGGGCAGGCCGTTCCTCCCAATCACCCCTCTCCAGGTTTCACTGTTGTTGCCCAGGTGCGCATTAAAGTCCCCCAGTAAGACAATGGAGTCTCCAAGAGGAGCACTCTCCAGCACCCCAGTCAGAGACTCCAAAAAGGGTGGGTACTCTGAACCATCATTTGGTGCATAGGCACAAATGATGGTCAGGACTCATTTCCCAACCCGGAGGCGCAGGGAAACAACCCTTTCATCCACCGGGGAAAACTCCAATATAGAGGCAGCAAGGTGGGGGATACAAGAATACCCACCCCTGCTCATCGCCTCTCGCCCGGGGCAACTCCAGAGTAGGCCAAACTCCAGCCCCTCTACAGGAGACTAGTTCCGGAACTGGAGCTATGTGTTGAGGTGAGACAGACTATATCTAGCCGGTATCTCTCAACCTCATGCACCAGCTCAGGCTGCTTCCCCACCAGAGAGGTGACATTCCACGACCCAAAAGCCAGTTTAAAAAGCTTGGAATCAGACCACCAAGGTCTCTGCCTTTGACCGCCACCTGATCCACATAGCACCGGCCCCCATGGTCCCTCCTGCAGGTGGTGAGCCCACTGGAGGGCGGACCCATGTAACTCCGTAGGGCTGAGCCTAGCCAGGTCCCATGGACGAAAACCCAGGCACCAGACGCTAGCCATCAAGCCCCTCCCCCAAGCCTGGCTCCAGGGTGGGCCCCGGTAACCCCATACTGGGCGGGGTACACTAGATCATTGTTCTAGCATTCATCATGAGAGTCTGTTGGATCGTTCTTCGTCTGGCCCTTTACCCAAGACCAGTTTGTCTTGGGTGACCCTGCCACAGGCAAACTGTCCCGGACAACATAGCTCCTGGAATCACTGGGGCACGCAAACCCCCCACCACGAAAAGGTGATGATCCATGATGATTATTATTATCATTATTACTTAATTTTTCCAGCATGCTTACATCCTGAATGTACAGTATGTTTCAGTCTTATTTCAGTTAATCGCCCGGCCCTGTATTGGTCCATCATTGTCACGTGCGACTGATGTACATGATGTAGTGGTAGTGAGCGTGCAAAGCATCAATCAAGGTGTCTGTGACAGGGAACAGTTCTGGTGACATCATAACTGAAAATGGAGACCTTACAGATATTCAGCTGATGGAGAGCAGCAAGACGTGTAAAGTCATCCTTGGCTTTACTGCAGGAGATGTTCCAAATTATCAGCTGCAAAAATGACTCTTAGAGAATGGGCTGCGAGTTGTGTCTACCGAAAAAACACGAACTGCTGGTATTCAAGAACTTTGTGCTGAATTTGAAGAAGCACATAAGAGATAACAGGCATATTTCTTTATTTATATTCTAACTTATTATGTTCTGTAGTAATAGGTTATGATGTCTGCAATATCTATAATGGTAGACACAAGCCAGTGCACTCCTAGTGCCAGTCCCAAGCCTCGGAAAACGGGGAAAATTGTGTCAGGAATAGCATCCGATTTTCACGAACAAGGGTGATGCTCAGAGCTGTCGTGACTTGGGTGGCATAAAGTTGATATGCCCCCCATGAAGATACGGGAAAAAGTTGTTGAAGGCAGGTTAATAAAAGAGGTCACAAACAAGAAGCAGCAGTATGGTCTCATGCCAAGAAGGAGAACTGCAGATGCAATGCTACCTTTAAAAGTGTTGATGGAGTTTTGTACCCTTCTCCTGACTGATACCTTTGAACAATGAGATCCCTCTGACACTTTGGAAGCTCTCTGTGGACCATGGCTTGTGCTGTAAGATGTGACTACAAAAATGTCAAGAAAAGCCTACTAGAACAGCTGAACTTTATTTGGGATTAATCAGAGGCACTTTAAATGGTGGCAGGTGTGTGGTGACTCCCATTTAACATGAGTTTGAATGTGATTGGTTAATTCTGAACACAGCCACATCCTCAGTTATAACAGGGTGTGCATATTTACGCAAACAGGTTATTTTTTTGTTTGTTTTTATTTTTCCCCTTATAAGATTTCAGTTTGTTTTTCAATTGGGTTGTACAAGTTATAGGTCACATTAATGGTGTAAAAAGCTTTGAAATGATTTATCTTGGTCTCATTTCTTTACATCACAAAAAACCTGGCATTTGAACAGGGGTGTGTAGACTTTTTATATCCACTGTATCTAGAGAAAGCATATGATACAGTGCCAAAAGAGGAAGGATGGTACAGTATGAGGACGTCAGGAGTGGCAGAGAAGTATGTTAGGGTGGTGCAGGACATGTAGAGTGGAAGAGAACCTGAAGAGGTGGAGGTATGCACTGGAGAGAAGAGGAATGAAAGTCAGTAGAACCAAGACAGAATACATGTGTAAAAATGACGCAGGTGTAATGGTAAAGATGCTAGGAGTAGAGGTAGTGAACTGGGGTTAGGGCTGCACGATTATGGCCAAAATGATGATTGCGATAATTTTTGATCAATATTGAAATTACGATTATTAATCACGATTATTCATTAACATTAGGAAAAACACAGACTACATAAAACTTAATTTTTATTTTATTCATCCAACTTACCAATTGCTAGATGGAGCCTGTGGCCAAAGCATTGGAACCTCATCCATTTATTAACAGTAGTGTGAAACAGTGTTTGCCCCATTCCTGAGTTCTCACTTTTTTTGCATGTTTGTCACACTTAAATGTTTCAGATTATTCTGCCTTTAAAATTTGAGTTAAAGGCCAAATGTCACATAATTTTTTTTTCTAAATGACAACGAATTTAGATAAAATACACATAGCTTAAACCAAATATTCATACCGGAGACCATATCACCCACCTGTATTTACATAATTGCACAAAATACACCAGGTGAAGGCCCCACCTTGCTTGCTGGCTTGTGACAGCCAGTCCAGACCACGCCCATGTTTTTGACATCACCAGTAGTACCCTGGCTGCCCTGCCTATCCACATTCACACTTATCAACATTGGACAATCATGACGGAAAGTGACAGCGATTGTGAACAAATTAGTTTAGTTTTGTCTTTTTTTTTTTTGTCTTTTTTTTTTGTCAGTGGTTCAGACAGTGACAGAGGCATTGAACCTTACAGGTTTGAGCCGTCCGAGACGGAATCAGATGCTTTGTCTGATGACAACAGTTCCAACGATGACCAGAGAGCAGAACCAGTGGAAAATGTCATTGAACTGGACATTAATCGCCTCCAGAATTGCGAAGCCGAAGGGGGTCTGTCGAGGGCGCCCCATAAATATTGATTTTTCGGAAGCCATTATTATTACAGTGGAGGAGAGCCGCTGCTGTCAAGAAATTGACCAGATCAATATGAAAATGGAGGCGCATACCTGTCAAGTGAGATGTTTTCGCTGTATTTTGGTGCCAAGCGCGGCTGTGGGGGACGGCGGAGTGGTGGGGGACACTTTTCTGGGAAATGTTTTAAACGTAGTTTGTGTTGTTATTGTCAAATATTTTAAGGAAAATACGGGGAAAATGCAATTTTAGCAAAAACGGGCGTATTGCCATTTCTGTACGCCCAAAAGAAAAATATACGGGAAAAAAAATTGAGTGTGTTGCGGAGCACGTCCTGTGTGTGATCCCCCACAGCTGGTGCTGGCAGATGGCTCAGCGGGAGCTATTATCACTACAATGAGAAGTGTGGAGTCAATCATTAGTCAGATTGTCGGGGCGGGCTGATCGCTCAGCGTGAGCTATTCTCACTACAATGAGAAGTCATTAGGACAATGGTTTAACACGTTCAGCTGTGCAGCGGTTGCGGAACAGAGAGAGATCGCCTTACAAATACAGAATTCTGCTTTTTTTTTTATTTTGCGCCGGACGCTGAGTTGTGTTGTTATTGTCAAATATCCATGAATCCTTAAAATATTTGACAATAACAACACGAGTTGCATTTGGGGCATTTCCCAGAGAGGTGTCCCTTGTTGCTCCGCCGTCCCTTATAGCCGCTTTTTACGGTGTTGAAGTACGGCGAAAACGTCTCACTTGACAGGTATGAAAACATTTCCCAGAGAAGTGTCCCTTATTACCCAGCTGTCCCTGATAGTCCCGTTTTAAGGTATGGGTGAAATATCCAATTTTTTCTTTCTTGTTGCTCACTTCAACCTTCCAGTCTCCATATAAACAATCAATTGAAATACCCCAAGCATCAAACTAGGGTACAATCGATTTCGTCACTTCCGCCTTCTTCCCCAGGCGATTCCAGGGGCCGTGTCAGGCCAAGCGCGGCAGTTTTAAATTAACGAATATTCCGTTGTTACTGAAGCATATGCACCAAGACCAGAACGGATCGGTTCCCTTTTATATCTAGTTTCAAGATATTTAAAGTACCCTGTTACGTGACATTTGGCCTTTAAGTAGTTATCATTACATTGTTTCATTTAAGTGAGTTGGCGCCCTCTTGTGGTTTAATGAAAGTATTGTTTTGAACTGGTACACAGAGAGCTGCACATGCACAACCATATAGTGAAAGAGCAGTTTGAGGATCACTCTGATATGTAAACACTGCGAATGTTGTTTTAACTATTGTCGCCTTGGACATCATTAGTCCGTGAGTATGCTATATAATTTGAGAATGTTAATAATTATGAGAACCGCACAGTTACATTTGTGCATTTTAAGTTTCCTTTTAGTTTGTTGCCAACAGAGCTAACAGTGGGAACAAGCTAGGTCAGAGTTAACGTTAACTTGTGCTAAGCTAGACACAGTGACCATATTATTAATGGCGTATATACTGTATGTTTAATTTTGTTTCAGTTTTACACAGATGTAGAACGAATGTAAGGACGAATGTACTGTACATCACGTTAAGTTCCTTGTGGTGTTGGAACAATAAACAAGATAAAACGAGACATCTTGCCGTCATTGAAGCCTGCACCACACGTGTTAGCTGGCTGTCTACCAGTCCACAACTAGGAAGCTCGATAGGAGGGCAGTAAACAGATCATCAAACAAATTTAAATAGTTGACAAAGATAACACAAGTACACAAAATGCAGTTTTTAATTGAAGGTGTTTATTACAAAGGGTAAAAAAAAAATCCAAACCTACATGGCCCTGTGTGAAAAAGTGACCCCCCCCACCACCACCACCACTGTTAAAACATAAATTAACTGTGGTTTATCACATCTTTGGAAAGCTGAGTTCAATTTTCTAGCCATTTCTAAAGCTTTGGGAGTCCAGCGAACCACAGTGAGAGCCATTATCCACAAATGGCAAAAACATGGAACAGTGGTGAACCTTCACAGAAGTGGCCGGCCGACCAAAATTACCCCAAGAGCGCAGCGACAACTCATCCAAGAGGTCACAAAAGATCCCACAACATCCAAAGAACTGCAGGCCTCACTTGCCTCAGTTAAGGTCAGTGTTCATGACTCCACCATAAGAAAGAAACTGGGCAAAAATGACCAGCATGGTAGAGTTCCAAGACGAAAACCACTGCTGAGCAAAAAGAACATAAAGGTTTGCCTCAGTTTTGCCAGAAAACATCTTAATGATCCCCAGAACTTTCGGGAAAATACTCTGGGGACTGATGAGACAGAAGTTGAACTTTTTGGAAGGTGTGTGTCCCATTACATCTGGTGTAAAAGTAACACAGCATTTCAGAAAAGGAACATCATACCAACAGTAAAATATGGTGGTGGTAGTGTGATGGTCTGGGGCTGTTTTGCTGCTTCAGGACCTGGAAGACTTGCTGTAGTAAATGGAACCATGAATTCTGCTGTTTACCAAAAAATCCTGAAGGAGAATGTCCGTCCATCTGTTTGTGACCTCAAACTGAAGCACACCTGTTGGGTTCTGCAGCAGGACAATGATCCAAAACACACCAGCAAGTCCACCTCTGAATGGCTTAAGAAAAACAAAATGAAGACTTTGGAGTGGCCTAGTCAAAGTCCTGACCTGAATCTAATTCAGATGCTGTGGCATGACCTTAAAAAGGTGGTTCATGCTCAAAAACCCTCCAATGTGGCTGAATTACAACAATTCTGCAAAGATGCGTGGGCCAAAATTCCTCCACAGCGCTGCAAAAGACTCATTGCCAGTTATAACAAATGCTTGATTGAAGTTGTTGCTGCTATGGGTGGCCCAACCAGTTATTAGGTTTAGGGGCAATCACTTTTTCACACAGGGCAATGTAGGTCTGGATTTTTTTCCCCTTCATCATGAGCACCTTCATTTAAAAACTGCATTTTGTGTTTACTTGTGTTATCTTTGTCTAATATTTAAATTTGTTTGATGATCTGAAACATTTAAGTGTGACAAACATACAAAAAAAATAAGAAATCAGGAAGGGGCAAACACTTTTTCACACCACTGTAGAGAAGCTTCCTTGACAACATTAGATCCACTGTCTGTTGTTATGCAGACTAGTCCCTCCTCCTGCAGGCTCCAAGATCACTGTCCTTCTCTCAGTCCATGGGCTATAGCTTCTCCTGTGTGGTCTTGTGGGAAAGAAATTATGTCTGCAACCATCAACTCTTCATTTTAAAATCTCCATCATTGTAGTGAATTGTCAGGGATGGGTAGGGCTCCATTTTTTCTGCTTGACCAAAGGTCAGTCATAGTTGTAAAGTACTCAACAGTTGTGATATCCATCTGTAGTTTTCATACAACGCAGGTAATGCAACTTTGGAGAATCACATGTGGATCACGTATTGCTTGTCCAGTGTTTTGACCATGTTTCTGAAGCCTTCGTTGCTTATACAGCAGTTAGTGGGCATGTCTTTGACCAAATAAAACACTACTGCATCAGTTACTTTAATGTGTCTTTGAGAGGCGGATGGATACGGTGAAGCTCTATACAGGGTTGATCCTATGGCTGCCAGGGTCGGTGCCAGACACAGACTGTGATTTAGTGAAGTGACATTAGCTTTAGCCTTCATGCATTTATCGTACTTGTTTTTGTGTTTTTACAGGTAGCTGAATAAGTTAGTTGTGTTGCCCTTTAGCACAGACACAACTCTATGGTACTCTTTGCAGATAATTTCTTTAGTCAGCATCACTTGCCCTGAATCCAAAACACGCCCAGACAACGGATGATGATCCTTTCGAGGCACTAGCTCCTCACTTCCATGTGTTGCTGTACTGCCACCTTCTGCTCCCGACATCTGATTTGTGTTTCACCATCACACCAGTCCGCTATTGAAAAATTAAGGCTGCCGCTGCAGGGTGCGCTCACTTGTCAGTTGTGCAGCTTAATGTTGCCCCAATGTGCGTTTGTCCCCTTGTGGTCGGTTGACTGCTGGTTGAGAAAATGCTTGATTTGATATGCAGCAGAGCCCACATTTTAAATGTTAATATTGCTGACGATCATGTTAATCTAATCGTGGCAGCCAAAATCGTGATCGCAGTCAAAATTTGATTAATTGTGCAGCCCTGTCTGGGGTTAACCATGCAAAGCAATGGACGGTGCACAAGAGAGGTGAAGAGCAGTGCAGGTAGGGTGGAGACAAGGGTCTGGGGTGATTTGTGACAGAAGGATAGCAGCTGGAGTGAAAGGGAAGATTTACAAGATGGACAAGACAACTGCTATGATGTATGGTTTGGAGACAGTGGCACTGACAAAAATACAGGAGGCATAGCTGAGGGGTAGCAGAATTGAAGATGCTAAGATTCTCATTGGGAGTGACTATGAGAGGCAAGGCTGAGATGGTCTGCACAAGTGCAGAGGAGGGATAGTGGATAGTGGATATATATTTTTTTTTTTTTTTTTTTTTTTTTTTTTTTTTTTTTTTCTCGGCGCCACACGAGTCGGCTGCCTTTTGCAACAGCGGCTCGATTCCGAGTCTTTTTCCCTTCCTCTCTCTTTTGATCCGTCTTTTTTTTTCACCCCACTTATATCACGGACACACAGATCGTCCTAAATGTCTCCTGAGCCGGTGGACGGAGCCACTGTCTATAGCAGGATACGATACAGCAGAGAACAGCTGCTAGCATTCAACCGCCACCCGGTCCCATTGGAAAAACTCGACATACCGAGTGAACTGAGGCGAAAACGCCGCGGCTGCCGGGCTGGAGTAAGGCGGAGGACAAAAAATATAAGGTACAGACCCTCCCTTCCATCTGTTGTCATGGGAAATGTACGGTCGATACTGGGAAAGTTAGATGAGCTAGCGGCTATCTCCCGTTATGATAGCACATACCGGGAGTGCTCTCTCCTTTTGTTTACTGAGACGTGGCTAACTGAACTAGCAGCAGATGCTAACATTGAGCTGGAGGGTTTTCACATGATACGAGCTGACCGAACACCAGACAGTGGCAAGGCTAGGGGCGGTGGAGTGATCATGTATGTTAACAACAACTGGTGCAGACCGGGACATATCACTGTTAAACAACGACACTGCAGCAAAGACATTGAGTTGCTAGCTGTTAGCATGAGGCCTACATATCTCCCGAGAGAACACTCACACGTGATCTGCATTGTTGTTTATGCAAATCCGACGGCGAACGCTGGGACAGCACGTGACGTCATCCATTCAGTAACCAGCAGGCTGCAGACAGAACACCCAGATGCTCTTCTCCTCATCTCAGGCGATTTCAACCATGTTTCACTGTCTCCCATTCTACCCACGTTCACCCAGTATGTCACATGCCACACTAGAGACAATAAAACACTGGATTTATTCTACGCAAACACTAAGGAGGCGTACACCTCATCACAACTACCCCCACTCGGGAGATCGGATCACAACTTGGTTCATCTCCGGCCGGTGTACAAACCCCTAGTGCACAGACAACCTCCGGCCATGCACACTGTGGAGTTATGGTCTGAGGAGACAATGGACACCCTAAAGGGCTGTTTTGAAGCCACCGCCTGGAAGCAGCTCTGCGATCCACATGGTGAGGACATCGATGGCCTCATTCACACCTTCACGGGCTACCTCAGCTTCTGTGTGGACAAATCCGTTCCCACCAAGACCATACGGCGTCACTCAAACAACAAACCCTGGATCAACCCTGAGATAAAAACACTTCTGAGAGAGAAGAAGAGGATCTTCAGGTCGGGGAACAGGGAGATGCTGAAGTCCGTACAGAGGGAGCTGAGGAGAAAGATCAGAGAAGGCAAGGACAGCTTCAGGAAGAAGATGGAGGACAAGCTGCAACAGAGCGACATCAGCGGGGTCTGGAGAAACCTCAAAACCATCTCGGGGCTCCAGAATACCTCCCCCCAGGCCACAGGGGGCAGGGAGTGGGCGAACAACCTGAATCTGTTTTTCAATAGATTTGACCAACCGCCCTCCCCCCTGACTGCACAACAACCACTGCTGCCTCTAAAGAAATCAAGTCCTGCTGCCCACTCCCCACTCTACCAACACCCCCCCACTCCCAACACACAGCCCCCCATCCTGACCCTGACCAGGACCCAGGGGAGGACGGAGCTGAGGAAGATCAAGGCGAGGAAGGCGCCGGGACCGGACGGCATCAGCGCAAAGCTCCTCAAGTCCTGTGCAGACCAGCTGTGTGGGATTGTGACGTATATCTTCAACATGAGCCTGAAACTGGGGAGGGTACCACAGCTGTGGAAAACATCTTGTGTGGTACCTGTACCAAAAACTTCCCACCCCAAAGACCTGAACAGCTACAGACCGGTGGCCTTGACGTCCCACTTGATGAAGACCCTGGAGAGACTGCTCCTTGCTCACCTCCGCGCCCTGGTGGAACCAGCGATGGATCCACTCCAGTTCGCCTACCAGCATGGCATTGGGGTGGAGGATGCGGTGATCTTCCTCCTTCACCGTTCTCTGTCCCACCTGGAGAAGCCCGGGAATATGGTGAGGATCATGTTCTTTGACTTCTCCAGTGCTTTCAACACCATCCAACCGATGATCCTGAAGGACAAGCTGCTGCGCGCAGGGGTGGACCAGCACCTGTCATCATGGATCCTGGACTACCTCACGAACCGGCCTCAGTTTGTGAGAACCCGGGACTGTGTGTCCGACACGATCATCAGTAGCACGGGGGCCCCCCAGGGAACGGTGCTGGCTCCCTTCCTGTTCACTCTTTATACTGCGGACTTCTCACACAACACAACACACTGCCATCTACAGAAGTTCTCTGATGACTCTGCGATCGTTGGCCTCATCTCCAATGGAGATGAAGCTGAGTACAGAGGGCTTATCCAGGACTTCGTGGACTGGTGCCATCGGAACTGCCTCCAGATCAACGCGAGGAAAACTAAGGAGCTGGTGGTGGACTGCCGCAGGCATGGGCAGCCCCTCACAGTACCAGTAAATATACAGGGAACAGACATCGAGATGGTGACATCCTATAAGTACCTGGGTATTCATCTGAACAATAAACTAGACTGGTCACACAATACTGATGCACTCTACAAGAAGGGACAGCGCAGGCTGTTCCTGCTGAGGAGACTCAGGTCTTTTGGTGTACAAGGGGCGCTGCTGAAGTCATTCTATGACACGGTGGTGGCATCAGCCATCACTTTTGGAGTGGTCTGCTGGGGCAGTGGCATTACTGCAGCCGATAGGAAGAGACTGAACAAACTGATTAAGAAAGCTAGCTCTGTCCTGGGGCAGCGCCTTGATCCGATGGAGGAGATAGGAGAGAGAAGGACGGTGGCTAAACTGTCATCTCTGCTGGAGTCCGAGTTCCACCCTATGCAGGACATACTGAATGCACTGAGGAGCTCATTTAGCAGCAGACTACATCATCCCAGGTGCACAACCGAGAGGTTTCGTAGGTCCTTCCTACCAACGGCTGTCAGACTGTACAACCTAAGCAGGGCTGCTCGCAGAGATAGCAAAAAGTCGTAACAAACTAATAGTTTTTTGAATGCAAAAGATGCAATAGACTTACACAATGGTCCTCTCCGGCATACAACTAGGAACATACCGGTCGCTATGGAGGGTGAGAATATGTATGGGCACATAATCATACCATGTAGGATAACTAAGTAGACGGTTATGCTGTTTCATTCCATCTAGCAACAATGCTCTGCACTGTGTGTGTTTATATATTTGCATATTTATTCCATCTAGCTACAATGCTCCGTACTGTGGGTGTTTATATATTTATATATCTACATATTATTCCATCTAGCTACATTGCTCCGCACTGTGTGTGTTTATATACTTGCATATTTATTCCACCTAGCTGCAATGCTCCGTACTGTGGGTGTTTATATATTTACATATTTATTCCATCTAGCTACAATGCTCTGCACTGTGTGTTCATATATTCATATATTTATTCCATCCAGCTACAATGCTCTGCACTGTGTGTCTGTGTGTGTGTGTATATATATATATTTTATAGTAATACGTACATGTGTTTATTAGCTGCTCTTGCTTGCTTGTTTTTTTTTTCTTGCCTTCTGATTGTTGCTCTGAGTGTTGCTATCCCTGTGCTGTTGCAATCCTGGAATTTCCCCGTTGTGGGACTAATAAAGGCTTATCTTATCTTATCTTATCTTATCTTATATTGGGCAAAGGATGTTGAAGATGGAGCTGCCAGGCAGGAGGAAAGGAGGAAGACCACAGAGAAGATTCATGGATGTAGTGAAGGAGGACATGGAGAAGGTTGGTGTTACAGAGGAAGATGCAAGGGATAGGGTGAGATGGAGGCAGATGATCCGCTGTGGAAACCCCTAAAGGAAGCAGCCAAAAGAAGAAGACATTTCAATAAAATATATAGTATATTTCACTTTACTAAAAATGGAAATTGTGCATTATTTATTCTACTACACATTTTTTTTATCTGTTTATGTGTGGTGGCAGTCAGCCATCTACAATACTTGCAACAGCAAATAGAGCATTTTTTAAAATCTTGTTTTCCTCTGCTTGTGATATACATAATAGTTGTTCAAACTACATTGATTATAGTAACTGAAAGAGAATGACTGAGAAATTAAATGATATCCCCGTCCTTTTTTATTTAATGTTGTGATGCCATGCCAAGAGGTTCAATTGGCTTTGCTCAAAAACAGCTGCTAGAAATGTCCTTCCAAGAGCTACTTTTGCACTTTTTACCTTTTACTTGAGTAAAATTTGAATCATTATTTTAACTTTTACCAAAGTATTTTTAAACATCAGTACTTGGACTTCTACTTAAGTAATGAATGTGTGTGTCACGCCGCGCCGCTCATCAACGGCGCCACCTGCTCACACACCTGTCAGTCATCAGCGGCGAGGAATATAGGCTGCCTCGCCCTGAGCTTCGGTCTGAAGCCGTAGACTTCATTTCCCTTTCATGGGCTTCTACCACATTCTCTTCAGCATCCTCGTCACCGGTAAGAAGATCACTTACCTCATCTCTCCAGTTTGCTCCCCTGTGCACAGGTGGATTCCTCGGCGGCGGACAACCCCGTCCCTCGTCTCTCCTCGCTGCTGCACCGAGCCCTGCAGGTGGCTGTCTCCCGGGCTTCCATCCTTGAAGCGCCAGTCATCTGTCCAAACAAGTAAGCTTCTCTCCCTCGCCTATTCTCCTCCTGTGTTGGTGTGCGCTCATCACCCTGTGTCTGATTTCTCCCATAGGGTTGCCGGCTGAACGGTCTCCTGCCTCTGGGTCCGAAGCAGACACCACCACCAACACATTAACATTCCGCAGACACGCACCCAAACATCCCTGCTGTTAATAAACAGTTTGAACTACTCTGAGCCTGTGTGTGTGCGTCTCCTGAGCCGAACGTTATGTCAGTACGGCTTCAGCAGAGCGGCTCGGCAGACGGCGGGCTCGCACACCGGTTTACCATCCTCGAGGCTCGGGTGGATCAGATTGTTTATCAGCAACAGGTGGTTTTCAATCAATTATTAGAATTAACTAACCGATTGAACCGCTTGGACCCCCAACAGCCGTTCCTCCCGACTCGCCAGGGTGGCGCGGCTCCTGCTGTTCCAGCGGCCGTCCAGCCGGCTCCAGTGGCACCGGTTCGGCTCACACCGATTCCGACCCCCGCCCGCTTTAGCGGTAAGCTCGGCGGAGCGCGGGGGTTCATTATGCAGTGTGAGTCCGTGTTCCACCGTGTGCCCGGGGATTTTCCCTCGGATCACAGTCGAATTGGTTACATAGGGAATCTTCTGGAGGGGCGTGCGTTAACTTGGACCTACGCCGTAATGGCGAGGCCCAGTTATGCCACCCTCACCTATGACCAATTCGTGAGGCGCTTTCTGGAGGTCTTTGACCATTCTCAAACCGAGACGGTCCAGGTCGATCGGCTTCTCGCTCTCCAGCAGGGAAGCCGGTCGGCAGCGGACCACTCGGTCGACTTCCGGGTAGCGGCGGAGGAACTGGGCTGGGAGGAACGCTCCCTCTGTGGCCTGTTCCTCCGCAGCCTCAATAGTGATCTGAGGGATGAACTGGCTGGTCGGGATATCCCTGGGACGCTAGCGGAGCTGACGTCCTTAGCGGTAAGTTTGGATAACAGGCTGCGCGAGCGCTCCTCGGGGCGGAGGTCTTCTTCTTCTCGCCCTCGTGGAGCCTCGCCGTACCTGTTCCAAGCTCGCCCCCTGGCGGCGCCGCCAGCATCGCGCCCCGAGGAGTCGGAGCCGATGGTGACGGGCTGGACTAAACTTTCCCCTGTGGAGAAATAACGCCGTCGTGAGTTGGGCCTCTGCATGTATTGCGGAGGCGACCAACACACCGTGGAGCGTTGTCCACGGAAGGCCAGTCGGTGGGGTCCGCGAGTCACTGTTGGAAGTCTCGCGGACATCAATCGGTTAGGATCACTTACTCAATTGAAGCTGCCCATCCGTTTCTGCCATAACCCCACTGGGCACCTCACCCACGCACTGGTGGATTCGGGCGCAGAAGGCAGCTTCATTTCACAAAGCCTGGCAACCCGATTGGGCATCCGCTGCCAGGCACTCAACACTCCCATCTCCCTAGTCCATCTCTCCCGTGCCACCCTTGGGAGAGTGACACATCAAACTGTCCCCCTACCGGTCATCATCTCGGGAAACCACCGGGAGGAGATGACCTTTTATGTCCTTCCCAACTCTGTGTCGCCTGTCATCCTGGGGTATCCCTGGCTCCGCCTTCACAATCCGGTCCTGGATTGGAGATCAGCTGGGGTATCGGCTTGGAGTACATTTTGCCTGGGCACCTGCCTCCAGTCCGCTGCCTGCTCGCCGTCCGCTCCTCCTCCAGCAACGGACGCTGCACCCCCGGACCTGTCCCTGGTGCCTCCGGAGTTTCACGACCTGGGTATGGTGTTCAGTAAAGCGAAAGCTATGTCTCTTCCCCCTCATCGGCCCTACGACTGTGCCATCAACCTCCGCCAGGGGGCGCCGTTACCTTCTGGTCGGCTCTACAGCCTGTCTGCGCCGGAGAAGGAGACGATGAACACATATCTGAAGGAGTCATTAAACGCCGGGATAATCCGCCCATCATCGTCACCCGTGGGGGCGGGGTTCTTCTTCGTGGGAAAAAAGGATGGGTCCCTCCGCCCTTGTATCGACTACCGGGCCCTCAATAATATCACGGAGAAGGACCGTTACACCCTGCCTCTCATGGACACTGCTTTCCACTCCCTCCAGGGGGCGACCTTGTTCACCAAGCTGGACCTACGCAGCACTTACCACCTCGTCCGGATCCGGGAGGGAGATGAGTGGAAAACGGCCTTCCGTACCCCGAACGGCCACTTTGAATACCTGGTGATGCCGTTCGGGTTGACCAACGCTCCTGCAGTCTTCCAGCGCCTCATTAATGACGTCCTCCGGGATTTCATTGGCCTTTTCGTGTTCGTCTACCTGGACGATATCCTCATCTTCTCCAAGTCCAGGGATGAGCACCAGGTCCACGTGAGGCGGGTCCTCCAAAGGCTGCTGGAGAATCGTCTGTACGTAAAGGCAGAAAAGTGTGAATTTTACGCCAGGAGTACGTCCTTCCTGGGGTTCATCATCGCCCACGATAAGGTGCTCCCTGACCCAGAGAAGGTAAAGGTGGTGGTGGAATGGCCTACACCTGCATCCCGGAAGCAGGTGCAGCAATTTGTTGGCTTCTCCAATTTCTACCGCCGCTTTGTCCCCAACTTCAGTACCATCGTTGGACCACTGACCCGCCTCACGTCCCCGAAGGTCCCGTTCCGGTGGACCGAAGAGGTCGCTGCCGCCTTTGAGGCGCTGAAGGCGGAATTCTCCTCCTCCCGGGTCCTTCGCCAGGTCGACCCCGCGCTGCAGTGCATCGTCGAGGTAGACGCTTCGGACACGGGAGTGGGGGCAGTGCTGTCCCAGCGGTCACCGGACGATGGCGCCAAACGACCGTGCGCCTTCTTCTCCCGGCGCTTGTCCCCGGCGGAGAGGAACTACGATGTGGGGGACAGAGAGCTCTTGGCCATCAAGCTCGCCCTGCAGGAGTGGCGCCACTGGCTAGAGGGGGCGAACCTGCCGTTTGTGGTCCTTACGGACCACAAGAACTTGGAGTATTTACGGTCTGCCAAGCGCCTGAATGCCCGCCAGGCGCGCTGGTCTCTGTTCTTCACCAGGTTCCAATTTTCTATCACCTTCAGGCCTGGCTCTAAGAACGGCCTGCCTGACGCCCTCTCTAGGCAGTTCACTCCCGTGGAATCGGAGGAGACGCCTCACTCCATCCTGCCCAGGTCGTGCGTCGTGGGAGCCATCTCGTGGGATATCGAGGCAAAGATCCGGAAGGCACAGGAGGTGGAACCTGATCCTGGCGGCGGACCGGAGGGAAGACTGTTCGTCCCATCTGCGGTCCGAGGAGAGGTCATCCACTGGCTCCACACCTCCCGGCTCACCTGTCATCCCGGCACCTCCCGGATGATCAGCCTCCTCCAGCGGTCTTTTTGGTGGCCGGGCCTGCGGAGGGATGCAGCCCGCTACGCCCGGGCTTGCCCAGTCTGTGCCACCAGCAAGTCAGGAAATGCCCCTCCAGCGGGTCTGCTCCAGCCTCTGCCCGTCCCCGGCAGGCCCTGGTCGCATATCGCACTGGATTTCGTCACCGGACTCCCCGTTTCCAGCTCCTTTAACACCATCCTGACCATCGTGGACCGTTTCTCCAAGGCGGCACACTTCGTCCCCCTGCGAGGTCTCCCTACCGCCCTGGAGACGGCGGGCCTCCTCATCCAACACGTGGTCAGGCTGCACGGGATTCCGGTGGACGTGGTCTCGGACCGGGGTCCCCAATTTTCATCCGAGGTTTGGAGGT
Source organism: Pholidichthys leucotaenia (assembly GCA_020510985.1). Lineage (NCBI taxonomy): Eukaryota > Metazoa > Chordata > Actinopteri > Cichliformes > Pholidichthyidae > Pholidichthys > Pholidichthys leucotaenia. The sequence continues at coordinate 291,979,581 of CM035836.1, read as the reverse complement.
CCTTTTGCAACGCCATCGGAGCCAAGGTGAGCCTCTCCTCCGGCCATCACCCCAGTCTAACGGGCAGTGTGAGAGGACCAATCAGGAGCTGGAGGCTGCGCTCCGCTGTGTTGCAAGATCCAAGCCGACGTCATGGAGCAACCATCTCGCCTGGGTGGAGTACGCCCACAATACCGCCCGCTCTTCTGCAACGGGGATGTCCCCCTTCAAGGCGTCCCTGGGTTACGACCCCCCGCTGCTTCCAGCGCAGGAGAGCGAGGTAACTGTCCCGTCAGTTAGGGCGCACGTGAGGCAGTTCCGCTCCACCTGGGCCACCGCGCGTCATGCGCTTTTACGCACAGCGGAGCGCAACAGGACCGTGGCGGACCGGCGTAGAAGACCTGCCCCGGCGTACAGAGTTGGGCAACTTGTCTACGTTTCCACCCAGGACGTCACCCTAAAAGGCGAGAGGAGAAAGCTGGCACAGCGCTTCATGGGTCCCTTTCCCATCACCCGGATCATCAACCCGGTGGCTGTGCGCGTGGCTATTCCCCCCTCCCTCCGCATCCATTCCACTTTCCACGTGTCGAAGGTGAAGCTGGCAGTTACCGACCCCCTTTGCCCTCCTCCTGCAGCGCAACCCGCACCCCGGATGGTTGGTGGCCACCCGGCCTGGTCCGTCTCCTCCATCCTGGACTCCCGGCGCCGGGGTCGTGGGTTGCAATACTTGGTGGACTGGGAGGGCTATGGGCCCGAGCATCGACAGTGGGTGCCCCCGTCGTTTGTGTTGGACCCATCGCTCATCGCGGACTTCCACCGAGCGCACCCGGATAAGCCATCGCCAGGAGGCGCTGCTAGAGGGGGGAGTACTGTCACGCCGCGCCGCTCATCAACGGCGCCACCTGCTCACACACCTGTCAGTCATCAGCGGCGAGGAATATAGGCTGCCTCGCCCTGAGCTTCGGTCTGAAGCCGTAGACTTCATTTCCCTTTCATGGGCTTCTACCACATTCTCTTCAGCATCCTCGTCACCGGTAAGAAGATCACTTACCTCATCTCTCCAGTTTGCTCCCCTGTGCACAGGTGGATTCCTCGGCGGCGGACAACCCCGTCCCTCGTCTCTCCTCGCTGCTGCACCGAGCCCTGCAGGTGGCTGTCTCCCGGGCTTCCATCCTTGAAGCGCCAGTCATCTGTCCAAACAAGTAAGCTTCTCTCCCTCGCCTATTCTCCTCCTGTGTTGGTGTGCGCTCATCACCCTGTGTCTGATTTCTCCCATAGGGTTGCCGGCTGAACGGTCTCCTGCCTCTGGGTCCGAAGCAGACACCACCACCAACACATTAACATTCCGCAGACACGCACCCAAACATCCCTGCTGTTAATAAACAGTTTGAACTACTCTGAGCCTGTGTGTGTGCGTCTCCTGAGCCGAACGTTATGTCAGTGTGTACTTTTACCACCACTGGCAAGCACCTATTGTAATGAGGAATTCCTCAACACCACAGACAATAACTAGATTTTCCTCGGGTGTCTCAGTAAATTGGAATGTTTTGATTTTTAATTTAATTTCAGAAACTATAACATAATCAGAAAGGCTTGAAATATTTATATGTGGATAAACAATACTAAATAAACACAAAAGTTTCTTTTCGAATTCTATTCCGAAAAAAGAAAAAAAACTTTTTTCAGAATATTCTAACATGTTGAGATGCACTAGTACGTGTAAAAAGTCCTGTTAACAAGTATAGCTACAAAACAACCTGGCTGCACCAGCAGTTGCCATGTAAACAAATGGGCATGTTATCGTGAAAAAGAAGTCAAAACATATTGAGACTGTCATTAAAGATAAAATTGTTTCCACTTCTTTAAGCTCTCTTAATTCTTTTTCACAATGTTATGAAAAAAAAAACACATTGTGAAAGCGGTAGTGCGGTGATGCAGTGGTTAGCACTGTTGCCTCACAACATGAAGGTCGTGGGTTCAAACCCACCCCTGTTTAGCAGTGACCTCTGTGTGTTCAGTTTGCATGTTCTCTCAGTGTCTGCATGAGGTTTTCTCAGGTACTCCAGTTTCCTCCCTCAGTCCAAAGACATGCATATAAAGCTACAATGACAAAGATTCTTATGAACAATGGGTTCGTAAGAACCTCCCAGTTCTGATGAATTCTGGAGTTCACAAACATTTGTGGAGGGGCGCATAGTTTCTTACGGCTTTCTTAGGAAGTTGCTATGGCTGCTGTTCTAGTCGCAAGAGCAATTTGAGGCATTCTTGAGAAATGAGGAGATTTTCTGTCGTACAATGGCCCTAGAGTTCTTACGTTCTTCTTAATGGTGCCTTGAGATCTTCCTGCGGCATACTTACTGCCATCGTACAAAATTTTTTTTTGTTGTAAGCTGGCCATAAAACACCCCTATGCGCAACTCACGGCACTCTCAAGTCGTTGGTAGGAAGATCTTGCAGCTTTTGGCATATTTTGTTGGGGTATATAAGTGGCGGCTGTCCACTCTCCAACATTATGTGTCCTAGTGATCTTCACATCTGCTAGAAAACTTGTGGAAAAGTTTATTTGTTACTTTCAAGATGGCAATAATGCCGAGAAGACTACAGCTGCACCTTCTACAGCTGCAAGATGACAAAGAAGTTCAAGCACTTGTAGCCACTTCTTCCTCCTCCCCCCCGCCCCCCTTCCTTGTTTGGATGTCTTCTCGTTGCTGCTCTTTCCTTTGAGTCCAATATCTCAAATACGCCTCGTAAAAGCACAGTCAACATCTTAAAAGAGAAATATGAAATTTTGCTGAATGACGATTTGTACGGCATGGGGACTACCCTGCCATAAATGTCGCACAAATGGCGTACTTCTGATGAGTGCCTCACTACCGCCTTACGCACGCTGTACAAATCTCCATACAAACAGGGATTCGTACAGCATTTCCTACAACCACTGTAAGGGGCCCTCAAAAACAACTTGAGGTGTTCTTGTGGCATACTTACTGCCATCGTAGGGTTCTGGAATGGTCTCCTGACCATAAATAATCCACAAACATCTCGCATAGTTCTTATGTTGTTCCTATGGCATTTGTACCCTATGATGAGGGGTTTTCATGAGGTATTCGTAGAAAATCTTGGACAAGACCATCAACCTGCCCACAGACTTACGAACGGTCTACGAATGTTGGATTCTCCTATGGCCGGCTTAAGATGGCTGTATGAAATAGTCCAAAAATCATTTGGACGGTGTTCTCAGCCATTCGTAAGGGTATTTGTAACTGTAGCTTTAGGTTAACTGACACCAGCTGGAGATAAATAGTTCTTAGGTGTGAATGTCCATCTGTTTGTGTTGACCCTGCGATGGACTGATGACCTGTCCCGGACGTACCCTGCCCCTCACCCACAGATGCTGGGATGGGCGTCACGACCCAAAAGGACTAAACGGTTAAGAAGATGAATAAAAAACATTTTTGACAGAAGCTGCAAATTTGCAAGAGGAAAAACTACTTTAAAACACACACACAAAAAAATATATCTTATCTCACTTTGTCACACATGACATGATGTTCTTAAGAGGACTGAGTGTATACTACATGTGGGTGTGGTGAAGACCTGCAGTCAGCTGTAATTATTAATGACAGTCCAGCATGGTGTGGGGCTGAAGTCTGCTGTCTCTGACTGCCTTGTATCTTCATTTAATTATTTAGTACGTGTGTGCCATGCAACTTTCAGTGTGTGTGTTTCCCCGATGGCTGACCACAGTGGACACGGCTGATTAGACACATTGACAGCCTCACTTCATGAATACACACGGAGCCTGTGGCAGCTACCTACTCCCCTGCTTTAGCTGAAAAACATTCCCCCTACTACAGTGAACTAAGTCTCCATCTCCTCACTCAAATGTTCTCATTCTACAATTTTACATAGCTGTTATTTTTTTCACCCTGTTTGATTGCCTCTACATAGCCCTACATTAAAGTAATGGGCTGTGGCACTTCATTTAAACGAAAGTCTGTTTTGTTGCTCTCGTGCTGATGGAAAGTTTAGTTTAGTTCATAAAACTTTCAGCATTTGGTGCTCTTGAAATGGTCCTTATACCACGCAGAAAAAAAAAAAATCTTTGGGTGCACTGCAAATGAAGTATGTTGTGTTTCCAGTGGAACAAATGAAAGACTTGGGTAGTTAACATGAGCAGCAGCTGAGCAGACAATAAAAACAGTGCCAGCTGCAGAGTCTCAAACTTCATCAACGTTAAAGAAAAAAAAAAGACTAATCTGCTCCTCCAGCACAGGCAGAGATGAAGCATTCAGAGATTCCAGAAAGGGCAGATGGTAGAGAGGGTGAATTAAAGGCCAGCAACTAAAATCACTTCCAACACATTCAGCTTCTTCATTAGGCAGCAGAGAGGTGGGAGGAGGGACAACAGATTACTTGATTTGGTATTTGACTGTTGCAGTTCTCGTTCAACCCTCTCTCTGACCCGGTGCCAAAGCCTAACAATGGCTCTGTTTCAGACACTCTCCTGACAGACACTTTGATATTGTGCTCTGCAGCAGGTCAGGGTATCTCAGTTCAGCTTCCCTCCACTGTCTGGGAAGCCCACAGACTTGATGTTAGTTGAGGTTAAACGCATGCTCCCATTCTCTGTCTCAATGAAACCTCTACAGAGCGGGTCAGAACAGACAACACTTTCCACGCACAGAGGGAAAACACAAATATCTATAGCCACTACCCTTCAAAAGTTTGGACAAACCTTGACATTTATTTTCAATGGGTAGCGGTGTCCAAACTTTTGACTGGTACTGTACATTACAGTCCATTCCATAAGCCACACTCTTTGTTTTCAATTTGAAGAAAATTCCAAGTGAGCAGCTCTGGGCTTGCCAGCGTTTGGGCTTGTTGGGCTTGTGAAAGACCTGGAGCCCCTTCTGAAGGGCAGTGGTTCAAACAGGTAATGTCTGAGGTGAGACCAGTCTTTATGGCTCTGCTGGAGCAGTCAGAGCTCTAAATGTCCCCAGGGGACAGAAGCTGGCAGCCAGCAATTTTCTGGGGCAGTGAAAATGACCCTCTGGAGTACTCTCCTGCCGAGGAACAGCTGGTAAACCATGCACCGACGCAACAGCTCGGCACCTCTCCATGTAACAGCAGTAGAAGCTAAGTTGCTCTTTCAGAAGAATCTCAGGAGTCTCTGTGGGGTCTTATTGAGTGTGTTTACACGAGCACCAGCACCCCAGTTAGGATCCTTATCCTGGCTACAATCACGTCCCAGTTAAGGTGTTTACATGATACGAGAGAAACCTGGCTATTCATATTCCCGTATACATGATCGCACATATATCAATTGTTAAAAATATTTCACATGTGTCTGTTATGTTTACAGCAGCGGCCACAAAACTAGCATCCCTGTGAATGCAACAGCGGTGGCTAAAAATGACACAGCTCTGGCTCATGCAGTTTGGGTTTGGCTTACCCATCAACATTCACCGTAGCTCAACTCTCCCTCCCTTTGACAGCTGTCAGTATGATGGTGTCACACCCATGAAGGACCGGAGAGCGGTGGACAGGGACACAAAGTCATGGGTGGTGGGACACAGTTGTCATGATGAAGTTTTTTTGCTCGTCACTCCCAAAGTGGGACAGACACTTTTCCCACACTAGTCACCATGTTTGTGTTTCTTTCATGTCCAATGCTTTAATCCTGAACATTTCCAGGTAGCGGGACACTGTCAATAAGCAGGATAAGGTGTATGTATGCATGCATTAAGATCCTGGGTACTGCTGGAATATTCCAAGTAGCATGTTCAGACTGCTCAAGATATTGGCATATCGGGTTATGATGTTTACATGCTCAGTCATGCATAGCGGTGTGAAAAAGTGTTTGCCCCCTTTCTGATTTCTCATTTTTTTGGATTGTTTGTCACACTTAAATGTTTCAGATCATCAAACAAATTTAAGTATTAGACAAAGATAACACAAGTAAACACAAAATGCAGTTTTTAAATGAAGGTGTTTATTATTGGGGTAAAAAAAATTCAAACCTACAGGGCCCTGCGTGAAAAACTGACTGCCCCCCTGTTAAAACATAAATTAACTGTGGTTTATCACATCTTTGGAAAGCTGAGTTCAATTCCTCTAGCCACACCCAGGCCTGATTACTGCCACACCTGTTCTCAATCAAGAAATCACTTCAATAGGACCTGCCTGACAAAGTGAAGTAGACCAAAAGATCCTCAAAAGCTAGACATCATGCTGTGATCCAAAAAATTCAGGAACAAATGAGAAACAAAGTAACTGAGGTTATAAAGCCATCTCTAAAGCTTTGGGACTCCAGCAAACCACAGTGAGAGCCATTATCCACACATGGTGAAAACATGGAACAGTGGTGAACCTTCCCAGGACTGGCCGGCTGACCAAAATTACCCCAACAGCGCAGCGACGACTCATCCAAGAGGTCACAAAAGACCCCACAACAACATCCAAAAGACTGCAGGCTTCACTTGCCTCAGTTAAGGTCAGTGTTCATGACTCCACCATAAGAAAGAGACTGGGCAAAAATGGCCTGCATGGTAGAGTTCCAAGACGAAAATCACTGCTGAGCAAAAAGAACATAAAGGCTCATCTCAGTTTTGCCAGAAAACGTCTTGACGATCTCCAAGACTTTTGGGAAAATACTCTGTGGACTGACGAGACAAAAGTTGAACTTTTTGGAAGGTGTGTGTCCCATTACATCTGGTGTAAAAGTAACACAGCATTTCAGAAAAGGAACATAGGGCCATGTAGGTTTGGATTTTTGTTTCCCTTAATAATAAACACCTTCATTTAAAAACTGCATTTTGTTTTTACTTGTGTTATCTTTGTCTAATATTTAAATGTGTTTGATGATCTGAAACATTTAAGTGTGACAAACATACAAATAAATGAGAAATCAGGAAGGGGGCAAACACTTTTTCACACCACTGTAAATGAGATAATTGACAGTAGATCTTATTAAAGTTCTTAAAACCCATAAGAATGGACAGGAGGGCTCATTTTTACCCCCGGCTGGTGCAGCATCGACAATGACAAAGGCTACATTTAAACAAGTAGCAATTGTTCATCTTCTACTGTATCATGAATTATAAGTTGACTAAAACTTGATCAACTAGAAAAGCACTCAGAGAGCGCATACCTCCGCCAAGGCTCCTTCTGTCCCACATGGATCACCTCCAAATGCAATGGGTTTGTGTGCAGGCCTTGAGCCACTTCTGTTGAAAATTGCATCAGAGTCTGTCCATTAGTTCTGGAGAACTGTTGCTAACACACTGTGAAAGACAACAGCCTTGGCTGCGGTATGCATTCTCAGATCATCAAAATGTAATGGCTTCCTCTGTAGCCCAAGAACCACCTCTGGTGAAAATTTCATCTGAATCCATCCAGTAGTTTTTGTGTAATCCTGCTGCACAAATACAAACAAAGCCCTTGGTGGAGGTATGCACTCTCAGATCATCACCAAAATCTAATCATCTGCTCCCCGTGACATTACACACCTTTCCTGAAAATTTCATCAAAATCCGCTCACAACTTTTTGAGTTATGTTGCTAACAGACAGACAAACAAACCAACGCCGGCAAAAACATAACCTCTTTGGCGGAGGTAATTAAAATTCAGCATGGAGGGACAATCTTCTCTACCATGAAATTACTTCAGGCTCGAATTGTTCAAACTGAAAATGTCAAATACTAACAGCCTACGAGATTTACTACTAATAACAAAAACTAAATGATCTTTTGTTGTTGCTGTTTGTTTCAGTTACTGCATATTAGCATTTGGGGAAAATTATGAATGAACTATGAAAAACAGCATGAAAGAAAAACAAAAGGAACCCTCAGTGTCAGTTGATATTGAGCTATTCTGAAATCTGAAAACGGTGAAGCAACAAGTAATGATGAACAAAAAATGTTTTTAAATGCTTAGAAGAAATTAATTAAATATTATTTAAATGAACACTAATTAGTGAGGAATTTGGTAATTAATACATAAACAAATAAATAAATAGGTTAAATATGGCAAGTATAAACGACAAACCATGCTTGTTAAGAGCTATATTTGCTGATGGCCATCTGATTTACAGTGAACAACCAAGAAATTTATTTCATGTTAAATCACTCAGATCAAGACATAAAATTAACAACCCCAGTCTAGTAGTCTGTCAATCTCCCTGTTAAGCTGTGCTCACACCAAACGCGATCGGGCGGTGCCAATCCATACAAAGTGAATGGGAAGACGCGAGTACGCACAAATTTGCATAGTGGCGCGTTCGTGTCCGCTAGCTAGCAGCTCCATTCTGCTGTCACTGGAGTAAAATTATCACCATTGCAGAGTAAATTAGTTAGAAAATGAAACTCACTCACCGGGAGACAGGAGGACCGGGGGATCTTCAGCTGAATCGGGATTTTGGAGTTATTTACCCACGGTTTCTGGCCACGGATGTCCTAGCAAGCTAGCAACGTAAACACCCATCATCCGTGAAGTTTTGGAGGCTTGAGGCAACATTTTCAGGTGAGCCCCCGGTCGGATAATGTAAACCTAAGCAAGACGTTATTTTGGGAATTTTCACAGCAGGCTGAACACAGCTGTAGAAATTTTAAAGACAACTTCGCCTGTCTGCATCTCACTATTCATGTCTGTTGGCGTGTTTACATTGATTTATAACATAATCGTGCAGACGAAAAATTTGCCTGTTCGTGTTTGATGTGAACGCACCTTTAGTCATTTGCACCACATTTGTTGCTAAGCAACCAGGCTGATGGCAGCATTTTACATTGTTTTCTACAGTTGGGGGGAATTAGTCAACTGGTGGTTGTCGGAACAAATTATCATATGTTTCTGATCACACACATTCTATAAAACACAAGCAATGTTTAACATGACTTTAGCTCTGCCTAACCATTTTATTAAAAAAACACCCAATATAAAAGAAAAAGTCTCAGATATATGAGATTAAATGTGTAAATTCAGCTTTTATATATATATATATATATATATATATATATATATATATATATATATATATATATATATATATATATATATAGTGTGTGTGTATATATATATATATATATATATATATACACACACACACATACATTTATATGAATCAGGTTGCAAATTCATAACACTTGTAAATTAAAACAAGACATTTGACACTTTACAAAAAACAAAAATGTTCAAATATACAAGAAAATAAAGGAAAATTTGTGAAACAAAACCTGTAAATTTTTTGAAAAAAATTCTTAAAAATTTTAAGAAACAAGACATTTATTTTAACAAATTTATATTATCAAACTCACAACTGTACAAAATGGTGATACCAGAAGCTACCCAGGGTGCCCAGATAAACTGTTGATCTTCTAAGGGGCAAGGAAACGAAACCGGCTGCTTTAAGCTGTTCATGTTATTTTCAAATGAAGCCCTTCTTAATCAAATCCTATTCCTTCCTTGGGTCAAACTATGATCTGAGTGCTAATGACACATGTTTTTAAGTTCTAGGTCACCTTCCACACCCTGCTTGGCAAACATTAAAAAACATCTGGCCTCAGTCTGGCCCAAGGCGAGAAACTGCGGTAACGTCAATGTGACCTTTTTGCTCCATTAATGATAGTCACTCTTGAAAGTTAGTCTGCCACAGGCGCAAGTGGATCAAAACACAATGATATAGGTGGGTTGCTGTCAGTTTATTGACCACATTCAGCTGTTTTCATATCAACAGCTGCAGCAGCCGACCATAAATGACAATGTATTATTTGTCTCATTGGATTTCGGCATTTGCTGTGCTGAAAAAAGTGCATAATGTACCTTATTAAATAAAAATGTTGCCATATTGCCATCCCCTTTTTTATCTTAAGTTCACTTAAAAATGCTGCAAATTTATTCTCAAAAAGAAACTGTCACAAACCAATACTGTCTTTTCTTCAGCAGCTTTTCATTAATTCTGGTCCAGTAACCCTAGAGCTTCAAGTGTAACAGGAGCAGGTCCATTTGTTTTCCTTGTTAGTTAGCAGTGACGATTAACACAAATGACCAGGACCATAACACTGAGAATTAAAAGACCATCCAGCAAGGAAAAAAAAATATGATGTAAGACATTTTTCCAGCAGGTATTGCCACTTATAGTAATGCTTAAAAGTAAAGCAACATCTAATGGTTGTGGAAGTAATTGCATGAAGTGGTTTGGTAGAGGGTCAGAGGCGGAATGTAGAACACTTATCCAAACTTAACCAAGTAGTATTAGTGCCTAAAACCACTCCCCAGTACTCGAACTTTATTCACCTTAAAATGTGCATTAAATAACACAAAATACAAATGCAGAAGTGAAAGTAAACGCAGACAAAAAAGAAAAGGCGAACATGGGATGCAAACACAGGTCAGACGTCCAGTATATGAGAACATTTTTTGTGTACTGCGTAAACGTAAATATCAGGAGTGATGAGGCTGAGCCACGGCACAAAACTGTAAATGTGTTTCTTTTAATAAGTTCAAATGGGAGTTATCTTTAGAAATCCTACCTTCCTTTTCCATATACAGCATACATATACAGTACAGTGCTGTGAAAACACTCATGCTTAAATGTTTCAGCTCATCAAACAAATTTTAATATTAGACAAAGATGACCCGAGTAAATACAAAATGCAGTTTTTAAATGATGATTTCATTTATTAAGGGAAAAAAGCTGTCCAAGCCTACCTGGCCCAATGTGGAAAAGTAACACCATTTTTGGGAAAGCTGAGTTCAATTTCACACCCAGGCCTGATCATTGCCAAACCTGTTGATTCAAGAAATCACTTAAATAGAACCCATCTAACAAAGTGAAGTAGGCTAAAAGACCTCAAGAAGCAACACATCATGCCATGATCTAAAGAAATTCAAGAACAGATGAGAAACAAAAACCCCGAAGAACATCTAAAGAACTGCAGTCCTCACTTTGGACACTGGTCCATGATTGAATAATAAGAAAGAAACTGAGCAAAAATGTCATCTATGGGAGAGTTCCAAGACAAAAACCACTGCTGCCCAAAAACAGCACAAAGGCTCATCTCACATTTGCCAACAAACATCTTGATGATCCCCAAGATTTTTTAATCTGTGGACTCACCAGACAAAAGTTGAACTTATAGGAAGGTGTGCGTTCTGTTACATCTGGCATAAAATTAACACAGCATTTCATAAAATAAACATCATACCAACAGTCAAACATGGTGGTGGTAGTGTAATGGTCTGGGGCTGCCTTACTGCTTCAGGACCTGGACGAGTTGCCATAATTGATGGAACCATGAATTCTGCTCTCTACCAGAAAATCCTGAAGGAGAATATCCAGCCATCATTTTGTGACTTCAAGCTCAACTCCCCCACTGTGACTGAATTAAAACAATTCTGCAAAGAAGAGTGGGCCAAAATTGCTCACCAGCCAAGTAAAAGACTCATTACCAGTTATCACAAATGCTTTACTGCAGTTGTTGCCGCCATTGGTGACACAACCAGTTATTAGGTTTAGGGGCAATTATTTTTTTTTTTTTTTTTTAAATAGGGCAAGGAAGATTTGGATAGCTTTTTTCCCACTAATAAATTAAATCATCATTTAAAAATTGCATTTCGAACAAGTTTAACCGTTCAACTAATATTATGTATAAGTAGCCCAAAACAATGTGGTACTTACGGGACACTAATGTTGTAATTACTTTAAAACTGCCTCAAACTTAAATGGTTTCCAACTTTATAGTTATCACAAAATTACCCAGTATTTATTGTGTTTCCTAGCAGCATTTTTCAATTACATGGTGTAAATTACCACAAAATTAATTTGTAATTTCAGGGAAATGAGCAAAGTAACTGAAGAATACAGCCCAGAATCCAGTAAATTAATTAGAATCCAGTAAGTATTGGGCAATTTAAGTTTACTTACATATACATATATTCACTGTTTTCTTCCTGCATTACCGACTGCACTATATAGTTCTCCACAGTATCTGCTGCTGGCTAATATATATTTTAACTGTTGACCAGTATCACTTAATCTTATCCTACACTTTATTACATGTATAGTTTATTTCTCTTATCTTATCATGTTTAATGTTGCAGCATTGTACCGAGACAAATTCCTAGTTTGTGTACTACATGAACAATGGCAATAAACCTGATTCTGATTCTGATTCTGATTCTGATATAAGATTACTTGAACAATTAAACTTGTCTGAAGCATGGAGACTACAGGGTTCTTTTATAGTAACTGCAGAGTATCTACATGGCAAGTATACAGTACATGTTATTCTATGACAAGCATACTGCATATGAATGGTAATATTGTTATTTATGGGAGAAACAGGGTTGGTACCTTGATCTTGTACAGTATTTACAGTTGATATAAAAAATCTACACACCTCTGTTCAAATGCCAGGTTTTTGTGACGTAAAAAAATGAGACCAAGATAAATCATTTCAGATATTTTTACACCAATAATGTGACCTATAATCTGTACAACCCAATTGAAAAACAAACTGAAATATTTTAAAGGGAAAAATAAAAAATAAAAAACTTACAATAACCTGGTTGCATGAATATGCACACCCTTAAACTAATACTTTGTTGCAGCACCTTTGGCCTTTATTACAGCACTCAGTCTTTGGGTAGGAGTCTATCAGCGTGGCACATCTTGATGTGGCAATATTTGCCCACTCCTTTGCAAAAACGCTCCAAATCTGTCAGATTGTGAGGACATCTCCTGTGCACAGCCCTATTAACACCCCACAGATGTTCGATCAGATTCAGGTCTGGACTCTGGCTGGGCCATTCCAAAACCTTAATCTTCTTCTTGTGAAACCATTCTTTTGTTGATTTGGACGTGTGCTTTGGGTCATTGTCGTGCAGAAAGATGAAATTTCCCTTCATCTTCAGCTTTCTAGCAGAAGCCTGAAGGTTTTGTGCCAACACTGACTGATATTTGGAACTGTTCATAATTCTCTCCACCTTGACTAAGGTCCCAGTTCCAGCTGAAGTAAAACAGCCCCAAAGCATGATGCTGCCACCACCATGCTTCACTGTGAGTATGGTGTTCTTTTGGTGATGAGCAGTGTTGTTTTTGCGCCAAATATACCTTTTGGAATTATGGCCAAAAAAGTTCAGCCTTGGTTTCATCAGACCATAACACATTTTCCCACATGCGTTTGGGAGATTTAAAATTTGTTTTTGCAAAATGTAGCCAGGCTTGGATGTTTTTCTTCGTAAGATAATGTTTCCATCTTGCCACCCTAGACAGGAGATTGTTGTCACATGTACTAAACAGCCAGTACTTGCCAGAAATTCCTGCAGCTCCTTCAATGTTGCTTTCGGCCTCTTGGCAGCCTCCCTGACCAGTTTTCTTCTCGTCTTTTCATCAATTTTGGAGGGACGTCTAGTTCTTGGTAATGTCACTGTTCAGCCATATCTTCACCAGTTGATGGTGACTGTCTTCACTGTGTTCCATGGTATATTTAATGCCTTGGAAATTCTTTTGGACCCTTCTCCTGACTGATACCTTTGAACAATGAGATCTCTCTGATGCTTTGGAAGCTCTCTGTGGACCACGGCTTGTGCTGTAAGATGTGACTACAAAAATGTCAGGAAAAGCCTACCAGAACAGCTGAACTTTATTTGGGGTTAATCAGAGGCACTTTAAATGGTGGCAGGTGTGTGCTGACTCCCATTTAACATGAGTGTGAATGTGTTTGGTCAATTTTGAACAGAGCCACATTCCCAGTTATAAGAGGGTGTGCATATTTATGCAAAGAGGTTATTGTAAGTTGTTTTTTTTTTCTTCCCCCAAAAAGATTTTAGTTTGTTTTTCAATTGGGTTGTACAGGTAATAAGTCACATTAATGGTGGAAAAAGTTTTGAAATGATTTATCTTGGTCTCATTTTTTTTAATCACAAAAACCTGGGATTTAAACAGGGGTGTGTAGACTTTTTATATCCAATGTATAATAATAATAATAATAATAATAATAATAATAATAATAATAATAAATTAAATTTATATAGTGCTTTACATGTCAAGTGACATCTCAAAGCACTTACAATGAGTCCATTATTCATTCACTCCACAGACAGACAATGGTAGTGGTAAGCAATTACTGTAGCCACAGCAGCCCTGGGGCAGACTGATAGAAACGTGGCTGCCAATCCTCGCCAACGGACTCTCCGACCACTACCAAACATTTTTACACATTCATACCCCGTGTCATGGACACTGGAGGCAAGGTGGGTAAAGCGTCTTGCCCCGGGACACAATGGCAGGATGTCTGGGGAGAGCGGAATTCGAACCGCCAATCATCTGGTTATTGGACGACCCGCTCTACCTTCTGAACCAATGCTGCCCATATTTCCCTCCTCCGTTCCACTTTTGCTGAGCACCAAGCTGAACGGCAGGAAGTTCCATTTTATATGGCCTTTGGCATGACCCGGCCGGGACTTGAACCCCAACCTCCCGGTTGTGGGGAGGATGCTCTACCTCTAAGCCACCACTCTGGTGGTTACAGTGTTCTACACCTAAAGTACACAATAAATTCATGACCTGTATTATAAAATGCTACCCAAAAGATTTTGACATTTGGAGAGTAATATGCCAGTTTTGGGGTTATACCGTCCATAACCACTGGCTGTACCCTCACTCAAGATAAAACCTCCTGCTGCTTCAGCACATGAGCAAGACAGCACCAAAAAAGAAAGAAAAAAAAATCCCATCCAACTTCTCTTTAATCAATGAACTGAGAAGACTGGCAATAATGTTGGGCGGAGAGAGAGCAAACAAAAGATAAGACTAAGAGCCGCAGTGGCTGAGCAGTGACAGAGGCTATCACTGTCAGAGGTGCACACTGACCCACACCATCCATCACACACACGAAAGGAGAGGAGTGGGAGCTGGAAGGAGATGAGAGACCAGGAGAGGACAGGAAAGAGGAGGCTGAATAAAAGAGGCAAGGAAATGAAATTTAAGAACACTTGTGCAGATGGGGGGGAGATGATGAAAATGAAGGCGAGCTGGATCAAATAGGAAAACAGGAAGGAGATGAAAAAGGAGAAGAGAGTACAAAGTAAGAACACATGCAGAATGGTAGGAAATTATTCGGAAAATAGGAAGAAACTAGCATAGGATTGAAAAGAGAAAAGGTAAACTGTTCAATAAAATCAAGTCGTCAGATTTTTTTCACACTGTTCCATTCTTTTTTTTTTTTACCTAATTCTCTTTCTTAGTCAATCATTAGCTCCACATGAGAGACCACAACAGCAATTAACAAGTGCTCAAGTAGACAAAAAACGTCGAGCTCGGTATCCAGCTGCAGTGTCCTCTAAGAGGGGAAAAACAACATTGTAGATGTAATGAGGTGGAACATGGAGGGGTCACAAAGAAATGCTTCACTTCAGCAGAGCTGTTGTACAACACAGCTGACAACTCTAGATTGGAAAGTCAGCACTCCAGCCACATACTGCTTTTTGGGGGGGGGGGGGGCGGGGCTAAAAGTTTAGAAAGATGTTTTTATTTCAAAGACAAATGGCCTCCAGATGTAGTCATGGCATGTAGTATCTCTGTAAGAAAGATCAAAAGCTTTTAATGGTAGAGAAAGTGACAACTTTGCCTTATCAAACATCTGTTTCAGGTCAGTCTGACTGTAGGAAGAGCACGGTGAACGAGAGTCAAGTGAGTGACAACTAGATCCATCTGGTCTAAACCACAGCTGTAGATTTGATACTGTGACAAGTTGGGCCAACTTGATTTCCAGTAAGGCTTTTCATGACAAATCAAAACTTGTTTGATGCCAACGAGACCCTCCCTGGATCAGGGTGTCCCTCCAACTGTATGAAAGAGTGAGGCAGAAACTGGTCAGAGAAGTGACTGAGAGGTCTACAGGAACTTTTAAGCAGTAGCAGGAATTTATGGGTGGTCATGTGTACATCTCACAACAATATATGGCTTGTATGGCAGGGTTGTAAGAAAAAGCCAAAAATCAAGCTATCTGGCCTCAACACCAAGTGATATGTCCAGTGGAAAGCCAATACAGCTCACTATCCAAATTACACCATTCCTACAGTTAAGCATAGAGGTGGTAACATCCTGTTGTGGGGTGTTTCTTTGCAGTAGGGACTGGAGCATTGTCATGACAGAAGATAAATATGGATTCTTTAGAAAACCTGATGCCCTCTGCTTGATAGTTGTCAATGGGGATAAATGTTACCTTCTAACATGACAATGGCTCAAAGGAGAAAAAAAAGTGAATGTCCTTGTATGACAAGTAGCCCAAATGAGGTCTCCTCATGTGACTAGGACTTTACTGTGCTGGGCAGTGGAATAAAACTTTTCAAACCAACTTTGATCACTTTAACATCAAGTGATGAGTGGAGGCTGACTGGCATTAACCTCTCATACTTGTTGCTTTAAATGTCAACAGGACTATATTTTCATGAAAAGAAATATTTTTAAAAAATAATAAATCAAAAATGTTTAGAAAGGTGCCGGATTAATGCTTTTGTATTCTTAAAAAAACCAACAATATATTGATGAAAAAATTTTAATAACTGGATGATGAGACTGCGTCTAATGTTCCAGTGGCTGGTAACACAGATATATGATACACTAGATAGGACATGGCTAACATTTTCATGGTAAACAGAGGTGCCATATTCTGTAGGCAATTATAAGGGTTGGCAGCGCCTTCAGCATAGTGACAGCAGGAAACACAAACAATTCTTCATTGTATTTATTGTAATCATATAAGTAAGCTATGTATATGAAACATTACTAGCCGAGCATCCAGCCATGTTATATTACTATTTATTTAGGGTTATTTTGGTGAAGGAAATCAAACAATTAGAGGAACAATGCCTTAAAGATTTAAACAATGGAATGCAATCTGTGCACTTTGGTTCAGCTCAGCCACAGCTCTGTGGCACTCCACAATTATGTGCTGAAACTCACAGGGAAAAAAAAAAAAGTATATATATATATATATATACTGTATATATATATATACACACTACCATTCAAAAGTTTGGGGTCACTTAGAAATTTCCTTATTTTTGAAAGAAAAGCACTGTTTTTTTCAATGAAGATAACTTTGAACTAATCAGAAATACACTCTAATATCTAATATACATTGCTAATGTGGTAAATGACTATTCTAGCTGCAAATGTCTGGTTTTTGGTGCAATATCTACATAGGTGTATAGAGGCCCATTTCCAGCAACTATCACTCCAGTGTTCTAATGGTACAATGTGTTTGCTCATTGCTTCAGAAGGCTAATGGATGATTAGAAAACCCTTGTGCAATCATGTTAGCACAGCTGAAAACAGTTTAGCTGGTTAGAGAAGCTATAAAACTGACCTTCCTTTGAGCAGGTTGAGTATCTGGAAAAAATTATTATTTCAAATATAAATCATTATTTCTAACCTTGTCAATGTCTTGACTATATTTTCTATTCATTTTACAACTCATGGTGGTAAATAAGTGTGACTTTTCATGGAAAACACAAAATAATTGTCTGGGTGACCCCAAACTTTTGAACGGTAGTGTACAGTATATATACACATACACACACATACATACATACATATATAAACTTTGTCAAAGAAATACGTTTTAGATATTATTTTAACACAGTACTCAGACAGGACACTCCTCTGTACAAATAAATAAATACAGTAGTAAAATGAAAACTGGAAAAACCCCGAGTTCAATTGCAGCAGTAAAAAAAAAATATTTCAGATGCTTAAGATTTAATTCAGTTTTCTCTTTTCCATCAAAGAACTAGTTTTTAAATCTGTTCTAACATTTGCTGCAGTGACATGAATATGGATAGAACATTTGCAATTATTAAAGGCAGCCTCTTTAGTCATGAAATTGTCAAAACTCTCATCTAAATATAACACAAGGCAAACATTGTAACTGTCATTATAATTTGATATGATTAAATAATTCTCCTACACAGCCAGGTTTCTCTGCTGCACTGCGAGTCTACAGCGACTTGAAAATTTGCGTACATGAGCTCAAACCTGTCATGGGATTGCTGCGCAGTGACGTGTGATCAGGGGAGGCAGGTGAGGATGAAGAGCACGGTCAGAGGCTGCGCAATACCACGTCCCTAATGAGAGGGGGCGTGCTTGAGCACTGTGAGCACAGGTTTGTTGTTGTTGTTAAATAAAGGCAGATAAGGATATTTTTTAACAAAGTTACAGCAATGTTTGTCCAGAAGGACTGGCAAATTTACTTCATTTACAAGTAAAGGTAAGCCCATGCATGCATAGCAGTTGTGATCACTAATAATAATTTGTAATAATGAGTGTAAATTGTGGAGCTGCAACACAGAGAGAGGTGCAGCTCTCTGAACCACTATAATTACATTATTCCTTGGCCAAAAACAAAATATAATGAATTTTGTGGCCAAAAAAGTCATTTGTAAAATAAGTTAATCCATTATACTTGTGTACCCGAAGGTCTTTGCACATTCGGCAGCTGTGGTGCAGGTGCAATGTGGCTGACTAGCAATCGGAGGGTAAGTGGCTTGATTCCTGCTCCGTCTGCAGTCGGCATGTTGAAGTGTCCTTGAGCAAGACACTGAGCCCCCAGTTGCTCCTAGTGGGTCAGGCCAGCGCTGGTGCATGGCAGCTCTGCCGCCATCGGTGTGTGAACGGGTGGTTAGCAGGATTTGTAAAGCGTTTTGGTCATCCAGAGGTGAGCAAAGAAGCGTTATACAAGTGAACACCATTGTCTATAGTCAGGTGAGTTCTAAAATGAAAACATGGACTTTTACTACTGCCTTTTCTGTGTATTCCATTAAGAGGTAATTCAATAAAATACCTTACACTTGTTTTGTTAAAATTATTTCAATCAATCAATCAATCAACTTTATTTATAAAGCACTTTAAAAGCAACACTTGCTACACAAAGTGCTGTACAGCAAGAGAACACACATGAAAACATAAAAACAGGAAGCAGGGCACTAACACAAAACAATATAGAACCACAGTCAAAAGAAACAATAAAAGGTAAAATAAATAAATAAATAAAGTCCATTTCATTCAATAAAATCAATGTCTCACACTGGGTCGAAGGCCAGGGAGTAAAAGTGTGTTTTAAGACGGGTTTTAAAAATGGACAGTGAAGGTGCTTGTCTGATGTCCAGGGGTAAATCATTCCATAACCTGGGTGCCGTGATCGAAAAGGCTCCGTCCCCTCTGAGCTTCCGCCTCGCCTTTGGCACCCCCAGAAGCAGCTGTTCAGCTGACCTGAGGGACTGGGTGGGAGCGTTGGGATGCAGAAGCTCAGAGAGGTAAGGCGGAGCAAGACCATTCAAGGATTTAAAGACAAATAAAAGAATTTTAAAATGAACTCTAAAATGCACAGGCAGCCAGTGGAGTGAAGCTAAAATGGGTGTGATGTGATCTCTTCCACGTGTACCTGTTAAAAGACGAGCAGCGGCGTTTTGAACCAGCTGCAGACGGGAAAGAGATGACTGCCTGACACCAGCGTAAAGTGCATTACAGTAATCCAGCCGAGATGAAATAAAAGCATGGATTACTGTTTCCAGGTGTGGTCTAGAGAGAATGGGTTTTAATTTTGCTAAACGCCTTAGATGAAAGAAGCTGGATTTTACCACAGAACAAATCTGAGTGTCTAATTTAAAATCACTGTCCATGATAAAACCAAGGTTCTTAACTGTGGATTTCCCATAAGGAGTGAGGGGGCTCAAGTTTACAGAAGGGGACTCACAGGGGCCACGGGGTCCAAACACCATCACTTCTGTCTTCTTATCATTAAAATTTAGGAAGTTTAGGGCCATCCAAGACTCGATGTCTTCAATGCATGCCAGGAGTGGGTTTACTGATGAGGCAGCCTTTTGTTTTAGAGGGACATAAATCTGACAGTCATCAGCATACAGGTGGAAAGAGATACCATGCTTTTTAAAAATGGAACCCAGCGGAAGTATGTACAGAGAAAAAAGCATGGGCCCTAGAATTGACCCCTGTGGGACCCTGTATGGCAGAGGAGCAGGAGAGGATTCAAACCTAGAGATGCTAACTTTAAAACTCCTGTCTGCCAGATACGACCTAAACCAATTGAGAGCAGTGCCACAAATGCCCACTAGGTGCTGCAAACGGGAAATTAGAACATGATGGTCCACTGTGTCAAAGGCAGCAGTTAAATCAAGCAGCACAAGAACAGTATATTCACCTGAATCACATGCTAAGAGGATATCATTAAACACTCTTAACAAGGCTTTCTCTGTGCTATGAAGAGCTTTGAAACCAGACTGAAAAATCTCCAAAATACCGTGTTCATCCAGAAAACATTTCAGCTGCATATAGACAATTTTCTCTAAAATTTTTGAGAGAAATAGCAGGTTGGAAATGGGCCTAAAATTTGCTAACATGGTATGATCAAGACCAGGTTTCTTAATCAAGGGCTGTACTACTGCATGTTTAAAATTTGCAGGTACCACACCAGATGACAGGTGACAAGATGACAAGAACTGACTGGCCTATACTGGGAAGCACCTCTTTCAAAAGTCTAGGAGGGACAGCATCACAGGGAGACCCTGAGGGCTTAATGTGGGGAACCACATCCTCTAAAAACGACAGAGTCACAGGTTCAAACTGATTAAAAACAGCAGAACAAGGGACAGAGACAGAGGGATCAGAGGCAGGAGCTGAGATGAGAGCCCTGATGGTGGCCACCTTATCAATAAAAAAGTTCATAAAATCATTGCATAACTCAGAGGAGGCTCCAAACAGTCAGTCTGCGGGGTATTAAGAACAAAGTCAATAGTGTTAAATAAAACACGTTTATGACAATGAGATAAAACAATGTTAGCAAAATATTTGCTTTTTGCCTGCTTGACAGTATTTTGATACTGACGCCAGCAGTCTTTTAAAATCTGCAATGACACCTGCAGTTTGTCCTTTTTCTACCTGCGTTCAGCTCTGCGCCACTCCTGTTTGACTGCACCAGTTCTGTCATTGAACCACGGCTCAGGTTTGGATCGAGGCTGCTTGGTTTTCAGTGGAGCCACAGAGTCCAAGATGGCTTGACCAGAGGACTGAAACCAGGAGCTGAGTTCCTCCACAGATAAGCTGGAGCCAGGAGGGACACAGAGCTGGTCAAAGGCAGCGGAGAACCGACCGGCAGTGGAAGGGTTAAAAATCCGACAGCGCTGAGCAGGACCACGAGTTTTAGCTGCAGTGCATGACAGATCAGCCTCAAATAATACAGGCATATGGTCGGACAATACAGTGTCACAGATTTCTAAATTAAAACCAGACAGGCCATACGAGAGGACAAGATCTAACGTGTGTCCGTGCTCGTGAGTAGCGCCGCCAGTCACGGACTGCACCAGATTAAGAGAATCAATGATATTTAAAAAGTCTTTCACCAGCGGCTTATCAGGACAACACACATGTATGTTAAAATCTCCAATGATAAGAACACGATCATAATTTGTAACAATACCAGCTAAGAAAATGGCAAAGTCATTTAAAAAGTCCTTATTATATTTGGGTGGTCTGTATATGACAGCACACAGTACAGCGTTTATTCGACCCACCTCAAAGAAAGTCAGTTCAAAGCTGGAGAATGGAGAAGGTAAAAAGCACTGCTTACATTTATAGTCATTTTTGTAAACAGTTGCGTTCCT
Organism: Pholidichthys leucotaenia; assembly: GCA_020510985.1. Taxonomy (NCBI): domain Eukaryota; kingdom Metazoa; phylum Chordata; class Actinopteri; order Cichliformes; family Pholidichthyidae; genus Pholidichthys; species Pholidichthys leucotaenia. The sequence goes on along the minus strand of CM035836.1, from coordinate 291,957,924 downwards.
CCTCCTCGTCCCGATGTCTGTGGGAATTAAAATAACAGTAACCCGGGGTTAAAACTTCAGACAGAGCAGAGTGTTCACCCACAGTCTGCCAGGGCTCCGTCACAAAAAAGAAATCCTTTTCCCGTGAGCTGACAAAATCCTTCAGGATGTAAGTTATTTGCCAGCGATCTGGCATTTACCAGGCCAATCCTGGCTGGAGCTGGAGCCTGGGCCTCAGCAGAACAGGAAATGCAGCGCAGTGGTCTCAGGTGCCAGGGATTAACCCCATGCTGGTGAGGCTGGGGAGAGCAGCAGCGCCGGGGCCGGATCACCTCACCAAGGCCAGTCACAGGGACCAGGCAGGCATCAACAGGATCCAGGAAATGCCAGGACACAGAAACCCAGGGATATAATCATCCCGGAGTCCGGGGAACATTGAAGGAATGTGCCAAGTGGGCCTTCAGTTTCACCAGCCGACCGCTGCATTTCCCTCGGCGACGGTGAGGCCTCTGCCTTTGCTTAGATTGAGGGGCCGAGGCCCGATACAGGTAAGGCGAGATATCTGACAAGCTTCTGTCCACCATAATCAAACGAAATAAGATCCTCAGCAGAAAGTCACAGGTCACATCGAACAATGTTTGGCAGTCATACACCAGTAAGGACTTGATTTCTTGAATGCCAATGGTTAAAAACAGTAAAAAAACAAGCAAAGCTTTCAGAGACAGACGGTCAGCCCCATACACTGGCGATGTCTTGTTTATATTTTACTTTTTATTTATAAAATTTGATTTGTAAATCTGACCCTGAAAGCATCACAGCCTCATCGGAAATGAAACTCGCCACATGCCACTGTTTCTGCATGCCGTACGACAGAGTTCAAATCAATAAATACTGACCTTTGCGTTGCATCGATCGTACCACCAGTTCTCTGTCCTACGTGCGTTTGATAAATGTAGACCACTGTGCCACACAGCCTGGAATGCACCCTGACAGACTTGAGGTCAAAGAATTGAGACTGTGGGAATTGACTCAAAGTTCGTCTTAAGCTCCTGAGACTTGAATGGATTGAATGTTCCTGGCTGTAAACTTGCCTTGACGGAGTTGTGACCCAGCTTAAACTCACTATCAAGAGATTTGACTTTAACTCAGCCAAAGAGACTTGAACTCAGTTTACCTTAAAAACAGTTCTGCTCTGAACAATAATGAAAAAAGTTCCTTTTCTAATTTATTTGGTCTGCTCACAACCTTCAATGACAGTTATGAAACGTGATGCAGAATCACCATTCAAGGTCAGACCTGCATTGAAAAAAAAAAATTGGGAGTGGCATTTACTTACAAAAACATTGTCAAATATTTTTACTGAGAATTTCTAATAAAAGTTACTCAGGCTTTTCTTCAGTAAACTTTACTTAGTACCAAAAGTATATTTTACAAATATATTCTAGTAAAATTTACGAAGAACTTTATTTTTAAGGTAAATTTACTTATGCTTTGGTAGTAAATTTTAGTCAAATCTCCTTACTTTGTTACTCCAAAACCTTACTAATTATTTATTTTCAGTGTTAATTTTCTACGGTTTATCTTTGAAATAATTAAGTGATTTTTACTTGATATGCATATTCTATACGAATGAACTTTACATTTAAATGATAACAGATTTAATGCGTTTTGCAACATGCATTGCTGTTTTCACCAGGGCAATGCACACAAATGTTATCAAGTCATAGGAAGACATACATGACTCAAAATATGTTCCGTTTGATTACTCAACCAATGGTAGACAAATTATCTACACTATGTTTGTTTTTTATGAGCCACCGGGGGCACATATCAATCAGGAGGCAGCATGTGGTTCCCACAGTACAACGAAGGGGGGTGTATCTCCAACATCTCATGCTCACAAACGGTGTAACAAAAATAAAAGTTACAAATATCAGCCAACAGAAACAGCTCTGACATATGCACAGCACTAACTCACATTAAATTGAGTCTAACTGAGGAAAACAGTTTTCCTCAGTTAGACTCAGTTTCCTCAGTTTTTATTTCCTCCGCCAAGGGAGCAGGTAATGTTTTTAGTGGCGCTGGTTGGTTTGTTGGTTTGTTGGTTTGTCTGTTGGTTGGTTTGTCTGTCTGTTAGCAACATTACTCTAAAAGTTATGAACAGATTTTGATTAAATTTCCAGGAAAGGTGTGTAGTGGCATGGGGAACAGATGATTAGATTTTGGTGGTGAGTCAGATCACAATGTGTATGCAGGGATTTTTTGAATATTATTTTATATATATTAATGTGGCACTTTTTATGTACTTCCCCTTTATGACGAGTCCACTGAGTTACGTGCATGGCCACGCCATAGGGGCACGTGCCTCGGCAACCCAGAAGCCAAACACTGCAGAAAAAGTATTAGGGGGCGTATCCACCAAACTCGTTTTTCTACTGTGGGCAACTATTTTCCATTCATTCTCTATGCAGTCCAGCACTAATGCGCCGAAACGCTATGAGCGGTGACCGCTTTTTAACATGGTGCACAGGGTTGAAAAAAGTTCTTGTCAGAACTCAAAAACTTGTCAGACTACTGTACAGCTGCGCTTGTGAATGTCAGACCTTTCCAAGCAGCCAATCAGAATTAAGGAAGGGTGGGACATAGGATGCTGGTACAGGAAGACGAGAATGGGATATGGAGCTGAACTTTGCTGTATCAAACAACCCGATACTCTTTGATCTGACACCAAAAGGATATCATGATCAAAATTTGGAAGCAAACGCTTGGAAGAACATGTCCACATCTGTCGCGTGCCAGGTGAGCATTTGTGCCTTTGTCATGGTCATATTTCTTACAAGTTTGTTGTGGTAGATAATATGGATACTATGTGAATTTGCAGTTAATAACTGCAAAAAAATGGAATAATAATAATAAAAAGCACCAAAGTGCTGTGCCTCGGTGCCCGTGGCATGGTAGCATGAGCAGCTGTAAAAAAGTGACACTCCGACCTCTACTCGCCCGACATAGTTATTACATTTCCTGTTTTCGCGGCTGCATTGACAGAAATGGTGAGTTAAATTTGTGTTTATGTTATGACCCCTCGTGCGCCATTACGCAGCGCACCAAGGGAGGAATGAATAAACCCGCAAGCAGGAGTAGTTCCATGCACTTTATTAACATAAACCCTACAAATAGTCCAGCACACAGTCTCGACATGAACAGAGGGTTGAAATGATTGCTATAGCGGCCATCAGACAAACAGGGACGCCACCCGGACGCTCAGCAGCTCGAGGAGGGAGATGCCTAGTGCTGACAGCACGGAGAGAAAGGCAAACTTAACTTATGAGCTGAGGCGATCCAAGGCGGTCTGTGTTGTCCGGAGGATGAGAGCTAGACAGGAACAGCTGCTTACGTTAGTAAACCACAACAGTCTTTAGCGTAAGAGAAGACAAGTTCGTCAGGCTGAAAATACACGAAGGAAATGAAGGCAAACATACACAGAGGTACACGCTGCTGTGTAAGAAGCACAATGCTCCGGCAATCTCTTCCTACTCTAACAGCGCTTAAGTAATAATCATACTAATGAGGGAAGAGGCCACCGGTGTGGAAGAGTGTGAGCTGGATAAAACTGAAAACGTGTGCATGAGTGAGTGTCTGAGTATGTGAATGAGGTGTGTGTGAAGTGTGTGATACACCAATAATGAGACACAGCTGATGACACTGACAGGAGGAGGGTGCGTGCCTGAGCTGTCAGGAAGCAGAGGACCCAAAGGGCTCCCTGAAGCGCCTGATGGAAAATAAATTGTGAAACAGGCCAAAATAGCCACGGTGTCAGAACTGGGTTTGGGTTGGCCAAACCGAGGTTCATGACAGTTTATTTTGAAAACAAAGTGTTATCTCACAATTCTGGCAAATTAAAAGTCGACAAAATATGGCGATACAATGATATAAGCCTTTAGTTCCACTTAATTTTGACTGGGCAAGCTGAAACAGAGAGGCAGACAGACAGACAGACAGATACACACAGCCACAAACAAATGCACTAACCAATTACTGTATGCCTGTGTTTCACCGAGGCATAATAATAATAATAATAATAATAATAATAATAATAATAATGGATTACATTTATATTGTGCCTTTCATTCAAATTTTCAGTAAAGGTGTGTAATGGCACACTGAACAGATGATTAGATTTTGGTGATGATCTCAAAAATGCATACGTACCTCCGCCAAGGCTCTTATCTTCTCACAAAGTGTTAGCAACAATACTCCAAAACTATATAGCAGGACTATATAATAAAATATTTGTCATAAGGTACAGGAATTATTTATTTAATAGTGGGTGTGAAAGGGGGCGGAGTTAAACCGTCACTTCTACACCCGCTAAATTAAATAAAAGCACTCGTAAAAGGGGGCACCAGTCACAATGGACAATAATATTAACTTTCATTTTAATTAATTTTGTACCTTCAATTACTTAATGAATCAGTCTCAAAGTTTCAGTGAGTTCTTCTCCTGCCGTGATTAGGAAACATATATATGCGAAAGGAAAACACTTCAACTTCTCTCATTCACCCTTTTATTAAACTCAATCAGGTTACATGATATGGCGTTCAAATGATGGATAAACAGATTCAAATGATAACAGCGTACGATATTACATCCACTGTTACTGGATTCCTGAACATAAAATCCAGCGTTACACCTCTGTAGAACCAAGGAGGAACCAGACTTATGTTTCAACGGTAAATGAAGGCTGAAATGTCTAACAAAACAACGCAATTTTATGAGGAAAATTCATAAGCTAATTATCTAAAAATGACTTCTGAATTAATCTACAAAAATTAAGGGCAGTTACTTAAAAATGACTAAGAGTCTTCCTTCAGTTTATAGCTTTATCCTGTGGCTAAGAGACTAATTGAGCCCTGAAATACGGGCTATATTTAATTGTAATTTAATTGTTAGGACATCACGTTTTAACCCAGGAGACAGGAAAAGTAGGAGTTTCACTCACAGCTGTAGGTCCACGTTTCAGCGGGTCGGTACCGCTGGGTTTTGAAGTTAGGACGTTGGAGGAAGCGGCTGCTGTTATACTTCCTCACAGCCGTGGAAGTGATAACTCGGCTGGGGGCCCTTCAAGAAGACAGTGGCAGCCATGGATGGTTTGTCTCTGGGCGGTGTGAAAATCCTTGGAACGAGTCCGGCCGAATCGGTGAAGTCTCTAGGAGCGGGATAGACCAAAAAAACTGAAGGAAAAACTTCTCAGTCAGGCAGGTATGAGGCCGGAAAGAGCGTCCAAAAACACAGTCTCCGTTCATTTTAAATTAGGAATATTAAAGGTCCACTTTAACGGCGTGAAAAGTTATAAAAAAAATGAGAAAAACATTTACTAGGATAAGAATGGCTTCTGAGGTGAAGGAAAAAGTTTGAGAATTTGATTCTCAGAGAAAGCGAGCTCTAAAGAAAAAGGTGATTTCTCCTCAGTAACCAGAAAAACTAACGTAGGATTTGACAAACTTCACACAGAACAATTTAGATAAAATAAAACTACACAGGACCTTGAAACGGTGGAACAAAATCTTCCCAGACTTATCTAATCTCATTCTGTCTCTTTCTTGTCTGCTTTTTCTTCTCTAACTTTAACTTAACTTAACTGCATAACTTGTCTCTGTGTAACCTGTGTGTTTCCCTTGCTCTCTAACCTACATTTTAACTTAACATTTACTTCTTTCTGTGTTTCTTTTTCTTTCTGCTTGTCTTGTTCTAATTCTAACTTGCAGGGCAGCTTCTACTAATTTTTAAATGACCCCGCCTGGATCATAAACTTGTGATGCCGATCGCAAGCCTGACCAATTGACTTTATCAAAAGCAGTTTGAAATGGCTGCTATCCAATGTGAAAACATTTCTTTGTTTGAGAGCAGCCAATCAAACGAAGACACCATCCCATGAAATTGCAGAGAAAAATCAACACTCAGTCAGTTCTTATGAAATTAGGTACTCAATGTAAGATCTAACTAAATTAAATGACTTGGCTAATATTTGGTGATCATGCATTTATACCTTTACTCTAATATTACATTTGTTTGAATAACACTCATGAATATAACATTTCTTATACATAATTATAATACATGCATTCATATTTAGATCAAAGCTTAATGTAGTACAGAAAACCATGGTTGGTGATAAAAAGGGATGATTTTCAGTGTCCTTAGGATCCAGGGGAGAAGAGGTTAAGCTGAAAGAAACTTAATGTTTAGAACAAATTAAAAAGTCATCCTACATACTGAAACACATTTCGTAGGTATCCGCTAGGAGGTACTGTTGAGCTGTAGATGATTTCTTTTAGGTCCATGGTATCTGGAAGAAAATCTGGAAAACATCGGAGGTTATAAACCTGTCTGATTAAGCCGTTTATGACCCTTTTAAGAGCACTGGTTTCCTGTTAAGGTTACCATCTCTGCAAGAGGCAACTGTTTACATTGGGGTCCTGGGAAAACATCTTTGGGTCAGGCCTGGATGAGGCCTGGATGAGTCGATATGAAAGCCAGTGATATTCCTGTAGAATACAGAAAAGTGGTATTCCTGTAGAAGGAATAAAGTGAAATTCCTGTAAAATGGAGAGAAGTGATCTTCTTATTGGTTTGAGGAGACGATGATGCTACAACTACCAGACGGATTTGGGTGAAATTTTCACCAGAGATGGTCCTTTGGGTAAAAAGGAATCCATTACATTTTGGTGATGATCTGAGAATGCATACCTCAGCCAAGGCTCTTATCATTCATGATGTGTTAGCAACAATACTCCAAAACTAATGGACAGACTTTGACGCAATTCTCACCAGAAGTGGCTCTAGGCCTACACACAAACCCATTACATTTTGGAGCTGATCCACGAAGGACGGAAGGAGCCTTGGCGGAGGTCTGCGGCCTCTGAGTGCTTTCTAGTTTTCTGGTATTTCCCATTTCCCATCAGTGTCATCTCTCCCCCAAAATAAGTAACTAAGGTCAATAAATACCTTTTTTCTGTTAAATAAATGCTACTTAATTTTAAAAAGTAACATTTGTATAAAGAAATAACTATACAAAATTACAATCAAACATCAAGTAACACCAAACCATACATAAAATTTAAAAAAGAAACAAATTACAAGTTCAAAAGACATTTTTTCAGTGTGTTTTTGGTAAGAGATTCTACTTAGTCTTTTTCATTCTTTCTCCAGTCTTTTTTAGCCTTTTTCATTCCTCCAATCGCTCAAATAAGGCTTATTTGTACAAAAAAGTAATTTCCCTAATCCAATATGACTGCTGTCAGTAATAGAAATAAAAAAAATACATTACATCTGTCTGTTAAAATATTGACATACTGTACATCAGCAAACAAATTCAAAGCAAAGCACCTTATGACTTCAATATGAAGAACAATACCAGTGAAGTTGATCCTACATCTGGAGAAGTGAGCTGTTCAATGGCGAGAGTAATAATAACCCTGATTAGTTCCAGCGTAGATGGCTGCTTATGGCGTTTCCAAGGGAGAGCTGAATAGAGATGGAAATCAGGGCTCAGCTACGGATGATTATCTAGCCACTCCAGATCAAAGATTTCCCTTAGTCTCATCATCGAGAATAAAGAAAAGATCATTTCACCCTGCACTCTGAAAGTACCTGTGCCTGATTTATTGGGACACGGCGAAAAGGAGCAGGCGAGCTGTGTGGATTAAAACAAATGCACATCAAACAGCAACGCCACCCGTCTGCTTGAGTGAAAACTGTTTTATGTATGGCCATCGATTTATATCTGCCTACACACGAGCTCAGCTGCTGAGACGATGGTACCCCATAAGGCAAAACACATCTGAAAATGGTGCGCAGACTATGCATGTACAGTGGTGTGAAAAAGTGTTTGCCCCCTTCCTGATTTCTCATTTTTGTCACACTTAAATGTTTCATATCATCAAACAAATTTAAATATAAGACAAAGATAACGCAACTAAACATAAAATGCAGTTTTTAATTGAAGGTGTTTATTATTAAGGGAAACAAAAATCCAAACCTACATGGCCCTGTGTGAAAAAGTGATTGCCCCCTAAACCTAATAACTGGTTGGGCCACCCTTAGCAGCAACAACTGCAAATCAAGCGTTTGCGATAACTGACAATGAGTCTTTTACAGTGCTGTGGAGGAATTTTGGCCCACTCACCTTTGCAGAATTGTTGTAATTCAGCCACATTGGAGGGTTTTCGAGCATGAACCACCTTTTTAAGGTCATGCCACAGCATCTCAATCGGATTCAGGTCACGACTTTGACTAGGTCACTCCAAAGTCTTCATTTTGTTTTTCTTAAGCCATTCAGAGGTGGACTTGCTGCTGTGTTTTGGATCATTGTCCTGCTGTAGAACCCAAATGCACTTCAGCTTGAGGTCACGAACAGATGGCCAGACATTCTCCTTCAGGATTTTTTGGTAAACAGCAGAATTCATGGTTCTATTTACCACAGCAAGTCTTCCAGGTCCTGAAGCAGCAAAACAGCCCCAGACCATCACACTACCACCACCATATTTTACTGTTAGTATGATGTTCCTAATCATCTGAAATGCTGTGTCACTTTTACGCCAAATGTAATGGGACACACACCTTCCAAAAAGTTCAACTTTTGTCTCATCAGTCCTCAGAGTATTTTCCCATAAGTCTTGGGGATCATCAAGATGTTTTCTGGCAAAACTGAGACGAAGCTTGATGTTCTTTTTGCTCAGCAGTGGTTTTCGTCTTGGAACTCTGCCACACAGGCCATTTTTGCCCAGTCTCTTTCTTATGGTGGAGTCATGAACACTCTGAATGTTGTTGTGGGGTCTTTTATGACCTCTTGGATGAGTCGTCACTGTGCTCTTGCGGTAATTTTGGTCGGCCGGCCACTACTGGGAAGGTTCACCACTGTTCCACATTTTCGCCATTTGTGGATAATGGCTCTCACTGTGGTTCGCTGGAGTCCCAAATCTTTAGAAATGGCTTTATAACCTTTTCAAGACTGATAGATCTCAATTACTTTGTTTCTCATTTGTTCCTGAATTTCTCTGGATTGCAGCATCATGTCTAGCTTTTGAGGATCTTTTGGTCTACTTCACTGTCAGGCAGGTTCTATTTAAAACAGTTGTGGCAGTAATCAGGCCTGGGTGTGGCTAGAGAAATTGAACTCAGCTTTCCAAAGATGTGATAAACCACAGTTAATTTATGTTTTAACGGGGGGGGGGGAATCACTTTTTACACAGGGCCATGTAGGTTTGCATTTTTTTCCTTAATAATAAACACCTTAATTTAAAAACTGCATTTTGTGTTTACTTGTGTTATCTTTGTCTAATATTTAAATTTGTTTGATGATCTGAAACATTTAAGTGTGACAAACATACAAAAAAAATGAGAAATCAGGATGGGGCAAACACTTTTTCACACCACTGTAGCTGTGATTTTTTTTTGTCCGTGAATTAATGAATTAACTGCCAGGACTTTTTAGAAGTGGAGAAATGATGGCATAACGTGTTGATAAGAACTCATATTTTCAGCCAAAACGAAGGTCATACAACCGCTGAGATCACTGCGGAGGAAGCAGAGTCAACCATCTGTGAATTCCTGAGCAAGGTGTCTCTGTACTGCGTGTGCGTGTGTGTGTGACATAAGCAGGCCTGCGTGGATATGGCTAATAAGAGTGCTGTATAAAAAGAAAAAGCCAGACTTCTTTTTAAGGCGTGCACTCATGTAAACAAGTGTGTTTATAAATGAGGCGTCTGAACGTGGCTAACACGTATACCTGTTTCCCAGGAGTCGTTTCTCAGATCTGATCTGGCATGATCAAACAGTGACTCATTTTTTTTATCACATCATCAAAGAATAGACCCTTTAAGGCTGTGCTATGTGCATTCAGATTTAACGCTGGCGGAGATCTTAAACTGAAGAAATAACCCACATCCAAAAGCATGAAGTGTCAGAAAGTTTCTTAGGGAAACAGAAGCTTGTTATAAAAGGGCAGAACAACTCAGGTCTCCGTCAACACGAGGGGGGTGCGCCATATCACATTGTTCATGAACATACCAGTAGAAATTTTGATACCAGTGTAAAAATGAACATTGTGATATATGCATTACCATAGAAACAGCATGAACAAACAGCATGGGAAGACAGCAGCCACTCTGTGGTTGGAGTTACCTGATCCAGCTGTGGGGAAACATTTTGGACTTCAGACTGTTTCAGACTGCTGCCATGCATGAAAAAACAGCACAGCCACGTGGGTAGTCTCTGCACTGTTTTCTTCCACACATCAGCAGCATCACTGCAGTGCAAAGTTGGGGGTGTCCGGAGTTCTGTTTTCGGCCCCTCCAGCTTGAATTAATTCAGCCACCCAAAGGAAAAAACACATCCGTTCAGTGCAACAAGAGCCAAAAAGTCAAAAAGTGCTCTTAAGATGTGGCGGTTTATATAATTTGCTTGTAATATTTGATACAGTATTAAAATATATACAGCTCTGGAAAAAATAAGAGACCAAAGAGACCACTGCAAAATTATTACTTTATCTGGTTTTACTATTTTTGTATGTATGAGTAAAATGAACAACTTTGTTTTATTCTCCACCCTACTGAAAACAACTCACCCAAATTCCAAGTCAAAAAATATCCTCATTTACAGCATTTATTTACAGAAAATGACAAAAGGCCAAAACAACAAAAAAAGATGTGCTTTTATATCAGATAATGTAAAGAAAACAAGCTTAAAAATTCAGAAATCTGTATTTGTGTAATTGATTTTTATTCACAGCTTTCATGCCTCTTAGCATGCTTAAAGGATCACCTAATCAGTGCTTCCTGAAGTAGACTGAGGTGTCCAACAGACTGAATGGCTGACATACGGGGGGCTGAAAAGTTCATCGTGGTGAAATGTGACCAAATGTGGTTTATTTTTCAACCTCAGGGATCCAAGCGCTGCAACATCGATGGAAGAAGTGAGTGGACCCCAGGAGAGACTGTGACCCTGTTTACATGGTCATGAGTAAACCGATTATGATCAGCTTTTACCTGATTATCCAAACTGTCATGTAAACAGAGTAATCTGCTTGTCTTTATCGGTTACTTTATTTGCCCAATAAACCGTTTACTTGGTGCATGTAAACACCATAAGTGTTTTATTACCTTTATCGGTTTACTCCAGTAATCGGTTTACTCTGTTGAAAAATAAACCACATTTGGTCAAATTTGACCACTATGAACTTTTCAGCCCCCCATCATACTTGTAGACATGCTAATTACCTCGGCCATGAAGAGGAGGTAAGGTTTTCGCTGGCGTTGGTTGGCTGGTTGGTTTGTTTATCTGTTAGCAACATTACTCAAAAAGTTATGAACGGATTTTGATGAAATTTTCAGGAAAGGTGTGTAATGGCACGGGGAACAGATGATCAGATTTTGGTGATAATCTGAGAGTGCATACCTCCACCAAGGGCTTTGTTTGTATTTGCGCAGCAGGATTACACAAACACTACTGGATGGATTTGGATGAAGTTTTCACCAGAGGTGGTCCTTGGGCGACAGAGGAAGCCATTACATTTTGGTGATGATCTGAGGGTGCATACCTCAGCCAAGGCTCTTATCTTGGCAACTTGGCAACATCTCACCAACAGTGAGCTGTGTGGAGTTTGCATGTTCTTCCCGTGTTGCGTGGGTTTACTCCGGGATTTCTCCGGTTTCCTCCCGCATACCAAAAACATGTAGGTTTAGGGCGCTCGCGCACGCAGCGACCAGCAGCCGGTGGCTTGTCACCGGACTGCAAACCAAATCTACCTACGGGTACAAATAAGTAACAAAAAAAAAAATAAAAAATTAAAAATTAAAAAAAAAGGCAGCCTGCTTATACACGGACTGTGAAGAGGTGGACACAGGAGGCTGCTGATGCACTATAGGACTACTTTGAGACGACAGACGGGGTGTACTCTGTGAACCACATGGGGTGGACATAGACAATATGACCGACTGCATCACAGAATACATTAGATTCTGTGAAGACATGACCATGCCAGCTCAGACTGTACACTGCTTCTCCAACAACAGACCATGGGTCACCAGTGACCTGAAAGCACTTCTGAACAAAAAGAAGAGAGCTTTTAGGGCTGGACGCAAGGAGAAGCTGAGGGGAGTGCAGCATGAGCTGAGAGAGATGCTGAGGAGGTGCAAGGACAATTATAGGAGGAAGTTGGAAGAGAAACTCAGGGAAAACAACACTAAAGATGTGTGGGAGGGAATGAAACAAATAACTGGGTGCAAGGGGAGAGTCGGGCAGACAACTGAGAGCCAGGAGAGAGCTGAGGAACTGAATCTGTTTTTCAATAGATTCATCTCACAGTCTGTCACCCCCAAAACACAGCCAGGCCCCCACACACCTCTCCCCACCCACCCTCCTGTGCAGAACTTCTCTCCATCACCCCCTCCTCCTTGGGGGACACCAGGACCCTCCCTCACTTCACTGTGACTACAGACCAGGTTAAGAAACAACTGGAGAGACTCCATCAGCGGAAGGCGGAAGGCCCTGATGGCATCTCCGCCAGGATCCTGAGGACCTGTGCCAACCAGCTAGCTCCGGTACTGAAACACCTGTACAACCTGAGCCTGAGTCTGGAGAGAGTACCGGTGCTGTGGAAGACATCCTGCCTGGTTCCTGTCCCCAAGAAGTCACCTCAATCGGACCTGAACAACTATCGAGCAGTTGCCCTCACATCTCATGTGATGAAGGTCCTGCAGAGAGACTGGTCTTAGCCCACCTGAGGCCGCAGGTGAAGACGTGGCTGGACCCTCTGCAGTTTGCATATCAGCCACATTTAGGAGTTGAAAACACTGTCATCTACCTACTGCAACGAGCCCATCTGCACCTGGATGGCAGACTGTGAGGATCACTTTTTTTGATTTCTCCAGTGCCTTTAACACCATCCAGCCACTGCTGCTGGGTGAGAAGCTGCGGGTGATGGGGGCCAACAGCTCTGTGATCTCCTGGATTACTGACTACCTGACAGGCAGGCCACAGTTTGTCCAGCTGGGCAGTGTCTCGTCTGGAGTGGTCATTAGTGATACGGGAGCTCCACAGGGGACCATGCTCTCTCCTTTTCTTTTTACCTTATACACCACTGACTTTCAGTACAACACTGAGTCATGCCACCTGCAGAAATTCTCTGATGACTCAGCTGTTGTGGGGTGTATAAGAGGGGGAGAGGAGGGGGAGTACAGGGCACTGGTAGACAGATTTGTGGAGTGGACAGAGCAGAATCACATGAGGCTGAGCGTCAGCAAGACCAGAGAGATGGTGACTGACTTCAGGAAGAGGAAGACGCCTTCTCAGCCATTGCAGATTAGGGGGGGAGGATGTGGGAGTGGTTGAGGACTACAAATATCTGGGTGTCAGGATCAGCAGCAGGTTGGACTGGAGATTCAACACCAATCCATCAATCCACCAATCCACCATCCAACACCAATGCTGCGCACAAGAAGGGGATGAGCAGACTCTACTTCCTGAGGAAGCTGAGATCCTTCAATGTGTGCAGCAGGATGCTGGAGCTTTTCTACCAGACCGTTATCGCCAGCGCCATCTTCTTTGCTGCTGTCTGCTGGGGTAGCAGTATCGGGGCCAGAGACACCAACAGACTTGACAAGATTATCAAGAGGGCTGGCTCTGTAATTGGTCTCAGACCGGAGACCTTTGAGACAGTAGTGGAGAGGAGAACACTAAATAAACTGCAATCCATCACGGACAATCCTGATCACCCCCTCCACCACACACTAGATAGACAGCAAAGCACTTTCTCCAGTAGACTACTACAGCTTTGCTGTCGAACGGCCAGATACAGGAAATCTTCCCTGCCGCATGCAATTTCACTGTACAATAACTCACTATGATGTTGTATTCTGGTCATAGCTATGCTGCCACACTGCACCTTACAGACTAACTGGTACATCACATTTCACTCTGCTCCTGATAGTCCTTCTTTGTGCAATGGGATGATTCATGTGTTTTTATACGGGTCATCATATATTAAGCTATGATGTATATAGGTTTTGTAACGTGAAAATAAGATAAGATAAGATAAGATAAGCCTTTATTAGTCCCACAACGGGGAAATTCCAGGATTGCAACAGCACAGGGATAGCAACACTCAGAGCAACAATCAGAAGGCAAGAAAAAACAAGCAAGCAAGAGCAGCTAATATACATATGTACATATTACTATAAAATATATACTGTATATACACACACACACACACAGACACACAGTGCAGAGCATTGTAGCTGGATGGAATAAATATATGAATATATGAACACACAGTGCAGAGCATTGTAGCTAGATGGAATAAATATGTAAATATATAAACACCCACAGTATGGAGCATTGCAGCTAGGTGGAATAAATATGCAAGTATATAAACACACACAGTGCGGAGCAATGTAGCTAGATGGAATAATATGTAGATATATAAAAACACAGTGCGGAGCATTGTAGCTAGATGGAATAAATATATAGATATATAAATATAAACACACCCAGTGCAGAGCATTGTAGCTAGATGGAATAAATATGTAAATATATAAACACACACAGTGCAGAGCATTGTTGCTAGGTGGGATGAAACAGCATAACCGTCTATTTAGTTATCCTACATGGTATGATTATGTGCCCATACATATTCTCACCCTCCATAGCAACCGGTATGTTCCTAGTTGTATGCCGGAGAGGACCATTGTGTAAATATGGAATATTAATAAATAATAAATATGATCAGGTATGAATTATTTAATTTATATTGATGTATTGGAATCTGAGCTCAAATCTCATTTCATATACATCAGAAAAGTTAATAACACTCGTAAGGGGCACCAGCTTCTATCTTTAAGAAGCAATTTGATCTTTAATTTCACTTTATACCTGTTTGATCACTCAATAAATTAATCAATAATCAGTCTCAAAAATTTTCCGTGAATTCGATACCTGGGCTTGAAACAGACTCAGAATGAAATAAATTCCCAACAACTTCTCATTTTTAAATATTTATTAAACAAAATGATTAATAGACATTGAAATAATTTCATTAATCATAAAATCAATCTTGTAAATGATAGATTAACAATGTCAATATTTTCGGAACCAGGGTTAAACTGAGAAACGAATTTCTATCAGTTTGAGTTAACAGATTATTAAAAACAACGCAAATTTATGGAGAAAGTTTGCTAATTATGAAAAAGTCCTAAATTAATCTTAAGAAAATAAAAACGGAATTTTAATGAAAAGGAGAGTTATGTTAAGGGCTTCTTAATTTGCATCTGATTAGATATATAAATTAGTACCGAACCTCAGAAGTTAATTCAGCAGGGGGATTAAAGTTTTTGCAGCTCACGTGTCCTGGTGATGGCAGTTCTGTCGTCCTTCTTCAGCCCAAGACCTTGTGGATGTGAGGGAAATATCTGCCCGCAGATACTTCAAAGTCCACACAGTTCGACCTTTAAATTCAAGCGGTCGAAGGAGGCTGGATTCTGGGCTGTATGACCCAGAGTTGTAACTGGGTTAGATGACTTTTCTTCAGAGCGATGTGGGACAGCTGCGCGTTGATTTCTCAGCTGCGTCTTTCTTCAAGAGGTCTTCGGGGTTAATTAAAGATATCTGATCAGATTTCAAATTAGAAGAAAAAAAAACTTTCGGACTTTAGGTAAAATAGCTTCTGGTGGGTGCTTGGTCAAGAAAAGTATAAAAATAAAGTCAAGATTAAAGTTTACATTAAAATTAAACAAACGGCGGTTTTACAGAAAGTTTAACAAAAAGTGATAAATTAAGAATTGGAGTTTGACTCCGATTAAGAATTGAGCTCAAAGAAAAAGGAATTCCTAGGCATTTAAGAGAAGAAGAAAATACAAAGTTACATAAACAAATTATCTGCTGTGTTCAGAAAAGCGCCATGTGGTCCTTTGTTCTCCCTTGCTGTGTGTAGACAATGGAGGAGATCAGAAAAAAACGAGCAGCCGGGAAGAAATCCGGGGAGGAAAAGAGGGTCCGGAGCAGAAGAGCGACGAAAAGAGGGGAAAAAGGGCTGAAACAGAGTCTCTCTCTCTCCTTTTTATAAGCTCTGTTGAGTTTCGCGGGATTCTGGCCTGACCGGAGTCTCAGCCAATGAGCGTCCTTCGTGGGCGGGCTCGATGAACTTTTAGTCCAATGAACAAACAGTCTATTGTTCGGAGTCCTTTGGGGTGAAGAGCTGTCGTGCAGCGATTGGCTGTGGGAGTCACATGGTTTTAGAGGCAAACTTTGATACATGATATCAGTCCACAGGAATACACAGTTTTAAATACATTGGAATGTAGTTACACTCTTATGTATAACTAAACTAACCTTAGTGTATCTTATAAGCAGTGCTTCTGAATCAACATGCAGGAATAAACATTCATTTAACATTACCATGCATATATATATATAAAATCACAGATTAATGCATTTCACACATTATTGATTTTCCACATCAAAAACATCAGAGTCCATCTGCATTTTCATAGTTCTGAAAAGAATGAAGGTTTAGAATTGAGTTTGTAATAATGTACTTTAAAGTTGTTTAAATCCAGCGTTTTCACAGTTTAAGGAAATTAGCTGAGTGTGGATCTGTTGCATGTTTTATGGGGGCAATAAAAGTGCGGCAGGACATTGGGGAAATTCCTTAGGCTGGTTTTAACAAAAGGGGATTTCAGCTGTGGCCTGGGGGAAGAAAATCCATTTCTTTGCATTATTCCTGGATGAAACAAAAATGTCTTTAAGCAGAAAAATAATTGTTGCTGAGCCAAAGTGAGATGATGCTACAGTTTTATAGTCGCGTTGGTTTTACTTCCCATGGGTAATCCCTTTGTCATGTGTGTTTCTGTCATTTGGTTGTCTACTGTCATGCTGCTGTTACACTGTAATTTCCCAGTTTGGGATCAATAAAGTCCGTCCGTCCGTCCGTCCGTCCGTCTATCTATCTATCTATCTATCTATCTATCTATCAACAATTCTCCAAAACTAATGGACAGACTTTGATGCAGTTTTCACCAGAAGTGGCTCGAGACCTACACACAAACCCGTAACATTTTGGAGCTGCTCCATGGGGAACAGAAGGAGCCTTGGTGGAAGTATGCGCTCTCTGGGTGCTTTTCTAGTTTAGGAAAGATTTTGCAGTGGTCTCTAACTTTTTTTTCCAGAGCTGTATATTTGAAACCCTTTCTGAGCCAGTGTTTTATAAACTGAAGACACAAAAGGATTTTGTTTTGTTCTTACTAGTGATGTACTGCCAAACAGTCCTTGGACAGGGGTAATGTGGTAGGAGCTGTTTTTTCTAGATCTCAGAAAGGCTTTCGATACTGTAAACCACAGTTTGCTTTTATCCAAAATGGTATCTTTTAACTTCTCTCCAGATACATTAGAATGGTTTGCATCTTATCTCCAGAATAGAGAACAGTGTGTAAAAGTTCACCAGGATAAATCCTCATTTTTAAACAACCACATGGGTATCCCACAAGGGTCCATTCTTGGTCCTTTACTTTTCAGCATTTTTATTAATGACTTGCCACTACACTGCTCAGCTGCAACATGCCAACTTTATGCAGATGATGCAGTTATTTACACAGCCGCCAAGACTCCAGCACAGGCTGCAGATGTACTGTCTACAAGTATGGTTGATGTCCAAGAGTGGCTCCTCCAGAACCATCTATTGCTGAACCTTCAGTAAACAGTTTCAATGTGCTTTTCAATCAAAAAATGTAACCTGCAACGTTTTAAAGTTAATATACATGATCAAGACATCAGTTTAGTTACAGAATTCAAATACCTTGGCATTGTACTAGATCCTCAACTCAAATTTAATCTTCATATAAAGAAAATTTCAAAAACAGTAAAAAAAAATCTGAACTGCTTTAAATTAATTAGATATTACATACCTTACGAAGCAGCTGTACTGTATATGCATTCTATGGTTTTTTTCTCATATATCATACTGTTTGACAGTCTGGGCTCAAGCAGCCCCTTCCACAATAAGACATATAGGTTCATTATATAACCAAACTCTAAAAATCTTGGACAAAAAGCCCATTAGATGGCATCACTGTGATATTTTAAAAAAAATACAACCTATTGAGTTTTGAGAGTTTCATTGACCTCTGTTTTCTGAAATTAACTTTCAAATGTTTCCATAAATCAGCACCCGAGCCACTTGCTGGTTTCATCCAAAGACAGGACAGCAGCAGAGCCACCAGGAGTTCTGTTAACAATAACTGTAAAATATTCCACCGCAGAACCACATTTGGACAAACAGCTTTCTCTATAAAGGGCAGTCACATCTGGAACACAATGCCAAATGAAATTAAAATAATAACAGACTTTAAAACATTCACTAAAAAGGTTAAAAACTGGCTGAAAAATAAACAAGAATGTACCCATGTATGAAATGATTGTCTGCAGGGTGAGAGTGAATGAAGAGAAGGAATGAATGTGTTTGTTTATAGTGAGTGACGAAGGGAGGGAGGCCTGAAATAGGCAAATGTGAGTCAGGTTGTTATATTGTGTATTTATAATATTTATAATATTTATAATTGTGTATTTATAATGTATTTACAATCTTTTTGGCATTGATGTATGTGGTTATTGTGTATTCTGTTTTCATTTTTTTATCTTTTCCTTTTTACTTGTTTCTCCTTTCTAAAGCCCATCCAGGGACAAGAGTTGCAAATTAGCTAATAGCTATACACTCTTTGTGCAACACATCAGATTGATTGTCATTGATTAATTGTCTATGTTTATTGCACTGTCCCTGTCAAATAAACAAATAATCTAATCTAACTGATAGCTGCTTTTTTAATGCCAGATCTGATCAGATATTTTTAAATGAGGCTATCCGCCGATACTGATACTGATTCAGGCAGCTTGTGGCCTGAATAAATTCAGTGTGCTCCAGGGCTGCAACAATTACTTGAATAATTAGAATAATTCAATGACAAAAATTCCTCTATTCAAAATCTATGCTTGGACATGTCACTTAATTACTCACCTCACAATCACAGCCATCAGACAGATGGAAACTTCTCCTTAATCTTTTTGTTTAAAATTACTTCAGTGTGTTTTTATCTTCCAGAACTGCCACCCTGAACCTTTTAGACCTCTTCTATAAGCAAGAGCATCCACTGTCAGTCTACAAAAGGTTTATGAAGCGTTTAATATGCTGAACAGATGAAATCAGTTATTTGTCTTTAAGTCTTCCATTTCATTTATTTATTTTAATAATGGTTTTTATATGTAATGATATGTTTTATTTAGTTTCCAGCTATTTTTAATCTTAAAAAATGGTTGTTAACAACATCTTGTCTCTACATTTCACCTCTGACACGCAGACTGGCACAGATGGAGCCATACAGGATCCAAATGCTGTGGAGTAAGTGCAATTTTTACAGAATGTTGGGCAGTTTTAAGTGTTTTAATGGATCGTTATTTATTTATTTATTTATTGAAGATCCAGCCATTTTGCCTGGATCTAACCTGGCGCTGACACTACATATCAGATCAGATCATGTCGAGGTTTTGCTGAATATGTAGAAAGTAAATAAGACTGGTTTGTGAAACTCTCCTTTAAAAATGAAAAAAATGGGAAAAAAAAAAAAGGATTTCATGATATCGTCAAGAATATTGTTGTCAAGAAAATTCACAAAAATATTGTGACACTATTTTTGGCCATATTGCCAACCCCGACCCAACACACATGCTACTTAAAGAACACGTGTATATTAGTATATTATTGAGAAGTATCAGGTGTTTTTTGGGGGTAAAACTGTCTCCTCATAAACATGCAGCTACTGACTACATGACTACTGATGCATTCAAACAACAAATCTGTAACAGAGAGCCTTATAAAAGGCATGTATGATGCACTGTTTCCACATTTTGGCACACTTCCCAGATGTCTTAATGAAATATCTTCACATGCTTTCATCAAAGCACCTCAGTGTGTAATTATTGCAGTACCATTTTCAAACCGTCGTAAGAGGCTTCCTCAGAGAGACTTGTATCAGTTCATGTGTCTTTAAAGGCTCATGAATCCCAGTTCCCCTCACCCACCCTCTGTAGTCAATGCAATACGTTTGGTCGAAGCAAGGCAGGTGCCGTGTTGTGGCTAATGTTAGCTGTTCAGCTGTTAGCTCTGTTATCACCAGATGGGCTACTAAATCTCAAAGGTGATGAACAGACTGCCCTCACCTGGCTAGTAAAGGTAATATCGGGCCGATGTGCTAGCATATTATGGCCAAAATTTTACAAAGTAAGCCAGAATGGCACAAAATATTTTATAAACTTTTGATTACTGAACCAGGTGGGAATATGGATGTCTAGTGAGAGTAGTCAGAATATGTAGAAGAGAGCTATGCGTTAGGCAGAATCATCTATAGGCTTCTCCCGGCTCGTGCGATTTCTGAGGCAGTGGACAGCTGGACCTCGGTGAGGTAGTCAAGGGGGAAGTGGACCAATGTGATGACCCTTCAAGTCCAAAATATAACAAAATATTCCAGAATGATGCAAGCTATATTATCGACTGCAGATTAATGGCAAAGGCGAGAAGAGGGATTTTTTTAGGCCCTGAATGCAATACAAAGAAAATCACAATATAAACTGTGGCTGCCAAGATAACTCCATAGCACGATGTCACCACCATGGGGGGCATTTACAGGCTGTGCTGCCCAAATGGGTTACAGTGCCCCCACGTCAAAAAAAAAAAAAAAGCCTCAGAATAAGCCTCTGTTTTATTAATCAATGGATAACTATGAAAGTACAGTGATCCCTCACTTATCGCGGTTAATGGGTTCCAGAACCAACCGCGAAAAGTGAAAAACCGCGAAGTAGCGTCACCCCTAATGACGTCATCCATAAATAATACGTACGTTCATTCTCTCACTCTCTCTCTCTCATATGATACGTGTGTGTGTGTGTGTGTGTGTACGTGTACCTACATACGTAGATGTAAATAAAGTTTACATAAATATGTTTTTAGAACTCTTTTATTCTTATAACAAGATACGTAACTTAAGATGAAGATGATTTACTTCACAGGTTAATGAGAGCTTTACTGCTCCTCAGGTGACGCCTCATCGTCAGGTGCTAGAAGCGCAGGATCATCGAGGGCAGCTTCCGATAGAGCTGGAGAAGCTGCAGGAGGCGGCGTAGTGGCTCGAGGGGAAGACTATTTCGCACAAAATGGCACAAGAGAACAGCAAAAAGTTCCACGCTGCGAGACTACGTAACACGAGCGATAAAGAGCAATGAATGCGGTCTTCCTTCCCTTCATGGGCGCTTGGCAGGGAGAGGAGGTGGGTGAAACGTCTCGGCCAATCAGCTTGCGGGGTGAAACGTCTCGGCCAATCAGCTTGCGAGATTTCCGAGCCGAGCCAACACGAGAACAGCGAACAGAGAGGTGGATTTTTTGAGTTGTGCGGCTCTCCGTGTTGATACCTGATGGTCTAATGTAGTCTCCCTGCCTTCTGCTAGCGCCCGCCCATTATTTCTCAATTTTGAATTTTTGATGAATATTTTTGAAAAATCCGCGATGCACTGAGGGCGCGAAAGGTGAAGCGCGAAGTAGCGAGGGATCACTGTAAGTGAATCTAGGGCTGCAGGATTACGGCCAAAATGATAATCACAATTATTTTGATCAATATTGAAATCACGATTATTAATCAGTAATATTCATTAACTTTAGGAAAAACACAGGTTTCAATTACGTGTACTTTTTTAATGTTTTTTTTATTCATCCTGCTTACCAATTGCCAGATGAAGCCTGTGGCCAAAGCACTGGAGCCTCGTCCGTTTATTTCGAGAAGCTGCCTTGATGATGTTAGATCCACTGTCTGTTGTTATGCAGACTAGTCCCTCCTCCTGCAGCCTCCAAGATGATTGTGCTTCCCTCAGTCCATGAGCTATAGCTTCTCCTGTGTGATCTTGAGGGAAAAATGGCGTCTGCAAGCATCAAGTCTTCATTTTAAAATCTCCATCAATGTAGTGAATTGTAAGGGCCAGGTAGGGCTCCATTATTCTACTTGACCAAAGGTAGTCGTAGTTGCAAAGTACTCGACAGTTGTGATATCCATCTGTATTTTTCATACAATGCAGGTAATGCAACTTTGGAGAAATAATTGCGTGTGGTGATCATGTATTGCTTGTCCAGTGTCTTGGCCATGTTTCTGAAGCCTTCGTTGCTCATACAGTATTTATTGGACACATGTCTTTGACCAAATAAAGTGCGATTGCATCGGTTACTTTAGCGTGTCTTTGGGAGGCGGATGGATACGGTGAAGCTCTGTGCAGGGTTGATAATATGGCTGCCAGGGTCGGCGCCGGACACAGACTGTGATTTAGTGACGTGACATTAGCTTTAGCCTTCATGCATTTATCGTACTTGTGTTTTTTTCAGGTGGTTGAATAAGTTAGTTGTGTTGCCCTGTGGCGCAGACAACTCCATGGCACTCTTTGCATTAATTTCACTTGCCCTGAATCCAAAACATGTCCAGACAATGGATGATGAGCCTTTCGAGGCACTAGCTCCTCGCTTCCACATGTTGCTGTACTGCCACCTTCTGCTCCCATCAAGTTTGTATTTCACCATCACACCAGTCCGCTATTGAAAACTTAAGACTGCCTCTACAGGGTGCAGGTCTGCAGCTTAATGTTGCCCTAATGTTCGTTCGCCCCCTGGTGGTCAGCTGACTGTTGGTTGAGAAAATGCTTGATTTGATATGCAGCACAGCCCGCATTTTAAATGTTAATATCGCCGACGATCATGATAATTTAATCGTGGCAGCCAAAGTCATGATCACAATTAAAATTCGATTAATAATGCAGCCCTAAGTGAATGCAGTGTCAGATTACATTGCACCTCCCTTCCCCAACAACAGCTGGAAGTGAACGTGATCCAGGCTGCATGCAGCGCTTCAAGGTAATCCATGCCCTTAATTCACATTCGGATGTATGATGCCAGCCATGGCTTTTATGACTATTGTGCAACATGGTGAATCATTTTGGGTCTGCTTGAAATTATTTTGTTATAGTGGATGCATACTTGTGTGCCAACATTTAGGTTTATATATATATATATATATATATATATATATATATATATATATATATATATATATATATATATATATATATATATATATATATATACACATATATATATAATAGCAGAAGCAACTCCATCTTTGGTCATTTTAATTAATTTTGTTGAATTAAATGTAGTTTTATTCAGAATTTTATTTCTTCAAAATTGGAGTTGAACTCACTGTCTTCTTCTGGTTCTGCAAATTAACATTCAATTCAATTCAGCTTTATTTATATAGCGCCACATCACAACAGAAGTCATCTCATAGCGCTACAACATCCAAATACATGTGAAAATTTAGTTTTGCCACAAACTTTTCAAGGAAAAACATAATAAATTCATTATAAAATACAGATAAATTTAGAAGTAAAACCCAATGATTACAAAAATGTTATAAATTTAAAATGAAAAATGTCTATTTTTTTTTGAAAAATGTCGCAAATTCATGAGAATAAAGTCTCAAATGTACAAGAGTCCTAAATTTACAAGGGCAAAAACACTGGGCTGTATGTTAACCTTTTTAGCTCACAGCACTGTTGCTTCAGAGATTCATAGTCATGTAGCACAAGACAAAAACCTGTAGCACGATAAAAACATCTGTTACTTCTCTAAAACTGACTGCAAGTAAGGATAAGGACATTTACTTATATAGCACTTTTCTAGTCGCAAATGTGCTCTACGAGTACTAACCCTCTATTCTAAGGCTGGAAACCTCACATCAGTCACATCCGGGCCAAGTTAGCAAAATGTATAGGCATACTGGGGAAGACAAGACACATCTTGGACTATAAATCATTGGTCTTATTGTGCAATTCACTGTTTTTACCTTATCTTAACTACTGTGTAGAAGTCTGGGGAAACACCTACAAGACCAACCTACAGTCAATATGCACATTACAAAAAAGAGCTATAAGGATAATAAACAATGTAGGATATAGAGACCATACCAATTCGTTGTTTTTAAAGTCACATGTCATAAAGTTCATCAATTTAGTTAAATTTAAGACAGCACAAGTAATGTACAGGGCAATTAATAATCAAATCCCAACTAATATACAAAAAATATTTAAAAAAAAGAGACAATGATCATAATTTGAGAGGAGACTTAAACTTTACAAAACCCAAGATACGAACAACCAAGAAAAGTATGTGCATATCTGTCTGTGGGGTGGATTTGTGGAACAGTCTGGAGCTGGAACTGAAACTATGTACAAACAGAAATCAATTCAAAAAGAGGTATAAACACTATTTGCTGAAAGGATATATGTTAGAAGGGTAGTATTTATATGTACGATTCATTATGTTCAATCTGGGACATTATGGGACACTATGGAATGGTGGGTGGGACAGCACTGTGTATATCTGTGTTGTTTGAGGCTGGTTTTGATGTATGGACATCAATGTATGTTAGGATGGATGGGTGTTAATGTTAATATGTACAAAATACAGTTAATTGTTTACTTGGGGTCTTAAAGGTGGTAATTTGTATAAAATTCATATGGGTGTATTTATGGAAAAGAGGAGATGGAATTAATAAGTGTTCACTTCTTCCTTCTCCCTTTCGAACAGTGTATACTGTTACTTTATTGCAATTGTCATTTGTTTGTTTTTGTTATACTTTTTTTGTTCAAAATAAAGTATCTATCTAAGGCCCTATTAGAGACAGATATCTAGGAAAAATTTAGAATCGCCAACTAACCTAGCATGCATGTCTTTGGATTGTGGGAGGAAAGCAGTTCACCTGAAGTAAACCCACACAGCACAGGGAGAACATGCAAACTCCACACAGAAAGGTTCCTACCCCTGCCAGCCTGGGGATTCGAACCTGGAACCTTCTAGCTGATAGGCAACAGTGCTAACCACTGTAATGCTGTGCTGCCCTGTACCACTGAACAGATTCCCTAACCACCCTAACCACCTGATACCCTAACCACCTGAACAGATTCACCACACTTTACAAACTAACAGGCCAGGTTTGGCCCACAGGCTGTATTTTTAACACCCCTGGACTAAACCGTAAAAATAGCCTATGTTGCCCCATGGGCCTTCCGCTCTCTCCTTCGCACTCCTCCTCCAAAGACCAGCACAAAATCTGCTGTGGGCCCAGGCGAAGCCTGAAGAAACTTAAAAAATGTTTCTTTTATAAGAGCATTTTTTCAGTCACTCCCTTAGAGCCCACAGCAGCGCTGACCACCCCCTGCCTGCTGTGGAAGAGACCAGCCTGTCCTGTTGGCGAGGGGCAATTTATTCATCCCGGTCACCTCGCATATCCTCTGCTCCTCTTTTTTTCCATGACAGCCCCCACCGAAATAAAACATATCCCACTTTGTGTGGCACTAAAAGTGACACACAGACAAAAGTGCACCCTGCACACACAAACACTAAGTGTTTGTTCTTGTAAATATCAAAGTTATTCAGCGCCGATATGAAAAAAAATGTCAGGCGCATTTTGCAACCATTGAACTCTATAGATCTGTGTATTCCACTGATCTGCACTGAGTTTGACATGGGGTGACAAAATTTAAAGACTTATAAAAATGCCGGTGACTCTCAATAGCGGCCTGCATCACCAGCTTCTGTGCTGACTGACGCGATCTGAGGACATAGAACGATATGCGTCGTTATCTGCAGGAAATGAGACCCGCTTAAAGTCTGAAAAGGCTGTGGCTGTGAAAGGTTGTTGAGGTGTGAATTTATGCTAATGGACTCACGGCTGTGGCTCACAAATTGTAGTTTGAAAGCGGCAATACACACAAACAGCTGTTTCTCATTGCACCAGTGCTACTTCAGTTCGTTCATTCTTCGCATAGACCAATTTTTATGTCGCACATGCATCATATATGTTGGACTGTACAGTACTGAAATAATAAGGGAAAAAGTTGCAAATTTAAGTGAAAGACATCTCTCAAATTTACAAGTTTAAAAGTAGTAAATTTACAAGAAAACCGTCAAAAAAATTAGGAGATAAATCTTTCAAACTGTCAAGACTAAAATCATATCTCAATTACCTTTTTATTAAGTAGATACTTTCTTACTTTTACTCAACTATTTTTTGGGTCACTACTCTTACACTTGAGTAATTCATATTCTTAACACAAATTTTACTTCGCTACAGTTTCTGACTACCCAACTCTGATTGTATAATTTAAGTGTGTGTGAGTAAATGAGTATGATTAAGAAGATTGTAATTTCTCAGAGAAATAAAACTGTAGTGTTCTGGACAGGGCTGCAGCCCCTGTCCATGCTTTGTGTTCTAGGTTGACCCATTTATCATGTTTGGTATATATCCCCTCTGTGTTTGTACAGCCCCACCCATTCTATGCCCCCTGATGGCCTTGATGGTGCTCACCTGTTCTGTTTCGTTTCATTGCTCCCCTCTCTATATACTTGCTGCGCCCTTGTGTTAACACCTTGTTCTTTACCACACTGTTTGGATTTATTATTGTTTTTTTTCACTCCACGCTGTCTGGTTCATTGTTGTATTTAATTTCTGCCCATGTGCAGTGTTTATTTTCTGTTTCTGTGATAAATCCCGGTTTACCAGATTCACCTGGTGGGTGGGTCCTCTCCTTCTTTGCCCCAGAGGGGCAAACGCTCACATGACAGAAGGACACAACCAGTTATGGACCCAGTGGGCGAGTCTAGTATGAGCAGATCACTAGCATACCTGGACTCAGCAGGCAGAAGGAGGCTGGCAGCCGGAGGTCCCAGTGTGGATGAGCTTTGGGCAGCCCAGTTTATCCAGGACTTTGTCTCGGAAGCTCGCGCCTCCCACACTCCGGAGGAAGCCCTGGAGAGCCTGGACACCGTGACTGGGATAGTGGAGGTGCATCCCAGTCTGCAGAACTACCCCAAGTTGACAGGACTACTGGCCATTGTCTCCAACCTCTGTAGGGTATATCACGGGCTGGTGAGGAATTTAATTGAGACACCGGAGTTCATGCCGATGACGCAGCGTCTCCTGACTCCGGTCTCCTCCCCTCCTCGATTCACTGCAGCCCCGCGGAGCTCAGTTATGTCGGCCCCCAAGACTGTTGCTACGCCGGCTCACATGGCAACTGCAGTGCCGGCTTCCACATCTGCTGCGTGGGGGCCCATGCTCGCTGCCTTTACCACAGCTCCAGTGCCTGCCCCACAGCACCTCCTAGCTCCAGTGCCAGCTCCACGGCACCTCCTAGCTTCAGTACTTACTCCACAGCGCCTCCCTGCTCCAGTACCTGCTCCAGTACCAGCTCCGGCTGCTCATGCGTGTCACAGCTCCAGCCATCTCTGAGGTGCCCACAACAGCTCCAGCCATCCCCGAGGTGCGCACAACAGCTCCCGCTGTCCCTGAGGTGCACACAACGGCTCCCGCTGTCCCTAAGATGCATGCCACAGCTCCAGCTGTTCCTGAGGAACACGTTCCTGTTCTGCCCAAGGTGCATGCTCCGGTTCCTGTGGCTCATCCAGAGGTGGTCACCCCAGCAGCAGTGAACCAGGAGCTCAGACAAGTATTTTTCTTTACTTTTTTAACATCAATATTCGTTAAGTCTTGCCTGGCTCCTGGTGATTATGGTAACACCTCACTCATCCCCTGCTTTTCTTCCGTGTCCAAGGTGGCTGTGTCAGGGTAGGAGTCGCAGGAGGACCATGCTTCAACCGCCATCTCAGAAGTCGGTGGACCTCCATTCATCAGCCCAGAGGTTATGGCCTTCTTCTTCTTTGCCCCGGAGGGGCAGACGCTCAAATGACCAAACCTCCTTGGCCTAATTTATGTGTGGTTTTCTTACTCTTTTGAATAAGCACCGTCCTGTCCTGACATTTTCACAACAGCTAACTGGCCTCCACACACAGCAAACCACACACAATGTCCACCCATCTGACTTTTCAGCCTACAAAATGAGGTGGCTAACTGAGCTTCAGTCCGGTGGTTGCTAATGCTAACTCCACACTACCGGTTCAGATAGCTGCTACTCCTGTTTGCCAGGGATGTGGTACTGTTTTCCATCGTGCTGCATCAGAGAGGATAGTCTGCTAACCTCAGTTTATTAGGAGTAAGTAATGTTAACACCATGTCTAATTGTAAAATGCTAAATTATGATGCTAAGTTGTGCTAAGTGGAAACCGTCACACACCATCGTTTCTTTGGTTTAAATTACTGCTGAGTTTCTTAGTTTTGTATGAAAAAAAATTATTAAAGCTGCAAAAGTGCATGATGGTGGCACATACACACAAAATAAATAATAAATAAATTAAAATGGGCCGGAGGAGCAAGTTGGTTCTTAATGTAATTTATTTGATTTCTAATAATTTTAATTAGAACAGCACACCTACTGTGAAACATGGAGGGTCTCGGTTTTGTTTTTGTGCTGTTGTGCTGCATCTGGCAGGGAGAACCTTAAATCTGTACACAGCACAATGAAGTCTCAAGACTACCGAGGCATGCTGGAGAGAAACATACTGCCCAGTGTCAGGAAGCTCAGTCTCAGTCACAGGTGCCGGGTCCTCCAACAGGATCATAAGATAAGATAAGATAAGATAAGCCTTTATTAGTCCCACAACGGGGAAATTCCAGGATTGCAACAGCACAGGGATAGCAACACTCAGAGCAACAATCAGAAGGCAAGAAAAAAACAAGCAAGCAAGAGCAGCTAATATACATATGTACGTATTACTATAAAATATATATATATACACACACACACAGACGCACAGTGCAGAGCATTGTAGCTGGATGGAATAAATATATGAATATATGAACACACAGTGCAGAGCATTGTAGCTAGATGGAATAAATATGTAAATATATAAACACCCACAGTACGGAGCATTGCAGCTAGGTGGAATAAATATGCAAGTATATAAACACACACAGTGCGGAGCAATGTAGCTAGATGGAATAATATGTAGATATATAAATATATAAACACACCCAGTGCTGAGCATTGTAGCTAGATGGAATAAATATGTAAATATATAAACACCCACAGTACGGAGCATTGCAGCTAGGTGGAATAAATATGCAAGTATATAAACACACACAGTGCGGAGCAATGTAGCTAGATGGAATAAATATGTAAATATATAAACACACACAGTGCAGAGCATTGTTGCTAGATGGAATGAAACAGCATAACCGTCTACTTAGTTATCCTACATGGTATGATTATGTGCCCATACATATTCTCACCCTCCATAGCGACCGGTATGTTCCTGATCATGACCTGAAAAGTACAGCTAAAGCCACTAAAAAGATCTTAATCTGATTTAACATCTATGGAAAGATCTGCAAAGTGCAGTGTGGAGCTGCCACTCTTCAAACCTGAGGCAGCTTGAGCAGGAAGAGTGAGCCAAATACCTGGTGGCAAATTCAGACGTCTCATCCTGAAGTACAGAGATTGCTTGCTGGCAATGATTGCTTCAACGAAGGTGCCATAAAATATTAAATTGAAAATTACCATGTTTTTTTGTCCATGCGTTTTAATTTGTTTAATTATAAAAAATATTTACAGTAACTGAATCAGTAATAATCAAACTCAAAGTCTGATTTCTGTTAAATATTAGGTAAACAAGGGATGCCATTAAACTTTTGTCAGTTGCAAGTTGTTTCAGAGGTAGTTGTGGTTTTGTGGGGGGGTTGGAGGGGGGGGGGTTGTTATGTGGAAGGGTACCAACGAATTTGCGCATGTCTGCATGTATTGACATAATATGAAATTTATAAGTGACAGCTAACCTACCACATAGACAGCCTAAGTCACACCCCCTCTACTTCTGCATATGGGCCCTTCAGAAAAAATCTCCATCGACATGAATGGAAAGAGTGAAATTATCATCAATGTCACAGTTTTCAAAGAGTGCCTGGGGCGAAGTAATGAACAGTCCTCTGGATCACCTGCAGCTCTCAAAATATAATACATTTGTGTTGTTTTTCTCCTCTTTGGATGATTCTTTCATCGGTGACAAAACAGGAGGCGAGTTCTGAGAGAGGAACCGCCATGATCGTGTTTGGTGACATGTATAGTTTGAGACGGGGATGTAGACTATTAAGTGTTTTCAACAAAACTAAATATTCCTCTTTTACTAGAAAACAACCTACAACTTTAACTACGTGGAAAATTATGTTTTAAATTGACAAACATCCATGTGTAACTCGTGGCAAAATTTGATTGGGATCAAAAGATAATTTCTCTCATGCCATTCACTTCATATATGCAGAAGTAGAGGGGGTGTGACCTAGGCTCTCTATATGTCACTCTGGTTTTAGTGGAATTCATCATGCTCTCTAAGTCTTTTCTTATCACTGCAGTCTGCCAGCATAGCAGTGACGCGTGAGGGTGTTTCCTCTGCTTCTCTCACAGATGTGCTAAAAATGAAAATTAAAAATAGAACACGGGCAAGAACATCCTTCTAACTGAAGAAGTTGACTCACAGGCACGCTGCTCAGATGCAACATAGCATAACAGCTACAACACCAGAGTTCCACTTTCACCTAGTGCCTGAAACCAATACGCACATATGTAATATAGCATTAAGTTTTATGAATGTTCTGACTTAAATATACTGTGTAGCATCACATAAATACTAGCATTGATGTTAATTCAGATCACAGTGTTTCGGTGTATTTTTGGTATCAGTGTCAAATCCAATGCTTTGCATCTCACAGCATCTGATGTTCTTGCACTGTTTAAAATATCCTGTGATCTTAGATTCTAAAAAAAAAAAGGTGCAAAGTAATAAGGTAAACAGGATCTTTCAAGGGCTATAACAGAGGATCCTGTTCCTTGTTCCTGACAGCAGAATTTGCTTTCTATAGAGGAGATTCAAGGTCATCATACCTTACACAGCTGAAAAATGAACTCTTTAATATCTAAGAGCAGCTGCTGAGTAAGTGTCTCTAGTAATAGAGGATCGGCTTAGAGTCACAGTCTTCCACACAAAGTCTTATGGTGGAAACAATGCAAAGTCTTACCCAAATCCCAATCAGATGGAACTTTTAATCAAAAAACGTCAGTGACGAAGCTCGCATACTCCACGCATCCCTACAGGTGCATCTCAGTAAATTACAATGTCATCAAAAAGTTGATTTATTTCAGTTATTCAATACAAAAAATGAAACTCATATATAGATTCATTACACACAGAGTGATATATTTCAAGTGTTTATTTCTTTGAATTTTGATGGTTACAGCTTGTAACTAATGAAAACCCCAAATTCAGTTTCTCAAAAAATTTGAATATTGTGCAAAAGCTCAATATTGTAGACTAATGGTGTCACAATCTTATCAGCTAATTAACTCCAAACACCTGCAAAGGTTTCCTGAGCCTTTAAATGGTCTTTCAGTCTGGTTCAGTAGTCTACACAATCATGGAGAAGACCACTGACTTGAGAGTCGTCCAGAAGACCATCATTGACACCCTCCACAAGAAGGTTAAGCCACAAAGGGTCATTGCGAAAGAGACTGGCTGTTCACAGGGTGCTGTATCCAAGCGTATTAATGGAAAGTTGAGTGGAAGGAAACAGTGTGGCAGAAAAAGGTGCACAAGCAACAGGGATAACCGCAGCCTTGAGAAGATTGTGAAGCAAAACCCATTCAAGAATTTGGGGGAGAATCACAAGGAGTGGGCTGCAGCTGGAGTCAGTGCTTCAAGAGCCACCACACAGAGACATATCATCCAGGACATGGGATACAATTGTTGCATTCCTTGTGTCAAGCCACTCCTGAACCAGAGAGACAGTTCAGAAGCTTCTAACCTGGGCTAAGGAAAACCAGACTGGACTGTTGCTCAGTGATCCAAAGTCCTCTGGTCAGATGAGAGTAGATTTTGCATCTCATGTGGAAATCAAGGTCCCAGAGTCTGGAGGAAGACTGGAGAGGAACAGAATCTAAATTGCTTGAGGTCCAGTGTGAAGCTTCCACAATCAGTGATGATTTGGGGAGCATGTCATCTACTGGTGTTGATCCACTGTGTTTTACCAATTCCAAAGTCAGTGCAGCCATCTATCAGGAAATTTTAGAGCACTTCGTGTTTCCCTTTGTTGATAAGCTTTATGGAGATGCTAATTTCATTTTCCAGCAGGACTTGGCACCTGCCCACACTGCCAAAAGTACTAAAACCTGGTTTAATGACCATGGTATCACAGTGCTTGATTGGCCAGCAAATTCTCCTGACCTAAACCCCACAGAGAACCTATGGAATATTGTCAAGAGGAAAATGAAAGACACCAGACCCAAAAATGCTCATGAGCTGAAGGCCACTATCATAGCATCCTGGGCCTCCCTAACACCTCAGCAGTACCACAGGCTGATCACATCCATGCTACACTGCACTGATGCAGTAATTAATGCAAAAGGAGCTCTGGGCAAGTACTGAGTGTGTATACTGACTTACTTTTCAGTTGGCCACCATTTCTGTTAAAAATCCGTTTAAAAATTAATTTATGTCAAATTTTAATTTTTTGAGAAACTGAATTTGGGGTTTTCATTGGCTGTAAGCCATAATCATCAAAATTAAAATAAATAAACTCTTGGAATACACCATTCTGTGTAGCAAAGAATCTATATAGTATACAGTATGAGTCTCATTTTTTGAAGTGAATTACTGAATAAATGAACTTTTCAATGAAACCCTAATTTAGTGAGATGCACCTGTATATCAGAATTCTTCCTGAACATAGTGATGTATGCCCTCATCTGACACTAATATAAACCTGACATAGACTCAAAGGAATTAGTTTTTTTTTTTCAATAGAAAAATGATCATATTCAAGTCCTTTTAATTGTTGGTTAACCTTGCAGGTTTACCCCTCACTAGATTTATCTCAAAATCAAACTTGTCCAAGGTATTGTTGAATTAAAGCTTCCGTATAAATCTGAAGTCAATCCAATGAGAAATGTAGACGATACTGTGGATACAACATCGAATATCAAATGGACAGATGATCAAACGGACGAACAAACAGAGGGTTATACCCTCAGGGTATAAGCATGCTCATTCTGTACTCACGACAGAATTTCAGCTCAGAGCTCTCAACATGCTTAGACTCCCAGATTTTGGGAGAGGGTCTGTAACCATCTATCCATCCATCCATCTTCTACCGCTTTTCCGGAGGTCCAGGTCGCGGAGGACACAGTTTAAGCAGAGAAGCCCAGACTTCCCTCTCCCCAGCCACCTGCTCCAGCTCTTCAGAGAGGATACCAAGAGGTTCCCAGGCCAGCTGGGAGACGCAGTCTCTCCAGTGTGTCCTGGGTCTGGGTCCTGGCCTCCTCCCAGTGGGACATGCCGCGAAACACCTCAAGTGGGAGGCGTCCAGTAGACATCTTGATCAGATGCCCAAACCACCTCAACTGGCTCCTTTCGGTGTGGGCGAGCAGTGGTTCTACTCTGAGCTTCTCCCAGCTGACTGAGCTCCTCACCCTATCTCTAAGGGTGAGTCCAGCAATCCTACGGAGAAAGCGCATTTCAGCGGCTTGCATCCACGATCTAATTTTTTCGGTCATGACCCAAAGCTCATGACCATAGGTGAGGGTAGGAATGTAGATTGACCAGTAAATTGACAGATTTGCTTTAGAGCTCAGCTTCCTCTTCACCATGACAGACTGGTACAACATCTGCATCATTGCAAATGCTGCTCCGATCCGCCTGTCAATCTCTCGCTCCATTCTCCCCTCACTTGTGAATGAGACCCCGAGATACTTAACTCCTCCACTTGGGGCAGGAGCTTGTCCCCAACCCGGAGAGGAGAATCCACCTTTTTCCGGCTGAGGACCATGGACTCTGATTTGGAGGTGCTGATTCTCATCCCAGCCACTTCATACTCAGTAGCAAACCATCCCAGCAAGACCTGTAGGTCATTACTCAATGACACCCTCCGTTCCTTGGCTGCGCCTAGAAATCCTGTCCATAAAAATTATGAACAGGATCAGTGACAAAGGGCAGCCCTGGCGGAGTCGTACGCTCACTGTAAATAAGTTCGCCTGGGTGTTCAAAATACAAACCAAACTCTTGCAATGGTCATATAGGGACCAGACAGCTCGTAACAACAAGCCCGATACCCCACACTCCCACAGCACCCCCCACAAGAGACGACGGGGGATGGGGTTGAATGTTTTCTCCAAGTCCACAAAACACATGTGGACTCCTTGGGCAAACTCCTACCAACCCTCAAAGATTCTTGAGAGAGTAAAGGGCTGCACGGTGGGTGGGCTGCACGGTGGCGCAGTGGTTAGCACTGCGGCAGCACAGTTTACCCTTGGCCGGGGGATTGTGGAGATCGTGGGATCGTGGGTTCGATCCCAGCCCCCGACCAACAGTGATCTGTGTGGAGTTTGCATGTTCTCCCCGTGTTGCGTGGGTTTACTCCGGGATTTCTCCGGTTTCCTCCCACATGCCAAAAACATGCATGTTAGGTTAATTGGCTGTTCTAAATTGTCTCTAGATATCTGTTTCCTATAGGCCCTTAGAATAGAGGGTTAGTATTAATGAAAGCGCTTTGAGTGGTCTTTGTGACTAGAAAAGCGCTATATAAGTGTAGGTTAGTTAGTAGTTAGTTAGTTAGTAAAGAGCTGGTCCGTGTGCCACAGCCAGGCTGAAAACCACATTGCTCCTCCTGGATCCGAGGTTTGACCAGGGGTTGGACTCTCCTCTCCAATACCTTGGCAGAGACCTTCCCAGGGAGGCTGAGAAGTGTGATCCCCCTAATGCTGGAACACACCATCCAGTCCCCCCTTTTAAAGGTGAACTGAAACCACCTTTTTGCGCAAAAAGTAGAATAGCAGATTAATTCCTTATTACCTATTGTATTTTTCAACACATAAAAGAATTTTTTAGGCCGTGCAATGGCCAAGCTATAAGCCGATAAACTTTTGCCTCTGGCTGGCAGTGCCAAACAAACCAGAAGTAGTGCAGACGACGCTGCGTGACATCACGAGTGTGACCCTTATCAAAACAACAATGGCAGATGATAGCAGTTCCAGCAGTCAAGAACACCAGAGTTTTCAGAGTGAAGAGGCATTCAGGATCGGTGACGAGACAGAGGAGGATGCAGGAGTGTCAAGTGAACAGGAAGAGAGCGAGGGAGGCATCGAACCGTACAGATTTGATCCAGAATTTTCGGGGGATTCCAGCACCGACTCAGAGTCAGACCGCATCAGTGATGGGGAGGAGAGTCGCTTATTGAATACAGAATGGTGAGTCTTTACTTCTCTACTTTGCCATGTTTGGGGTGTCAGGATAAGGAAAATTAACAATAAAAAAGAAAGAAAAAAAAACATCAGCATTTTTCCAACTTATTATTTATACATAGGGCTAGGACTGTATAATAGCCTGGCCGTGTACACACTTGGCATTGAATAGACACATCTGTGGCGTAGGGTTAACACGTGTATTCAGGACAGGTTCCATGATCATGGGCTATGTATTACAATACTTCTACAGACTATAGTGGCAATACACATGAACAGAACTGGCCTCTGCATTTGACTGTGCTATTTATAAATAATATCTACAGTGATCCCTCACTTATCGTGTTTAATGGGGACCAGAACCGACCGTGAAAAGTGAAAAACCGTGAAGTAGCGTCACCCCCCCCCAAGGGCGTCACAAGCACTATTTTGCACAAAAAGGCACAAGAGAACAGCGAAAAGTGCCACTAAGCAACACGAGCGATAAAGAACAATGAATGCGGTCTTCCTTTGCTGGGTATGGGCGCTCGGCAGGGAGAGAAGCTGGGTAAAACGTCTCGGCCAATCAGCTTGCGAGATTCCCGAGCGGTGAAGAGGTGGGCGGAGAGGAGTGGAGCGGTGGTCAGAGAGGTGGATTTTGAGTTGTGCGGGCTCTCCGTGTTGATACCTGATGTTCTAATGTAGTCTCCCTGCCTTCTGCTAGCGCCCGAGCAACTTTCGTGCCATTTTTTCTCAATTTTGAATTTTTGATGAATATTTTTGAAAAATCCGCGATGCACTGAGGGCGCGAAAGGTGAAACGCGAAGTAGCGAGGGATCACTGTATATCTAGAAACGCATCGCTTCCCAGTCGCTTTTCCTCCCCCTTTCTTTTCTTTCATCGCCATGACAGCTTTCCTTGGCCACTGAACAGATCTTCCCAGGTGTTGGAAGTGTTTTGTAGTCGACTATCACGACAAAATGCACCAAAAACAA
This sequence comes from Pholidichthys leucotaenia, assembly GCA_020510985.1. Classification (NCBI taxonomy): domain Eukaryota; kingdom Metazoa; phylum Chordata; class Actinopteri; order Cichliformes; family Pholidichthyidae; genus Pholidichthys; species Pholidichthys leucotaenia. Next base: position 291,921,661 of record CM035836.1, on the reverse strand, counting down.
CCAGTGTCGACGTGCTCGCAATGGTAAACATGAGGACTGGGTCACATTTGTGACGTCACGCGGAACTCCGGCTGCACTTCTGGATAATCGGCAGATTCGTAGGATTTTTCAGGGCGGGAAATTCAAAATCGCGATTTTCTCCAAGATTCCGGGATTGGTGGAGGGGGTGCCAATGATAAATTATCTTTATAATTGTATGTACTATCACCCAGTGCCGTTCAATGCCGTTCACTTCAGTTCACCTTTAAAAAGAGGAACCACCACCCCAGTTTGCCATGCCAGCGGCACTGTCCCGGAACCTCCACGCAATGTTGCAGAGGCATGTCAACCGTGACAGCACTACAGTATCCAGGGCCTTGAGGTACTCAGGGCAAATCTCAGCCACCCCCGGGGGCCCGGCCCCCAAAGAGTTTTTTAACCACTTTGGCGAGCTCAGCCCCTGTGCTGTCCAGCTTGAGGACAGTCATCCCCCTGTCCTCAAGCTCTGCTTCCTCTGTGGAAGGCGTGTCAGTGGAGTTGAGGAGATCATTGAAAAATTCCTTCCACCACTCGACAATGTCCCCAGTAGAAGTCAGAAGCACCCCATCCGCACCATACACAGTATGGACAGGGAGCTGCTTCCCCTTGGAGAATAGGGGTGGGCAATATGGCCTAAAAATGATATCACGATATTTCTGTGAGTTTTCACGATAGTAATATTTTTCACGGTGTTAGAGAGTACAGTTCTTTCTTTTAAATTTATGCAAAAAAGACAGTTTCACAGGCCAGCGTTATTTATCTTCAACATATCCAGGAAAAACAAAGCAAAAACTCTTATTTCTCCAGTTTGTAAACAGCAGCTCAGATTTAACCATTACATCTTAACTGCACACAGATGTATGCTGAATCACTTTACCTGCATTACTCTTGTTGCACAGACCTGTCCTGGAGCTTTTTGGCTCTCATTGTACTGAATTGATTTTTTTTTCTCTCTTTCTCTTTGGGTGGTTGAATAAAATCAAGATGAAGCAGCCAAAACGGAAGAAAAGTACAATTACAGCCCCTTCAAGTGGCACACTGTCTGATGGTAATACCACTCCAGCGGTGTTGTTGACACGCAAAAAAACTGCAGGCAGATTATCCACATTGCTGCACCATTTTTTTTTAACATGACAGCAGTCTGAAACAGAAAGTGAAACAAATATTTCCACTCCACCGGATGTAGATGGTCTTACGTCAGAGCTGCAGCTTCCCGCGCTGTTTGCTTTGTAGTTTCTATGCTAATGCGTAACTTCCATCTGCAGTGTAACGGTGTTACATTGCCAAACAGCAGACCCCAAATATCGTGATGTTCATTTTTACATTGGTATCAAAATTTATACTGGTATTATCGTGAACGATACGATACAGCACACCCCTAGTGGAGAACATGGCCCATTCAGATGCCATGTTTCCAGACTCCCTCAGAATGTGGTCAAAGTTCTTCCAGAGGTGGGAGTTGAAGAACTCTCAGACAGGGGCCTCAGCCAGACATTCCCAGCACACCCTCACTATACGTTTAGGTCTACCGAGTCTAAGTGGCGTCCAGCCCTGCATCAGATCTAACTCACCACCAGGTGGTGATTAGTTGACAGCTCTGCACCTCTCTTTACCCGAGTCCAAGACATACGGTCGCAGGTCTGATGACATGATAGCAAAATCGATCATCGACCTGTGACCTAGGTTGTCCTGGTGCCAGGTACACATATGGACACGCTTATGCTTGAACATGGTGTTCATTATGGACAAACTGTGGTTGGCACAGAAATCCAATAACTGAAGATCGGGGCGACCGTTCCTCCCAACCACACCACTCCAGGTTTCACTGTCGTTGCCCACATGCACACCGAAGTCCCCCAGTAGAACAATGGAGTCTCCAAGAGGAGCACTCTCCGGTACCCCAGTCAAAGATTCCACAAAGGGTGGGTATTCTGAACATCATTTGATGCATAGGCACAAATGATGGTCAGGACCCATTTCCCAACCCAAGGGCATAGGGAAACTACCCTTTTGTCCAGCAGGGAGAACTCCAATGTTGAGGCAGCAAGACGGGGAGATACGAGAATATCCACCCCTGCTCATTGCCTCTCGCCTGGAGCAACTCCAGAGTAGGCCAAGCTCCAGCCGCTCTCCAGGAAACTGGTTCCAGAACTGGAGCTGTGCGTTGAGGTGAGCCCAACTACATATATCAAAGCAGGTATCTCTCAACCTCATGCCCCAGCTCAAGCTCCTTCCCCACTAGACGGGTGACGTCCCCTGTCCCTAAAGCAAGTTTTGAAAGCTGGGGATCAGACCGCCAAGGTCTCTGCCGCCGACCGTCACCTGATCCGCATTGCACCGGACCCCCATGGTCCCTCCTGCAAGTGGTTAGCCCACTGGAGGGGGGACTTATGTAACTCCTTTGGGCATACAGTATCTCCTCATTGTATTTTTTTTTTGTTTGTTTATTCCAAGTCTTTCAGCTCAGACTCAAGCTCCATTCTTTTCAGCTCCACTCATGCTCACACTTCCCTGTTGATCCAATGCCTCTGGGTGTGTCTCTTTGGAGACAGTGAGACATTTTAATTAATTTAAATGAAAATAATAGCTCTTTTTATCATTCAATGATAATTTCCTTTGTCTCATTTGAAAATTGTTGCACTCCAATGAACTGTGTATATATTACATGTGTCATGATACACTGTGTCATGATACAGTCTGTGTCATGATACAGTCTTGATGTTTGTTCAGATAAGTCAATAACTCAAAAGGATAAATCAATAAATGCAAGAAATATGGCCTGTTAACCAAAGACTTGATTGTACCGCTTACCATCTTTAAATCTGGGCTTTACTCTTTCTAGCTATTGGGGCCGTAATGATGAGTTTTTTGATGATTTGATGATTAGTTCTTTCGGCTGCTCCCTTTAGGGGTCACCACAGCAGATCATCTGCCTCCATCTCACCCTATCCTTTGCATCTTTCTCTGTAACACCAACCCTCTCCATGTCCTCCTTCACTACATCCATGAATCTTCTCTGTAGTCTTTTTCTTTTCCTCCTGCCTGGCAGCTCCACCATCAACTTCCTTTGTCTAATACAGCCACTATCCCTCCTTTGCAAATGTGTTCTTAACCTGACTTCAATAACTTTCCTATATCTTCATCGTGTGGCTGATCAACTTTATGCTGCTGTAGTTACTACAGCTCTGAGAATCACACTTGTTCTTGAAAACTGGTTCCACAACACTTGTTCACCACTCCTTTAACACTCTCAAAGATTGTGTTAAACAATCTGGTTAAAAAGTCTACTGCTATCTCTCCTAAACATCTCCATACCTTTGCAGGTATATCTGTAGCATCATGTCCACATCTTAAGTTATTTCAGTTCGTCTTTTCAGTTTCATTGTTTTATTATTCTGTTCTCTAGTGTTACTCTGTTGATTTCTGGTTTCATTCCTTATCGTTGCTTATGAGTATTTTATTATGAAGTACTTCCAGTTTTGCTTCCTTGTAGTTTTATTGTCTTCGGGTTTTGTTTCCTGCTCATGCTAATGATTTGTCTTTTACTTACTTGTGTTAATTTAGCCCAGCTGTTCATCATTTTGTAATTACTAGTGCATTACCCATAGAACACAAGTATTCCTGTCTGAAACGGGTATCCCGATGAGGCTTTCCAGGCCCAAATGTGGGCTTTGTTTGAAAGTGGAATACAAAGAGGTGTAGGCTATATGTCGGCAATCACATGTTAGATTTTGACAAATATAAAAGGAAGTAAATGGCACTAAGATGTATTTGATTTTGTTAATATTAATTACAGAATACCTAAATACTGAAAATGAATGGGGCATCCAATATTAGCGACTGTTTCAAATCCCTTGTTTATTTGTTTGTCAGATCACTTATTTGTGATCTTTTATCACTTACATTCACGATAATAGTGTATCTTGCACTCTTCGGGAATGGGAGTTGTTCAGTTATCATTATAATTATTTTAGTCTAGTTTCTGTCACTGTTCAGTGATGGAGTTCAGTGTAATATTGAATTTCTTCTGTGTATCGTCAATAAACTCATGCAGTAATATAACAGGACACATTTACAAATCTTTGAGAGCCATTGGCTGCTGCTTTACCCGTGTACCTGCCAAGGACTATGATCCACCGGGTCAGCTGCTGCTTCCCTGCCAGCACCCCCCCCCACCACCACCACCACCTTGTTTTCTTCATGCCAAATTATCCATTAGACCTACGCAATCAGGGAAACTTTATGTTATAATTTTTTAAGCATTAAACTTTAAGTCCATCTTTTGCCGCTATTTGCATTACGGGTAGCATTGCTGTACATAGACTGCTGTTGCTGTTTTTCCAGCCTTATTCCTATTGTTTTTTGTATTGCGCACACCACTTAAGAGAGAGAGAAATGCCATTTCAATTCTCCTGTATGTCCTGTACGTATATCAGCTGTTCTGATAGATATGCAGGTTGATCTGTCAGACCCGGTCTGCTGATGCTCCGCCCTGTCTGCTCACACACCTCATTCTCCACATATGGCAAATCATCCTTAAGATCTATGCAATCACAGCAACTTTATGATATAAGCTTTTACGCATTAAAGCTTCAGTATTATCTTTTTCTAGTCAAATTTGTCCGTTTGCATTTCTTTGTTTTCTCCAAGGAACACTGTGGTGACTGACAGGTCGTGATGCTGTGTGTTATCCAATCAGCCCGGTCATGATGCCACGTATTGTCCAACCAGAACGGAGTCAATTCAAAACCCCGCCCACACTTCTTGAAGCCAGGGTATAAAAAGAGACAGAGCGGTGGCTAAAACTTTTGATAAAAAATTACATATTTTAACTGAGCAACTCCATACTCGGGGATGCACACCCTCATAACCTCAGGAAACCATGTACAACACCTTAGATCAGTCTGAGGAACAGTTCAAGAGATATGCGTGGAACAGACAGACAGATAGACAAAAAGACAGACACACAGACAGAGACTTCATGAATTTATAGATTAGTTACTTATTTAAGCCGCCGCCATTTACATTATGGCATGGCAGTCTAAAAGTGGTCATCATCTGTCAGTCTAGGACGTTTCAGATTATACATCATCACCTATAAGTTTTTATCCTGCCCATGCTTGCTTTTTGTTGTCACGGTACTTGTGCAGTGTTTATTTTGTAATAAAACTTTTTAAACTGTGCTTCTGCGCCTGCATCTTTCATAATGCCCTGCAAGGCCAGCTAGAACAATATCATCTGGGCTAAGTGCCTTTCCACTTTTCATTCTTTTCATAGCTGCCCTCACTTCTGCTTTGCTAATCCCCGTAACTTCCTGATTCATCATCTTTCCTTTATTCATCTTTCTCTCTCTCATTTTTTTTAATTCATCAGCTCCATCAAAGTACTCCATCCACCTTCTCAACACACTCTCTTCACTTGTTAGTACATTACCCTCTCTGTTCTTAATCAACCTAACCAACTGATTGCCAATAAATACAAGTCATTTTCTACTTCCTTAGTGTCCAGCTTCTCATACAATTAATGATATGCCCTTTCCTTTGCCACCTCTCTCTGCCATATACCTAGACTCCAAGTACTTCTGTCTAGTGTCTTCATCTCCCTATCACACTTTTTCTTTGCAACCTCTTCTGTTGAATACTTTCCTATATCTCTCCATTCCACCACCAAGTCTCCTTGTCTTCTTTGCTCCACATACATTTCTAGTCATTTTCATCACTACTTTTGTTGTGTTTTCCCTGTCCTCTGGCAATTCTTCCCTACTACTCAAAGTCTGTATCAGAGTTCCTGAACTCTGTGCGACCTTCTTCCTTCTGTAACTTCCCCCATTTAATCCTTGGCTCTGCCTTCACTCTGCTCTCCTTCTTGTTTTCTAAAGTCACCCTCCAGGCTACCATGCAATGCTGCATGGCTACATTCTCCACTGACACCACCTTGCAATCTCCTATGTGTTTCAGATCGCTCCTTCTGCATAAGATGTGAACCTTCCTCCAGTCTTGTATGTCATTCTATGCTCCTCTCTCTTTTTGATATATGTGTTCACTACAGCCACTTCTGTCCTTTTAGTAAAATCCAAAACCATCTGTCCTTCCTCATTCCTCCCCTTAAGACAATACCTACCCAGCACCTCCTCATTACCTCAGTTCCCTTCACCTACATGTCCATTAAAGTCTGTTCTAGTCACTGTTCTCTCCCCCCTGGGAACACTCTACCACTTCATCCATCTTACACCAGAATTCCTCTCGCTCTTCTATCTGACATCCAACTTGTGGGGCATACACGCTAACAACAGTCAACATGACACCACCATTTTCTCACTTCAAACTCATGATCCTGTCTGACTCCCTCGTGACCTCCTGGGCATTCTTCACATACTCATCCTTCAAGATTGCCCCTACTCTATTTCTTTTCCCATCTACACCATGGGAGAACAGTTCTGAATCCACCTCAAGTGCTCCTGGCCTTGCTTCCATTCCATCTGTTTTCTTTTGTTTTTTGTACACATGATATATCTACCTTATGTCTCACCAGTCATCTCTCTCCCTTAATGATGACATGAATCCTTAAAATTAATCAGTGTGGAATTTTAATGTCAACACGTCCTATTATTTTATGTTAAAGTTTATGGGCATGCTGCAGAAATGTTCTGTTGTAACTGCAATGCACTCCCAGAACTGTTGAGGGCATTAGTGCTTGTCTGCCATGACTGCAATCTGTTCTAGTGAAGAAAACATAGAAGGCCTGACATTGAATTAGAGAAAAAGTTATGGAAAACAAGAGGGAAATGAGCAAGACTGAAGCTTTCCAAAGTGTGGGAGCATTTTTTCCCAAAAATAAACAAATGAAACAAGTTAAATGCAGACTCTTTAAGACAGAGTTGTCATATCATGGCAGAACTACAACAGTGGCAATGTCTACTCTGCCTGGGTAAGTTAGTACTTTTTACTTTCAATGCCTGACTCTCACAGGCTTTTGAAAACTTAATACACTATTAGTATGTGCTGTTTATATTAGCAAAACAAAACAAAAAAACAGGTTCTTGTAGGTTCTATGTATGCAAGATTTGCATTTCATGCTTATAAATGCCTTTGTCAGCCAGCCAGCGCTAAGCTCACTTTCTGCTTGGCTGTTCTCTGAACAGTTGTTTCCAGACAAAAGACATAGCACCTTGCCCAGCTTTTATGCCATGGCAACGGGAACAATTAAGTGATCAGGCAGTTTCCCCCTGCTGTCTACAAAAGGCTGCTGTCATGTCATTCATGAATGAGCAGAGAAATAAAGAGGTAAAATGTGTAATTGATCTGTTTATAATAAATGTTCAGCTCACTTCTTGGTGTGTGGCAGGCTTTCACCCTGACCACAAACTATCTAGTCATGCAGCATCATGATCCTCCCCATTGACAAACACTTCAAATACACGCAACTTCTGTCCAAAACACACAGCAGCAGCACTGCACAACAAACAGATATACTGAGAAGTTTAATTAATCCAAGTCTCTGTTCTCTTCTTCCACTTGGCAATGCATTATAACGACACCTACTATCACACCTATAACTACTGATCAGTTGACTAATCGGATCATAAATTGCACATACAACATATTAGGTTGTCAGCTTTTAAGTTGTTCTTAACGTTGTTTTAAGTATGTGCTAATTATCAGTAAAAGAAAAAAAAAATACTTTCATCAAACACACGTCATTTACTCAACTCAAATTTGCTGCTCATTAGACTGCATCTAACAGTTATTATATTGTTACTCACACACGATTTAGGCTGCTCACTATTAAGGGTCACCACTGGAGCTCATGGGCATATTTGATTTAGCAAGGATTTTATGTCAGATGCCCTTCCTGATGTAACCCTCCACATTTACCTGGGCTTGGGACCAGTACAAGGAGTGCATTGGTTTTGTACTTCCCCCTGTGGCTGGGTAACCACACTTTCTTTGTCCTATTCTGTTTAAGATGAGCACCAACTAGAAGGCAGAAAGCACCATTTTTCTGGTCTCTGGTATGACCCGGCTGGGCTTGAACCAACAACCTCCCAGCTATGGGGCGAATGCTCTACCACCACTCCAGTTGGCTATTGCATTGATACTGATAAATACTATTTTTTCATTAGTAAACTAATTTAAAAAAAATACTTTAAAAACAATCAAAACTATCCATTACAACATCCCATATCTCAGTGTGACATCAAATATTGTTGTTTCTCCACCAAGTAGTACAAAACCAAATATTATTCATCTCATAATGATAAAATCTAAAAATTGGCAAATTTTCATATTTGAGACCTTAAAGCAATAATATTTTATTTTTTTTAACTGGAAACAGGCAATTAGCTGATTATCAAATTGTCATCCATTTTTGTGGCATAAAAAAGACCAGAATTAAATTAACTTTACACAGGTTACTGATGCCATTCTGCTTATACTCTTATTACCACAATGCACATAGTTTAGCTCTTTATTCTTGTTCAGTGGGAGACACCTAGTCTGTTTGGAAATTGAACAAGCGCACTAAAGTCAGGCTGAATGTCTGAGGAGGATCTACAGAGGACGGGGGACCATCAGTCGGAGCGCATCTGTATTTGAATTAAAAAGTGTTTAAAAAAAAGTCTCAAATTTATATGAAAAAAAATCAAATTTACATTTAAAAAAAGTCAGAAATTTACTAGAAAGAAAACTGTTATTTGTGGGGAAAAAATATAAAATTTATGGAGAAACGCTACATGTGTGGCTGCCAAATCGGTACCCGGAACACGATTGGTACCCAGCATCAAAGACAGAATATTGTTTAAAAATTATTAATTTGTACATTGAAGATGTGACCAAGTACTTAATAAAAATGTGTAAGCTATTCACAACCATATCCATTCAGTTGTAAATTAAATACATTTGTTACGGTGTAAAGGTGTTACGCATGTGTGCACATCGAGTGAAGTACTTTTGCGCATGACAGATGCCGATCATGTTCCGGGTGCTGATGTGGCAGCCACAGGCACCAAATGTTTCAATTATAACTGCTCCTCTTCCGTGTTTCTGCTTCGTATCCTGTTTTATGTCAGCCAACAGTCAACAGCGCCACCAAATTCTAAAGGCCAGTTTGTCATAACAACATAAATGGTTTCTTCTACAGCCAGCTGCATGTTTTGTCCTTTCAGAGCTACTGTAGAAACGTGGCGGTGCAGAATGGCAGACTCCATAATGGGGCCAGCTCCATGTAGACATAAACGACTTATTCTAAGGTAACAAAAATCAAACAGTTTTTTTCTAAAAGACTACACACTATAAAAACATGTTTATACATGATTATCTTAATTTTGGATAAAAGATCATCCAACATTATACACAGTGTACCTATAAAGTTTGGCTTATATTGTGATGTTAACAGGCCCTGCTCTTGGCATAGGCCATATAGGCAGTTGCCTGGGGCACCACCTGCTGGAGGACATACTGCTGCAAGCCCTAATTTTTTTTTTATAAATACAATAAAATTGTAACAGTCAGACGCACTGTGCCAAAAGGCAAGGCAGGCAAATGCTTGGAGCCCCAGCCTGGCCAGCAGGCAGCCCCCGAGGGCTGACCAGCATTGAATCACTATAGCAGTGACAATGTGAAGAGTTTGCAGTAAGCGTGATAGGCCCCATGGTCGCTCATTTTAATGTCTCATTAAATGTAATCTACTTTCCAAATGTCCACATAGTATGACAGCGATACTCCAGAAAACTGATTTGAACACCCAAAATTAAATAAAATGAGGAGTTACGGACTCAAACACTGTCCGAGTGGAACATTTTTCCACGTTTTAAGTTCCACTATAACAGCAAGTAGTACTATATTCAAACTGTTTTTTAAATTCATTAATTGGAGTATTGTAATTAATTACATTAATGCATTTATATTCCCAGCACTACATCAACTATTATTAACTACTTCCACAAAAAAAAAAAAAAGTCTAATGCCACTCAAAACAGTTCATTGAGGAATTGAGTGGGAAATGAGGCCCTTCTGGCAACTGGCCCTGAAATGATAATCAGCAGACTGATAAGCTTAGGGACAGACCTATTTTCTATACAAGCGCTCCCTAACACAGCAGGGAGAAGTGGCCCTGGCTGAGGTATGAATGCAGCCATTTAGGCGTGTCATGGCAAAGCTTTGTGGCGGTTATATGGTTGTCAGCCTAAGTTTCTGTCTCACTCACATATACACACACACTGGCCAAGCCTCATTAAGCATCTTCCCAAGCTCCTCGTTTTTGGCCCTAATTAGAGGAACCAATGGTTCCTCAGGATCTGGTCAACCTCCAAGTCACTCCAAAGAAAAGATATCCTCCCCGCAGTCCTGTTGAAAGGCCATTAGGAATTTTCAGGACAATGAATGCTGGCACGGTTCACCTTTAAAGTGCCTGTGCGACGAGCCTGCCAGGGCTGACTGATTGCTCCTCCAAAAACGTGATCAGTGGCCGCGAAAAAAGTGATCTCCAAGCCAGCAGAAAAGCACCGCCTGAACTCGCCTTTAATACATCTTCTCTCTGTCTCCTCGTCACCCGTCTATTCATCTCTCCGCTCAATGGCTCACTCTGTCTCGCCTCCCAACTGTCTCCTCTGATGCCACAAATGCAGATATGAGGTTCTCTGATAGCACATGGCCTTGGACACAGTGGCCCTGTTTGAGAGGGGGAGCGGTCAGGGGATGAGAGAACGGAGCGAAGGGGGTATTTTCTGGGGCTGCAGGAGGATGTAAGAAGCGGAAACAAAGGATATGTTGACTTAAAAAAAACCACGCATGAGTGCCTCTGAAAGTCCTGCCGTTGTGCTGCTGAACCATCTCATCCCTGTGACTCGGAGCCACTCGCCTCCCAGGGTCACTACGGCTGAGTCTATTCCTGTTATCTGCTCCGTTTGCCGCTTACGGAACAGTTGACTGTTAACACCGATACGTCAGAGGAGGGGTGCGATGAAGCGGTCAACGTAAGTTCGGTAATTATTCTCATTTGTACTCCTACAAATTCCCCTAGCCCTTCAACTACCCCCAACTGGGACACCCCTTCAGGGCTGCTTTACGTCATTAGTAGTCGCTGATGGATTTAACCTAAATGAACGCTCTGTTTTCACCAGGAAAAAAGAAAACTGATTTTTTCAAAAAAGGCTCATCTTAATGTCTCAAATTTACATGAACAAGTGCGATCAGTAGAAAAAGTCAAAACTCACTAGAAAGGAAGCTACAAATTCAGAGAGAATACAATTAATTTTATGCAGGAAAATTACAAGAGAGTTGCAGTTTTTAAAAAAGTACAAGATAAAAAAAGAAAAAAATTCGGAGCGGTCTGATCTCACCCAGTCTGAGAGACTAGACCATAAAAAATATATATTTAGAGGGTTTCCTTCCATGAAATAGCTGCATCTCGCAACAGCATGTGATAACAGGTAAATCGAAATCATAGACAAATGCTAGTTCACCTCAGAAGAAGCTTCATTTGTAATTTACAACCAGGGGCAGGCGATATGACTTAAAATGATATGATGTTGCAGATTTTCACAATAATAATTTTTTTTGTTTTTAATTTATTAAGAACAGTTTCACAGGCGAGCGCTGTTTACCTTCAACATATTTAGTAGCAACAAACCAAAAACTCACTTATTTCTCCTGTTTATAAACAGCAGCTCAGACTGGGCCAGTGGTGGCCTAATGGTCAGGGATGTAAACTGGTGACCGGAGGGTCGCCCGTTCAATTCAATTCAATTCAACTTTTATTTATATAGCACCATTTCACAACAACAGTCATCTCATAGCACTTTCAACTGTAGGGGAAACCCCCACAATTGCAGAAAGACCCCAGCAATCAGGCGATCCCCTGTAAGCAAGAACTTGGCGACATTGGAGAGGAAAAACTCCCCTTTACCAGGAAGAAACCTCCAGCAGAACCAGGCTGAGGGAGGGGCAGTCATCTGCTGCGACTGGCTGGGGGATGAGGGGATAGAGAAGAAGAAAAGAACAGACATGTAGCGAGCAAACAGCACTACAGGGACTCAATCTATGGGAGAGAACAAACAGATGTTAATGACCAGCAAAAATATTTCATTGAGAGTGAAGAAAGGCGTGAAGCCCAGTGCATTGTTGGAGGTCCCCCGGCTGTCTAAACCTATTAGCAGCACAACTAAGGGAGGGTTCAGGGGCACCTGAAGGTTTTAACCCTATTCTTAAAAACAAAGATCAAGTCTGACTCCCGAATCCAGATTGGCAGCTGGTTCCACAAGAGAGGAGCTTGATAACTGAAGGCTCTGCCCCCCATTGTACTTTTGTAGATTCTAGGTATTACAAGTAATCCTGCATTTTTGGGAGCATAGTGCTCTGTTAGGATAATAGGGTAGTATCAGATCTTTTCAATAAAAAAGGGGCCTGATTATTTAGAGCTTTGTAAGTGAGAAGAAGGATTTTAAACTTAATTCTAAACTCTATGTGAAGCCAATGAAGGGAGGCCAGAACTGGAGAGATATGATCTCTCTTTCTAGTACCTGTTAAAACTCTTGCTGCAGCATTTTGGATCAACTGAAGACTTTTTAAAGATGTTTTAGGACAACCTGATAAAAAAGAGTTACAATAATCTAATCTAGAGCTAACAAAAGTGTGGATCAGTTTCTCAGCATCCCTCTGAGACAAGATGCTCCTAATCTTGGCAATATTACGCAAATGATAGAAGGCGGTCTTAGAAACAAGTTTAATATGTGAATTAAAAAACAGATCTTGATCAAAAAAAACTCCAAGGTTCCTCACAGAACTATTAAGAGAAAGATTTATTTCACTGTTTGCTGTGTTTAAAACTACTGTAGCTTAATGTTAACTCCCTTGTATCTGGTCATATGCTAATTGCTAACACCATCAACAGCTTTCCATAAAGTGTATATATGTCCCTTTATTTTGATATTCGCTGTGTTTAAAACTACTGTGGCTTAACGTTAACTAAGATTACCTTTCCGATCATATGCTAACTGCTAACACCACTGACCGCTTTCCATAAAATTTATATATGTCTCTTTATTTTGTTATTTGCTTCTTCTCACATCTTTTTTTACTGATTTAATTTAAGAAATATGACACTGAAAGTGCATGTTTTATTTATTTATTTATTTGGGAGGTTTGAAAGTTAGGAATTGTATTAAATATTCCTAAAATTCTGTTCTTCCACTTTCACAATTGGTATAGGCTGAATTTATGTGTTACTTAGAGCTTAAAGCAAATGGTCACAAGCAGCAATTTGGAATCAATGTGTTGATGCCCTGAAATCCTTTTTTTGCATTCTTAGCAGTTTACTTTTTATATTTGGATTTGAAATGTCTGTTCCTTAGAAGGGGTGGGAATCTTTAGGCACATCACAGTTGGAGCCGGTTACGATTCTTGATGCATCTTATATTTTAAATTCTGCATTTTTTTTTCTCCAACTGTGTGACTATTGAGGGTCAGCAATGACCAAATGAAATAAATAAATACACCATTAATTAGTAACATAACTGTGTGATGAATTATTTATGATTAATCACAGAATGATGACTCATACTGCCAATCAGCCACGTTTCCGTCAGTCTGCCCCAGGGCAGCTGTGGCTACAGCAGTAGCTTACCACTATCAATGTCTGTCTGGAGTGACGGAATAATGGACTCACTGTAAGCACTTTGAGATGCCACTTGACATGTAAAGCACCATATAAATCTAATCCATTATCATTATTATTATTGTCAGAAATTTAAAATGGGAAATAAATATCTAATTTATTAAATACATATGCAAGTATTATTTAACTTATTGTTTATTTTATTAACACACAATTATTTCACTACATATATTTAATTATTTCATGGCTCCTGTGCTTCATTGTGTTTGTGGATTTACTTTATCTGTCAATCTCATAAACAGTGTATGTATTTATTCATTTTGTCACTCCTGGCCCTCTATATATGACAACTTGGTCATTTTAAAGCAAATATTTGCAATGACCCATAAATTTACTTCCAATATATTCTAATAAAAACAAATGGAACAAAAATGCTCTTAGTACAACCAGGAGAAAATTAGCCAAACAAGCTAAGTTAGCAGTTAGCTAAACTGGCAGTCAATGATGACATTAGCTACGTTCCGATCCACAGTGTACTTCATCTGGATTCCCTACTCCCTGCTCCGTTCTCAGGGAATATCAGTAAGTTAACTGCCCTTCACAAAATTTCTCCATTGGAGACACCCTGTAACCGTCGGCAACCTCCTCCATGCGTTACCACGGTAACCATGGACACGTACTGATACTATGGTGGATAATTTATATTTCTTCAATAAAATATTAATACAAATATATTTTTATTACTATCAGTTGATGTAAACAATAACCAACATCAGTTTAGCTTGTTAATGATGTTAGCAACAATAGTTTGTTTTACTCGTATTTAAGGCGCAATGGCTTTTGGGGAATCTTCTTGTCAGCTTCTGGTGAAGTGACATACGGTTGTTCACATCTTCCCTGCACAGTTCTCAGTTCCCTTTGAAATGAACACCGTTTGCTCCCTTCCATTTGGAATCTCAGTTAATATGGCAGTTACCCTGTGCAGTCCACTTGGGAGTACACTACTGGGCAACTGGAACGCAGCTATAATCAGTCACACCTGTCTTCAGCACGTATGCTGAACAGTCCTCCCAGGCCGGTTTCGCTTCCACCAGCTTCTACTGTGAAAAAAAAAAAAAAATCAGACAGGGCGCAGTCCTCCTAGGCTGCTGAGCATCCCATCAGCCAGCTTCAACAAGACATTGGCTTCCGCTGCGATCTCCTCTGAGCAAGGTAAGGCAAAGCTCGAGGGCAGAGTGCTGAGAGACACTCCGTCACCGGCTCAACTATAGCCTGTTTTCCACTAGCCCAGCACACCTCGGTACGGCTCGATTCACTTCAGTACGGCTCGGAATGCTTCTGTCTCCATTAGCACGGTGTTGTGCTTGTGCTGTGATGGTTTGTGTTAGGAGGTTTTAGAAGCGGGGCAGCAGCAGATTCTCAGCGAGGCGGGGCCACACTCCCGTGACGTTACGCACCCGACTGAGTCCTTATTTACACGAGACAAAAAAGGATCCAAGGATTATTGCCTTGCTCGCTCTGTGGTTTTATCTCACAATTAATTTTATCTCATAATTAAGCTGCAACAACACAAGTCATTTTTGTTTTGAATTAACTGCCAAATGACCTAGAAATAATGAGCTGAAACTTGTTTTTATTTGTATTAAATAATGAGACGGTGGCACACTGGACTACACCAAATTGTATTATTTTTTACATCCTAGGGCATTTTGGATGTACTGAATTAAAAAAATTCATGTTTTTCACCTTCAGGTCAACGTTTGGAACAACAGTATTATTATTTTCCGTTTAGATGATGCTACACTCCTGCTAAAGTATTGTAAATCTCTGAATTTGGAATGCCAATAGAACATTCAATTTACATATACTTGTACCTACTTTGACTTGGTGCTAATTTTTTACGATATTTCAATAAAAAGAACAGAAAGCTTACAAAAAGATTTGTTTTTTGGTCTAGTTAAAAATTACATTACCTTTACAATGGTTGACCCCTGACAGGAAGATCAGCATCATTTTGATCAGACTAGGCAATGGAATTTCTATGTAATTATACTGTTTTATAATTCAGTGTTATAACAAACCAACCACACTTTCCAAAACAATTCCATTTTATTATATACAAAATATTAAAAGAAAAAAAAAACTTTGCAACACAACATGAAGGTTAATCGACATTTTATACACGCCGATCACTGAGTGCCTCTACACCAGCTTCCCAAACTGGGTCACGAAGACTCGGATGAATTAATCCGTCTCTGCCAGCTGTGGGTCAGGAAGGCTCGGTTGAATAATCCGTGCGGGCTGTCGCGGCGGACGCGTGGGATGATTCTACAAGGAAAATACACACAATAAAATACAGCACGAAAGTGCAATATATACAGAAAAGACAATAGTTTTTAACAAGAATACATAAGCTTATTTCAGCGTATTGTTCACATGAATAATTAAAATAAAAGCTTTAGTCCGCAGTGTGCTGCAATAAAGCAGCGATCCATCCACAAATGAACAGCTTTTTTACTGCATAAAAAAACTGAGCGTTTTACTGAATATATTTGCGAAAAAACGCACAATAAAAAAAAATTAAAACTCACCGTTAAAGGACTGCGATGTCAAGACCTCCCGGTATATTTTTTCATTCCGGGCGGCTCCGTCTAACTCGCGCTGAATACGTTCGTCTGACAATGCAGTGAGCAGACACTGCACCTCCTTATTGGTCCATGGAACACCCTTATTACGCGAAGCCATTTTTGATAGAGAATAAATGAAAATAGCACAGCAATACACTGAAAAGAAACCGCCAACAATGGTTGCGTGCTGAGTAAAGGCGGTCGTGAAGATTCTTTTTTTTTTTTTTTCAAAAACTTTATTGAGAAGGTCGTGAAGATTTGGTAGATGAGGAGGAGGAGAGGGGCGGTTACAACCTGACCAATCAGCGCCGGTTACGACCTGACCAATCAGCGGCGACCAGTCTGTTAACGTCACAACACGGCACAGCTCAGCACTGCTGTACCCTGCCCTGGAGTGGGGCTGAGAATCGTGGCTGTTAAACCGTGTTGGGGCTTGTGGAAAAGTGTACAAAGCGTGCTGAGCCGTCCCGTGTCGCGCTAAAGCGTGCTAGTGGAAAAGGCCCTTATTTTTCCTTCGTCCTCCTCACAGCCAGACGAACCACTGGATCACCCGCCGAAGCCAAGACACCACAAGCAGCGGATAGCAGCACCAGTCCACAGGACACCAAAGGCCGGGGGGAGGGGGGGGTTCTGGTGTGGTTTAGTATTTTTGGAGTTTGGATCAGCTTTCCCCGTTGTGGGACTAATAAAGGCTTATCTTATCTTATCTTATCTTGCTTGCAGTCACGCTCATAGAGATTGCAGTCACATTCAGCGGCGGGGTGGACAATTCACGTGTTACACTATAAACTGTCCGACACAACAGTTCTGCGTTTCCGGGTTCTGCTTTTTTCATTCTGTCAAAATTAATTACATCATAAATTAATATTTAAGAATCAGAATCTTGACACTTATGCATTGATTCAGAATTGTTTACATCCGAATCAAGATGCATTGCAGAAAATGATTATTTCCCCCACTCCTGTTTCTTAAAGGTGAAATGCTTGACCAAAGAATGAATTGACTAAAGAGAAAATAGTCGCCTTATGAAACAAGGGTGAGTGAGGGGTGAGTTGGTCTTGGTGAGTGAGAGTGAGTTAATGCATATGGGTGCGCATGGGACCATGTGAGTGTGAAGGTGTGGGGAGGGGTGAGTCTGCGAGTTGGGAGGTGCTGGATTAAGGGGGGTAATGCCTCTCGGCAATGTGGGTTCCCCTGGGTGGGGGGACTTCTTTGGGCATGGGGGTCCCCGGGGTGTGTGGCGGTGGCGCTGGGGCGGGCCCACTGTGGGGGTGCCTGGGGGGGCTTGTGCCGGGGGGTGCGGGCCGGTCTCTGGCCCGGGGGGGTGAAGTCACTGGCCTCCTGGTGCCTGGGGCCCGGGGGCAGGTGTTGGCCCCGCTGTGGGGGTAGGGGGCAGGCGGGTCTGGGGGTGTGGGCTCGCTGCGCCGGCCGCCGAGCAACCTGGCCTCCCTCGATCGTCCCTCTGGGGGCGGATGCCTGGCTTTCCTGGGGCTTGCTGACCTCGGACGTTTGTGCCCTGTGGGGGTTGGTGGCGCTGCCTTGCCTGCTCAGCGTGGTAGAGCTGCTGCGACCGGCCCTCCGCTTCGTATGTTTCCTGACGAACCACTCACATGCACACACTTATTTTCAGCGTGCTCTCATATATATGCATGCAGACGTACACGCACAAGTGTCTCTCCTTTAACAGGTGCGGAAACCAGACTCGTGTTGAGACATCTTCGGTGGAAGAAGCAGTCTGTCTTCCATTTGTTTTAGTTGTTGGTTTGTTTGCTTTTTTTTTGTCTGTTCCCCTCCCTTTTCTTTCCCCCTCCACACACTTCTTTCCCTCTTCCCCATCCTGTTGGGTCTTCCATGGGTAAAATAATTAAAATAAAGTATTCAAAGTTATTACAGGAGGAGTTTACAACAATATACAGTACACAGTTAGGTACTGTATAAGCTCCTCTTGGCGAAGTAAATCTGTTTTGGCACAGTAAGGGTGACAGATCCCTGTTCTGCTTGCCTCGCTGCCTGACAGGACAAGGGGAGAAAAAAATAGTCGCTACACTAATCAAAAGAATAATTGGTAGATTAGTTGTTTAAAAAAAAAGTCATTAGCTGCAGCCCTAAAAAAGGCATGATTTTTACTGTATGTCATGTTCAGGCATAATAGAGCAGGCATTTCTCCCTCAATATATTTCACCAATCATAATTACACGTTAAATTTATTTTTCCTGTGATGTTTTTAGAGTCCAGTCTGTTGTTTGCAATTTATAGTGGGGTTCTAAAAACTGATAAAGTTTATTAGGTGTTATTTGATCTTCATGTCTATACTGCATTTATTATAATGATTGATTTAAATTTTAATCATTTATGTTAATTCTGCTGTTTGGTGGTAATAAACACAATGAACTTTCTGCTGTTAATATTATGCTGACATTTAAATGTTACAGCTTGACATGATATATTATCATTTTTATTAAAATACAGATAAATGTTTATTTATATGCTAAATAAATTACAAAAGTGTGTCTAATAAAACCTTTAAATGTTCAGTTGTAAGAGTGAGGTTTTAATACATTAGCATCACCAACTCTGAACACTTGCAGAAATACCATGGAAAGAAATACACTGAATTTATTCAGGCCACAAGCTGCATGTTGGTTTTGTATCGGCATCAGCTGATACCCAAACTGAAAATACTGGACTGGACTGGGCATTAAAAAAGCTGTATCAGTACATTACTAGTACAGATGCTAATTTAGGAAATATTTTGCAGTTGTCTCTTATTTTTTCCAGAGCTGCATAAGTCTTCAAGTGTTTTGCAGTTTTTCACCTTTTCTTGCAAATTTAGAACTTTTTCCTGAAGTTTGCTATTTTTGCCTATAAAGTTTTTTTTCCTCATATATTTCCAAATTTATTAAAGTTGAATTTGTGATATTTTTTGGTCAATTTTCCAACTTTCTCATCAAAGTGTTATTTTTTTCTTGAGAATTTGTGAGATTTTTCTCATAAAATTGCAGCGACATTTTGGTCAGTTGGATAAAGGTGAATTTGCAACTTACGCTTATCAAAATTGAGCAGGTTTGGGCGGATAAATGTTCAAATACCAAATTTGAAAATTGAACACAATTACGATGTGCAAAAACTAAATACAGTATTTAGGTACAGCTCGACTAAATTTGATACCTTTTTGTTTGTAAAGTTATATTTTTTCTAGGCATGCGCATTTTTTTTCCTCTTACATTGTTTTCCTAAATTTGCAGCTTCCTTGTAAATTTTGAAATTTTGTGACTTTATCATCAATTTTCTTCTTTTTTCTTGCAAGAATTTTCTGCAAGATTTGCTGGGGATTTTTATTTATTTATTGTAAATGTCCACCCCTGGGTGGTGGACGAGATTCGCCCTGAGTATCTCAAGGCCCTGGATGTTGTTGGGCTGTCATGGTTGACACGCCTCTGCAACATTGCGTGGAGGTTGGGGGCAGTGCCTTTGGCATGGCAAACCGGGGTGGTGGTTCCTCTCTTCAAAAAAGGGGACCTGAGGGTGTGCTCCAACTTTAGAGGGATCACATTCCTCAGCCTCCCTGGGAAGGTTTATGCCAAGGTATTGGAGAGGAGAGTCTGGCCATTGGTCGAACCTCGGATTCAGGAGGAGCAATGTGGTTTTTGTCCTGGCCGTGGCACATCGGACCAGCTCTTTACCCTCTCGAGAATTCTCGAGGGTTTGTGGGAGTTTGCCCAACCAGTTTACATGTGTTTTGTGGACTTGGAGAAGGCATTCGACCGCGTCCCTCATGGATTTTTGTGGGGGGTGCTTCGGGAGTATGGGGTATCGGGCTTGTTGTTACGAGCAATTTGGTTTCTGTACGACCGTTGTGAGAGTTTGGTTCATATTGCCAACACTCGGTCGGACTCAATCCCAGTGAGAGTTGGACTCTACCAGGGCTGCCCTTGGTCACCGATCCTGTTCATAATTTTTATGGACAGGATTTCTAGGCGCAGCCAGGGAATGGAGGGTGTCATGCTTGGTGACCACAGGATCTCATCTCTGTTGTTTGCAGATGATGTTGTCCTGTTGGCGTCATCCAGCAATGACCTACAGTTCTTGCTGGGACGGTTTGCCGCTGAGTGTGAAGCGGCTGGGATGAAAATCAGCACCTCCAAGTCCGAGTCCATGGTCCTCAGCCCAAAAAAGGTGGATTGTCCTCTCCAGGATGGGGACAGGCTCCTGCCCCAAGTGGAGGAGTTTAAGTATCTTGGGGTCTTATTCACGAGTGAGGGGAGAATGGAGTGACAGATTGACAGACGGATCGGAGCAGCATCTGCAGTGATGCGGACGTTGTACTGGTCCGTTGTGGTGAAGAGGGAGCTGAGTTCTAAGGCAAAGCGGTCGATTTACCAGTAAATCTATGTTCCTACTCTCACCTATGGTCACGAGCTTTGGGTAATGACCGAAAGAACGAGATTGCGGATACAAGCGACTGAAATGAGCTTTCTCCGTAGGATTGCTGGACTCACCCTCAGAGATAGGGTGAGGAGCTCAGTCATCCAGGAGAGGCTCAGAGTAGAACCGCTGCTCCTCCACATTGAAAGGAGTCAGTTGAGGTGGTGTGAGCATCTGATCAGGATGCCTCCTGGACGCCTCCCACTTGAGGTGTTTCGGGCATGTCCCACTGGGAGGAGACCCCGGGGCAGACCCAGGACTCGGTGGAGAGACTATGTCTCCCAGCTGGTCTGGGAACACCTTGGTATCCTCTCTGAAGAGCTGGAGCAGGTGGCTGGGGAGAGGGAAGTCTGGGCTTCTCTGCTTGAACTGCTGCCTCCGCGACCCAGACCTCCAGAAAAGCGGTAGACGATGGATGGATGGATGGATGGATGGATGGATATTGTAAATGTATTAAAATTGACCAGTTTGGAGAAGACAAGTGAATATCCAAATACCAAATTTGAAAACTGATTACCAGTGTAACAAATGAATCAAATCATTTCCTTCAATCAAATCCGCTGAATCAAATGTTCAGTTTCAAGCTTAAAAATGTGAAACTTCTAATAAATGTTTACTTTTTTCAAATGAATTTGTGGTTCCTATATTTTTTCTTTAACATTTGCAGCAAATTCTTTGTATATTTTCATGAATCTGTAAGTAAGTAGTTTATTCATACAGTGTTTATCTGGGTAACAGAGTGAGTTAGCTGTTAAAATAGATACCCAACAAAATCTAATAAAATTATAGGCAGTAAATTCATATTATACAATTAGAGGGTAAATAAGAAAGTAGATAAATAATATGAAACTAGTGGTATTGGATGATTAAAATTTCTAATTGTGATTCATCTTTTGGAATGTTGAGTTAATCGCAATTAATAACACGTTAATCGCGTGTTTTTCCATTAAGATACAGTGTATCTTAAGTTGGTAATTTTTCAAGTTTCTCATACTGTTGTAAACATGGGAGTGGACAAATATGCTTGCTTTCTTCACCTGCAGGTTTATTAAAGCTCTCAACATACCCAAAATGACAAAAATTATCCAGAATATTCTCCACAAAATCCTCAAAAGTATTACCGTGTGTGCAAACAACAGAATGCTAGGGCTCAATAACGTCTGCAGCATTACTGACAATACTGACACAACTCAGTATCCAACTCCACTCCCATAGCGAACATCCAGCACTTTTAAGCAGCTCAACACAAAACAATGGACCTAAGGTGTTACAAAAGACATAATTTCCCTTTTAGCAGAACATTTGTAAACATAAGCAAACAACTATCTCGTCCGTGATGACATCAACTGCGCCACAAAAACAGAGTGGGGGAGTGAGTGGACATTAGGAACACAGCTTGAGAATTTTAGGCTGGTACTCACCTACCAACAGTTGAACCCAAAGCTATGAGGATGAAACAGGTGAGTGTCTGTCCGTGTCAGCTGCTGGCAGCCAATTACAACCTAGCATGTAGCTGTTTGTACTGCTAGCCGGCTTTCAGAGAAGAACAACAGACATCCAGGCGAAGTTTTGGAGGAGGCTGTGACAACTATCCAGGTGGGCGCTCCGACAGACAACGCTATAAACTTAAACATGACAGCATTTTGGGGATTTCCATGGCTGTGATCCAGCTTGTTGGTCTTCACAATGTCTGTAAGGTGTAGCCAGTATCTACGGCTGCAGAGCAGCTTCAATACAGAGTGCAGTTTGGCCAAAAAAGTACTGTTTGCACTTTCTGCCATTTACCGCGGTTAACTGTGATCACAAAATTTGTTGCCATTAACGGAGCAAAGCATTAGCGTGCGATTAACACGATAACACCGACACCACTATATGAAACACATCCAGATCCAATAAAAGACAAATGCATAAAGTACAATAAACAGCAAGGCCTGTATGTAGGTATGTATTTAACTGCTTTTCAAAAATACCAACAAATGGTACAGGTCTCAAGAGAAAAGTTGTTCCAAAAATTGCAAATATCTTCCTTTAAGCTCACTTTTTTGTCCAAAGGCACAATGAGCCACAGTTTATGGACAAAGGAGCCTCATGGGTAACACAGTTGTTTGGTTTCCCTTGCAGCTCCTTAGCTACAGCAGCCTGCTGATTTTTACAGTATAGGCCTTGATAATTTCAGCAATTTAAAAAAAAAGATTAGAAGAGTTACTGTAAAATTAGCCCAGCTGTGCTGTTTTTGGAGAACATAATCTCCAAATGAGGGTGCAAGACTCTGATGGACATATGTTAATGAGACATGGATCCACTTTTGTAGCTCTGCCAATTCTGTCATATTTATAATGAAAATGTTATTTACTGAGAACAATGTTGTGTGACTGTGCCCATGTTCTGAAGCAGTCACACGGTGTTTAATAGGACAGGACAGCTGGGGACGGAGCCTGTAGAAGAGTGATAGAGATGGAGATTTTCCACATCAAAGGTGCACTGATAAAGCAGAGTAAAGAGGACTCAACATAACGAGGAGGCTCTTAATATCACTTGACCTTTAAAAATGCCTAATGTATCCCTGCCTGTGAAATAATAAGCAGCACGGGGCTGTTTTACAGAGCTACTGAGCCAAAAGATTTACATTAATCTGGGTTCTAATAGAGATTCAGTGCCTTGAGGCTTTTTAAGCCATATCTGGAGCAACAAGTGTCAATTCAGGGTGTCGGGGAGTCAAGAAGGGCTCTCAGAATTATTCACTTGGCTGTGATCATGTGACTTTAACTTGACACTCTGCCAAAAATCAAGTTTTTTTGTTAACATGTCTGTAACATGTTTTTTAAGGACTTACCAGTTTAGACGAAGCGTTTTTGTTGACATAATTATATACAGCGCTGGCACATCTGTGGTGGTGAGCCCATCAGGACTCTCTGGCCTAACTGAAGTTAGCCTCTAGGGCCAGTTAGCATTTTTGGACAGCTGCTTTGAAAACTTGACCCAAATTAAAATGCGTTTCACAATTAAGCTGCTTTTAAGGGCCAATGCAGTTTCAGTCATTATCCTGGGCCACCATGCATACAACTGGGCACGTCCTTCAACCAGCAAGTCTTTTTACTACACGATTTATTCTGTTTAATGTAGCGCTAGCCACCGTGAGTGTGTCCACTGTGGGTGGACAGATTCTGGCGTTTGAAGGAGGAAAAGTGAAAAGATTTTGACATGAAACTGTAAGACAATGAAAGGGTTTTTTTTGTTGAAAAAAGGGTGTAAGATGCCATTTTAGACATAACAGGTGATTTATGTGTCCTTACAAACACACTCCAGCGGCTCTGAAACCACCTCAAAAACAAACGTACTGCCCAAAATAGTACAGAGTCACTTTTTACCCACAAAAAACTTTCATTGCCTTAGAACTGCTTGGAACGAGCTCTTCCATCTTTCACCTACTTCAGTCTGTGCAAATCTATGAATATTCTAAGCAGCTCCACCCATACCCCCACCCACCAGTAGCGTATTCTGCAAGGCCAGCCCTCCCCTCTGACCTGAGAACACCAAAGACTGCTTTGCTAAACAATGGCCAACTTGCCTCCTCTGCAGGGGGCGGGAGGTTTACTGTGTCCTCCTCTGTCCTCCCTGGCGGGGACAGAATGGGACACCCAGGACATTTTGTGCCCCCCCCCCCAAAAAAAAACACCTTCACCGAGTCAAATGAATTCAAAATGGACAGGTGGTGGTCTTGGTGCTTTCATCCCCTGAGAGCAGATGCTTCTATCTGGTTCGGCCTTCCGACCGTGTGCCTCCTGTCCTCCGGAACCCTGTACATGCGATGCGGCAGCCGGTGGTCTCCGGTCTCCGAGCTGACGGTGCCCCGTGTGCACTACGGGGTTCCAGAATATGGTAAGCCCCAGCAGCGGTGTAAAACTATGGGCGGTCGCAGTCGGTTTCACGCCGTCCCCGGGAAGGGACGCTGACTGCCAGCATGGTCAGTGTAGGTAGACCGTGAGCCTCTGTCCACGGAGCCACATTGGCTCCTCACTCCTCCCCTGGGGGAGTGAACTCAGGTCTGTAGCCATGCCCAGTGCTTAGCCTGATTGGTTAATGTTATGACCAATCAGGCTAAGCAGGAATGCTTAGCCTGATTTAGAAACGCTCTGTCCAAAGTTGCCCTTTTTTTGGGGGGGGGGGGGGGGGGGGCTTACCTGGAAATTCACAGCAGAAAAAGACAGACTTACACTGGGGTCTGATTTTGCTCTTGATATGTCTTGTTAGTCACAAAAACATGTTACAGACATGTTAACAACAGAAAAAAAACATGATTTTTGGTGAAGTGAAGCAGTGAATCTTTCCATGCTTCAAGCACCACAACCATGATTTGCAATCAAGAGCTAAATTGTAAACAGCTTTTAAAATCTCCAGCTTTTGAGAGTTCACATTTTTCAGCGATACAATGCAGCATTCAAGTCAAACCCAAGACCTGTTGTCCACATCTGGCCCACAAGATAATGTGCATTTCATATAACAACTGGGCCGCACATACACAGCAGATACGCCACATATACTGCAAATCCCAGAGTGCAACAGGCAGCGTCACCCAAGGCCAGAAAGCCTAGTTTACCCTCCTCCTTATTCTAATGGAGCAGGCAGGAGGCAGTGGGAATCCACAGTAAATGCTAACTTTAAGCTGACCTGTTGAAAATTTCAGCAAAAGTGGAGTGAGAACCCAGAGGTAACCAAGACAGGTGAGAGGGAGAGTTTTTCTGGCATTATGATGAAATCTGAAATGTAGTTTTCTAAACCTCATTGGTGCAGTCATAATATGGATGCTTACTTAGGTTATGGGTGTTGTTTTACGTGCTGAAGTTCTGACCCCCTCTCTGACAGGATCCGACAGCCCTGTCATACAGCAAAACTCTCACTCATATATATGCAACGCTGAAGATCAGCAACGACCAGCTCCACACGTCAGCTAATAGAGTTCACGTCCATGGCTGACCAGATGTGTTTTACAGCGCCCCCTTTTGATCCACAAACTTATATCCCCGAGGTTTAATTAACTTTTTTTTTTCCAACACAGACGAAGCAATTAACTTAAAGAGCATAGGCGTCAAGTGCGCAAATCTGCTTAAAAATGAAATTAAAAAAAATAAAAGAGCAGGTGCAGCTCTTGATTCTGTCGCGCCTGTGCTGCGCACTACAGACCGGGATCATTAGGGCTTGCTGCAGAGTCAGGAGAGGCAGGGGAGGACGGTTCCTCGCAGCGGAGTTAATGACAACTCCTGTTTTGCACTGAAATGAGGCTGCTACTGACCGTCAGCGAGTGATGGCGGGCTACTGCTGAAAATGCGCCATCGCTTAAGACCCCCAAAGCGCTCCGAGTGCGCCAAGATCAGCAGCAAAGCCTGTGGTTCCTCCCAGGGGGGGCATCACCTGGGGCGACTGCCCGAAGGCGCACACCCTCTGTGCACAAGCTCTGAGATGCAAAATCACTGTTGTCTTTTTTTTTTTTTAGTTTGCTATCTGGTGGCAAATAAAAGCAGAAAATGACTTATAAAAAGCGTGAGACACCAGTTTTGTCTTTATAGCCCAATCCCACTTTAAAACCACATGTTCAACTCGAGACAAATAACTAATAATGGCACGTGTCACATCATCTCCAAATGCGCATCGATTTGCGCTAAACTCCATTCAAAAATCGTGCGTTTTTGCGCTTTGGAAAAGCCACAAGAAGTGCCTTTACAGCGGCGATTTCTACAATCGAATCTTCTGCAGATGCTGCCGCGACACTTGGTAAATCCGAAAAACAAAATAACACGAAATATCGCAGCGCATAAGCTGCCGATTTCTGGAGTTTGGTTCACTCGTTCTCCAAACGTCTTAAACTGCGCCCTGGCTCACAGCTAGCGCCGGTTAAATCGCTGAAAACGTGCATTTGTGGTATCTTTCGCATGCGGCCGGGCGACACGCTGCCCCCCGGCTGGCGGCGGCGGCGGCGGCTACTCCCCTGAGCGCTGGCCGCCTGGGTGTGTGCGACCCCCGCGGACGCCGCGCTGCTCCTCGGCGCGCCAGTGCGCAACGCAGCCCGGTTCTTCTGGCTGCACCGGAACACCAGCAACAAAGTGGCGTGTTTGTGGCGTGTGTGAAGGCGCAGGAAGAAGCCAGTCATAGTGAATGAATGAATGAATAAAACGGGGGGGGGGGGGGGGGGTTACCTTGACTTGTTTAGCGGTCCCTTTGATGCATAACGTCAGCCGTCACAGCTCCGTGGGTTCAGTCGCTTCCAACAGGGATAAGTCCGGGGATAAGTCCACGGCGCGCACTGGAACAAACGGAATCCTGGCTTTACACTGAGCGGCACATAAACGGAGCGCGGTCAGGATGAAGCAACTCAGCAGACGAGTTTCTGCGGCCGTGGCTCCCGGCGGAACACTTTGACAAATCCGCTCCGGCGTCCCCAAGCCTTCTGGACATCCTTACGTTGTCCCCACGTGAAACGTCCTCCGCTCTTTATTTCTTTTTTTTTTCTTAAATATGCGATAAAATCTTCAAAAAAAAAAAAAAGCCCAGTTTGTTTTTGTTTCTTATCTACAAATTTGGAAGAAAAAAAAAAAAGTTATTCCCCGAAGCTGAAATTCCACCGGTGTGCAGGTCTCGCGCTCATCCAGGTGAATGTGAGGCTTTCACTGAGCGGTGAATCAAAGGGAGGCTCGCACACGTCCAGTGCGCCGCCGTGCCCGGCTCCCACACACTCCGGAGCGTCTGTGTGTGCGCGCGCGTGTGTGTGTGTTTCTGCGCGCAGCAAGAACCGGATTCCTTATTTGGAAGCCCGGTGGGCTCGCGCCGCTGTCAATAGAATCTTGTTATACTGTAATGACTTCCAGGCAAGTCTTTCAAAATAAAACCTCTAATTTAAAAAAAAAAAATGCAGCAGTTAAAGGGGGATGCTTTTCTACATTCTTCTGTCATATCTACAGCGTCACAGGAAGGATCATCATTGTAAAGGTGCCTAGAGGCAGAACAAAGCTGGATCCATGCTGCAGTTCTGCTCTGGTCCACTTTGGTCCACCTCCACTCTGGTCAAGGCCGGCGCACAGGCGGCTCTGTACATCCATCCATCCATCCATCCATCCATCCATCTTCTACCGCTTAATCCTTTTCGGGTCGCGGGGGGGCTGGAGCCTATTCCAGAATCTTTGGGCGAGAGGCAGGGAACACCCTGGACAGATCGCCAGTCCGTCGCAGGGCCAACACAGAGAGACAGACAACCATTCACTCTCACATCCATACCTAAGGACAATTTAGAATCCCCAGTTTGATGCCAATTAACCTCGCCTGCTGGTCTTTTGGCCTGTGGGACAAAACTGGAGTACCCGGAGTAAACCCACGCAGACACGGGGAGAACATGCAAACTCCACACAGAAGGGTCACCGATGGTCTGGGGGTGGAATCAATCCCACGACCTTCTTGCTGTGCTGCCACTGTGCTAACCACTGTGGGCTCTGTACACTTCTTGCGACACACATTTTTTGTAGCACCAACAATGGAATCGTTTCAAGGAAAAGGAGGAATTACCATTTTTCAGTACTCTTCCCCATTCAAGTTGCCGCTGCTGCAAAAGGATTCATGTATGTTTATTCTCGTCTTCGTCTTCGTCGTTGTTTTCTTTGTCTACTTTGATTTTGTATGCTGTGTTGGCAGCTCCACCTCGTGAATGAGAAGTTCAATCTTGCGCGTGTGCAATTCAACGCAGCCAGGCCGTGCGGTCAGAAAATTTTGGCTGCACGTGGACATCCGTGGAGGTGCTCTGTGGACGTCCACGGACTGGAGACGACGATGTAAATTTCATTACACTGTCATATTGACTGGACAGTCAGCCTAAATGCAAGGTGCAACACCAACAGAAACACACACAAAAGAACGTTTGACCCTTTATTAAATTTCAAAAGACGTGAACTTGAAGAAAACCAGTCACTCGCCAGAGGAGCAGCAAACCTGCAGAGGGTGAGACGAGAGCTGATTAGCAGAGGAATGGTGGAGGATGTGGACATCCAAATAATACCACTTACGTGGGAGGAAGAGAGAGACCGGCTCAGAACCCAGTGAAGGAGAGGAACCAGCAGGTGGGAACTGCTGGGAAGGGGAATGAGGAGCGGAGTCTGACCGAGTGGAGATGATGAGCTGCGACGGGTGGAGCAACAGGCTGGCGAGCGCACCGTAACCACTGAAGACGCACCGCTTTGTCAGCAGCAACCTGGAAGAGAAGGAGGAGGAGAAAACGTGTCAGGTATGGAAACCCAAAAACACATACAGTTTACTAATCTGATCTATTCTGCTCGAGGCAGTATACCCAAATGAGCCAGCGTTGAATCACTGAAGAGCGCTTCCTTATAAACGCTCGCTCAGCAGGTGTGTCAGATGTGATGATCAGGAGAGCAGAGGAAAAGGGATGGCGGGGGCGAGCGCTCGCCAGAACATGACATATTCAAGCCTCGCGATCGAGCAGACACGGACAGCAGAGGTGCAGCATGAATTCAGCTTAAGCGTCTATGTATTATGTAGTAATTATATGACAAATAATTTTGGCAAAGACAAATGTACTATCCCTTGCAGGACTTATGAAACGTGCACACCATGATGTCATAATGGCTATTTCATCTACAAGATGTGGGAAATTCTCTTTGAGCTTCTAAAGCTGGGTTTATGTTGCACCTCCGCTGTGCACGTCTGCTTGACCGCGAGGCTTGTGTGACAAAAATTATACTATTGTCTCCACTCCGCTAGGCTCCGCGGTCATCCTCTGTGGCTGAGCGCATGCAGCCTAAATTTTGTGACTGCATTGCCTGGGCACAATGACTATGCATGCGCAATACTGAACCTTCCATTCAAAAGGTGGTGCTACCAGACAGCATACAAAGTCAAAGCAGACAAAGAAGATGAGGAGAATGAGGAAGATGACAATAAATATACATGAATCATTTTGCATCAGCAGCTTTGAGCAGAGAAGAGCATTGAAAAATGGTAATTCAAACAGCTTAACAGAAAATGGAATCAACTTTGAGGAGAAACTAGTTGAAGAAGTCTGCCCTTATCCAACAAATCTACCTACGGGTACAAATAAAGTAACCTGAACCTGAACACTTGTACAATTCATCTTTAAAACAATACAAGATTATGTCAGTACTTGGTGCTAGCTATAGAGCTGGGGTGAAACTACAAATAATGGTTATGCACATGCGTCAAACATTTGGGCAAGCAGACGAAAAAAGTTAAATATATATAATACAACCACATGTGCACCGGCCTCATCCAAAATGAACACGTATCTTAGCGCACCAGAGTGGAGGTGTAGAGTAAACAAGGCTTAAATTCACATACTGAGTTTGCGATTATGGATTAACCTTAGCTGGGTACCTCGATTGTGACATATGGCTAACACAGCCAGAACCATTTCATCCAGTGTAGCACAGAACTAGCTAGCAAACACACATGGCCTGGCTATTGGTAGATGTTGATACATGTTAAAGCATGCTAGGTTGCCAATGATACGGTACACATATGTATTTACTTGATGTTAATGCTTAATATGGTAGCGTTAGCATCTAGACCCATGACCATAAATTACCTAAGGTTCCATACACCATAACATTACTTTTAAACCACTATGTGGACCTGGGCAACTGTGTAGCCTGCCAGCAAGACCCTGCATGGTTTTGTGAATTACTCTACCACTGTTATCAATCATGCCCTATTTAAACATTTTCAAAAACAGAGTCACTTTTAAAGTTCAACCTCAGGGGCCTCTGGCGAGCCCACAGTGGGTGAGGCCCTGGAGGTGCTGGTTGCGGCAGACCTGGGTGCCATTTTGCTGGAATCACTCACTCGTCAGAAAAGCCCCGGTCCCACACTGGCTGGGTCGGTTCCAGCGTCACGTCTTGGTCTGGGGCAGCTGCTGCTCTTACCTTCCGCAGATGGCTGATGTGCCATCTCGAACCATCGGGTATCTGGAAGGTGGCTGGCCTCAGCTGCATGGTCATCTGCATTGGCGGGGACAGGAACATCTGCAGGTCATCTGGGTGTTCGGATTGGTGGACATGAACCCAATCAATCACCATGAATCGGCTTCATACATGAACCTAGTCGGCTTCATACATCCTTGATGTTCGTTGCTGTTGTAGTGGCGTAACGTTCTTGCCGGTGGCAGGACACTTTCTGGGTTGGCATTGTTCTCCGGGGTCCTGCTTGGCCACGGACTCTCTCTCTTGCAGGTGTACAGTGGCTCTGTGAGGCTTATTCCGAGTGAGGATCTGAGTCGAGTCCAAATTATGTTCTCTCCTACCTGATGCTGGTTGTAGTTGCGGCAGTGTGACGTTCTCGCTGGTGGCAGGACGTGCTCCAGGTTGGTGTCATTCACCAGGGTCCTGCTTGGCCACGGACTCTCTCTCCTGCAGCTGTACAGCAGCTCTGTGAGGCTTATTCCGAGTGAGGCTCTAAGTCGAGTCCAGATTACGCTCTCTCATACCTGATACTGGTTGTAGTTGCGGTGGCATGATGTTCTCACCGGGGGGCTGCTTGGCCATGGACTCTTTGTCCTGCAGCTGTACGGCAGTTCCATGAGGCTTGTGCCAGGCAAGGATCGGAGTCGAGTCCGGATTATGCTCCCTCATCTTCTGCTCTTCATGCGGTGCGGAGCTTGGAGCAGCTGTGCTCATGTCTGGGTGACATGTGCTCTGGTCATCAGCGGTCAAAGTCCTTCATGGTCGTGAAAGGTGAAACCCAATTCATGGAAAAGGTCACACTCCAGATGTTGTTGCCTGGAAGGTGAACACTGGGAGGACCTTTGACCCGTAGCGAACCATAATCATGATGGTTCCTACTAGGCTGATTCTGGTGTGCCCATATCCCTAGAGCTCCACTGCCTCCCACTTGATTGGATGCCAAGAAAAAAACCTCTTCACCGTGATCCAATTCATCAGTGACCTCGTAGCAGTGGTGTCCAGTAGTAACGGCAGGCTAACATCGTCGAGCCTCACTGTGCACCACTTGATCTCCGAATTACTATAGTCCCCTGAATGAATGGTTGTTGTTAAAGGCAGTCCAGTTGAGCTGGGTGGTGAGCTTGTAGTTGACCATGTTGAACGGCACACTTTAGCAAAATGGTTACGCTTACCTCAGCACGGGGATCGCTGCCCCCTGGCCCAGCAGGAGCATGCGCATGTTTGGTGCACAGGGGAACCACAGTTACCACACGTTTGATGTCCCATGATGTCCTGTGGTGTTCACCTCGGCATTCTCCGAAA
Organism: Pholidichthys leucotaenia; assembly: GCA_020510985.1. Taxonomy (NCBI): domain Eukaryota; kingdom Metazoa; phylum Chordata; class Actinopteri; order Cichliformes; family Pholidichthyidae; genus Pholidichthys; species Pholidichthys leucotaenia. Next base: position 291,889,704 of record CM035836.1, on the reverse strand, counting down.
AAGGTGCAGTGTCGATGGGCTCTTCTTCCGGGGTACCTGCCTGAGCTAGAGGGGTTTGTTGCTGCAAAGCTCCTAGCTGTGATGTTAGCTGGGCGGCAGCCTCCAACTGGAATGCTAAGTCCACTGCCTTTGCCAGTGGCAGGTCATCTGGCGCCATTAAGAGCTTCTCCCTCAGCCTCGGGTTGTTGGTGTGCTCCACTAGCTGGTCCCATTCTAGCTGCTCAAACCTGCATGTACTCGCCTCACAGCAGAGGTCGGCGACATATTGCTGAGTCATCTCTCCTGCTCCCTGATGGCGTTGACAGAACTTAATTCTCCTTGCCAGCACTCTCTCGGGTATCGCAATATGTCTGGCTAGCAGGGCGACACATTAGTCGTAGGTATCTGCAGGTCCCAACTTTCGAAACACACGCTGTCCCTTGCTGCCAAGGCTATGAATCAACAGAGCACACAGTCAAAGCTTGCTAACCTTAGCTAGGTCCATAGCTGACACGTACGTCTCAAACAACTCAAACCAGCAAAGCCACGGGATGGGTGGCTCACCTGGAGTGGCAAAGAACAGTGGTAGGGTGCCAGACATGCTTCGATACCAATGTTGCCAATGTTGCCAATGTTATGTCTGGAGAATGAGACCAACGGACTCATTGTCTGTGTTAAGGGTTAGCTTTAATGAACTGCTAACTCACACATGAAACAGGCAGCAAGAAGCTAACAACAAGCTAACAGGAGGTATGGTACAGCAGGTAGCAGGCTAGGGGAGGAGCACCAAAGAGAGAGCGTCTACCGCCGTTACTCCCCTAATATAGTCACGGGGTGCTGACATCACATCATGCGTGCGTCCCCACGTCCGTGATGCGTATGGTGATATGCCAGTATGCCACAGTTCCTAGAGGTTATTTTAGCTCATTTTACCACAATTTATTATACTCCAGACCACACATATTTAGGGTTATTTCTGGCCTTATAATACCCAGGGACTGGTCACATCCTTTAAACTATGCACATTGTCCCTGGTAATGCATTATTTGGGTTCTTACATTCTCACATTCAGCCTATTTAAGCAATACTACATGAGAGGGAGTACAGTATCAATGAATATAGTAACTCCGGGTGTGATACTTACGGACGGCATTAGAAAATCACACCCATAGTTAGTATATTCATGATACCATAATGACCTCGAGTGTAATGTTGCTTTTATGCAACAGTTTCGCAAGCACAATTTATTCAATTAACCAGTTATTTTGCACAGCTGAAAAAAAAGTCCCTTCCAAATGTAGCCAGAAACTGTTGCTAAACATCTCATTCAGCATGAAGATGTCTATTGAAAAAACGTGACAACCTAATAGTATTGAATGCAAAAGACGCAACAGACTTACACAAATGGTCCCCTCCAGTATACAACTAGGACAATATCAGTCGCTACGGAGGGTGACAATATGTATGGTACATATTCATACTGTGTAGGATAACTAAGTAGACGGTTATGCTGTTTATTCCATCTAGCTACAATGCTCCACACTGTGTATATATATATTTATATATTTATGTGTACGTATGTATATTCACTGCTCTTATTTTTTTTTTCTTATCTTCTTAATTATTGCTCTGAGTGTTGCTATCCCTGTGCTGTTGCAATCCTGGAATTTCCCCATTGTGGGACTAATAAAGGCTTATCTTATCTTATTGTCATTTCACACACATGTAAACAAATTAAATATTGTCAAGTGTTTAAAAAACATACCTGTTGAGTTGGTACTGCAGAAGACCCAAGATCAAAACGTAGCCAATGCCAGTAGCTAGCTGGTGACTAGTAGTTAGCATGCACACTTTGGCATACTTCGCTCGGTTTTCTTCTCATTTTCAGATGAAACCAAGAGTCCATCACCACAAAAGTATTGTGGTTTGTTAATCGAGACAATAAATCCAACTCTAGCACTGCCTATTTTTTAAACAGACGTGAAATAGCTTCACAATGCTTACACAAGGGCAGACTGTAATCTGAATAAAGCTTTATTCCAAAGGGTGGGACTTTCGGGTCAGGTAAGAAAGTTTTTCAAAAAGTGCTTCACTGTGGAAGTTAACGTATTCAACACAGAATTACAATTGTCACTGAGAGTTAGTTGACAGTAAATTAGTGTTAGTAATTAATGGTTACACGAACACCTTTGAAGCGGAGTAATACATATCCAGTGAAAATGGAGTGCAATTATTGTGGATTTTTGTAACTCCTGGAATCCCTCCAATCAAATTTCTTGGTTGGAACTAACTATTGTATAATTTACATTAGCTAGCGCAGGCTGTGTTTGTCACCGGACCACTGGCTAACCATTGAACATTAGCCACAATATGGCAGGTTTCAGAAAGTACAGAAGAGGAAGCATGGGGTAAAGTGGGGCTCATATGCATATATAACAAAAAGAACAAAATAGCTCATTGTGAGGAAGATGCCATCAGCTAGTGGTTAAGTGGAGCAGAAATTTTTAGTTCCTAAGGTGTGACTAAAGTGGTGGCCTAGTAGTAGAGCATCCATCCTACAGCTGGGAGGTAATGGGTTCAAGCCCCAGCTGAGTCATACCAAAGCCCATTAAAAAAATGGCATGTTCCACCTTCTAGCTTGGTGCTCAGCATAAATAGAATGGGGGGAAGGAAAGTTGGTTACACAGGCACGGGGGGAAGCATAAAACCAGTGTACCCCTTGTGTCAGTCCCAAGCCTCGGTAACATGGGGAGGGTTGTGGCAGGAAAGGAATCCAGCGTGAAATCCTTGCCAAATCCATATGCGGACCCATGCGTCACTTTTGTTATGAATATACATTGACAATGTATAATATATGAATATACATTGACAAAAAATACCTCAAGAACTAAGCTGAACCCAAGAAATTAACAATTAAAAGGCATTTTAGTTATATTATTACTGTGTTATTGCCAAACACATGGAAGGTAAAACTAAACCACTGCTTCAGCCTACAGTTGGCAGACTGTAGATATAACCATCTCTTGCTTTGTGGAGATTTTTTCCTTTTTTTTCCTTTGGTTGTACTTAATTGTACAGGCAGAAATAAACCCATTTGAATGAGACATCATAGTCTGCATTTTTGGCAAGTTGATTGCTTTCATTTATTTTTTATAAATTTGTTTTTCTGCATTTTTGTGCCATTTTTTGGGGTAGCATTGAGTGAGTAAGACACACAGGACTATAGGGTGAGGAGCAGAGAAGAGACATGGAGAAACAATGATGTCCACGACTTGGACCAGAGTTCACCGCACTGAGCAGCATGTAATAATAATTATGAGCCACCAGAAGACTTCTGATGAAGACTGCAGTGGACAGTCGAAACATGTAAAGTAAAAACATCTCCTTTCTATCCTTGTCTTTAATACGAAAACAAAAGACTAATAATTAAAAAGAAGGCAAAATGAACCTTCTGGAGCTAGTATGCTCTAATGGTATCTGTCCAGCCATCAGAGGGTGTGTTGCTTTGATTTTAAGCGATCCACATTTGTCTAAGCCTGAGGACTTCTGTGATCATTGTTTGATCAGTGTGTGAATAATCCTTTAATCCATTTTTGAAAGTTTCTGATAAAAGTTGCAAATTTGGGAATAATAAATGTATAAAGATATAAGAAAATTTTTTTTTACATTCCCAAGAAAATAGTCATAAATTTATAGGAAAGGCCACAGATATTTGTATGTATGTATGTATGTTTGTATATAAACATTTGCATTATAAAAATGTGTAAATATAAAAAGGAAAATAATTGGGTGTATTTTCATATTCCCTGCAGAAGCTCATGTCAAAATGTTTATACTCATTTCTCTGTGTTATATAGGCCTACTATTTATTTATTTATTCAGGACTTTTTTTTAATACTTTTGTGATTTTTTTTAAAAGTAGAGATTTCCAATTACTTGTCTAAGCAATGCCAAGCAATTTAGCTTAGAAAAAGTGCAACAGGTCTTCTTTTTATGTGCATATACACTTCCAATATTTGCATTTGCCTTTGACTGTACACATGTAATTATAACACAGCAATCTTTGTTTCTTCTTGGACACCAAGTTCAGTCCACAGTGTGAGCAGGCTTCCCCCCTGGGAACCATTTTATTTTGAAGGTTAAATGGTCCATTTTCCTGCTGTTGCTGCGTTCAGAGCTGAAGGTGGGGGTGCTGCTGGTGGGAGTGGGGAGGTTCCTCTGCAGCCCCATCAGCCCCCTCTTCTGGAGTCCAACACCTTCAGCTGGATGCTGCGTGGAAGCTGTGGCAGCACCTCCGTTCAGCACACAGCCAGGAAATATTCAGACTAAATAATCACTCAGGGTTGGGAACGGTGGCTGGTTCAGTGACACGCTGGTTTATGTGGGAGATCCCTTATCGTCAGCCAGGTTTCAAAGATTTCATTCAAAAAAACCTGAGGATACCTAGATTATTTATGAACATTAATTATTGGATGGAATGTCATGTTTTGTTTTGTTTTTTTTGTTGTTGTTCCTTAGAGTAAATATTTTATAGTAAAAATACTTTGTAACAACAATAAAATATATTTTAAACTCTCAAAAAGTTTGAGGGGTATTTTTTTTTATAAATTGACCTTAATTAGTGTTAAATCTTTGGCAAATTACTGCTATTTTATGTTCTGACCTCCTTTGTGTAGTCTGGTATCATTTGCGAGGAGTGATGATTTGGAGTACAGGTGCATCTCAGTAAATTAGAATATCATCAAAATGTTCATTTATCTCAGTAATTTAATTAAAAAAAATGAAACTCATACAGATTTATATCACACAGAGTGATATACTGTATTTCAAGTGCTTATTTCTTTTAATGTTGATGATTATGGCTTACAGCTCATGAAAACCCCAAATTCATTTTTTTTTCAGAAAATTTGAATATTACATAAGACCAATAAGAGAAAAAAAAAGATTTTTAATAGAAACATTGGCCGACTGAAAAGTATGTCCATGTACACACTCAGTACTTGGTCAGGGCTCCTTTTGCATGAATTACTGTATCAGTGCGGCGTGGCATGGAGGCCATCAGCCTGTGGTACTGCTGAGGTGTTATGGAAGCCCAGGTTGCTTTGATAGCGGCCTTCAGCTCGGTGGCGTCTCTCATCTTCCTCTTGACAATACTCCACAGATTCTCAATGGGGTTTAGTCCAGGAGAGTTTGCTGGCTAATCAAGCACAGTGATACCATGGTCTTTAAACCGAGTTTTGGTACTTTGAGCAGTGTGGGCAGGTGCCGAGTCCTGCTGGAAAATGAAGCCAGCCTCTCCATAAAGCTTGTCAGCAGAGGGAAGCATGAAGTGCTCTAAAATTTTCTGGTAGATGGCTGTGCTGACTTGGGACTTGATAAAACAGTGGAGCAACACCAGCAGATGACATGGCTCCTCAGATCATGAGTGACTGTGGAAACTTCACACTGGACCTCAAGCATCTTGGATTCTGTGCCTTTCCACTCTTCCTCCAGACTCTGGAACTTTTCATTTCCAAACGACAGGACTTGGCACCTGATTTCATTAGCTGTAAGCTATAATCATCAAAATTAAAAGAAACAAACACTTGAAATATATCACTCTGTGTGTAACAAATCTATAGCAAATCTATGAGTTTCACTTTTTGAATTGAATTACTGAAATAAATTAACTTTTTGATGAGATTCTAATTTATTGAGAAGCACCTGTACATGTCAACTTTTAAAGTACTGTTTGTATGCCGGGACCAACATTGATTCCTGTACTGTTTTACAGCTCATGAACAATGACAGCTGTATCCCTCATTCTCAAACACAGCGTTTTTTTCTACTCATTAACATTCATGAGCCTCTTATCTGAATAGGCCAATATTTAATTTAATTTTATTATTGGTGAAGCACTGTCTGGTCAAAAAAGTAACATAACTGTTAACTGCGAATGATACCAGCTTAAGTGCTAAAAGAAATATGTATGGTGTGTCTCACCACAGCTGGCATTTGAACAAAAACGCACAGCAGCAATTAAAAAGAAAGCCACAAATTCAAAGCAGTAAAGCATACTTCCAAATCCATCCATCCATCTTCCATCAATCATCCAGAGGTCTGGGTCACAGGGGCAGCAGTCCAAACAGAGCAGCCCAGACTGCCGCCTGATTCGCATACTCACCCTGCTGCAGGTGGTGAGCCCACTGGACCCATGTGGCTCCATTGGGTACGCTGGGTCCTTGATGTATTTTTTTCATGGGGATCCACTGGACTGCTTCACCCAGGAACAATTTGTATTGGGAGACCCTATCAGGGGCAAGTTGCCCCTGGCAACATAGCTCCTGGCATCATTAGGGCACTTAAACCCCTGGACCAATGTGTTGATCTATGGAGGGGTAAGGCATACTTGTCTTCCCTTATTTGAACATCAGTGCTAGGCTAACAGTGATAACCTCTGCTTAATAAGCCTCACTGATGGAATATTTAAATATTTTTTACAGGTATTGGTTCTGAAGCACTGGCACTGACGTTAGCATCAGAGCTAACTGGCAGCTTGGATCCTTAGGTCTGAGGTAAAGTTCTCCGGCCTGTTGCGTCTCCTGTCCCAGGTACTGGTTATGAAGTGTGGGTCATAGTGGAATAAATCAATGCCACAGCAGGAACAGGAGACTCTTTGGAGTTTGTCTACCAATGTTGTTCACCTACCATATCCAGGACAGCTGCGATTATGCAATAACGCTGCAGAGGCAGATAACCATAGCAGAGCATATTCAGCTCTGATGCTAAAGGCAAAGGTGGTACATACATATATTGATACATATTTCTGGCATTTATTTTACGCCAATTTGATCCTGTTAGGTCTATTTCTTTTAAGTCTCTGTTTAGAGTGGGAAAAGTTGTGGCTCAAACACTCCAGATCAACAGCATTTCTGCCGAAACATTCCAAATGTTAACATTTACACACACACACATTCCACAACTACAACCATGATGATAACACTGCACAAAGGCCCTTTTTAAATTACAGGGCTCCTCTGTTTAAGGAGAATGTTAGCTACTGTTGTGCGTTCTAGCTCTTTACTGTTAGTGTTTATGAATGTCGTGCTCAACTCTGATGTAAAGTCACTTTGATTGCTTTGCATATGTCGCAGCTTCGAGAATGACAACGGCGGATGAGATGTCGGCAAACGCCAGATGTACTTCATGTTTAGGCTTGGAAGATAAAGGACAACATCTGGGTGGAGAGAACGGGGTCCGACCAGTGTAGCCTTTTGAACACTGAAGAAATTTGCCAGCAGGTAGTTGTGTTAATGCCGCTGTAGCTCAGTCTGTGGCTTCAGTCTGAAATATGGAATTTCAGCTCCTACAAAAACGACAAAGCATCACTGTCCAAATAGGGCAAAGTGAAATCCTTCACTGGTTTCCTCGTGAAAACTCTACCTCGAAACCAGTGCACCAAACCCAGTTGCTGATGCCTAAAGGATTAGTAGATCTAAACGGCCACATGACCAGGCTTAGATAGTTTAAGGCTATGTGAAAAGAACTCTTGTGTGTGTGTTGCAGCTGCTACCCACTGCTTTTACAAGATGGTGAAGAGAAATGTTTAGTTCTGTTATATTGGTCTGACCCTGTTTGAGATTAATGGGCACAAATCAATTCCACACATTCTCTTCTCGCTGTAGAAACTCTTATTTTGAAAACCGTAACTGACGGTTTTCTTTGAATGAAAGTCCAGCAAATGTGTCCTGTTACTCTGCTAAGCCTACCATAGCAATGCCTTGTCGTAAAAATGTTTTTTGGTTTTATTTACATGTGAAAAATCTTGGTCAGAATGAAAATGCGACATGCAACCTGGCCTGTTCAGTCCTAGTTATATGGAAATAACAGCAGCGGTTTCTGATTTTGTCAACATGTATGCACAATCAAGCAATGTCATGTACTGTAAATCGTGTTGATGTCAAATGACACTGATTTAAGGTTTAGGTGTCAGCACAAGGTTTAGTCCAGTGGGAGATAACCTTAATCTCTCCTTTTGAGGTCTACTGATAACATTAAAGATATACACTGTCAGCTTGGTTTTAGCCTGTATTAGGAACAGCAGTTGTCACGTTTATAATAGGGTTGGGATAGCCTTAGTTACTCGAGCTAAAGGGTGATTTATTGCCCCTTAACCTGCAAACTCCTTTAAAACATTAATTCTGCAAAATGCATAGGCGTGTCCATGTGAACACAAGGTGCAATATTACAAAACATGTTTGCACCGGATCACCCCAGGGCTGTGTACTTTCCCCCCTACTCTTCTCCCTTTACACCAACTCCTGCACCTCCAGCCACCAGTCTGTCAAGTTGATCAAGTTTGCGGACGACACCACCCTCATCGGGCTCATCTCCAACGGCGACGAGTCCGCCTACAGGAGAGAGGTGGCCCAGCTGGCGTCCTGGTGCAGCAATAACAACCTGCAGCTGAACGCTCTGAAGACAGTGGAGATGATTGTAGACTTCAGGAAAGTCACTACTCCTCTGCCCCCCCTCACCCTCTCAGGCTCTCCCATCACCACTGCTGATTCCTTCCGCTTCCTAGGCACTACCATCACCAGGGACCTCAAATGGGAGCTGACCATCAGCTCACTCATCAAAAAAGCCCAGCAGAGGATGTTCTTCCTGCGGCAGCTGAGGAAGCTCAAGCTACCCACCAAGATGTTAGTGCAGTTCTACACAGCCATCATCGAGTCCATCCTCACCACCTCCATAACCGTGTGGTACGCAGGAGCCACTGCCAGGGACAGACTAAGGCTGCAGCGCGTCGTGCGCACTGCTGAGAAGGTGATCGGCTGCAAGCTCCCATCTCTCCAGGATCTGTACATCTCCAGGACCCGGAGGCGTGCTGGCCGGATCATAGCCGATCCCTCACACCCTGGTCACGTACTGTTTGCCCCCCTCCCCTCTGGTAGAAGACTTCGGTCCATCCAGACTAAAACCTCCCGTCACATGAACAGCTTCTTCCCCTCTGCCATTAGACTGCTGAACACTAAGTGACTCTCGTGCACCATGTACAGCAGCTCAACCAGACTCATGTCAATCATCACTGTTTTCTTCCTGCATTACCGACTGCACTATATAGTTCTCCACAGTATCTGCTGCTGGCTAATATATATTTTAACTGTTGACCAGTATCACTTAATCTTAGCCTACACTTTATTACATGTATAGTTTATTTCTCTTATCCTATCATGTTTAATGTTGCAGCATTGTACCGAGACAAATTCCTAGTTTGTGTACTACATGAACAATGGCAATAAACCTGATTCTGATTCTGATTCTGATTCTGATTCTGGGCACGAGCTAATTATGTTTACACAGGTAGGCTACTGAAGTAATGCTTTTTTACACAAAACTGCACTTTACTGTGTGTTTTCTGAAGCAGAAAACATTCAGTTACTCGTGTTTGAGTAATTTTTTGAAGGAAAAGGTATTTTTTCCACTCAGGTACGTTTGGTGGTGCTCTTTAATTTTAATTACACTGTTTTATAAACTGATTAGAAATGTTATTGTTTATAGTGTAGTAACTTTTTCTTAGCAGAAATTGTTAAATTTCTAGTCATTTTTGTGAATTTATTAATAATATTTATAGCTCATTAGTAAAGAAGCAAGCTATTTGGAAAAATTATGTAATTTTAAAAAAATCAATCTATAGAAAATTTATTTAAAAAAAAATCTTAATTTTACATGACCTCAGAAATTGAACATCTCACAAAAAATTGCAAAAAGAAATTGTACATTTCTGCAAAAAATTAAAATGCACAAAAAAGTAGTAAATTTGAGTAAAAAAATCACAAATGTATGAGCAAAAAACCATACATTTTTGAGAAAAAAGTAACACATTCAAAAGGAAACCCTCACAAGTTAGTGAGAGTGAAGTTACAACTCAAGTAACTTTTTCTTTATTTTAAATAACGTTTTTGGTGACACTTTCCACTTGTACTTGAGTTTTACATGAGTATAATTTCAGCCACTTTACCCACCTCTGGCTAATGGGGTGCTTGTGTGCAAGATCATGGACATTAACTGGCTATACATCTCAGCCAACAGCATGGAGGCCAGGGTAACTGATGGCAGGGTTTTCTTATATCTTTTAAGATATATCCTTTGCATTAAGGAGGCTAAACAGACCTATAAGAAGAAAGTCAAGGACCATTTTTCTGATAATGATTCGAGACGAGTATGGCAAGGCTTTAACCATATCACAAACTATAAGGGCAGCAGCATCATTTCCAGTGACATCAGCGCCTCATTGGCAGAAGAACTGAAATGCTTTTTCGCACGGTTTGAGGCAAATACACCTCGCCCGGACCCACAGATGTTATTGAATGCCAGCTCTGATGTGCTTATCCTGCAGGATCATGAGGTGAGACACACTGAGAGCAGTTCACCCGAGAAAGGCTACTGGTCCTGATGGAGTGCCAGGAAAGGTGCTCAGAGCATGTGCAGATCAGCTATGCTCTGTTTTGACTGACATTTTTAACTTGTCTCTCAAGGCAGCCGTTGTTCCACAGTGTTTAAAATCTGCAATAATTATTCCTGCACCTAAAAAACATACTATTAGCAGTCTGAATGACTATTGACCAGTAGCATTAACACCCATTGTTATGAAGTGCTTTGAGAAAATGGTATTGAAACATCTTTTGCCTAGTCTCCCCCCAGACTTTGATCGGCACCAGTTTGCCTACAGGCGGGGCAGATCCACTGAAGATGCTATTGCTATAGCTCTCCGCTCGGCATTCAGCCATTTAGAAGACAAGGGGAGCTATGTAAGAATGTTGTTTGTTGACTATAGCTCGGCATTTAATACAATTATTAACAACATTCTCATCACCAAATTGCTTCAGCTTGGTCTGCCTACTCACACTTGCAGCTGGATTAAGGACTTCCTAATAAACAGAACACAGACTGTTAGACTCGGACCCTATTCCTCCTCTACAGTCATGCTTAACATAGGCTCGCCACAGGGCTGTGTGTTGAGCCCCACTTTGTATTCATTGTACACATGACTGCATACCTGTTCATCCCACAAACATTATAGTGAAGTTTGCAGATGACACAACAGTAGTGGGGCTCATATCAGGAGGAGATGAGTCCGCATACAGAGATGAGGTCCAGAAACTGGTGAGATGGTGCTCAGATAATAATAAGATAAGATAAGATAAGCCTTTATTAGTCCCACAACGGGGAAATTCCAGGATTGCAACAGCACAGGGATAGCAACACTCAGAGCAACAATCAGAAGGCAAGAAAAAACAAGCAAGCAAGAGCAGCTAATATACATATGTACATATTACTATAAAATATATATACACACACACACACACACACAGACACACAGTGCAGAGCATTGTAGCTGGATGGAATAAATATATGAATATATGAACACACAATGCAGAGCATTGTAGCTAGATGGAATAAATATGTAAATATATAAACACCCACAGTATGGAGCACTGCAGCTAGGTGGAATAAATATGCAAGTATATAAACACACACAGTGCGGAGCAATGTAGCTAGATGGAATAATATGTAGATATATAAAAACACAGTGCGGAGCATTGTAGCTAGATGGAATAAATATATAGATATATAAATATAAACACACCCAGTGCAGAGCATTGTAGCTAGATGGAATAAATATGTAAATATATAAACACACACAGTGCAGAGCATTGTTGTTAGGTGGGATGAAACAGCATAACCGTCTATTTAGTTATCCTACATGGTATGATTATGTGCCCATACATATTCTCACCCTCCATAGCGACCGGTATGTTCCTAGTTGTATGCCGGAGAGGACCATTGTGTAAGTCTATTGCATCTTTTGCATTCAAAAAAAAAAAAAAAAAAAAAAAAAAGAGATAATCTGCTATTGAATACAAAAAACAAAAGAACTCATTATTGATTTTAGGAAGCATAGCAGTGAACCGCCTCCTCTATATATAGGCAAGGAGCATGTGGAGAGGGTGGAGGCTTTTAAGTTTTTGGGTGTTCATATTTCTCACAATCTTACCTGGGCAGTTAACACCATAGCTACGATAAAAAAGGCTCAACAACGTCTACACTTTGAGGCTCCTTAAGAAGAATGGTCTGAATGCACAGTTGCTGGTTTTATTTTATTGCTCTGCTATTGAGAGCATTCTGTCATATGGCATCACGGTTTGGTATGAGGGCTGTTCAGCCGCAGACCGCAAAGCCTTCCAGAGAGTGATTGCGACTGCACAAAAATTCACTGGCTGTTCTCTCCCTTCTCTGGAAGAGATTTCCAGGTCTCGGTACCTCAACAGAGCTACTGCCATCATTAAAGACTGTGCTCATCCAAGCCATGACTTCTTTCACCTGCTCCCCTCGGGAAAGCGGTACAGATCCCATAAAACCCGGACTACCAGGTTTAATCATAGTTTTTTCCCAGCAGCAGTACGCATTTTGAACGGATTTATGTAACACACACAGACTGCTGATATTTTTTGTTATCTTAGGTTATTTTGTAGCAACAACCCTGTGTGCATAAGCTGGACTTTTGTATTTATCGCTCAGTATGTTTTTCATTATTGCTACGTACATATTGTATTCAACTTTTAGGTAATTTTGTTTCAAGCATTATTTATTGTTGTAATCATAAGAATGTTAAATGCATGAGTGAACTGTGAATGTGATAGTTTGTTTATAGTTTGTTTTTTAGGGAGCAGTATCTCAATTTCGTTGCATTGTTCATTAACAATGGAATGACAATAAAGGCACTTTGACTTTGACTTTGATAGTGACATACTGAAATATAACCCAAGACTTATACCAGTCGGTGTGTATAGATATAGATATTTCTAATGGAAGAAAAGTTTTAATGTTTTTAATCACATATAATCATATGACCATGGAAGAATTTTCAAAGGTTAAAATGTCAGATTTTAGTGAATGAGATCTTTACATTTACCCAGCCACAGGGGGGTGCACAAGCCAGTGTACTCCTAGTACCGGTCCCAAGCCCGGGTAAATGGAGACGGTTGTGTCAGGAAGGGCATCCGACATAAAACCTTTGATAAATCAAACATGTGGATCATGATGAATGAGACTTTCATACTGGATCGGTCAAGGTCCAGGTTAACAATGACTGCCACCGGGGCTGTTAATCAACAGGGTGCTGGTGGAAATTGGGCTACTGTTAGTCGAAGATTGAGGAGGAGGAGAGGGGGAAGGCATGTTAGGAGGGAGAGAGAGAAAAGGAAAGGTAGAAGTGTGGAGGTGAAAGTAGGGATGTTAAATGTAGGGACTATGACTGGTAAAGGCAGAGAGTTGGCTGATATGATAGAGAGAAGAAAGGTCGATACAGTATACTGTGTGTCCAAGAAACCAGATGGAAGGGAAGCAAGGCTAGGAGCATTGGAGGGTGATTTAAACTGTTCTACCATGGTGTAGCTAGGAAGAGAAATGGAGTAGGAGTAATCTTGAAGGAAGAGTATGCAAAGAGTGTTCAGGAGGTAAAGAGGGAGTCAGACAGAATCATGAGTTTGAAGCTGAAGGTGTGATGTTGAATGTTGTCAGTGCGTATGCCCTATAAGTTGGATGTCAGGTAGAAGATAAAGAGAAATTCTGGAGTAAGTTGGATGAAGTGGTAGAGGGTGTTCCCAGGGGGGAGAGAGAGGTGATTGGAACGGTCTTTAATGGACATGTAGGTGAAAGGAACAGAGATGATGATGAGGTTCTGGGTAGGTATGGTCTTAAGGAGAGAAATGTGTAAGGACAGATGGTTGTGGATTTTGCTAAAAGGATGGAAATGGCTATGGTGAACACATACTTTAAGAAGAGAGAGGGACAGAGGGTGACTTACAAGAATGGAGGAAGGTGCACACAGGTGGACTACATCTTATGTAGAAGGAGAAATCTGAAAGAGATAGGAATCTGCAAAGTGGTGGCAGGGGAGAATGTAGCTAGACAGCATCAGATGGTAGTCTGTAGGATGACTTTGGAAGGCAAGAAGAAGAAGAGAGTGAAGGCAGAGCCAAAGATTAAGTGGAGGAAGTTACAGAAGGAAGAAGGTGGCATAGAGTTCAGGAAAGAGTTGTCACAGGCTCAGGGTGGTAGGGAAAAATTACCAGATGACTGGGAAAGTACAGCAAAAGTATTGAGGAAAACAGGTAGAAAGGTCAATGGTGTATCCAGTGGGCAGAGGAAGGAAGACAAGTAGATTTGGTGGTGGAATGAGGAGGTACAGGAAAGTATTCAAAGGAAGAGGTTAGCAAAGAAAAAGTGGGATAGTCAGGGAGATGAAGAAAGCAGACAGGAGTATTTGAAATCTAGGCGCATGGCAAAGAGAGAAGTGGCAAAGGTACAGGAAAAGGCATAGAGTGAGTCGTATGAGAGGCTAAACACTAAAGAAGGAGAAAAGGACTTGCATCGAAGCGGCCCTGAGATGTCTGGACAGCAAACCGCAGGTAACTGAGGCATACCCCAGCCTATGGAGCTATCCAGAACTCATGGTTCTCCTCGCCTCCGATTCTGAGTCACAACATAAGTTCCATGAGTGTGTGAGAAGCTCTCCACCTACTGTACCTGTGCCGACGAAGAAGCATCCCCTGGTACAGACGTCTTCAGCCTCTCGCCATTCGCCAGCCCTGAGATGCCGTCCTCCAGCGTCAGCCTCTGTTCCGCACTGTGCCCTGTCTGTGCCTGAGCTGATGAAAGAGTGTCCCCTGGTGCAGACACCTCCAGCCTCTCACCGCCACCCAGCTGCATCCTGCCAGAGGAACTCCTCTGCCTCACAGGCAGCAGCCCCTTCACCGCTCCTGAGAACTGCAGCAGCACCCTCCCCTTCACTCCAGAATTCCTCGTTGCTGGCTGTTCCATCAGCTCTTTCCTCCTCATCTGTTGCTGCTGTCCCCCTCTCCTCCACGGTGTCGGTGCCCGCTGCTGAGCTTCCTGCCATCTCATCCCCAGCTTCACCCGTCATCATGCATGCAGGGCCGGCTCTTCCATTTCCTACAGTGGGGCTCACGTCTGCTGCAGCCATTGAGAGGGATTTACCTGGGCTTTCAGCAGCAGCAACCACAACAGCACGGGAATTAAGGCAAGTACCTTTTCATTCTCTAACACCAATAAATGAATTGTCTTACCTTATTCCCAATGGGGGAGCTCAGCAGCAGCCATCCACCTTGGCTGAGCTCTCGCCACCTGCTGCTGCATCCTTTTCTCCCCCCTCACCTGCATCTCTCATGTCCTCCTTTGTTTTTTCTGGGTCAGCAGTCCTCCTCATCTGGTTTCCCCGCTGGTCAGCCACCATCGGTGTCTGGGTTTGCCACTGGTCAGCAGTCATTGTCAGGTGTCAACGCTCCTCAGCTACGGGCTCACATGATCTACACCTCAGCCCCTGCGGTCCGTAAAGGGCACGTGTTCTAGCTACTTTCTCCAGGGGGAGACACATCGTGTTCCATGGTCCGATGGCTCAGGGATGCTGGGAGGCCACCCAACAGATCGTGTCGTCTGGTCCATTGGTGTTGGAATGTTGGGAGACCACCTGATGGACTATGTCTTCTGCTTGGGACTCTGGGTGGCCTCCTGACACATTTCAGCTTTTGACCTGGTGGTCTTGGGACTCCAGCAGACCACCTGAACTGCCTTACCTTCTCGCCTGGTGGTCCTGGGATTTCTGTAGGCTACTTGATCTGTCTTGTCTTGGTTCTCTGTTGAGTGAGAAATTTGTTTTGACCCACCTGGCCTGTTTTCCCCCACCGTGCTCCCTGGTACGGTGATTTTTCTGTTCTTGTTTTGGGGGGGGGGGGGGGGTTCCTTTTTTGTGATGTTACGTTGGGGTGTCTGGAATCCACCCCTTGAGGGAGGGTCTCTGTTATGATGCTGAGCATAGTGGGAAAACCGTGCTCACACTTACAGTCATTTCTAGTGATTTTCTGTTCTTTTCCCACTTTAGTTTTATTATTGTATTTGAGTATGGTTGTCTGTATTATGTTATCTTAGTTTGGTTATTATAGTCTTGTTTGTTTAGTTAATATATTTATGAATCATCTTGTATTTCAAAGTACATTTTCCTGTGTTTGTATATGAGCCTTCTCCGCCTTCATCTTAGTTCCTTCTTCACTGTGTTTATATAAATCATTGTTATTCATGGTTATCTTGTCCTTGCCTTGGTGGGTTATTATTATTATTTTGACCTTTTTGTATTATCTGGTTTGTATCTTGTTTTGTAACAGTTCTTATTTCATTGCCAGTTTCCTTTGTTCCTTCTGTGCTTTTATTTTGACAGTGAGCTTGGTTTACTTCCTCTTCAGGTTCAGTTTCACGGTGAGCACAGCTGTCATTATTTTGGATTAATTATTCCTCGTTCTTGTCTCCTTGTTTTCTGCACCTAATTATCATTTTGGAATCACTCCTTGTCCTATTAAATGGATGCCGCCCCGCAGCTTGGGGTGTTGTTATTTCTCATTGTATCCTGGCGTGTGTCCCATGCCTTATGCTCTCTGTTACTCGACATGCGTCCTATATCTTAGCCTTTGGCTTTTCTGCTCTCTTGGATCCTGCCTTGTAGTTTTGGTCTCGTTTGGATTTGGATTTTTTCATTAAACGTTTGCAACTCACAGCCAGCACTTGGGTCTCCATTCCTGCCCTGTCTGGGCAGTTCATGACACTCTGAGCCCCTTCTTGTTTGCCATGGTGATGGACAGCCTGACAGATGAGGTCAGGCAGAAGTCTCCGTGGAACACGATGTTTGCAGACGACACTGTGATCTGTCATGAGAGTAGGGAGCATGGAGGTATGCTCTGGAGAAAAGAGGAATGAAAGTCAGTAGAAGCAAGACAGAATACATGAGTGTGAATAAGAGGGAGGGCAGGTGTATCAGTGAAGATAGGAGTAGAAATAGTGAAAGTAGATGAGTTTAAATACCTGGGGTCAACCATCCAAAGCAATGGAAAATGCACAAGAGAGGTGAAGAAGAGAGCGCCGGCAGGGTGCAGTGGGTGGAGATGACTGTCAGGGGTGATTTGTGGCAGAAGGGTAGCAGCAACAGTGACAGCAAAGATTTACAAGATGGTAGCGAGACCTGTGATGATGTATGGTTTGGAGACGATGGCGCTGACAAAAAGACAGGAAATGGAGCTGGAGGTGGGAAAGTTGAAGATACTAACATTTTTATTCGGAGTGACAAGGTGGGACAAGATTAGAAATGAGTATATCAGTGGGACAGCTCAGGCTCAGTGCTTTGGAGACAAAGTAAGAGAAGCACGGCTGAGATGGTTTGAACATGTATAGATAAGGGATAGTGGATATAATGGAAGAAGATTCATGGATGTAGTGGAAGAGGACATGGAGAAGGTTGTTGTTACAGAGGAAGACGCAAGGGACAGGGTGAGATGGAAGCAGATGATCTGCTGTGGCGACCCCGAAAGGGAGCATGTCACGTCTGGCCCTCACGAGCCAGCATAAGACGCCACAGAGCAGTTAAGTTGCACTTAGGTTTATTTACAGTTCAAGGCTAGCACAAGGTAGCTAGCCGCATGGGCTGAGCGGCAAGATTAACTATGAACATTACACAGCTCAATGATTAATGACAGCTGAGACGAGGGACGCTCACTCACCGTCAGACAAGGAAAAGGCAAAGAACACGAACGATAACTACAACGATAAACACACTTACATCAGCGGAGAATCGTGGATGAACACAAAGAGACGTTGACACGAATGAAGACACAAATGCTTGACACGAACCTTGACAAGACAGCCGCAAGATGCAGCCGCTGGTGCCGGCATTTAAAGCCGGCTGCTAACGACCGCAAATGCAACACAGCTGCTCAGGATCTGACAGCAGGGAACTCCCGAGCGTTTGACCAATCAGAGCCCGGGGAGCCAGAATGACAACACCGCTGTCAAAGCCTGACAGGAATGATGTGTAGCCCGAGTGCGGACAAAATAGTGCTGGGGATATGACAGAGCAGCTGAAAGAAGAAAAAGAAGATCTTTACATTTGCCACTACTTTAAACTGTTATTGTGTGAGTTGTCTGACAAAATTAGACAAATCTGTTTTACAGAAAAACAAACTATTTTACCATATGTTATGTGTATTATGGTGTAGTCTTCCATAGCTAGTTTGATTTAAAGTAAATATGGTTGTGTGCATCTCTGAAAGTTAGTGTGTTGACCTACATCAGCTCATTCTGAGAGGTCTGGCCCACGCAATTTTAGGCCTCGGAGCTCAATTTCAGCCTCCACTTGAAATGCACACTGACAAGGGTAACTCGTGCATGTATAAACAAATTGTTTCAACAGTGTGATTAAAATTACCGAGAAGAAAAATAATAGGTTCATATAAAGTCAACATCCAGCAAAGTTGTGCCTCCTTTAAATGCTGTAGGAATGGTTTCTCTACAACATCTGAAACTTAAAGATGCACTCCAGTGGTTGTAAATCCCCTTCAAAGCAAATCTGTATTGCCCAAAATAATATGTTGTGACCATTTTACATACACACACACACACACACACACACACACACACACACACACACACACACGCGCGCACACACAAAAACCTTTCATTGGCTTCAAATTACTTGGAAAGAACCTGTACATTTTCCCCATCTTTAGTATGCACGGATCTATGAATATACTAATTAGGCCCATGTTATATCTGTAACGATGATCAGAGTCGGTCTTATGCCATGTAGTGAACTGACTCTTTATTAGAGAACACACAACTATATACAGTCTGGCCGTAGCCCGCCTGACGTCACACCCAGGGTGGTTACGTGGCCACAAGGGCCACACACACACACAACATTCACTACACATCATTCCCCTCCCCCTTTCAAAAATGCAAAACACATACACACAATTCAGACCCACCCCAATTTAGGACCCGAATCACGCAATAAGAAACGAAAGGAAACGGTGAACTATAATGACATAACACATTCACCCAAAACAACTCAGATAAGATCCTCCTTTTTTTAAAAAACTAAAATACACAAAATAATCTCACGTCACGACATACACTCATGCAAACGTACAATCATATTTACATTACAGTGTTCATGTCACACCAATGTCTGCTGGCAGCCAAGGATAAAAACTGGCTCGGAGGCCCAGGGCAGCCCCATGGCATATGCGCCCCTGGCCGCCACTTGCCCCCAAGATCGAAACTGACCTCCCTGGCAAAAATGTCTCCTTTCCACACCCTCGGCTGCTTCTCTCATCTGGACCTGCAGTGCTGCTGCCCAGCACACCGTCCCTCCATGCCTGTCGATCCACTCCCAACCACCTTCAACACTGCTGCAACTGCCGCTGCTGTAGCCCCAAACACTCTGGCCCCCTGTGGCCGAACTCCGGGGAAAACTAACGCTCGCTCATCGGTGCCACTCGTTGACTCGGGCACCTTGCCGTATTGCCCAGCACCCTCGTCCAAGGCGCTCTGAGCCCTGGCACCGAGGTCCTGCCCAACCTCCGTGGTGCCCGGCACCTCCTCTCTGTTGTCTGAGGTGCTCTGCTGTGCCGTCTCTGTGTCCGGCTTTCGCTACTGCTTCCCGGGACTTTCAGCATCACCCTCGTTGGTGTCACTCATTGACCCAAGCGTCTTGTCGCTGCGCCCAGCACCATCGTCCAAGGTATTCCGCTGAGCTGCCCCTGCGCCCAGCTGTCGCTGCTCCGACTCCAATGTGCTAAGCTCCTTGGCTGGCTTGCTGTCTTCGGCGATTGGGGGCTCCTCCACTTGTGGCCCCGGTTCCACCTCGAAGTCTGGCTGGTAGCTCGTAGCTTGGTTTTGGCACGCACCTAGCTTCGTGTCTAACTTTCCCATAGACACTGACTGAGCTGCTAGCTTCCCTGAGCTAGCTAGCTTAGCTTCTTTTGGCGCCAACAGCTCCATTACCTACAGTTTTGTGGTCTTCATATGTTCGGCAAAATTTTCAGCCAGCTGCCCGACAGCGTCCGCATAAGACTCCGTTTCTCCCATCATACAGAGAATTTTCCCACCTCCTTCGCTGAGATGGTGGGCCAGAAGTGCTCGTCTTTGTACTCTGTCGAGTCTACTTAAGCCCAGCGCCACGATGTAACCCTCAAACATGCCCACCCAGTTCGGCCACAGGATCGCTGGCTCTCTCGGATATTCCAGAAATGGTGATAATGGTGGAAGTAGCCCATATGCCCCCATGGTTTCTCCTTGTCGCCAAAATGTTATGTCTGTAATGATGGTGGGAGTTGGTCTTATGCCATGCAACGAACTGGCTCTTTATTAGAGAACACACAACTATATACAGTCTGGCCGTAGCCCACCTGACGTCACACCCAGGGCAGGTAGCCAAGCCACAAGCCCCCCCCACACACACACACACAACATTCAAGGCACATCAGCCCACTCACATCTCAGCCACTAGGAGGCTGATGCTGCCTTCCTCTTCTGAGGACCACAGGAGTCTGCTAGCTATGGTGGCTAGTCAGACCACAGCTAGCAGAGTGATTCAGCTGAAAGTGTTTGTACCAGAGCGAAGATGAAGAGGCTCAAACTGTACATGGTTACATACTACTGGAAGTATCGAGGTTTGTTCAGACCAAACGTGAATAGGTGATTTTTTTGTGCGATGCAATTGCATGTTAACTCAATGTAAACACATGAATAGATGTGAATTCACCATCTGAATATGATGCAGACAGGCGGAGTTGCCTTTATAATCTCTGCAGCTGTGTTCAACCTGTTGTGGAAATCCCCAAAACAACGTCATGCTTAGGTTTACATTATCCAACGGGGCTCTGCAGGTGAGTATCAGTCTCATTTTCAAACTAGTTTACTCTCCGATGTTGACATTTTTACTCCGGTGGCGGCAGAATCTCAAGGCTATTACTAGCAAGTGCTATCCCTCGGACGTGATCGCGCAGATTTACAAGTCTTCTACATGTTAACATTAACTTTATATGTATTTGCACTGCGTGAAAAATTCTCTTCATGTTTGGTCCGAACACACCTTCAGAATGGTAGCGTTTACATTTTTTATGTTTTAAAAGTCATACAAGCTGTACACCAACTGATAATATGAGGAGCCTTTAACTTGACATTAATAAGTCAATGTGTTTGCTTACACTGTTAGCGTGAGAAGTGTCACATTTTATCCTCATTTCATCTAGAGCATCATTTAGGCAGACAATGTGCGCCGTATTTTGACAAGTCTATTCACTCGTCAGTTGTTAGCTGCTCTATAAAAGTATTTTTTAACAGTGTTTTTTTTTTTTTTAGTTTAACATTTGGCATAATGCTTGTTACATAATGTCTGGAACAATCTGAAACCAATGCTAGTGCTATACACTTAAAAAGCACTGTTTGAATACACATATTTTACAGACTTCTCTTTGTGTTGTCTTTTTATTGATGTTCACACCTTGGGCTCCAGGTGTCCTCAGACACCCCTGATCTTATCTCTGTGGAACTACCAGGTAGAGTGGTGATCTGTCCCGGATGTACTCTGCCTCTTTCTCAAAAATGCTAGTATAGGTTCAAGCCCCCCTCCCCCCCACACATACACACAACCCTGAAAATTAATGATGTGGGTTATATATGAAGGCTGTTTTTACCCTTAAAAAAGATGGCTTTTCATCTTTCACTTTTCAAGCAAATACAGACATTTTTTAGATGGTTGGCAAAGCCGTCTTTTCAACATTTTCCCAACCAATTTGTGCTGGCAGGTTTGTTTCCTGCTCAGCATTCCATGACAGGAAGACCTCCACACCTTTTGGGATCAAACAGGAGAATCAGACCCTCAGATGGCTGATGTTTCACATGTGGGACTTGGTGAAGTCTTTCATTAGCTGCTTGTTCTGTATAATACTTCTGAAGGCTGACTGATGCTGCAATGGCAAGAATATGTCATATAGTGATAAAAACTGTTTAGATAAGGTTGTCTTTCTGTTTCAGCAATTTAATGATATTATACATGCGTGTTGTCCTGGTTACCCAGCCACAGGGTTACCCCCTGGGCCGGTCCCAAACCCAGATAAATGGGCAGGCTTGCATCAGGAAGGGCATCTGGCGTAAAAATCCTTGCTGAATTGTCATGCAGATCATCGCCATATCAGGTGATGATACACTGTGGTGACCCCGAAAAGGAGCAGCCGGAAGAGAAAGAAGAAGAAGGGGATTTTACATGGATGTTGTCCACACGTCTGGCACAGATTAATCACAGCTATTGAGCCCCATCTTATACCCTCACTGGCTTCACGTCCTCACAGAATTTTTGGAGATGAGCAGTCATGAGACAATAATATGTTATGGTGAGGATGACTGTGTAAACAACATTTCTTTATACAGTAGATGATATAGTGCGTTTTATCCATTTCATAATAAACTAGAAAAGCACTCATAGAGTGCATACCTCCGCCAAGGCTCCTTCCGTTTGTCATGGATCACCTCCAAAATATAATTTGAGTTATGTTGGTAACAGACAAGACAGACAGACAGACAAACAGACAAACCCCGGTAAAAACATTACCTCCTTGGTGAAGGTAATAAGTAATTAGTGGTCATCAGATTGCACATAACATTATTGCACACAAAACCTGAGTCAATAATATATTTGAAAAAAGGGATAAGCCTTCATTTCTTTCTCTGGCACATCATTCTATCATCTCTTTTCTCCCCGTCTTTAATGGTGGAGCAGTGTTTGTCATACTGCAAAAAAGTCTGAACAGACAATTCAACACATGCAGCATCCAAATATATCCAGCCTTATCTTCATATTTGTGGATCTTTTTCTCTGTAGCACTTTATTTGACACAAGGCTTTGACATTTACTGTATGTAAAACGATATTGTAGGCTATGTGTCCTGCTGTTAACATGAAGCAGGCACCTTCACATGCCAATGCTGGCTAGCGCTACATTACAGAAACAGAATAATTGCTGTTATCAAGGCAAAATTACTCATTGAACGACAAACCCACTCGTACGCATCATGACCCCAGGATAATGGTTGGAACTGCATTGGTCCTTAAAAGTAATTTAATGGTAAAACCCATCTTAAACTGTGTCACGTTTTCAGAGTAATGGCCCTAAAATGCTAACTGGCTCCCCAGGCTAAGCTGGCTTCTCAGTTCCACAATCTTTCTTTGAGGGAATAAACTCTGGTGTATAGCCAAACTGAGCACTTAGTCCTGATTGGTTCCCCATTCTCGTGACATCATTAGAATGGTTTGTCCATACTCTCCTGTTTGGAGGAGGGGGCGGGGACTGAACTTTCACAGTAGAAAAACACAGCCATGGCACTTATGACTGATTTGGCTCTTATTACAGTAAGTCTTGCAAGTCATAAAAAAAGGTTACAGATATGGCTGTGTAGTTGTGCATGTACATGTTGGACATATGCATATGTGATTTAACTAGTTGTGCATGTATATGTTGGACATATGCATATGTGATTTAACCTCACGATGAAGGAGCCGCAGAGTCTGAGACCCCTGCGACGCAGAGTCTAAGCCCCCTGCGGAGGACAGCGAGAGAAGACATAGGTGTGGACAAAAGACTTCCTGACCTCTGAGGCTCGAGAGGAGAGAGGGGGGAGTAATGTAAATAAAGGGATAATGAATGTGAATAAAGGGATTATGATGGAGATGTGTGACCTCCCCTGCGAGGGAGATTCCTTTATGTGAGAATGTTTAAAGGTGAGGACTTTGGTGTGTTTCCTCCTCTTGAGATGAGATGAGATGAAATTCAACTTTATTGTCATTACACATGTATGAATACAAGGTAACGAAACGTGACTTGGCATTTGGGCACGCTCTGCAGAGCGCATCCAAGGCCGGGGCAGCCGCTAGGCGCCAGTCATAAAGAAGAAAGGAAAAAAAAAGAAAAGAGAGGATATGACACAATAGGCGAGAGAAAAAAACATATTTTATCAAATTGACGCTTAATGAGTAAGCGAAATTTTGATTGCAGGCAAAAAAACCCTCAATGCATATTTAGCAGACATTTAGTAGACAAATCACATGCAGAAGGAGAGCAGTGTGTGTATATCGTATGCATGTAGTGTTGTATGCATTGTATAGTGTAAATGTAACAGTTGTTAGTGAGCAGCAGAGGGCGCCTCTTGGCAGTGGATAGATGTTATAATCATGTGACTTATAAACAAGTCCAGAGTCCAGAGTCTCTCTCTCTCTCTCTCGCTCTCTTGCTTGCAGAAGGCACATGGGCATTGTCCTCGGGGGTCCAATCCGCTGACGACAAACAACTGATTGTTGATTGTTTGGGTAGACATGAGCCGATCCTTCCACTTATCTTAGTCAGGAGGAATGTAAACACGGGGCAAACGAGGTCAAATCAAATCAAATCAGCACAGTGCACTCAGAGAATAGAATTTGTCCTCATCCGTGTAGTTCTGTGCTTTCATTATATATGCAGGCTTAAACTGTTTTTCCATAGAGAGCACAGGGCTTCAGATGTATTCCTTCACTGAATCACTGTCATTCAGTTCACCGTTGCCGCTACTCGTGCCCTCCCCAACTGGTCGAATTTGATGAAGGAGCTTGCTGGGTCCGCTTGAACAGCTCTCTCACTTTCCTTCAATTTCTGATGCATCAGGGAACTCCACAGCCAAAAATAGAAGTCCTGAGATCATAACCAATAATGTTTCCATAGACGCATGAATTCCAATGTCCATGAGTCTCCTCGTAGGTTCCAATTCTTGGGCTCCCCCTTGGCCCAATTCTTGTTGAATAAATAGTGACAATAGCACATTTAAGCCGTTTCCAAATCCATAATTTCCGTTTAGATTAAGATTCAGCAGAAGAAGAGCGACTAAACACAGACAAAAACACAACATTGCAAAAGCTGGGAATAGATCAGGAAGGCAGGGGAGGAGGGAAGAAAAATGCGACTGCTCTCTCTCAAGGCAAGATTGATAGAACAAGATTCTTTGTTCGCTGCTCAAGAATGAGAGCAGACTGTGGGAATGATTGCTTGAAATAAACTTGAATTAAATGCAATTCAGTTTCGTTATTCAAGGCTCCTCACAATTGGTGACCGATGACGTTGAGCATGACCGGAGAAGGTCTCTGACATAACGTTCGGCTCAGGAGACGCACACACACAGGTTCAGAGTAGTTCAAACTGTTTATTAACAGCAGGGGTGTATGGGTGTGTGTCAGTGGAATGTTAATGTATTGGTGGTGGCGTCTGCTTCGGGCACAGAGGCAGAAGACCGTTCAGCCGGCAACCCTATGGGAGAGAACAGACACAGGGTGACAGGCACACACCAATACAGGAGGAGAATAGGCGAGGGAGAGAAGCTTACTTGAGTTTGACAGATGGCAGGCACTACAAGGACGGAACCCCGGGAGACAGTCACCTGCAGGACTCGGTGCAGCAGCGAGGAAGGACGAAGGACGGAGTTGTCCGCCGCCGAGGAATCCACCTGTGCACAGGGGAGCAGACTGGGAGAGGTAAGGAAAGGAATCTTCTTACCAATAGTTTGACGCTGAAGAGAGGGTTGACGCTTCGCGTTGAAGGCGATGAAGTCTAACGGCTTCAGGCCGAAGCTCAGGGCGAGGCGGCTTTTATCCCTCGCCTCTGACGAGTAGCAGGTGCGTGAGCAGGTGGCGCCGCTGATGAATGGCGCGGCGTGACAGTCTCAGGGTCCCGGACTCACAGAGTTCAGTTCTGGCGAGCGCAGTGGCCGTCAAGCTGCCTGATTTCTGGCAGGATAACCCACGGTCGTGGTTCCTGCAAGCGGAGTCGCAGTTTGCGCTCGCAGGAGTAACGGTGGATGACACTAAGTTCCACCATGTCATCGCTAAACTGGATAACAGCACAGCTCAGTGTGTGCAGAGCTTGGTGGAGCAGCCACCCGCGACCGGCAGGTACGACAAGCTGAAATCCACCCTCATTAAGTTTTTCACCCCCTCGGCCGAAGTGAGGGCGAGGAGGATCCTGTCTTTGCTAGACCAAGGAGGACACAGGCCGAGCGCCCTGATGGAGGAGATGATACAGCTGAGAGGGTCGGACAACGATGATTTCCTCTTCCAGTTCATCTTCCTCTCCAACCTCCCGACGCATGCGAGAAGCACGCTGGCCGGCAAGAAGTGTCACACCCTGGAGGAGTTCCGGGAACTGGCCCAGGAAGCAGATGGGATTCTGGACGCCTGCGGCGGGCAAGCAACCACAGTGGCGACCCAAGACAGTGGGGAGCCAGAGGCGGCAGACCCAGGCTGGTCGACGACGGCGGCAGCACGGCCGCGACGAGGTGGAGCCAATGGTCCGGTGGCAGAGGCGCGGCCCCGACACAGCGGAGGAGAGGATCTCTGCTTTTACCATCGGAGGTTCGCTGATAGGGCACGCAGGTGTGTGCCGCCCTGCAACTTCAAGAGTTCGGGAAACGGCAAGACCGGGGGTCGCTAGCAGCTTCGACTATCGGAGAAGGCAACAAACTGCTCTACATCACGGATACGAGCTCTGGACGAGAGTTCCTCATAGACACCGGAGCCCAAGTGAACTTCATCACCCCAACATACGCGGACTGGGTGGCTGGACCCCGCGGTAGCGGAGCTACGGCAACAAATGGCTCGAGCATCAACACCTATGGGAAAAGGACCTTGCCTTTATGCTTACATGGCCGCACATATGAATGGACTTTTGTAATAGCGGTGGTGAGTTTCAACATGTTGGGCGCGGATTTTTTGTGCTCACACAATCTGTTAGTTGATCTTGCTAATAGACGGCTGGTAAATGCACTCTCTTTTTACTCTCTCCCCTGTTCAGCTCGAGTGTCCCCGCCACCAGTACAGACCCACGTCGCTACAGCAGGTGGTAAGTTTCACACACTCCTCACCCAATTTCCAGCGCTCACTGTGCCCACTTTTTCAGCGACAGTCGCGAAACACGGGGTGAAACATTTTATCCCTACATCTGGTCCTCCCGTGTTTGCAAAAGCTCGGCGCTTGGATGCAGTTAAGCTCGCCATTGCGCGCGAGGAGTTCGCCAGCCTAGAGAGGCTGGGCATCGTTCGTAGGTCAAAAAGCCCGTGGGCTTCGCCGCTGCACATGGTACCGAAAGCCGATGGCTCCTGGAGACCGTGTGGTGATTACCGCAGGCTAAACAATGCTACGGTGCACGATCGTTATCCCATCCCGCACATGCAGGATTTTTCGGTGCACCTGGTGGGGGCGCGCATTTTTTCAAAGATTGATCTGGTTCGCGGCTATCACCAAGTCCCAGTCCAACCGGAGGACATTCCTAAAACAGCGGTAATAACCCCGCTCGGACTTTTCGAATTTTTACGCATGCCGTTTGGTCTCAAAGGGGCGGCGCAAACGTTTCAGCGGATGATGGATGCCGTGTTACGCGATCTCCCTTTCGTGTTTGTGTACCTCGACGACATTTTGGTTGCGAGTACTTCAGAGGACGAACACGAAACGCACCTCACAGCAGTTTTTAGGAGGCTGGGAGAGCACGGCTTAATAATTAACCCAACCAAGTGCCAGTTCGGCGTCGAGCAGATCGATTTTTTGGGTCACCGCGTCTCCCCAGAAGGAGCGGTTCTGTTACCAGATAAAGTACGCGCGGTAGCAGATTTTCCCCGGCCACAAACGGTCAAATCACTGCAGGAATTCTTGGGGATGGTGAATTTTTATAACCGATTCCTGTCCCACGCAGCTCAAATCATGCAACCGTTATATGCCGCGCTCAAAAAGCAAAAACCAACCCAGGCGGTCGAATGGTCCCCGGAGCGGGAGCGTGCGTTCACAGAGGTTAAAAAAGCCTTGGCTGATGCCGCGCTCCTGGCCCACCCAGACCCGGCAGCGCGTATCGCGCTGACGACAGACGCTTCAGATTTAGCCATAGGGGCCGTTATTAAGCAACAGGTCGCCGGGGTTTGGCAGCCATTGGCTTTCTTTAGCAAATCTTTAAGCGCGGCTGAGCGAAAATACAGCACGTTCGACAAAGAACTGTTGGCGCTGCATTTGGCTATTCGTCATTTCCAGTTCTGGCTGGAAGGACGGTGCTTCACCGCTTATGTGGACCACAAGCCGCTCACATACGCCATGGCCAAAATTTCAGACCCGTGGTCAGGCAGGCAGCAGAGGCAGCTGGCCGCGATCTCGGAATTTACCACTGACATTAGGCACGTTGCGGGCAAATTCAATGTAGTAGCAGATTGTCTCTCGCGCGCGGTCACAACTCCACCACGCGCAGAGGCAGAACGGGCCACCGTGACCGCGCCGTGGCGCGCGCAGCCCCGGTGCACGTGGGTATAGATTACGCAGCCATGGCAACGGACCAGGGGGCGGAGACAGACGTGCGCGCGCTCCAGTCTGGACCAACAGGGTTAAGGCTGGAGAGCAAGTGCTTACAAACCGGTATGCCCCCCCGATCTGCGACGTGTCGACGGGGCGCCCACGTCCAGTGGTTCCGGCCGCGTGGCGCCGCCGTGTTTTTGACTCGGTCCACTCACTGGCGCACCCGGGGGTGCGCGCGTCGGTGAAAATGGTAGCGGAAAAGTTTGTTTGGCCGTGCCTGCGCAAGCACGTGAAGGAATGGGCAAAAACCTGCATTTCCTGTCAACGGGCCAAAATTCACAAGCACACAAGAGCCCCGTTAGAACCGTTTCGCATTCCAGCCAGAAGGTTCGACCACGTGCACGTCGACCTCGTGGGCCCCCTACCGGCATCACGGGGATTCACGCATCTTTTGACAATGGTGGACCGAACCTCACGTTGGCCAGAAGTGGTCCCGCTTGCGACGACCACAGCCGCGGAGGTGGCTCGCGTTTTTTTAACGGCTTGGGTGGCGCGCTTCGGGGTTCCGTCGGACATCACGTCCGATAGAGGACCTCAATTCATCTCTGAGCTGTGGTCAGCGATGGCCAACGGCTTGGGAGCCAAAATTCACCGCACTACGGCTTACCACCCTCAGGCTAATGGTTTATGCGAGCGTTTTCATAGGTCTTTGAAGGCAGCACTCAGAGCGTCGCTCACGGATGCAGATTGGGTAAATAAACTACCATGGGTTTTATTAGGGTTGCATTCTGCGCCTAAAGAGGACTTAGACGCCTCCCCAGCGGAGCTGGTATTCGCACAACCTCTTAGGCTGCCAGGCGAGTTTTTACCAGAGCACCCGGAGCCCCCACCTCTCCCTGCTCTGGGACCGTTAGTTGGCACGGGAGCAGACACGCTTCCGGGTCCGGTTCATCACGCTTTTCCACGAGTTTTCGTCCCCTAGGCTTTGAAAAATGCCGAGTTCGTTTTTGTCAGGCGCGAAGCCCTAAAAGCAACACTCAAACCACCTTACGAAGGGCCATTTCGAGTGCTGGAGGCAGGTGATAAGCAATTTGTGCTAGATTTTGGAGACAGAAAAGAGACAGTCAGTATTGACAGACTAAAACCTGCTTTTGTCATGAAGGACGGGTCTGTACCGGTCGCAGTGGTGCCTCGATGAGGCAGGCCCCCGCAGGGGGCAAATAATCACTCTCTTCCTCAGTCAACAGAACCGGAGCAGAAAGGCGCCACAGGCAAGGCGGGGCCAACTCACAGCAGATTCGGCAGACGGTTGAAGCCCAAGCGGCGCACAGACTGAATGTTGATGTTGAGTATACAGTAGTCAGTAAGATGTTATTGAATTTTAGGGAATAGTCCGTTCTTCATCGTTTGGGGGGGGGGGTTATATGGCTGTGTAGTTGTGCATGTACATGTTGGACATATGCATATGTGATTTAACTAGCTGTGCATGTATATGTTGGACATATGCATATGTGATTTAACCTCACGATGAAGGAGCCGCAGAGTCTGAGACCCCTGCGACACCGAGTCTGAGCCCCCTGCGGAGGACAGCGAGAGAAGACATAGGTGTGGACAGAAGACATCCTGACCTCTGAGGCTCGAGAGGAGAGAGGGGGGAGTAATGTAAATAAAGGGATAATGAATGTGAATAAAGGGATTATGATGGAGATGTGTGACCTCCCCTGCGAGGGAGATTCCTTTATGTGAGAATGTTTAAAGGTGAGGACTTTGGTGTGCTTCCTCCTCTTTGTTCGCTGCTCAAGAATGAGAGCAGACTGTGGGAATGATTGCTTGAAATAAATTTGAATTAAATGCAATTCAGTTTCGTTATTCAAGGCTCCCCACAACAGACATGTTAACTAGAAAAATGTGCTGGTTTTCACCAGTGTCACTTTAAAGGTCACATAATATGCATCATTTGCATAAAAAATAATATGCATAAAAACAAACAAACAAAAACTTATGACTGACTTGAGTAGACATCAATTATCCCCAGTTGGAGGAAGTCATTTGACACAGAGTGAGGAAATTCAAACTCTGAAAATATGCCATTATGCTTAACATAAACTACAAGAGATGGAGAATGATATTGATCCTGATAACCACTTTTTCAATAATATTCATAATCATTGTGAATATTACACTGAAAAGCAATTCAAAAGTCAAGTGCAACTAGATGGTAAACTATCAATAATACACTTCAACAGCAGAAGTCTTAACAAAAACTTTCCACAGATTCAGGACTATTTAAAACAGCTAGACAGAAAATTTACAGCTATCGCAGTGTCTGAAACTTGGCTTAATGAAGAGCAGGCTCCCCTGATGGCAATAGAGGGATATCAGATGTTTCATATTAACAGATCTCAAAAAAAGGGTGGTGGTGTTGCATTGTATATTGATGACCTGCATAGGTGTAAGCTTGTAAATGGAATGTCCTTTGCACTACCAGGGATTTTGGAATGTGTTACTGTTGAGATTGACCGAGATAAAGTTTCATGATATATAGTTTCATGATGGCGGTGCACACAGTTGCAGCGGCTGTATGCTCTCTCAGTTGGTGTTATGGATGTGTGTTTGTATGCGTGTTTCTGTTGGACCAGTGTACACCCTCATGGGCTAAAAACAACTACATCCTCACGATCAGAGTTTCATGCAAGCAGAATGTCACAGCCGAGTTTGTTCGATCGCATGACATCCTGGCGTATATAGCGAGGGGACCGGGCGCTCCGTGGATTACCATCCCAGAGAGGAGGCGCCGGCGGCAGCGGAGAGAGAGGAGACAGAAGCGGGGCTGCCGGGCCGGGGCGCTAGCCAGACTACGGTGGCAGCCACACAGACCACCGCTACCGAGTCTCTTCATCTCAAACGCCAGAGCACTTTTGAACAAGATGGATGAGCTGAGGCTGCAGAAAGCAACGAAACCGATAAGGGATAGCTACATTCTGCTGATCATCGAGACTTGGCTTCAACCATCCATCCTGGACAATGCTATTGAGCTAGCAGGCTATACCGTACAGCGGCATGACAGGACAAGTGACTCCGGGAAGACCAGAGGAGGTGGGCTCTGCATGCACATTAACAACAGCTGGTGCACAGACACAGCGATTGTGGACAGTCACTGCTCCTCAGATTTGGAATATGTGACTGTAAAATGTAGACCCTTCTATCTACCGAGAGAATTCACCGTTGTCATGGTAACCGCTGTATACATTCCACCTGATGCTAATGTTAACGTGGCTAACGGATATTTACATGACAGTCTGAGCAAACAGCAGAGCTTACATTCTGAGGCTGTGCATATTGTAGCAGGGGATTTTAATCATGTGGACTTGAAAAAGGTGCTCCCCAAGTTCCATCAGCATGTTAATTGTGGTACTAGGGGAGCAAATACACTTGATAAACTGTATTCCAACGTCAAGCAGGGCTTTAGGGTCACCCCACTTTCACATCTGTGCCAGTCTGACCACATGTCCCTGCTTGTAATCCCAGCATATGCACCACTCAGGAAAACTGCTCCTATTATTACAAAAACAGTTAAAACATGGCCCGATGGTGCAACTCAGCAGCTGCAGGACTGCTTCAATAGGACAAATTGGGACGTTTTTGAACACCCAGACCTGGACATATTTACAGATAGTGTGCTGTGTTATATTAAAACCTGCATGGACACTGTCACAGTTGAGAAAGACATCAGGATTTATCCTAACAGAAAGCCCTGGATGACCCGAGAGGTCCAGCAACTGTTGAGGGAGAGGAGAGCTGCCTTCAGGTCAGGCGACACGGCTCATTATAGGTCAGTCCGGGCTAACCTGAAAAGAGGCATCAGGAAGGCCAAGAGGGAACACAGGAGGAGGATTGAGGACCACCTGGATGGTAATAACAGCAAACAGGTGTGGGAGGGGGTGCAGCAGCTCACTAACTTTAGAGCCAACCCTGGAGCGGCTGCAGGGAGCCCCTCGCTAGCAGAGGACCTGAATATTTTCTTTGCTCGTTTTGAGGTGGAGCCTCCAGAGATAGAAACAACAATGGAGCCTACAGCTCCCAGTAGCCCAAGCCTCATTGTTGAGGAGTATGAGGTGAGGAGAGTTCTGGGAGCGGTCAATCCAAGGAAGGCCACTGGACCTGACGGTGTCTCCGGGCATGTGCTGAAGGACTGTGCGTACCAACTGATTGGAATCTTTACTAGTGTGGAAATGTGAAAATGACGAGGCAGAGTTTATCTCTCGAGTCAGTTTTATTCACATCTTCCAACATCACGAAGCAGAATAAAAGAGGGCGACAAAGGGAACTCTCGTCCTTAAATACCAGGACTCTTACAGTTAACAGGTCACATGTCTCACAAAACCATTGCCAGAATAAAAGAGGGCGACAAAGGGAACTCTCGTCTTTAAATACCAGGACTCTTACAGTTAACAGGTCACATGTCTCACAAAACCATTGCATTATAAAGACAGCAACAATGCATCCTCTCTGCATGATATCACACCACTATTTACAATGCATCCCCTCATTAATCCTTTAATTATGTCCCACAGTCTCAAGCTTTGCATGCCAAAGCTAACTCTCCTGCAGCTTCCTGTAATAACCACAGAAGCTCTGCCCTTGCTCTGGTCTAAAATGTGAGTCCAAAAGCAGGTCACGAATGTGTGTCCCCACACTAGGATTTTTAACCGGTCCCTGTCACAGTCAACTGTCCCACACTGTTTAAAATCCTCCACCATAATTCCTATACTCAAAAAACACAATGTTACCAGTCTTAATGATTACCGGCCAGTGGCTCTGACTCCAGTGGTGATGAAGTGTTTTGAGAAGCTTGTCAGGGCCCACATCATATCACTTCTCCCACAGTGTTTGGACTCCCACCAGTTTGCTTATAGGGCCAACAGATCCACTGAGGATGCTGTTGTCATGGCCCTCCATACCACGCTGCCCTGTTCCACCTGGAGCAGCCGGGGAGCTATGTGTGGATGCTATTTGTGGACTATAGCTCCGCCTTTAACACCATCCTTCCCGGCAGACTGGTGCCTAAACTTAGGGGACTAGGACTTCCATATCCCACTTGTACTTGGATCCAAAGCTTCCTCTCGGATTGCAGCCAGAGGGTCAAAGTGGGACCTCACATGTCCACCACCATCAGCCTCAGCACCGGCTCCCCACAAGACTGTGTGCTGAGCCCCCTACTGTACAGCCTTTACACCTATGACTGCACCCCCATACACCACAGCAACAGCATCATCAAGTTTGCTGATGACACCACAGTGGTGGGTCTCATCTTGGGGGGAGATGAGACCGGTTTTAGGGGTGAGGTGCAGCAGTTGATAGAGTGGTGTGGAGACAACAACCTTCTTCTAAATGTCACAAAAACAAAGGAGGTCATCATAGACTGCAGAAGAAATAAAACAGACATTCAACCTCTGACTATTAGTGGTACGGGTGTGGAGACGGTCGAGGATTTCCGCTTCCTGGGGCTCCACATTCAGGAGGACATGACATGGGGGGTGAACACAACTGAGCTGCTGAAAAAGGCCCAGCAGAGACTATATTTCCTCAGGGTGCTGAGAGGAAACAACATCTGTCAGAGACTGTTGTTGTCTTTTTATCGTTGCTCTATTGAGAGCATTTTAACTTATTGTATTTGTATTTGGTTCAGCAGCTGCACGGTAGCTCAGAAGAAAGCTCTTCAGACTGTCATCAACAAAGCCCAAAAAATTATTGGTTGCGCTCTCCTCAGCCTTGAAGAACTGCACCACGCCCGCTGCCTTAAAAAGGCACAAAAAATCCTGAAGGACCCCTTCCATCCTGGTCACTCTCTCTTCCAACTGCTACCATCAGGAAGGCGGTTTAGAGCAATCAAAACAAGGACAAACAGATTCAAAAACAGTTTTTATCTGACCGCAATTACCTTTCTGAATTCTAATAGTACATGAGGTTTGAAACTGTGAAATTGAGTGTGTGTGATATTTAAAATTAGTAATTTATATAATTTTTTTAAGCTTCGTTTTACACCTCATTCACTGATTGGTTTGCATTTTAATTTCATTGTACTTGTTATAATGACAAATATGACATGTTTCGGGACCCAGGAGACAGACACTGACACGGGCAGACAGTGACAATAATCTTTATTAAAGTGAGAGAGTGTGTAGTGCAAGTGTGAGCGCGTGGATAGAGTTCTGGTCACTGGAGCTGAGCGCCCTGGACGGAGACCCGGCAACCCTGGAACATACAAGCACAAACAATTCCTTTTGTCCCACGCAAGTGACAAGCTACTAGTAGCGAGGCTTACTTCGTTGTAGCACAGGTTACGTCCTGCTGAGATCCAGCGGCCGTGCAACGTGGAGGTGAAGGTGTCCGTGAACGTGCTGGGGCTTCCACCCGTGGCTGTGACAAAGACAGTTCTTCCCGAGATACCGGCTGTGATCCCACAGACCGGGACAATGACAATCCAGATGATGACGAGGTGAGTGATTCCACAGAACGTGGTGACGATGAAACAACTGATGCTGATGACAGTAACTGCACTGATAACGGTGGCCAATACTCCTGCAACTGATACAGTAATAGTTCTGGAATTTGAGGAGCAAGACGTACCGGTAGACGTGGTGGTAGCGAACCGCTACGTGAGCGTGTTGGCGTTACCCCGTCAGCTGGGGCCGCAGGTCCGCCGCCAAGGGGGTCCACCTGTGCACAGGGGTTAAGGTTAGGAGTAGAGTAACAGATGGTTCTCTTACGTGTCTGACTCTGAAGAGAAGTCCTAGATGAGGTAAGAGAAGTTCTTGACGAAGCCAGAGAAGTTCCTGACGAGGTGAGAGAGAATCCTGACGAGGCCAGAGAGCGAAGTTCAGGTTCTTTCTCCGACGAGGAGGACAGACGACTCCGTGCCGGGCTGTCAGCAACGCTGGCTTTTAACAGCTGTTGATTAACACCTGTTGGTCTGTGCGCAGCTGGAGTTAATGATGCCAATGACAGCCCAGAGGCCGCCATGACAAAATAAAGTCTATTCTATTCTAAAACAAAAAATCTAATAATAAGTTGTATATATAGAATGCCGGGAACTTGCATTGAGACATTCAGAGATAAATTAGTCGAGCTGTACAATAATATTACTAGTAAGAAAATGGTTGTAATTTGTGGAGATTTCAATATTGATTTACTAAATCCATATGAACAAAATGTAATTACAGAGTTCATGAATTCTATGTACAGTATGAGTCTATATCCCGCAATAGCACATCCCAGTAGAATCACAGTTCACACTGCTACACTTATTGACAACCTGTTTGTTCATATTATTGATAAGAAAATAGAAAGTGGATTATTGATAAATGATATAAGTGACCATTTGCCAACCTTTGCACTTATCCATGGCCACACGGGGGCCAATACAGAAAAAAATTTAAAATCTTTCAGATACAAATCACAAAATGCAATCAGTTCTTTTAAAGAAGACTTGCTGAAGCAAGACTGGACAAAAGTCTATGTATCAGATGTAAATAAAGCCTATGACACATTTATAAACATTGTAACCACTCTTTATGAAAAAAATTGTCCATTAGTAAAGAAAAAGCTTAAACATAAATTTGTCAATAAGCCATGGTTAACCAAAGGATTACAAAAGGTGTGTAAAAAGAAAAAAATATTATATAAAGCTTTTCTAAAGAAAAGGACAAAAGAAGCAGAGCAGCGGTATAAAACATACAAAAATAAGTTAACATATATAATAAGATGTAGTAAAAAAGACTATTACAGTAAAGAACTGGAGAAAAACAGAGGCAATATTAAAAATACATGGACAATACTTAACAATATTCTTGGAAATAAAAACAGAAATACAAGCTACCCAACCAATTTTTCAAAAAATAATAAAACGACTCAGAGTGTGAATGCAATTTCACCTGAAGATGAATTTAATAACTTTTTTGTTAACATTGGTCCTAATTTGGCTCGAGAAATACCCATTACGGCACCTACGGGTGATACAGTAAGCAAAAACACTGCTATAAAAGACTCCATTTTCATAAACAACACAGACAAGAGAGAGGTCATTGAAATTGTTAAATCGTTTAAAAGTAAAACATCTACGGACTGTGATGGTATTGACATGCTCTTAGTCAAAACTATTATTGAATGCTTAGTGAAACCACTGACGTATATTTGTAACCTGTCTCTCCAAACAGGTATATTTCCCAATGCAATGAAAATAGCTAAAGTAATTCCGATATACAAGACGGGTGACAGAGGGGAACTTTCAAACTATAGACCAATTTCACTATTGCTGCAATTTTCCAAGATACTTGAAAAAATATTCTGTGAGAGAATTAACAACTTCATAATGAAGAATAATTTATTGTGTGAGCAGCAATATGGGTTCAGACACAAGAGGACAACTGCATTTGCTCTAATGGAATTTATAGAAAAAATATCAACTGCCGTTAAAAATAAAGAGTACTCAGTTGGGGTATTCCTGGATCGTAAAAAAGCATTTGATACAGTGGCTCATAATTTATTATTAAAGAAACTACAAAATTGTGGTATTAGGGGGGTAGCACTGTCCTGGTTATGTAGTTACTTAAAGAATAGATATCAGTATGTATGTGTTGGTAGCAAAAACTCACAGTTACTGAAGGTTACTTGTGGAGTTCCACAGGATTCAGTTTTGGGGCCACTGTTATTCAATATGTATGTAAATGATATATGTAAAGTTTCGGAAAAATTAGATTTAATATTGTTTGCCGATGACACTAATCTATTATGCAGTGGAAGCAATTTGGAACAACTTTTGGATACACTCGGAAAGGAATTAGGAAAGCTTAAACTGTGGTTTGATTCAAACAAATTAATGCTCAGTTTAAGTAAGACAAAATTTATAGTTTTTAACAACCATCACAACAACTTAGTATCTAAACTCAGTGTAAATGGTGTAGAGATTGAAAGGGTATCCAAAACTAAATTTCTTGGAGTAATAATTGATAATAAACTGTGTTGGAAGTCACATATTAATTATATTAAAGGTAAAATATCTAAATCAATTGCAATACTACACAGAGTGAAATATTTGCTGAATCAACCCACACTATATACTTTGTATCGTTTACTAATACTCCCAAACATGACATATTGTACTGAAGTATGGGGAAATACATATAAAACAAACATATATCCAGTCTTTATGCTTCAGAAGAGAGCTATTAGAATAATAAACAAAGCTGCTTACAGGGAACCAACAAACCCACTTTTTCTTAAATTAAAAGCTCTCAAGTTGAAAGATCTGGTTGACTTTAAAACTGCAGTAATAATGTTTAAAGTGAAGAATCTATCACTGCCCGCAAATATCCAAAAGCTGTTCCAAATAAGGGAGAAACAATATCATTTCAGAGGAACATGTATATTTCAAAAACCTTCAGTGAGAACTACCACCAAGCAACATTGTGTTTCAGTGCAAGGAGTCAGATTATGGAACGATTTTGGACCTGAATTAAAATCATGTACAACGCTTGGACAATTTAAACAAAAACTAAAGGAAGAAATACTCCAAGCATATATACAAGATGACATATAAAATCACATAAGGACTGTCATATCCAGTCTGTGTTGTGTTGTTGCTTAGTTTTTTTTTGTCACATTTTGTCTTAGCTTTGTTCCGAATTGTAATCGCTCTTGTTTTGTTTTTCTTTTGAATTCTTGGATGGAATATGGGTGGGCAATATAAGCTGCGGCTTCAGCCACCACCCATTTCGGATAACTTATGTTGAACTGTATAATCAGAGGAGTTATTGTTTAATTTGACCTTGTTGGATTTTTTTTCTTTCTTTTTTCCCCTTTGTTATATTATTCTGTTTCTTTTTAATCTTTACTTTTAATCTATCCGAAATAAAGATTCATTCATTCATTCAATTAACTTTTTGTAGTTTTCTAACATTAATCGGTGTTGCTAGCCTGCTTGCAAACACCCCAGAAGAGACAAAAATCAATCATCCCTCTTATTTTGCTTGGCCTACATTTCTGAAAATGCCTTCTCAAACAGTCAAATCAGAAATTCTCCCTTATTGATGTCTTGCATTTGCCTTTACTGGTTGTGCACTGAAATATTCTGGATAATCCCACTACTTGAAAATGTGACCCATGCTGGCAAAATGAGTCACTTTGAGAAACTTATCAAAACTGAGGTAACATTTTTTCCATATTCTGTATTGAAAGACCTTCAAAATGATATTTAATTTGTAGGAAGTGCGGGAAAACGGACCCAGAAAAAGACAGTTTGTTTATATTTTGGCTAGGTTTAAAACTTGCGTTTGATTGGTTGGGAGTTAGGTCTTCAGCAAAAACATATATATTTTTAGAAAGTACGTTTTCTAAGCTTTCCAATGACACCAGGCACTCATGGGGGCTTTCCCCGAACTTGTCACTAGCAAACAAAGACAGAATCATGATGTATGACTTCTCATGCCTGCAGCTTGTAATGACACGATACGCATTCTGACTCATTTTGCCAGCACGGGTCACAAATATTTGCTGTTAAAAATCAAGTCAACTATTTTAGTCCAATGCTGTATGC
Organism: Pholidichthys leucotaenia; assembly: GCA_020510985.1. NCBI lineage: Eukaryota > Metazoa > Chordata > Actinopteri > Cichliformes > Pholidichthyidae > Pholidichthys > Pholidichthys leucotaenia. The sequence goes on along the minus strand of CM035836.1, from coordinate 291,850,898 downwards.
AGGTACAGCTGTGACTATGCCAACAGGAGAAAGAGACCGGGACGGTGGCTTCTCCTTGCTACTTTTGAGGAACAGTGAAACTTTCTTCTAAGAACAATCACCTCTCATTTAAATTAGTATCTTCAAATAGAAACAGTCTTTGTAGGTTACAGTGTATAGATGCGATCATCAACAAAGAGTAGAATATCCTACAGCACCAACCACTCAGTCCTCACTCTGGCTCCACCTTGAACTTTTGTATTTTCCTTTTGCATCAGTCCATGAAAAAACATTATGCCTGAATAAAACATTTACCAACAGAGGCCTTGTATAGTAAATGTTCACAACTGACTTCAGTTCCATGGACCGAGCTGCCTGTGGCCAGTTTATTCTGTATAAGCAGAATCAAACTGAGATGCTGAAGCCTGATTGGAATAAACAGGTGTAAATAATATGCAGTGATTTGAATCTCACCTTGAGCAGAAGTGTGATCATTGGCAGTCATCAGTATTACATCAAGCACTGCCATATGGATCAGTTTGCAGCACCCTCACTCACTGCACACTGGTTAGAAAGAGAAATGTCACAAAGCTGGTCTTGTCAAGATAAATTACATTTCAGATCCATTTTCTATCAAGAGATTCACACAAAGCATAAAAGGAACATTTCTTGTGGAACAATATTGTAAGTGAACACCAATTTATCTAATATGTTTCACCAGGTTGTCCTTAAAGCCTTTGACAGAAACAAGATGACCTTTCCCCATCAAGACAATCGGTAACCCAGAAGGTTCTATATAGATCCACTTTGGTCAAGACAGCTAAATAGTGAAAGCTCATCACACAAGAGCATTAGGTGTTGTCAAATTCTACAGTAGGAATACATGGTACAGTTGTGGAAAAATAATTAAGAGACAAAGAGACCATTGCAACATTATCACTTTATCTGATTTTACTATTTATACATATGTGTTTGAGTAAAATGAACTATTTTATTTTATTTTCTAATCTACTGAAAAAAAATCACCCAAATTCCAAGCCAAAGTATTATTATTTAGAACATTTATTTACAGATAATGAAAAATCACAAAAAACCCCAAGAACAACAAAAATGATGTTTCTTCTAGATGTGCTTTTAGATATATAAAAAAAATTCAAAGAAAACAAGTTCCAATTCATTCTTAAATACTACAATACTTTGGATTTTAATGTAGGAAGAACTCAGAAATCTGTATTTGATTTTTATTCATGCTTAAATGATCACCTAAATCAGTACCTCCTCAAGTAGATTGAAGTGTCCTTGTGTTAGAATTCAACAGATACTCAAATTGAATGGCTGCCATACATGTAGAAAGGCTAATTTAGGAAAGAATTGTTGAGCTGTGTGTCAATTAAGGCATTTGTACTGTGCTTGCCAAGTGGGTCAACCCTGTTGGTGACAAAGATAGTGTTAAGGTGGATTGGGCAGCATGGTGGTGCAGTGGTTAGCACTGTTACCTTACAGCTAGAAGGTTCCTGGTTCGAACTGGCAGGGGTTGGAACCTTTTTGTGTGGAGTTTGCATGTTCTCCCTGTGCTGCGTGGGTTTACTCCGGGGGCTCCGGTTTCCTCCCACAATCCAAAGACATGCATGTTAGGTTAATTGGCTGTTCTAAATTGTCCCTAGATATCTGTTTCCTATAGGCCCTTAGAATAGAGGGTTAGTACTAGTGAAAGCGCTTTGAGTGGTCTTTGTGACTTGAAAAGTGCTATATAAGTGCAGGTTAGTTAGTTAGTTTGCACTCCTTTCTGCTCTGGTGGTGTGCCTGCACTTTGGACAAAGCCAGTACGCAGACGACTGGCTATATGCTTCATTTTTTGTGTCTGCTAGGCCAAGTCTCTTTTTTGAACAGGAGGTTCTTGTGCATATGTAGTCAACACACAGGCAACATGGTCACAAAATTTAGGCTGTTCGCACTCAGCTATGGAGGGGCTCCGCGACTGGAGATGATGACAAAATTTACGTCACACAAGCTTCGCTCAAGCAAATGCGCAGAGTGGAGGGGGAGCATAAATAATCCTTTAGACTCCATTGTGAGAGGTTGTCAGTTTGAATCCTTTCAGAAGCCACCACTCTGAACCAGTGACGTGCAAGGGGTTTCATTTCCGGTGAGACTAGGATGCTTTCAGGGTCAGATTTACATATCGGATTTTAGAAATAATTTTAACAAAACAAGTGTAAGGAATATTATTGAATTACCTCTTAATTACCCTGCTCCTTGCTCATCTCCGCCCCCTGGTGGAACCAGCGATGGATCCACTCCAGTTCGCCTACCAGCATGGCATTGGGGTGGAGGATGCGGTGATCTTCCTCCTTCACCGTTCTCTGTCCCACCTGGAGAAGCCTGGGAATATGGTGAGGATCATGTTCTTTGACTTCTCCAGTGCTTTCAACACCATCCAACCGATGATCCTGAAGGACAAGCTGCTGCGCGCAGGGGTGGACCAGCACCTGTCATCATGGATCCTGGACTACCTCACGAACCGGCCTCAGTTTGTGAGAACCCGGGACTGTGTTTCCGACACGATCATCAGTAGCACGGGGGCCCCCCAGGGAACGGTGCTGGCTCCCTTCCTGTTCACTCTTTATACTGCGGACTTCTCACACAACACAACACATTGCCATCTACAGAAGTTCTCTGATGACTCTGCGATCGTTGGTCTCATCTCCAGCGGAGATGAAGCTGAGTACAGAGGGCTTATCCAGGACTTTGTGGACTGGTGCCATCGGAACTGCCTCCAGATCAACGCGAGGAAAACTAAGGAGCTGGTGGTGGACTGCCGCAGGCATGGGCAGCCCCTCACAGCACCAGTAAATATACAGGGAACAGACATCGAGATGGTGACATCCTACAAGTACCTGGGTATTCATCTGAACAATAAACTAGACTGGTCACACAATACTGACGCACTCTACAAGAAGGGACAGCGCAGGCTGTTCCTGCTGAGGAGACTCAGGTCTTTTGGTGTACAAGGGGCGCTGCTGAAGTCATTCTATGACACGGTGGTGGCATCAGCCATCACTTTTGGAGTGGTCTGCTGGGGCAGTGGCATCACTGCAGCCCATAGGAAGAGACTGAACAAACTGATTAAGAAAGCTAGCTCTGTCCTGGAGCAATGCCTTGATCCGATGGAGGAGATAGGAGAGAGAAGGACGGTGGCTAAACTGTCATCTCTGCTGGAGACCGAGTTCCACCCTATGCAGGACATACTGGATGCACTGAGGAGCTCATTTAGCAGCAGACTACATCATCCCAGGTGCACAACCGAGAGGTTTCGTAGGTCCTTCCTACCAACGGCTGTCAGACTGTACAACCTAAGCAGGGCTGCTCGCAGAGATAGCAAAAAGACGTAACAAACTAATAGTTTTTTTTGAATGCAAAAGATGCAATAGACTTACACAATGGTCCTCTCCGGCATACAACTAGGAACATACCGGTCGCTATGGAGGGTGAGAATATGTATGGGCACATAATCATACCATGTAGGATAACTAAATAGACGGTTATGCTGTTTCATCCCACCTAGCAACAATGCTCTGCACTGTGTGTGTTTATATATTTACATATTTATTCCATCTAGCTACAATGCTCTGCACTGGGTGTGTTTATATTTATATATCTATATATTTATTCCATCTAGCTACAATGCTCAGCACTGGGTGTGTTTATATTTATATATCTATATATTTATTCCATCTAGCTACATTGCTCCGCACTGTGTGTGTTTATATACTTGCATATTTATTCCACCTAGCTGCAATGCTCCGTACTGTGGGTGTTTATATATTTACATATTTATTCCATCTAGCTACAATGCTCTGCACTGTGTGTTCATATATTCATATATTTATTCCATCCAGCTACAATGCTCTGCACTGTGTGTCTGTGTGTGTGTGTGTGTATATATATATTTTATAGTAATATGTACATATGTATATTAGCTGCTCTTGCTTGCTTGTTTTTTTTTTTTCTTGCCTTCTGATTGTTGCTCTGAGTGTTGCTATCCCTGTGCTGTTGCAATCCTGGAATCTCCCCGTTGTGGGACTAATAAAGGCTTATCTTATCTTATCTTATCTTAATGGAATACACAGAAAAAGGCAGTAGTAAAAGTCCAAGTCCTGAGTATAGACAGTGTGCAAAGACCCTCTGTTACACAAGTACATGTCATGGGTTGGCTGCACACTGCTTTTCTCCCTTACTAAGTAATCTCATTCTCCACAGCTGTACTCACTATTTGCAAGCAATCAGCAGAGTCTTTAAATAGCCCCAGCGTCCTCCACTGTTCAGGAGATCGTTGATGACTTTATGCCACCTCTAGACGCATGTGCAGCCAGTACTTCTCTTCCAATGCCTCTGCAAAGGAAAATATTTACTCAACTACTGTTCCTTCTCTCGTTCTCCAGGAATCTCCAGGCGGAGAGTGGACCCAACCCTGGTGGACTGGACCCTTGACCTGTGGAGGCTTCACCCGGATCCTTTACCCATATCCTGTAAGTGCACTTACCAATGTTCCCTAACCTGTCTCCCTTTCCTCCCAAGCTTCTCAGTCTCCCCCCTGCAAGCATTCACCTACTCTGCTGTGACGCTGAGGGTTCCAGCCATTTCTTCACCGCCCAGCTCCCTCGCAGTACCTGTAAGTAAACAGCAATCATTAGTATTGTGAAAAATTCCCTATAACTGCTATACTTATCATTGGTCTCCTCTCTCTCCATAGGGTTGCCAGACCTCTCGCTGCAGCTCATCCCCTATTTATTTATTTAGCGAATGCAAAGTCCTTAAGCCAAGCAGTTGCCTCCTGGTTTGCTGTATGGAGGGTGTGTAATCCTCCTTCCAGTCTTTGGAGCGGGCAAGCCTCTATGATGTGTTCCATAGTTTGCTCCTCTCCACATGCGCACAGTGGGCTAGGGCTACTGCCCCATCTGTGAAGGCTGGCCAAGCAGGGGCCATGTCCAGTCCTGAAGCGATTGAGTGTAGACCACTGTCTCCTTGGGAGGTTGGTGCCCGGGACCTGTTGGTTGGGGTTTATCACCAGCTGTTTGTTTGGGACCTCCTTGGTTTCCCATTCCTCTTGCCAAGCTGTCTGGATGGTAAAGTCAGCTGGGGGAGGGTTTTTCCAAATCGGCCGTCTGGATGAAAGTCGGGCAGTGGGTGGGGTGTAGATATCTGCATGGATTGGTAAGTGAGGAAAATCTTTAACTTTTTGGAGCATCCTTTGAGTTAATGCTGCTCGCCGGATGTGTGGAGGGGCTATGTTTGACAGTACAGAGAGCCAGGGGAGTGGTGTTGAGCGGATTGTTCCAGTTATAGTTCTCATGGTTGAGTTGAGCTGGGTGTCTACATGGTGTGTGTAAGATGACCTGGACCAGACAGGGGCACAATATTCTGCTACAGAGTATGAAAGGGCCAGTGCTGAGGTGCGCAGGGTGGAGACTGCCGCCCCCCATTTTGCACCAGCGAGCTTGCAGAGCAGGTTGTTTCGTACTTTCACCTTAGCAGCCGTCCCCTTTAGATGTTCCTTGAAGGATAAGGTCCTATCAAGGGTCACTCCAAGATAAGTTGGATTTGGGGCATGCTTAAGCTTGAGTCCGCTCAGGTGGATGTTTAGTTCTCTGGCAGCTTTTGCATTGTGGAGATGAAATACACTGGAGACGGTTTTTGCTGGGCTTGGTTTTAGGCGCCAGATTTTGCAGAACTGGTCCAGTTTAGCAAGATCTTCCGTGAGCACCCGTTCCAGTGGTTCAAAGTCTGGTGCTTGGAATGCCAAACAGATGTCGTCTGCATAGATGAATTTGCGGGATTTTGTAGTAGGCAGGTCGTTTATGTAGAGGTTGAACAGAGTTGGAGCTAGAACTGAGCCTTGTGGGAGTCCGTTTTTCTGCATTCTCCATGCACTTGTGTTCTGACTGAGGTGGACTCTGAACCTTCGGTTGGTCAGCAGGGTTTTTATAATTGCTGTTGCCCAAGCAGGGATCGCCTTTATAAGTTTCAGGAGGAGGCCTTTGTGCCAGACCGTATCATAGGCGGCTGTAAGATCGAGAAACACAGCCCCTGTCTTCAGTCTGCTCTCGAAGCCATTTTCAATGAAGGTGGTTAGGGCCAGTACTTGTTCTCCTGTACTGCGGTCCTTGCGGAAACCTGCTTGATCCACACTTAGAATATCCTCTATTTCTGGGGAAATGCGTTGCAGTATTAGGCGCTCCATGATTTTGTAAGGAACGCTGAGTAGGGAGATTGGGCGGTAGCTTGCTGGTAGTTTGTGGTCTTTGCCAGGTTTTGGGATGGCAATGACCTTTGCTGTCCGCCATTTCTTTGGGATCGAGTTCGTTTGTGTGATCCTTGTGTAGAATTGTGTCAACCAGGTTAGGGCTCGGGGGCCAAGATTCTTCATGAATTCTGGGAAGATGTTATCGTATCCTGCTGCCTTTCCACATTTCAGGCCCTGTAGGACTTTCTCCAGTTCAGCAGCCTCGAAGGGTTCAGGGTTCGTTTCCTCTACAGGCATTTTTTGGTGTTTTTTTAGCTCAGTTGTAACTGCTCTTCTGGTGTCTTTGTCTTGGGGTGCTTTGGCGATAGTCAGTAGGTGGGATGCAACTTGGTTGGGTGTGACGGATGCTCGGCTTTGGCTAGGGGGCTTCTGTGCAGCTCCTAGGCGACGGATGAGGCTCCAACATTTCCTGCTAGAGTGGGTAAAGCTCCGGTCAGCAACTGTCTCCTCCCATTTCTTTCGCCGGGCTGTATTTAGCGATTCAATGAGATGGTCTGCTATCTCTGGGTCCCCTGATGTTTGATAGGATTGTAGGAGGGCAGCACTTTCTCCGTCCAAACATGGGACATAGAGGGGTCGGTAGCCTCGTGGGATTGCAGTATGAGCAGCCTTGAAGATTGCGCTGCAGAAGCGGTTGTATGCTTCATCTACAGTGATGGTGTGGAGTGGGATGGTAACAATGCTCCGGTCCAGAGTTTCACTGAATTTCTTCCAGTTGGCTTTGCGGAAGTTCCAGCGCATCTTCCTTGGGCTGTATATGACTGGAAGTTGTAGGCCAATGTGTACAAGCAGGGGCCAGTGTTGGCTGTGTGGAAAATCATCAAGAATGAGGATCTGTGTAGGATATGGCTCCCCATTCAAAGAGCTGACCCAACACAGGTCAGGAGAATAGTCCTTCTTCCACCTAGCAGAGTGGAAGGTTCCTCTTTGTTTGGGGTCGTATATCAAAGCGAGGTCATTTCTGGATGCCCAGTCTGAAAGTGCCTCCCCATCACTGTCCACTGCTGGGTACCCCCAGTCAGGGTGATGGCTGTTAAAGTCCCCCACATAGATGGCAGGGTGGGGTAGGGTGGGTAAGACCTGCAGATCCCAGTTGGCATTAGGGGGCTTGTACACATTGACAATATGGAAGCCACCAATGATTATGGTGTCTGAGAAATGTGTTGTTATCAGGTGATTTGCTTCAACTATGTCAGAACGCACATAGGTGGCACGTCCATGTTTAGCATGTAGAACATAGCACAGGAGGTCAAAGCCTTTGATGGTGAAGCGGCCAGCTTCCTCTGTGCCAATATGAGTCTCTTGGAGGCAGATTACATCAATCGAATGTTGGAAGGCGAGGACTTCGATAAGGCTTCGCTTGGCTGCAGATAGGCCTTCAACGTTTAGTTGTAATATGCGAAGGGCAGATCCTACCACAAAGTGCTCTTGGGGCTGTTTGCTTTCGGCTTTAGGACTGTGACTAGGATTCTTCTTTGACTTGGCACAGAGGCGTCGTCTCTTTGAATTTAGTCTGCTGGTAGGATCATTAGCTTCCCCAGGCAAGCCCGGGTACTGGCGGAGGGCGCGACAAGAACGCTGATCCATCATCATTCATCCCCTGCACATTTATCAATAAAGTTATTGTTAACTCACCACCCCTTCTCTCTGTTGCCTGCTTTTGGGTCTATGGTGTAGTGAAATTAAAGGGTTTTATAGGTAATTTAATGTTGGTACACGTATTAATGTAAATATTAATGTGAGTAGGAATGAAAATTTACTTTACTCACACTCAGTTCCTCATTAGGCACCATCCACATTTTATAGAGGTGGAAACTCTTATGAACAAAGACTTAAGCTTAAGAATTTAGCAATTGGTAAGTTAAGCCTTAATAATTCTATTGAAAATATTTGATCAGTCTCATAATAAACCCTTGTGTGAGTTCTTGCCTCTGATGATCTAGAAGATGGACATGAAATCAAACAATAACTCCCATATGTCTTTCAATGATTTAATAAGAAATGTCAGAATAGGTTAGCATATGTGGATAACTTTAAAACAGAATTTACATGTATAATGGGCATCATAGACTGTTACTGAGTTACTAATGAATCAAGCATTTGTGGAACCACGTGAAGCATCATTTAATTTGCCAGTGTACTGGAAATTGGAAAACCATGAAATAGCATTGGTTGGGAAAAGTGCATGTGATTTAATGAAGAAAATGCTAATTAACTTTATAAAAATTTAGAACATTTGTTTTACTCTGAAAAAGAACGTAAATTAATGAAAGATGACATACATTTTGAGATTCTGATGGGTGTTTGCATAAAATTAGGTTCAAAGAACTTATACCAGGAATATTCTGAAGACAAGTGTAAATTACATAACAGACTGTCAGCTGCAGAAACTTTGCGTCCCTGTGGGTAGTAGGTGGGTCCACTGGATTCTATTTCACTGGATCAGTGTGGGTCTGTGGGGAGGCTGGCAAACAGGCTCCTTACCACTTTTATGGCCTCCTCCCAGGATCACAAAGGCTGGTCTCCAGCAGGCTGGGTGAGGTCTTCGCTGATGCACTGAAGAAGGAATTAGTTTACGGTGCAAAGTCAAATTACATCACAAACTCGTTTCTTCTGATGTTGGTGGTTTAAATGAGTTGGTTTAAGCTTTAAAAAATTAAACAAAATCTTCTTGCACAATGATTTAAAGAAGAAGAAGAATAAAATAAGAAAAATGAATTTTAAAGAAAAGAAACAGGATTTACACAGAGCATGACATGCTCTGGGCCCTTCTTAAAAAGATAGGAGAAATTGGAGGAGCAGAGAAAGCTGCTCACAGCTTGACCAACGTCCCAGAGCAAACTCAACAAAGATCAATAAAACTTAGGTTTCTCTAGTGTTGCAGGGTGGTCCAAAACTTCCTGAGACCTGAGCTGGCCCAATTATATTTGAGCTTTGTTCAACAAAGGTAATAACCTCGACCCAAAAAGGATAATGCAATGAAGCTTTGAACTCTATTGGCCAGTTAAGTGCAGCTATGGACTCCTGCAGAACAGAGGTGAGAGGGGGAGAGAGAGACATTTGATCTGAGAGTGAGACCCCCCTTTAAGACACATGTTGCTGAATAAAGCATAAATTCCTTAAACTTTAGTGACTAAGATTCTCCTCAATAAAGGAGCATAAAATGCATCGACATCTACTGTAATTAACTTGTGATATTAAGCATGCAAGAATTAATTTCTTCCTGAAAATACCAGAACATATCACAATCATATCATATCAAATCAAGTCATATCAATAAAAGCATTTGAAACCCATATTGTCCATCCCAGAGTTCACCAGGTCTTTGTTGGCAGATACTGTCTTAAGAGAGAGAATATGAGTTAGTTCATAGTCCATAAGGCATAAATTCCACTGCAAAGGAAAAAGTTAAATATTCCTGATTCGTCCACCAGATGGCACAGTGAAACTGGTTGTTTACTGGAGAGTCTTGGCATCCCATCTGGTTTATGTCGACCATAAATCTACTGATTAGGAACATTCCTTTGCCAGAGAGTCTTGGAGGAAAGATTATCTTCCACTTTATGGCTCAGGGATCGTGTTACAGCTCTAGTTCCTGGGTGAGAGAAGTAGTCTCAAAATCCATACTTTTGAGTTGAAACAATTTTCTTCAGCAAAAATTTTAATAAATTGGAATTCAAGGTCACGCTACAATGGCTATTGAATCATGAGAGAACGGTCTTCTGCAGCAGATCCATCAGCTGTGGATGGAACCGGGGCGGCTTGGTTAGCTTTACTTAAACAGCGGGTTAATCACCTCACTTCACAGAATCAGTCAATAATTGTCCAGCTATCACAGGTCATGGATAGAGTGGAACAACTGTCACTCGCTGTAAGTGCCATTTCCTCAGTTTCTGCTCCCACACTAGCCCGCTCGGGCCATTCCGTGGTCATCTCCACCCCCGTTTGCTACAATAGGAAATCGGGGGGGGGGAGGGGGGGTATCCTACAGTGTAGCTTGGTTTTTCAGTGTGTGCCAGAGGATTTCCCATCTGAACACAAATATCCCACTTATGCTTTCAATCATTTTTCTACCAGGTTTCTCAGGATTTTTGATCATTCAGACTGAGAGGGTCGTGCGTCAGCTCGGCTAACTAACCTTCGCCAGGGTAACCAGTTGGCTACTGAACACTCAACTGACTTCCAGGTACTCGCGGCCGAGGTGGGTTGGGACGATGCTGCGCTGAGGTCTACGTTCATTAGCAGCCTCAGTCCCCAGCTTCAGGATGAGCTCACCTGCCTGGACAAGCCAGACTCTCTCAGCACTCTAATTACTCTGGTTATTTGCCTTGACAACTGTCTCAGGGAACACAGGCTCGAATGCCAACGTGACACTCGTACACCTATCCCCTTCACCTTGTTATTGGCCACGCGCATCCCAGCTCTCCCCGCCCCCCTCTTCTGAGCCCAAGTCATTGGGTCGATCTCGGATCTTGGTCGCTAAATGGTGTTGTCGTTCCGGGGGGGGGGGGGGGGGTTGCCTGTATTGCACAGGGAAGGGTCATTCTGTAGAGGCATGACCCATTAAGCCAAAAAGAGCCGGCCCGTCTGTCACAGTTGGGGGACTGGCGGGCCTTTTCTCCAAACCCCCTCAAACTAAATTCAGTCTCCCCGTCCTGTTATTCTCACGCGAACACAGTGATCATGCCTTAATTGATTCAGGAGCCGAGCAAAACTTTATGTCTAGGCGTCTGGCAACTTGGTTAGGGATACCCTGTTTCCTGCTCCCAGTTCCTGTTAGGGTATTAACATGATCAGGCAGCCCACTGCTCACTGTCACCCACATTACTGCCCCATTGTCCCTGTTGGTCTCGGGTAATCACAGAGAGAGGATTTCATTTCTCATTTGCCCCTCATCTAACCCACAGATTATCTTAAGGTATCCCTGGCTCCACTTGCACAATCCCACCATCGACTGGCAAAGGAAGGCTATTATGACCTGTGGCACCCTCTGTTACGCTACCTGTTTAAAGTCTGCCTCCTGCTCCCCTTCAGTCACACTATCACCCCCTGCAGCTGAGCCACCGTATCTATCTACTGTACCCCCCGAATATCATGAGCTAGCCCCTGTCTTCAGCAAGTCTAGGACCCTTTCCCTTCCTCTCCACAGGTTATATCACTGTCCCATTGAGCTCCTGCAGGGCGCGCACCTTCCCACCAGCAGGGTCTACAGCCTTTCCCGGCCGGAGAGGGAAGCCATAGACAAATACATCAAGAAATCCCTCAACGCTGGCCTCATTCAACCCTCCTCCTCTGCCTTGGGCGCTGGAATTTTTTTTGTTAAAAAGATGGATGGCTCTCTTTGCCCTTGCATCAACTATCGGCAGCTCAATGATATCACCATCAAGGGCAGCTATGCCCTCCCACTCATTAATTCTGCCTTTGATCTACTCCAGGGCTCTACCATCTTCACCAAGTTGGACTTCAGGAACGCCTACCAACTGATCAGGATTCGCAAGGGTGACGGGTGGAAGACAGATTCTGCACCCCTAGCGGCCACTTTGAGTACTTGGTAATGTCCTTCGGCCTGACCAACATTCCAGCAGTCTTACTGCAACTCATTAACAATTTACTCAGGGATTTCCATAACTCCTTCATTTTTGTCTACCTTGATGATATCCTGATCTTCTCTCGTTCTCTAGCCAAACACCAGATCCGTGTTCACACTGTCTTCCAACGCCTGCTGGAGAAACAGCTGTATGTCAAAGTGGAGAAGTGCGAAATCCACACCCCTTCCACCACGTTCCTGGGGTTCATCGTAGCCAAGGGGCAGCTCCTCCTCCACACTCAGAAGATCAGAGCCGTTCTTGACTGGCCCACACCATCCTCCCGCAAACACCTACAACAGTTCTTGAGTTTTTCCAACTTTTACCTCTGCTTCATATGTCATTGCAACTTCTTAGCCTTCTGATGCACCTGAACACACTGGGTTCATCGGGTGTTTCGGGTCTTACTATCAGGGAAGCATTTGCTTCTCCGGGGCAAAGAAGGAGAGGACCCACTCGCCAGGTGAATCTGGTAAACCATAGATAGATAGATACATGCTTTACTTTGAACAAAAAAGTAAAACAAAAACAAAACAAATGACAAATGCAATAAAGTAACAGTATACAGTGTTCGAAAGGGAGAAGGAAGAAGTGAACACTTATTAATTCCAACTCCTCTTTTCCATAAATACACCCATGTGAATTATATACAAATTACCACATTTAAGACCCCAAGTAAACAATTAACTGTATTTTGTACATATCAACATTAACACCCATCCATCCTAACATACATTGATGTCCATACATCAAAACCAGCCTCAAACAACACAGATATACACAGTACTGTCCCACCCACCATTCCATAGTGTCCCAGAGTGAGCATAGTGAATCGTACATATAAATACTACCTTTCTAACATATATCCTTTCAGCAAATAATGTTTATACCTCTTTTTGAATCGATTTCTGTTTGTACATAGTTTCAGTTCTGGCTCCAGACTGTTCCACAAATCCACCCCACAGACAGATATGCACATACTTTTCTTGGTTGTCAATATCTTGGGTTTTGTAAAGTTTAAGTCTCCTCTCAAATTATAATCACTGTCTCTTTTTTAAATATTCTTTGTACATTAGTTGGGAGTTGATTATTAATTGCCCTGTACATGACTTGTGCTGTCTTAAATTTAACTAAATCGATGAACTTTATGACATGTGACTTTATAAACAACGAACTGGTATGGTCTCTATATCCTACATTATTTATTATCCTTATAGCTCTTTTTTGTAATGTGCATATTGACTGTAGGTTGGTCTTGTAGGTGTTTGCCCAGACTTCTACACAGTAGTTAAGATAAGGTAGAAACAGTGAATTGTACAGCAAGACCAATGATTTATAGTCCAGATGTGTCTTGTCTTCCCCAGTATCCCTAAACATTTTGCCAACTTGGCCCGGATGTGACTGATGTGAGATTTCCAGCAGATTTTATTGTCTAGCGTCACCCCCAGAAACTTATTTTCCTGTACTGTTTCTATTCTGGTATCATCTATCGTTACCATTATTTCATGATTTATTTTATAATTTCCAAACAACTTAATCTTTGCTGGGTTTTTTTCAGATTTAGAGATAATTTATTTTTGTTGAACCACTGCGTTAACTTTTTCATTTCAGTTGTGACCACCTCTAAAACCTGCTGCAAATTCTTACCAGTGCAAAGGATATTTGTGTCATCCGCAAACAAAATAAATTTCAGAATTTTTGATACTTGGCATATGTCATTTATATTCAAAATAAAGAGTTTGGGTCCCAAAACTGACCCCTGGGGCACACCACAAGTGATGTCCATGAAGGGTGATTTGTGCTCACCAATTTGTACAAATTGTTGTCTGTTACTTAAATAACTTTCCACCCAACTCAGTCCAACCCCTCTTATCCCATACCTTTCCAGTTTCCTTAGTAGTATTCTGTGGTCAATGGTGTCAAAAGCTTTCTTTAAATCTATAAATACTCCTACAGCAAACTTTTTTTTATCTATACAACTAGTAATTTCTTCAATAAGTTCAATCAGTGCAAAAGATGTAGATTTATCTGCTCTTAAACCATACTGGCTGTCTGTAAGGAGGTTGTGTTTTTCAATGAAATCATCCAGTCTCTTAGTGAAGATTTTTTCAAGTATTTTGGAGAATTGTGAGAGTAAAGAGACTGGCCTGTAATTTGTGAAACAATGACTGCCTCCTGTTTTGTATAGAGGTATTACTTTTGCTATTTTCATTTTGTTTGGAAATTTACCAGTTCGAAATGACAGGTTACAGATGTGGGTGAGTGGTTTAACAATTCCTTCAATTACTTTTTTCACTATTGTCATGTCAATTTCATTCCAGTCCGTTGATTTTTTTGTTCTTAAATTTACTCACAGTCTCGATAATTTCCTTTTCAGCAACTGCACCCAAAAAGATTGTGTTTGGATTTCTATCTTCTATTTCATTTACAGAACCACTGTTGTTTGTTTCTGGTGTCATTATTGATTTTGCTAATTCAGGACCAACGTTTACCACATCCTCCATATTATTTATCAAATTGCCATTTTCAATAAAATATTCTGGATAATTAGCATTCTTAGGCCGATTACTAATAGTCCCACTGAGAACTTGCCATATTCCTCTTAAGTTATTTTTATTATCCTCTAATATTCTGTTGTAGTATTCTTTCTTACAGGTCCTCATTATATTAGTAAGCTTATTTTTATATCTTTTATATTTGATCTCAGCCTCCACCGTTCTGCACTTAATGAATTGTTTATATAATGTATTCTTCTTTTTACATGCATTTATTAACCCCTTGGTGACCCAAGGAATATTTTTCTTTTGTTGTCTGTCTCTGTATTGTTTTATAGGACAGTTTTTTATTGTACAATGATTGAAATATTTGTAAAAATTTATCATATGCTTTATTTATATCATTTTCATCATAAACTACCTTCCAGTCTTGTATTAATAATTCATTTGTCAGTAAATACATAGATTCTTCGGTTCTTATTCTTTTATATTTAATATTTTTGGTATCCTTTTTCTTCCTATAATCATACTGATAGACAACAAAAATCGGCAGGTGGTCACTGAAATCATTCAATAAAAGCCCACTCCTGATATTACTTTCCATAATGTTTGTGAATATGTTATCTATTAGTGTGGCACTGTGTGACGTGATTCTGCTAGGTCCGGTAATTGTTGGATGTAAGCCCATACTGTACATTGTGTTGATAAATTCTTCTGTCAAACTATGTTGTTTTGAATTCATCAGATCTATATTGAAATCCCCACAGATGAACATAACTTTATGAGTTAGTTTTGCATACATTTTTTCCATCCAGTCCTTAAATAAGTCAATGTTTGATCCAGGTGTTCTATATACACAGCTCACTACTATATTCTTCACATTGTCCAGACAGATTTCTATTGTAATACATTCAAATAAATCATCCACAGTTACTGACAGATTTTCAACAACCTTGTATTGCAAGCTCTTGCCAACATAAATTGCAACTCCTCCTCCTTTTTTTCACTTTTCTATTTATATAATTTAATTCATAGCCATCCATGGTAAAATCCACTCCTTTCTCTTCACTGAGCCACGTCTCTGATGTTGCCACAATATTGAATGGCTCTTTAAACTGATGTGATGATAATGAATAGATACATCCATGGATGCGCCGGGACACATCATCAGTGATGCTTCCTGATGTCATCGGGTGTTTCGGGTCTCACAACATCAGACACCCTCAATCAGGCGACCCAGCCAGGGTTGATCAGACCCTGACTTGTGTCCCGGCAGCATTGGCCCACGATTCAGACCTCTTAATCCATAGCCACTGAGAAGCTCTTTCTGCAGCCTCAGTGGCAGATTTGATGGCCTCCCTTTTAGCAACTCCTTTGATACCAAGGAGAGTGTAAATTTTGCACAGGGAGCGGGCAGCAAAGCCTCAACATCCCACCTCTATGGGCTCACAGTGTGCTCTCCAACCATTCCTCTGGCCCTGTTCTACCAGTTCTTGGTATTTGAGCAGTTTGGGTTCATTGGCCTCTTCTATGCGCTCCTCCCAGGGAACTGTGAGCTCCACTAACAGAACCTGCCTGGAAGAGGAAGATGTAAGTACCACATCTGGCCTAAGAGATGTTGATATTACATAGTCGGGGAACTTAAAGCGTACCTGTGGTGGTCATGAAGACGCATTTGACTTGAAAACATTATGAAAAAGTATTTCTTATTTTGGTAAATAATTTTTGCCAGCCATATACCACCAGACATATATTCAAATAGGACCTTGGCCATGGGCAGCCAATGAAAACTGTGGGCGCAGCCATGACACATGCGGATGTGATGTCACTTCGTTGATACTCAACAGTCAATGCTCCGCCTGTATGAGAGACTAGGGTGCTGTTGTGAGTGTTTTTATTCTATTATGGCTGAATTGTCGGACTCTGAGGAAGAATTTGTCCAACATGGCTACAGGTTTGAGCCAGAAAGGTCTTCTGAGGGTTAAAGTGACGAAGTGGTCCTCACACACAATGCAATTTCATCTGAAATTATTCGTCTGTGCCCTGTTTCCGCTCCGATCTTCTGACAAGGTGAGCTGGGTTTGGGTACACAAAAAAAGTGTTTCTTTGTTTTTTTCGCTTATTATTCAGACATCCAAAGGCTTTACATTCCACCATGTTGCGATATCCATATCGCATTGTATGTTTTTGTTTTTCCAAGAGCACCGAGTGTCTGCTGCTCTGTATATAGTTGTAGAATCATCTTCCGTGTTGCGGCAGTTACGAGATCAGATGAGACAAGCAGCTTAAGCATTTATTTATTTTCTACTCGTTTCAGTTCAGCATTTAATATGAACCCTGAGTTTGAAATAAACGTTTGAATTTTGGTCCTCACACAACGCAATGCACTGTCTGCCGCTCTTTATAGCGGCGAGGGAAGAGCCGAATTAATCTGCCGTGTTGCGGCTGTTAACGACCTCAGATCAGATAATAGGACCCGCCGAATTTAAGCATTTATTTATTTATTTTCTACTCGTTTCAGTTCTGCATTTAATATGAACACTGAGTTTGAAATAAACGTTTGAATTTTGGTCCTCACACAACGCAATGCACTGTCTGCCGCTCTTTATAGCGGCGAGGGAAGAGCCGAATTAATCTGCCGTGTTGCGGCTGTTAACGACCTCAGATCAGACAATAGGACCCGCCGAATTTAAGCATTTATTTATTTATTTTCTACTCGTTTCAGTTCTGCATTTAATATGAACCCTGAGTTTGAAATAAACGTTTGAATCTGAATTTGAATATCCCCAAAGCCGTTGCACATCCGGGTATTCGAGGCTCAGCCAATACTGATCCAGATCGCGGTAGCCACGAAATTACGTCACAGGAAGCGTCCTGGAAGGCCATGTAGCCGCTAGTATGGCTGTACCCTTGTTTTGCTGACATAGCTGAACCAGTACATCAGCAATGGATTTATATCAAATTGCTTTGAACGTGAATTTCAACTTAAACTTGAACTAGAACGTGAGACAGGGGCTCAATATAATATCTTTTTTTTCACGACCACCACAGGTACACTTTAAGCTGCTTTCCCAAGTCAATTTGCAGGTCCCAGTCTGATGCTGAAGAGACCAGACTGGCTGATGGTCTAAGCTGTGGTCGGGGCCTCTCTCCAGCTTTAATGAATGTAATCTGACTACCAACCTGCTTACTGTTTGCCATGGCACTGGAGATAGTCTCCGCTACACACTTTAGCACTTGGTCATGGCGCCAGCGATATCGGCCCTCTCCAAGAGCTGTTGGGCAACTGCTAAGGATGTGTTCAAGCGTGCCCTTTCCTGAGCAGAGCGGGCATGTTGGCAGCTCATTCTTACCCCAGGTATGCAGGTTTGCCGGACTGGGTAGCACATCATATACTGCTCGGAGCATAAATTGGATGCGCTGAGGCTCTGCATGCCAGATGTCATTCCAGGTCAGCTTCTTATCCACTACTCCCTCCCATTTTGTCCATGCCCCCTGCTGCCGCATGCCTACCATCCTACCAGTCCTCACTTCTTCAACACCTGCTCTCACCTCCTGCAGGATTAACTTGCGTTTGTCCTTTCCCTGGACTTCATCATAGCGCGGCTGTGGGATAGAGCCCAGCCCTGCACGTCCTATTGCCACTGTGCCCACCAGAGCTTTGTGACTCAACCGAGATTCTGCAAGCTCCAACCCCTCTTGAGCTCTCCACTTCCGACCTGTCCTCACCAAAATGCCTGCTGCTGCCACTCTCGAGTCTCTAGAGTCACGATAGGCTAGTGCCTCTCTTGTGCGGGAAACCTTGAACTCCTCTTCCAAACTACTAATAGGAAGCTGGAGTTTGTTGCTCCTGCCATAAAGCGCCGCACTACTAAAGCTATGTGGTAAACCCAACCATCTTCGAAGGTAGGAGCTGATCTTCCTTTCCAGGGTCTCCACTGTAGGCAGAGGCAACTCGTACACCAGCAGAGGCTAGAGGATACAGGGCAAAATGCCATGTTGGTACACCCAAGTCTTGAACCTGCCGGGAAGGCCAGACTTATTCACAGTCAACAGCCATGTTTCCAGTTTCCTGATGGTAGTTCGGATGGATGCTGTGTCCCTGAGACTACAGTCAAAGACCTTCCCTAGGCTTGTGACTGGTTTCTCTGTGATAGATGGTATCACAATGCCATCCAGATGGAAACGGAACTTATCCACCACTTTCCCTCTTTTCAGGGCCATAGATCTAGACTTTGAAGGCTTAAAGTTAAATTAAATCACCCTTTTTGTCATTCAACCGTACAACCAATCATGTACAGCAGAACGAGATTGTGCTTTACCTATCTACAGTGTAAATCACACACACCCCAAGTGCAGAATCAGAGGGCCGCTGCCATGCAAGGCGCCGCCACAGAGTTCCCTCCTCCATTCCATTTATTGCTGAGCACCAAGCTGGATGGCAGGAAGTTCCACTTTTATATGGTCTTCGGCATGACCCGGCTGGGATTTGAACCCCTGCCTTCCGGGTGTGGGGCGGATGCTCTACCAACTGAGCCACCACTCCGGTAGGCTTAAAGTTCATTCTTGCCCAGGAAATAAGTTTTTCCAGGCCTTGGAGAATCCACCTACTGCCAGGCACTGATGTAGTAGTAACTGTCAGGTCATCCATGAAAGCTCTAATGGAGGGCTGCCGGATTCCTGACCTTGAAAGGGGTCCTCTACATTCTACCTCCGCTGCTTTAACCAGCATGTTCATGGACAGGGTAAAAAGGATAACAGAAATGGTACAACCTGTTATAATCCCTTTCTCCAACTGATGCCAATCTGAGGTCAAGCTGCCAGAGGTGACTCTGAGTATGAATTGACCATAATAGTTCAAAATGAGAGCCTTGATCTTACTGGGTATGTGGTGTTGGTCCAGCGTGATATCGACCAGCTTATGGGGGATTGACCTATAAGCATTGACAAGGTCCAGCCAAAGCACCACTAGATCTCCATTTCCCTCCCATGCCTCTCTGATCAGCTGAGTGACCACCCCAGTGTGTTCCAAACACCCTGGTACACCTGGGATTCCACCCTTCTGTACTGATGTATTGATATAATTGTTCTTCAGAAGGAAGTGGGTCATTCTCCTAGACAGGACACTAAAGAAGATCTTGCCTTCCACACTGAGGAGTGAGATAGACCTGAACTGCTCCAGTTTAGATGACCTCTCTTCCTTGGAAATCCACACTCCCTCTGCCCATCTCCACTGCTCTGCTACAGTTCCTCTTCGCCAGATCACTCTTAGTATCTTCCATAGGATTCTCAGGAGCTCTGGGCAACGCTTGTATACCTTATAAGGTACTCCACTGGGGCCTGGAGCAGAGCTGGCTCTCGCCGCTGCCACCACTTCCTGAACTCCTTCCAGGTGGGTTCTGAGGTATTGAACTCCACCAGAGGGGCTGGAATGTCCAAAAGAGCTCTCTGAGGTCCCAGACCCTGCTCTCTAAAGGGGTCACTTAGGGTGTTGTGCAAGAAATGGTCAACTTCCTCCTTAGAACACTCCAGTCTCCCACTGCGCTTCTGCCCTAGCATCTTCCTCATAAAGCCAAATGGATCTGCCAAGAATGCAGTTCTTCTCCTGGCTCTCTCAATCCTCCTCCTCCGATGCCATTCAGCTCTACGCAGGGTCATAAGCTTCTTCCTGATGGCATGTCGAAGCTCAGCAAGTGGTGGATTCTCCTCTTCTGCTGCTGCTTGAAACTGTCTTGTCAGCATCCTCAGCTTTTTCCGCAGCTGATGAATCCTGCCAGCCCTACGGTTCTTAGTGTAGATAGACCTGCCAGCTCTGTACTCCATAATGCCAAACCTCTCTACCCCAAAACTCGTAATGATGGTCGTCATGCTTCGAAGTTGACTATCCACATCTCCCGTTGCTATTGTTCTGATGATCTCTGCTGTATCTTCATCAAACTGTTGCCACAATTGATGCTGCTTTGCTGCAGGCCACTTGATCCGATGTTGCTTGACTACTGTGCTTGGAACTGGGGCACTGGACACTTGGAGGTTCTGGGCACTGTGGGGTGACTCCGGGCTGGGCTCCTCCTGCGTCTCACCAGGTGTAATTCCTGTGCGTTGTGCCACAGCCCCCTGAACCAAGCATTTCATCCGGGCCTGATGGATTTTAAGGCCTCGTTCGTTTTTACAGACTTTGCCACAGATGCATCTACTTGCCATTATCGATAGTCTGTTCTCCAAGATCGTCATCCTAAGGTCCGTCCTAGTGGGGTGCTCATCCTCCCCCCCTCTCGGGCACCCCTGGGGGTATGTCTCTGTGGGCTGATCTGTAGCTTGGATGGATTCTTCTTCACAGAAGATGCAAGTTGGGCTGCTAACCCTCCCTGCCCCGGTTGCCGTCTGTCCGTGCTGTCCACTGTCTCTCCAGTTGTCACCAATCTATACTTGGTTGTCACCCAACCTATTTTTGGGAGTCACTGACTAAGCCAGATACAAAGATGAATAGATACATCCATGGATGCGCTGGGACACATCATCAGTGATGTTTCCTGATGTCATCGGGTGTTTCGGGTCTCACAACATCAGACACCCTCAATCAGGCGACCCAGCCAGGGTTGATCAGACCCTGACTTGTGTCCCGGCAGCACTGGCCCACAATTCAGACCTCTTAATCCATAGCCACCGAGAAGCTCTTTCTGCAGCCTCAGTGGCAGATTTGAAGTAAATAATCTTTAATGTTATTAAAGTTGGCATAGAGACTTCTGCTGTTGAAGTGGATCATAGAAATATTGAAATCAGATAAGACCATTGTGTTAAACTGTTCATCCGTGTAGTAACTACAGTTATTATTGATGGAGCTAAATAAATTATTTTCAAGGTCTATGTTATATTCTACGTCCTGTGGGTTGTGATCCGTATATTCAAAAACATTCAGTTCCTGTTGTTCCTGTTTGTCGATCTTTTGTTTCATGTTGTTAAATGTTTTGTTGCAGATGAGTATATCCCTTCAGTGTCCTACAGTTGTCTCTTGTTGCTGTCAACTCCAGTTCATAATATTCATTGATATTTGTCCAGTTCCATAATATTACGGATGTTAATGACCTTGGCTTCTTCAGGTGATCCATTTAATTTGACGTATATTTTACAGTTTGATGTCCAGGTGTTTTGAATCTTTTTCTGCTTTCTCAGGTATCTTGCTTTTCTGGCTATTTCTGCGTTTTCTTTTGTAAGGTGCTCATTTATGTAAATGTTCGTTCCTTTCAGCTTCCTACCTTGTTTTAGCAGCGCAGTCTTGTGTTTTCTATTCACAAACCTCATGATCACAGCTGGTTTGTCGCTGTTTTTCCTGGCCAGAGGGTGGCAGGCCTCTACGGTGTTACTATCCAGCTGGATTCCTTTGTACTGCAGGAAGGCCGCCACTTGTTGTTCCGTGGATTCGTCTTCCAGCGCGTTGAGCCTCCCTCCACTGTCTGCGGCCACCGCCCGCGCGTACGATTGGGGTTTAATGTGGAGCCCCGTGATGATCACGTCGTTCACCCGGGTGTTCTGCTCCAGGTCCGACACTCTGCTCTCCAGATACGCCAGCCTCTTGTCCTTCTCGGCGTTCTGGATCCGCAGCGCTTTCTTCTCCTCAAGCAGGCCCAGGATGTTTTGTTGCTGCTGCTTAACAGCAGAAATCTCTTCACCCAAGAAGTTGAGCGATCTTTTAATATTGTCCACCTCCTCAGTCTGCTGAGCTTTCTTGGGACCCATGATCCCGGACAATGTACGTTGATTGTGATCGTAGAAAAAAATAAAAACATGTGGGAGAAATCCCTTTGTTCTCCCGGAGTGTGAGGGGACTGATGAATTGCTTCACCAGCCACTACAATATTAAGTTATGAGAGTGGCAATTTCTCTCTTTTTTCGCACGAGCAGGCATACTGTTTTTATTCTCCAGCGGCAGTGACAAAGCAACAGCTAAAAACGCTAGCTCTAAACTGAGTTTTAAAGCAAGAAACGAACTGGGAGCCTTTACCTGTGTGTCCTCACCTTACATGCCACAACTGGAAGCACGGGTAGAAAATAACACTGCGCGACGGCAGAACCAAAATGAAATAATAAGCCAAACAGTGTGGAGAAACAAATAATAATTCCAAGCAGCATGGTGCAAATATATGGCGTTAACATAATATTGCAGCAAAGAACAAAGACTGAAAAGGCACATATATAGACAGAGGGAACAATCATGGCAATACAGCACAGGTGAGGAGAGCAATCATGACAAACGGCTGACACATGAGGAAAACAGCTGACCGGACGGGCAGGGCTGACAAACACAGAGGGGATCCACACCGAACATAACAAATGAATCAGAAAGGAACATAAAGCATAGACATTGACTGCAGACCTGTCCAGAACCACTACAGCACCCCACCACCACCACCACCCAAGGGTTGGGGCCCAGATGACCCTAGGGCAACACCCACAATCCATCTATCTTCTACCACCCACAAATGAGAGAGAGAGAAAAGAAAACCCCAAAACCCTCACAGGGTGGGTGGTGGGGGACAGGCCAGGTGGACCAAAACAAACTCCCTCCCCAGCAAAGTCCATACAAAACAGGTCAGGTGGTCTTTCAGAGTCCCAGGGTCACTGGACCAGAGAGAAAGGTGGGTCAGGGGGTCTATCCAAGCCCACGGGGCCCCAGACCAGAGCACAGAGTGCATTGGGTGGTCTACCAGAGTCCCTAGACCACTGGACTGAAGAACAAAGCAAGTCGGGGGGCCAAAACCAGTTCATGGGCCTGCAGATTTCAAAACATAATCAGTTGTGTGGTCTCTCTGAGTCACTGGACCACCAGACCGGAGAGCAGAATGGTTCCACAGATAATTGCAGTGGCACTTTAAGCTCAGGTGAAAAGGACAAGGAATTCTTAAACTCTGTCATATGGAGTGAGACGCCGTGCTAACCGGCGCTCAGGCCATATTTCCCTTCAACCCGACTCTTATTGTGACAGCGTCTCAGTGGGCTCCCAGCTGTCAAGCTCTACGAAACGGCTGGAGCCCAATTAACTTTCATCAGTTGGGGCACTGTTAACCGGTATTTAAGGGAGCAGCTCCGATCATTCGGGGCTGTGACTTCACATCATTATCCACGTTCTTCTCCGGCGTGGGTAAGGCTGGAACCCCTTCGTCTGGCGCCAGCCACCTGCTCATCGTTCTGCATTATATGTAAGTGTTATCCTCATATTGTTATTCGTGTTTTTGGCCCCACGAGGCCCTGTTCCTTTATTCCCTTTTCCTCATTATAATAAACATCGCAAACTCACTGGCTTGCCCTCGGCTCTCATTGTATGGCTCGTGAGAGCCATACGTAACAGTAAGTCACAGCCAAGTGAGTTGCCGGCTGTTGCTCTTACCTGTCTGGGTACCGTTGCTGAAGCATGCCGTCACGGAGGTCCTACACTCAGAGTCCGAGCGATGTCCTCGCAGACGCCCTCGAGTGCGTGGACGACATCCTTAACACCACCTCCCTCCTTGACTTCAGCAGCGATGTGCGCCGGTACCTGGACCAAGCTGAGGAGGTCCTCGATTATCTCCCCCGCTTCGCCTGTCATCCCGAGGTGAGCGCGAGGAGGTTGGACATTGCTGCACAGCGAGAAATGCTCCGTGGGTTGGAGGAAAATCCCGGCAGGAAGCCGAAGAGGAGGAGACGTCACCCTTCGCTTCGGAATCCCGCTCCTGCCTCCGCTCCGGCCCGGGAGTTCGCGCCATCCAGAGGGCTTTCCCCATCCAGCACGATGTCACTCGGGATTCCCCCGGCGGATCTGCAGCTGACTGCAATCAAGGTCCGGGACCGAGTGGCTGATGCTCGCTCCGCTGTGCACCCATCCTTAATTATGAAGCATGTGGCGGCGGCAGTTAGAATGGTGGAGAGGAATCCAGGGCTGCGTGACTTCCCCGAGTTCGACGCCCTCCTCGCTTCTGTCTCTGCCCAGGAGCGGCGATTTCCGGGCCTCACCTTCGCTTCGCCCCGTGCGAGTAGCTGTCGTCACACTGCCAATCCACCTCAGCACGAATCCCATCCGGATCTAGTTCCGGGCCGCCGCAAGGTCTCATTCCCCCACGCAGCTGTCACTCCTGCGCCTCTTCTGAGGGGAAATCCCGCAGCCTCGTCTCCTGAGCCACATCCCTCTGCTGTTACGCCAGTGCTCCGGGCCCGGCTCATCTCGGCTGTCGCCCCCTCCTCCTCGACGCGCTCCCCGGCTGCTGTGTGCATCCAGAATCCTGACCTGGCGAGCTCCATCCCAGAATCATCACGAGCGGCTCCCCAAAGTTCCCCCAGGGGGTCCTCCGTTACCGCCCGGCGGGGAAAGGGAGGAGCAACGTCCGAGACAGCAGGCACCATCCAGCCTCCAGGAGACAGGCAAGTCCCAGTTCATTCACACTCACCTTGTGATTTGCTCTGTCAGACTTCTGGAGGTGGAGTTCGGGGTTCGCAGCTCCCCGAGCTCCCACCACCTGCTGTAGCTGTAATTATTAATCCTGCATCCTCTGTGTCTCCCTCCGCTGAGTGGTCCCTGGCGCCAGGCCAATGTCGTGGGATGAGGAGGGGGCCTGCGGTTCTGGACAGCCTGGTTCCGGTTCCGCAGCTACGCCGTGGGCGGAGGAGGAAACCGGACTGCTGTGTGGAGCCTACGCCGACGACTAAGCGTCCCCGGGTCTCCACAGAGGAGCGGTCCGGTCCAGTGGGACAAGGTTCTCCTGCCACCATGCCGTGTGGGCCATCGGCGTGGGCACCGGTGCCGGGGGACTCACAAGCTGCGTATTCCATCATGCCAGCTGCGGAGCCCGACGCAGCTGAGTGGGAGCCTGACGACGACCTCCTGACGCTTGAACCTGGATCTTCGCAGTCCTGGACGGCGTCAGAACCCGAGATCAGGCAAGTGCTCTACCTTATCTTTCTCCTTCTCATTTTAGAGCACTTTAGCCTGTCTCTAGGGGAGATGAGCCGGGTGCAGCCGTCCACTGCGTCCGAGCTTATCTCGCCGGGTTCTGGCGCTTCCGGTGATCCTGATCCCGGTTCTGTTCTCTTTCCTGAGCCTTCTCCCAGGGTCGCCGGCGAGGAGCTGCCATTGCCTGCGGTGCCAGAGATTCCTGGTTCCAGATCGGAGGTCGGTTCTGGTGCGGCGCCGACCCAATCGGGGTCCGACGTGGGTTCAACAGAGATCCAATCAGGGTCCGACGTGGGTTCAACAGAGACCCAATCGGGGTCCGACGTGGATTCGGCACCAGCGGTGTCCAGGTCCGGTGAGGGAGCTGCAGATCCCCTGCCATCAGACATTGGACCACCTCGTCATCATCTCTCCCCCAAGTTTCTTCCACTAGGGCCCATTTGGACCTCTCTCTCTCCCCTATGGGCCTGGTGGTTGAGCGATGCGGGTCGGCCGCCAGAGGGTCTGCCGTGCCCATTTGGCTCATTTGTGCGGCCGCCCGACCCATTAGACTTCCTGTTCGGTGATCTGGCTTGGCCTCCCGAAGAACTGTGTCTTCTGGCCTGGGGTTCGGGTAGGCCGCCGGAACTTTTCCCTTCACCCCTGTTGGCGGTATGGACGCTGGGTGCGGGGAGACCCCCCCGAGCTGAATTTCCTTAGCTGTACCCACCCAAAAACACAAGCACAGCAAAGTCCTTGTTTCTGCTCCGCGTTTAGCGTGATTTTCTTTTTTCTCCTCCTCTCCTGTTTGAGGGATGCCTGTAATTGTTGTTTTCGCCCTTTGGAGTTTTCCCTCTCATTTTGCGGTCTCCGGGGTTGGTTTTCTTTGTATTTGCCTGTACATTGTTGACTATGGAGTATTGTGTTTTGTTTTGTTTTTCCTGTGTCTCAGGCTGTTTTTGCCACAGTTATCCTCCGCCTAAATGGGTTTTTTTTTCTTTCATGTTGTGATTTATGGAGTATTGTGTTTGGGTTTTTTCCCCCTTGTACTCTGTATTGATTGATTGTTTGCCGATTCTCTCCCTCCTGACCTACGCCCCATCCACCCACCCTAGGTGGGGGGGGGGGGGTTTGGGTGTTACAAGCCGTTCGTAGTCCGGCCGTGAGGGGAGGGCTGTGTCATATGGGGTGAGACGCCGTGCTAGCCGGCGCTCAGGCCATATTTCCCCTCAACCCGACTCTTATTGTGGCAGCGTCTCAGCGGGCTCCCAGCTGTCAAGCTCTACGAGACGGCTGGAGCCCAATTAACTTTCATCAGCTGAGGTGCTGTTAACCACTTGCACTCCGGGCAATTTTCCTAAAAATGCCAAAAAATAATGTGCCCAAAGTAAATCGAAAGCTGTTCTTCAACCCTTTGCAGCATCTTCATGGGGTTGGTCTCATTTAAAAGAAAACACTTTGAATTTTTTGGCAAAAAAACATAATCTCTCTACATGCTCCGGCCACTGAGTTACAGTCATCTAAACATACTGAACTTGAAGAAAAAAAATTTGGACACAGTGTTTTTTTGGATACAAATGCTTGTAAATAACACACAGCTGTCCGATCCGGCTGCAAAATGCAACAGAAATGTAGAACCAAGTGTTATCCAGCTGAGATCCAAATTTGGTAACAATACCACAAAAAATGAATATTTTACACAGCTTTGTTCTCAGGCTGTTCCCAGGCGTTTTGGAACTGTGCCAAATTGTGCCAAATGGCACAGTTTGGAAAAACGTCTGTAACTTTTGAATGATTCAATGTAGAAGCTTCATTTTAGGTTCAAAGGAAAGGTTACACTCAGGGCTGTGTCTGTGTGTGTGTGTGTGTGGGGGTCGTCCCCCCCCCCCGCTATCAAGGACAGAGTTCGGCCCTCGCTACATGACAGATTACACTCGTTGCATGTTTCCACAGCAACGCTGTCACAGCGGCTCCCCCCCCCTCGCTACTGTGTGTGTGTGTGGGGGGGTTGTCCCCCTCCGCTCGCTACAGAGGATGGACTTTAGCCATCGCTACACAACGGATTAGCCTTATGTGGTGATGTAGGACAGCAGTGCAGTCATCGCGGCTCCCCCCCCCCACTCGCTGCAGAAGAATAGCGGGGGTGGGGGGGCGTTCACAGCCTGTACACTGCGAGCAACCCCTTGTACCGCGGCGCACGAACTTCAGACTTCGTGAACCGCACAGCTGTAATTTACTGATCGGTCAAAAGTCATTTTGGATTACAATTTTCAGGGATAGAGAATAATTTAGCTTATAACACCTTACCTCTTCACAGCGGAGTCTTGGCGAACTTGTCTTCCTCATTGTCAGACGAACGCGACGCTGGTCCGCTCTGGTTCTGGTCTCGCGACTCGATCAAAACATAATTCCATTATTGCGGTTTTGTGCTTCCATGATTGCGGTTTTTGGCGAACGATTTTTCAAAACAAATAACAGTAGTAAATAAAAAAAGACTGGTGAAGGCGTGTGTTTCACTCAGCCTTCGTCGTCAGCCTCCGTTGGTCTATAATGACCATGGAAGAAATCATAACGTCTACTCTGCTGGAACCAAAACAAAATAAGCACCGCCTGTGGCCGAACATGCCGATCCACGAATGGCACTCCCTGTCACACAGGTTGCATTTGTGGATGGTCTCCATGCTGCTGGGTCTGTGGAGCATTTCCTGTGTCCTTTTTTGATCCGCTGCAGCAGCCAGTCTTCACCCAGCCTTAAAAAAAAAACAGCTCACGAACTTCTCTGCTTCAATTGGCTCACTGCATTCAAAGCGTTGGGAGGCGGGTCCTCCTTCCTAGGTTTTCATTCATTGGTTCTTCAAGGTTTCAGAAACCCAATTCAAGGCTCTTATTAGTCGAATGAGAGGTCAATCAGATGAAATAATCTGTTTGCGGCTGTGTTTGCAGATTTTTTTTTCAGTGGCGCTTGGAGGCCACACCACCTACACCACCCCCATCAATATCCTTATCATGCGTCATGCGCACGAGGGTGCACGAGTGCGCTCTGGTGCGCCCTCGTGCGCCCTAGGACGCAGAGACTTGCCCGCCCGTGGAACAACGGAGTGCAAGTGGTTAACCGGTATTTAAGGGAGCAGCTCCGATCATTCCTGGCTGTGACTTCACATCATTATCCACGTTCTTCTCCTGCGTGGGTAAGGCTGGAATCCCTTCGTCTGGCGCCAGCCACCTGCTCATCGTTCTGCATTATATGTAAGTGTTATCCTCGTATTGTTATTCGTGTTTTTGGCCCCACGAGGCCCTGTTCCTTTATTCCCTTTTCCTCATTATAATAAACATCGCAAAATCACTGGCTCGCCCTCAGCAATCATTGTATGGCTCTCGAGAGCCATACGTAACAAACTCAAGATGAGATGGTTGAGATTCGCTGACCCATGGATGAGATGGCTGGAGCACGCTGACCTCTATTTGAGACGGCTGGGGGAGTGCTGACCTCTGGATCAGATGACTGAAGTGTGCCATCCCTGGATGCGCTGATTCCCAAATAAGGCAACTGGGGTGCGCTGACCTCAGGCTGAGACGGCAGGGGCATATCCGACCCAGATGCCCAGGAATGTTCCTCCGATGCAGTCACCTCGGGCAAGGGGGCAGAGGTAAAGGTTGAAGCAGGAATCACACCCAAACAATCAGCAGAACAGCTTGGTGAGGAGAGCTCAGAAGCCAATAGAGGATGCAACTAGGTCTCCTCACCAAGGGCAAAACAAGACCTCTTTAATACAGATATTAGGAAAGCAAAAAAAGAGGACTAGCCTTAATTCCTGCTCTTCCTCTGGTGAGGAACCCGATGACTCTGCAGCTTTAGAGGTGACAACCACCACAGGAGACGCTGAAGAAACAGCAGATGAGACAGTCTCTGCAGTGGCGTGCACATGAGGTGGAGCAGTCTTTGCAGGGGTGTGCATGTGAGGCAGAGCAGTCACTCCGGGAGCTTGCACATGAGGCAAAACAGTCACTGCTGGAGCGTGCACCTTGGATGGAGAAGGAAAAACACAGGCGGGCGAAAAACCAACATCAGAAAAAATGGCAGCAGAGACAGGTGGCGGGTAAACCCCCCCCCCCCCAAGTAGGTGTAATAGAAGGAAAAGTTACTTGCCTGGCCTGCTCTTCTGCTTTGGAGGCCACCCTTGACGATCCTGATGAGGAAACAGCTGTGGGTGGGGGCACCAATGTAGAAGATGGTGGAGCCGGCACTGTAGGCCTGAAGATGGGCAAAGCAGGTGCGGCGAAACCCTCAGGCAAAGCTGGATACTGAATGACAGGTGAAGCTGGTGTGTGTGCCATGGAGAGAGCTGGAACAGGAGCGGAGCATGGAAACATGTGTAAAGGCTTCAAAGAATGTCTCACAGGCACGGGTCCCGTGATGCCGAAACCAATGGACGCTGTCTTGTTGGCATAGACTCTGGCATAGAAAGAGCCCCCGTCTTCAGCCCGTGGAGTGGCTGTGGGGCTGGCGGTGGGGCTGGAATTGGAACTGGAGCAGACACCAGAGGATGGCGAGGAGAGGAGGACACCGAAGGCCGGGGGACGCTGCTTTGTCGGCACATACCTCAACAACCCAGGTGTGTTCCTTACCATCTCACAGCACATGTGACAAAGGTTAGCGACTGAAATTAACAGCCTGCCTAGCTTGGGATAGCTCTGCAGGCTGGGGTACACCTGAGGGTGGAAATGCAGGCTTGGTCTGGCCTCCAGCAGAATGGTGATTCCCCCCCAGCAATGCATCTTCCCGGGAAAAGCAGCTCTGAGCAGCGGCCGCTAAATCCTCAATCGCACAGACACACTGCTTCTCTTCCTGACTCCACCTCATCCTCCTCTGACCAGACTCACCCGCTGGGTCCATTTTTAGCTGTGACGTACTGTCAGGGCAGCGTTTGCTCCTCCAGGGCAAAGAAGGAGAGGACCCACTCGCCAGGTGAATCTGGTAAACCATGATTTATTAACGGGCAGAAAAATAACACTGCATGACGGCAGAACCAAAATGAAATAATAAGCCAAACAGTGTGGAGAAACAAATAATAATTCCAAGCAGCATGGTGCAAATATATGGAGTTAACATAATATTGCAGCAATGAACAAAGACTGAAAAGGCACATATATAGACAGAGGGAACAATCATGGCACTACAACACAGGTGACGAGAGCAATCTGGTAAACCATGATTTATTAACGATCAGAAAATAACACTGCATGAGGGCAGAAGCAAAATGAAATAATAAGCCAAACAGTGTGGAGAAACAAATAATAATTCCAAGCAGCGCAGTGTAAATACATGGAGTTAACATAACATCGCAGCAAAGAACACAGACTGAAAAGGCACATATATAGACAGAGGGAACAATCATGGCAATACAACACAGGTGAGGAGTGCAATCATGGCAAATCATTGACACATAAGGAAAACAGCTGACCGGATGGGCAGGGCTGACAAACACAGAGGGGATACACACCAAACATGATACATGAATCAGAAAGGAACATATAGCATGGACAGGGGCTTCAGACCTGTCCTGATTCCCTACATTTTCAACATTGGAAACCCTCGCCCAGGTGACCCCACCACTGCTGATCAGACTGCAGTGTGTGCTCAGGTAGCATGCTCTAATCCCCATGGATCTCCTCTTCGGATCCAGAGCCATCTCGAGGCTTTCTCAGCTGCTTCGGTGATGTTCTTGATGCCTCTTTTCCTTGCTCCTCCTGTGATTCCTAATGTGCTGAGGGCTCTGTGGAGTGAATAACCCACAAATCCCCTACAGCCTACTTCAATAGGCATACACTTTGCCTTCCAGCCCTGCTCTCGACAACTGACCACCAGATTCTCATATTTGGTCCTCTTCCTTTCATGAGCTTCTTCCAGGCGGTCCTCCCATGGCACTGTTTGCTCCATGATTATGATGTTCTTTGTACTCTCAGAGACCAGAAGGATATCTGACCTCAGGGTGGTGCTGACAGTGTGCTGAGGGAATCTCAGCTGTTTTCCCAAGTCCACTGAGAGCTGCCACTCTGAGCTCTTGACAAGATTCCTGCTGCCACCTTCTTATGTCCTGTCCTGGGTTGCTCTCCTGCCTTAAGAAAAGCAATTGCACTGGCTGTATTGCAAACTCGGTAGCAACTGCTGATCCCCATGCTGATGTCTTCTGCAATCGGTTTCAGAACCTGGTTATGGCGCCAGGTATAACGACCTTGGCTGAGTGCTGTTGGGTAGGAGCTCAAAATGTGTTCCAACAGTCCCTTTGCTGAGCACAGTGGGCAATTTGGAGTTTCTGCCTTACCCCAGGTGAAGAGGTTGGCTGGGCTAGGCAGGACATCATACACTGCCCTTATCAGAAAGGTGATGCGGTGTGGTTCAGAGTGCCAGAGGTCTGTCCAAGTGACCCTCCGATTCATGGTCTGCTCCCACCTTGTCTAGGCCCTCTGATGCCTTAAACTAGCCGCTCTGCTTGATCTCTGTTCCTTCAGTGCCGCCCTCATCTCTTCCTGAATCTGCCCCCGCCTCTCCTTCCCCTTGAGCTCCTTGTGCCAGAGTGTCAGGAACATTCCCAAACCAGCTCTACCATGGGCCTCTACACCCACCAGGCCTTTATGGCGTAGCTGGGATTCAGCATCCATCACCCCAGCCTCAGCACTCCACTTCCTCCCGGTCCTCACCACCACTCCTGCCTTGGCCACCTTTGGGTCTTTTGAGTCCCTGTACATCAGCACCTCTCTTGTCCGTGCAACAATGAACTCCTCTCCCAAAGATATCATGGGCATTTGAAGCTTTGTGCTGTTCCCGTACAGTGTAATATTACTCAGCCTCCTAGGCAAACCTAACCATCTCCTGAGACAGCCGCTGACCTTCCTTTCCAAGGACTCTACAATGGACATAGATACCTCATAGACAAGTAGCGGCCATAGTATCCTTGGCAGAATACCATGCTGATATATCCACGCTTTAAACTTGCCAGGAAGCCCAGATTTATCAACTAACCTTAGCCAGCTGTCCAGATCCTGGCAGATTGACTGCATCTATGAGTAGTCCTTGAGGTTACTGTTAAACACCTTGCCCAAACTCTTCACAGGCTTCTCTGAGATGGTTGGTATTGGTGTCCCTTCAATGTTAAACCTGAACCTATTGGTGGCCTTGCCCTTCTTCACCACTAGTGATCTGGACTTGGCTGGTTTGAAATTCATCCGGGCCCACCAGATAGCCTTCCCCAGCCCTTGCAGGATTCATCTGCATCCTGATACAGACTCTGTGGTGACTGTCAGGTCATCCATATAGGCCCTGATTAGTGGCTGACAGATCCCTGATTGGGTCCGGCGCCCCCAGCACTCTGGCTCAGCTGACTTGTGTAACAATATGGTGATTAATAATTATGATCAGGTATAAAGATTATTTAATTTTTATTAATGTATTGGAATCGGCGGCGCGGTGGTGGAGTGGTTAGCACTGTGGCAGCACAACAACTCACCCTTGGCCTGGGGATCCTGGGTTCAATCCCAGCCCCCGACCAACAGTGATCTGTGTGGAGTTTGCATGTTCTCCCCGTGTCTGCGTGGGTTTACTCCGGGATTTCTCTGGTTTCCTCCCACATGCCAAAAACATGCAAGCTAGGTTAACTGGCATCAAAAACTGGGGATTCTAAATTGTCCTTAGGTATGACTGTGAAAGTGAATGGTTGTCTGTCTCTCTGTGTTGGCCCTGCGATGGACTGGTGATCTGTCCAGGGTGTACCCTGCCTCTCACCCAAAGATGCTGGGATAGGCTCCAGCTGCCCCTCCCCCCTGCGACCCAAAAAGGATGAAGCGGAAGAAGATGAATGAATGAATGAATAATGTATTGGAACCTGAGATGAATTCACAAACAGGAGAAATTAATAAACACTCGTGGGGCACCAGCTCCCCTCTAAGGAGCAATTTAATCTTTAATTTCACTTTATACCTGTTTAATCACTCAATAAATTAATTAATAATCAGTCTCAAAATTTTAGTGAATTCGATACTGGGGACTTAAACCAGACTCAGAATGAAATAAATTCCGAACAACTTCTCTCATTTTCACATATTTATTAAATGAAATGATGATTAAAAGACATTGCAATGATTCGCATCAATCATTAACTTATACTTGTAAATGATAGGGTAACAATATAAATATTTGCAGAACCAGGGTGAAAATGTGAGCTGAATTTTGATCAGTTTGAAGTTAACAGATTATGGAAAATTTAACCCAAATTTATGTGGAAATTTTTACTAATTATATGAAAAGTTCTGGACTGCTCTTAAGAAAATGAAAACAGGATTTTAATGAAAAGAAAAGTTATGCTAATGGCTCTTTAATTTGCATCTGATTAGATACTCAGTTATTATCAAAGCTCAGATGTTTAGCTCAGCACATGAATCAGAATATGGCTCACGTGACTCCTGGCGTGATGGTCGGTTTCCTCTCGGCGGCGTTCTCAGCTCAAGATTTCATGGATGTTAAGGGGAAATATCTGCCAGCAGATATTTCAGGGTCCACAGTTCGACCTTTATAGTCAAGCGGTCAACAAGGCTGGATTTTGACTGTATGACTCACAGTTGGAGCTTAGGTCGAACAAAGATGGCGATGATGGTTTCTTCAGTGCTGGGTAACGAGGCTGCGTGTCTTCTTTCTTCTTCACTGGCAAGTGGCTTTCCCAGGGAATTCGATAATAATTTGCAATATCTAATCTGATATCAAATCAAAAGAGTTTCGGACTTTAGATAAAAGAACTTCTGGTGTAGGAGTAGTCAATAAAAATTATAAAAATAAAGTCAAGATTAAAACTTAAATTAAAATTAAAATGGTGGTTTTACAGAAAGTTCAACAGGTGAAAAATTATAGAAATAGAGACGTCTAGGATTGGAGTTTTTAACTCCTAATTCGACTTGAGCTCAAGAAAGAAAGAATTAATTTCTAGACATTTGAGAAAAAAAACATTAAGATACACAAAGTTACAGAACGCAAAGTTAAGAGTTATCTGCTCTGTGATCATAGGAGAAAAAAAACACATGGGAGAAGGCTTCTTTGTTCGGGCAGTGATTGACAGGAGCTCAGACCAATAGCCTTCCTTCGTGGAACATACATCTTAATACTGGAATACTCCTCTATACCCTTATGTATAAACTAAGCTAACCTTAGTGATTCATGCAACTTATAACCAATGCTTATAAATTAACATGCAA
This sequence comes from Pholidichthys leucotaenia, assembly GCA_020510985.1. Classification (NCBI taxonomy): domain Eukaryota; kingdom Metazoa; phylum Chordata; class Actinopteri; order Cichliformes; family Pholidichthyidae; genus Pholidichthys; species Pholidichthys leucotaenia. Next base: position 291,816,398 of record CM035836.1, on the reverse strand, counting down.
GAATAAACATCCATTTAAACATTTTAGCATGCACATATTTAAAATCAAGGATTAATATGTTTCAAACCCATTATTGACTTCCAGATCAAAAACCAGAATCCATTTGCTTTTCCATGGTGTCCTGAAAAAGAGAATATTGAAAATTGAGTCTTAACAATAATGTGGTTAAAAAGATTCACTGGTTAAATCCAGCATGTCTCAGAGTTGCTAGTAGAGAGCAATGTTGAGCTGTGGATCTTTGTATGCCATGAGGTGCTCCAGAGGTCTGTTCTATGTCTCCCAAGTTTTTATGGGCCATAACTTCAAAAGGAAGTGCATTAGGGTGAATTCCTGAGACTGGTTTAACAAAGAAATGTGAGTTCAGCTGTGGCCTGGGGATGAAAGAGCAGTTTCCTGGCTGTCCTTTTCCTGAGTGAAATAGTGTCAGTAGCTGAAGAATAATTTTTATTGATAAGCCAAAGTGGGATGATGCTACACTTGACCATCTTGTTCATAGCAAGGGCGAACAAGGTTGCAGAGATGGTGCAGCCTGTAATTATTCCAACCTCTTGCACCAGGTGACACTCTCAATCTGAACTGATCATAATAATCCAAGATCAGATCTGCCAAATGGTGCAGCACATGATGTTTGGTCATGGTCAACTGTACCAGTTTGTGGGGGATGGAGCCATATGCATTGGCTCGGTCCAACCACAGCACTGTAAGGTTTCCCTTGTTTTCATGGGCTTCCTGGATGAGTTGAGTGACCACACCAGTGTTTTCTAGACACCCTAGCACTCCAGAGAGCCCTCCCTTTTGCACTGATGTATCTATGTAGTTGTGGGACAGGAAGTCCAACAGCTGCCTTGCTACTATACTGAAGATTTTTTCTTCTACATTAAGCAGTGAGATCATCCTGAACTGGTTGATCTTTGAATTCTCCTCTTTGGGAATCAGGACCCCTTTAGCACATCTCCACTGCTGTGCCATCTTCACTCTCCGCCAAATAACTCTTAGAATCTTCCAGAGCCTCTTGAGTAGCAATGGACAGTGCTTGTAGACCTTGTATGGAACACCACTTGGTCCAGGAGTGGAGGTAGATCTTGTCTTCTTCACAATCTCCTCGACTTCCTTGAAAAGTGGTTCTCTGGTGTCAAAATGCTTGGTGGGAGGTGATGGGTCTACCAGGATGTTGCAAGGGCCCAGCTTCATCTGTCTACTGGGGTCACTGTAGGTATTCTGAATGTGTAGATCTAGTTCGTCCTTTGAACAGACCAGACTACCACCTTGCTTCTGCCCCAGTAGTGACTTGGTGAAACCAAAGGGATTGGCGATGAATGAGGCATGCTTCCTAGTTCTCTCCTTTCGGCATCTTCTGTGCCATTCTACTCTGCGCAGAGTCATCAGTCTCTTCCTTAAAATGGCCCGTAACTCTACCAGAGGATGGCGCTGCTCCTCACTGGTTTCCATGTGCTGCTTCCTGAGGTACTTCAGCTCCTGGTGAATCTTGTGGATCTTCACTGCCCTCTGGTTCTTAGTGTAGATTGTTCGAGCAGGTTTCTCCTCCTCTACACCAACCTCTCCTTGGCCAGACTTATGATTATGGTTGTCATTGCCTGCAACCTTCAGCCTAAATCCCCAATCACAAATGCTTCGAACACTTTATCGACATCCTCATCAAACTGCTCCCAAGCTGTTGTCTTACAGGCCTGTGACCACTTGATTTGAACCTTTCCCAGGGAGAGACTTGGGAAGACTGATTGCACCACACAAAGGCTCTGGGCTCTGTGGGGTGCTTCCTGGCCCCGCTCCTGCGTCTCACCACACATGGTATCTGTGCGCTGCGATACATAGTCTCCCTCCAAACACTTCTTCCTGGCCTGGTGAATCTTGAGGTCTCAGCTGTTTTTGCAGATTTTCCCACATTTACAGGTCACGGTCATAGTCGTTTCTCCATTGCCATTTGTCATTACCATTTGAGCCATCAGATTGGGGTTCTCTTCCACCACCCCCACCACCCCTCGGGCTCTCCTGGGGGTATTTATCCATGAGTTGATCTGTAGCTTGATGATGAGGTTCCTCCTCTCAGAGGAAGCGGTTTGGGCTGCCAACCCTCTCTGCCCCATTTGCTGTCTTCCCAAGCTGCCAACTGTCTCTCCAGTCATCACGAGCCTATTCCTGGTTGTCAGCCAGTCTATTCCTGGTTGTCACTAGCTTCGCCAGAGCAAATAGTTCTTATATACATCTTCTGATGCACCTGAACACATAATAGTAGAAGAAGAAGAATAGAATAATAGAACAACAAGATCAGTTTTATCATTAAGAAGAAAAAAAGTGAACCTGTTATCATCCCAGTTCTTTGGTTGAAAGCTCCAAGAACAAGCCGGAGAATTCTTCAGTTCAGAGATGCAACATTTATTCAGAGGTCACATGTAAAGCAACCAGCGCTGGGCTTAGTGGAATGCAGCTCTCGCAGGAACGCAGTCAGACTGAGCCCCGACTTCCGGGTGCAACTTACATTTATCTTCTTGGGTTGGGCCAGCCCCAAACAGTAGGATGGACTTGCACGCAACCATCTGGTTGCATGGTGGCGCAGTGGTTAGCACTGTGGCAGCACAGTTTTACCCTCGGCCGGGGGAGCGCGGGGATCGTGGGTTCGATCCCAGCCCCCGACCAACAGTGATCTGTGTGGAGTTTGCATGTTCTCCCCGTGTTGTGTGGGTTTACTCCGAGATTTCTCCGGTTTCCTCCCACACGCCAAAAACATGCAGGTTAGGGAGTTAAGGGGCGCTTGCGCACGCAGCGACCGGCAGCTGGTGGCTTGTCACCAGACTGCAAAACAAATCTACCTACGGGTACAAATAAGTAACAAAAAAAACAAACAACAACAAAAAAATCTGATTGGCCAGTTTAACTCTGACGTGAACAGGCCATCCTCTGTTCATGTATACTATCCAATATAATGTATTATGAAAATGTGTGTGTGTGAGTGTTGATTTGGGTGTGTAACTAATACAATAGACCTCACTTAATAGGATAGAGAAAGAGAAGAGGGCTCTATGGCTGCCTGATTCCTGTTTATCAGATTTTGGTTGCCTAACACTTCGGATTGTAGTTTAACACGTTTAACATATTTGTTCATAAGAATGCAAACAAAGACTCTTAACATATTTGTTTATAAGAACAAAAACAGAATATGTGTAGAGCATAATGGGAGATTACCTACAGAATTATTATTTTGTCACTCTAACTTTTCATGACCGTTTCATTCCCCCCTTTTGACATGATTTTACCATGTCAGCCATATATATGGTGTGAGATATGCTAGTGATCAGCAGATGGTGAATAAGGTAGGTCCCTACATTGTGTATCAACCCAGTCAGTCAATCCAAGATAGGTTTTCACCATTGGTCCTGGTACCCTTGCCTCCTTCCTTGCGGACACCCCCAGTGTGGTGCAGCGATGTCCAGGAGGGCATCCAGGGACAAGAGTTGCAAATTAGCTAATAGCTATACACTCCATGTGCAACACATCAGATTGATTGTCATTGATTAACTGTCTATGTTTATTGCACTGTCCCTGTCAAATAAACTAATCTATCTATCTATCTATACCGAGGCAACACATCTTTGTCCAGATGAACTGCAGCAGCGACTCCTTGTAAATCCAGACAATTGTCCTTGCTCACCAAATCCTATACCCCCACCGAAGTCTCCCACTAATCATCATGTGAATAGTTCTTTGTATGGTGGGGTGGATCATGTGGGGGTCATAAGGTTGATCAGGGTCAATCCATGGAGCCCGTGAAACATCTTGTCCACCAGTTGACCTTTGCCAGGGCTTGCATCATTCAGCTGCAGCCATCACACAGTTGCGAAAGAGGTTTGATCTTCCTCTGTGTCTGCTTCCTGTATCTGCAGCTGTGGAGCACAGTCCCATTTTGTAGACACACAATGGTACCAATTAGAAGTAAAACAGATGTGTGCTCTCGCTCTCAGGGGCACATCTCTTCCCCTGAGGTTTATAGGACAGTCTGGTGGATACGGAAGAGAGTGGACAACATACAGTCCAGTCAGTGAACAGTTCAGTGATACTAAGATAAGATAAGATAAGCCTTTATTAGTCCCACAATGGGGAAATTCCAGGATTGCAACAGCACAGGGATAGCAACACTCAAAACAACAATCAGAAGGCAAGAAAAAACAAGAGCAGCTAGTATACATATGTTCATATTACTATAAATATATATACACTACCGTTCAAAAGTTTGGGGTCACTTAGAAATTTCCTTATTTTTGAAAGAAAAGCACTGTTTTTTTCAATGAAGATAACTTTAAACTAATCAGAAATACACTCTAATATCTAATATATTGCTAATGTGGTAAATGACTATTCTAGCTGCAAATGTCTGGTTTTTGGTGCAATATCTACATAGGTGTATAGAGGCCCATTTCCAGCAACTATCACTCCAGTGTTCTAATGGTACAATGTGTTTGCTCATTGCGTCAGAAGGCTAATGGATGATTAGAAAACCCTTGTGCAATCTTGTTAGCACAGCTGAAAACAGTTAAGCTGGTTAGAGAAGCTATAAAACTGACCTTCCTTTGAGCAGGTTGAGTATCTGGAAAAAATTATTATTTCAAATACAAATCATTATTTCTAACCTTGTCAATGTCTTGACTATATTTTCTATTCATTTTACAACTCATGGTGGTAAATAAGTGTGACTTTTCATGGAAAACACAAAATAATTGTCTGGGTGACCCCAAACTTTTGAACGGTAGTGTATATATAGACACACAGTGTCTATATACAGTGAGCAGCATTATGGTTGGTGGATGTGCAGCAGAAAGTCTAAGCTCTCTCTCCGCGGATGCGGCGGGCCAGCTGGATGTCTTTGGGCATGATGGTGACCCTCTTGGCGTGGATGGCGCACAGATTGGTGTCCTCGAAGAGACCCACCAGGTAGGCCTCGCTGGCCTCCTGCAGAGCCATGACGGCGGATCTCTGGAAGCGCAGGCCGGTCTTGAAGTCCTGAGCGATCTCCCTCACCAGGCGCTGGAAGGGCAGCTTACGGATGAGCAGCTCCGTGGATTTCTGGTAGCGACGGATCTCTCTCAGAGCCACGGTACCGGGCCTGTAACGGTGAGGCTTCTTCACTCCGCCGGTGGCCGGAACGCTTTTTTGAGGAGCCTTGGTGGCTAGCTGCTTCCTGGGGGGCTTTTCCTCCAGTAGATTTACGGGCGGTCTGCTTTGTCCCAGAGATGCCAATCACTGGTGTATAATCAGTGAACAGAGGTAGAGAAGCTGGTGTTGATGAAAATCGAGCCTCTGTGCCCATCGTAGCTGCATGGGCCTTGTCTCCCACTGTGAAGGGTAGCGTTGGATCAGAAAGTGCTGTCTCCTCCATGTGGCTGATCTGACTACACCCCGGGTGCTGGAGGTGTGGTTGGTGTGCATGGGTACCAGTCGCTCCCTCTTCTAGGGGCTGAAGCTGTACAGTCACTAGCCCAACGACCTCTTTTTTGCGCTGCAAGCACAAGTCTCTAGGTGGGCATGATGGTCTGATGCCTCCCTTGTATGCACCTCTTCCCCACCCTACACCTTTGCTGAGGTGCTGACACAGAGGGCTCGGCTGGGACAGAATCAGTAATGGCCTGAGGGTTTGTCACTACAATGGCTTGTGCCTGTATCGTTTCATCCTTATTCACTACATCCGTAGTTGACAGTGCACTGTTGTATTACTGGTGTAAGTTATCTCCCATTAGCCTATGAGTGTATGTTTGCCGGCTATGTGCAAGCTGGTCTTCATTATGAACTACAACCTACTCCATTGGTTGTGTTATGATAAGTGAGCTGGGTAATAAGGCCTATATGTTTAGCAGTGAGGTCATTGTAATGAGTGGGCTGGGTAATGAGAGTGTTGAGCGTTGTTGAGTGTTGAGCAGATATGTGTAGGCTGGTCTTTTTTGTGCCAGCAGGAGAGATGACATAACAATATGTACATGCAAATAAGCTTTATGTATAACATGTCAGTGTAAGTGGGTGGCAAACAAAATTGTTTAATGTCAGGAGATATCCTTATCCATGCATGTTGTAGGTCAAATAAGTTCATTATGTCTTCTCTCAATTATTTATCTTTTGTTCTTATAAAAGACAAAAATATTCTGGCCTCTAGAGCTTCTAACCTCTGCAATTATCCTGACTATCTACCCGCAATTAGCATGATGTGGATAATAACGCAAGAATACAAGAAGTGTCACACCCCTATGTGTGTGCGGTCAGCTATGTAGGATTCATGTATTATCAGTAGCACACTGTGTCTACAAATAATCTGTAATAGCGCAACGGTCTTCTTCATCATCATCTTTCATCTTGGGATCTTCAGCTACTCCTTCTCCAGGCTCAAAGAGGGGGACCAATGGGATTACCTCCTCTTGGCTCTGCACCATCAGATAGCCAGGTGGAGCAAGGAATTTTTCATTAATTGCGGTGGTGATGCATTTTAGACATAAGTGGCCGAAACAGGGTATGCAGCAGCATCTACATAAGGTGAGAATAGTCACTGCTGCTACCAGTGACATAAATATTGAAGTGACCAAGGTTTTCCATTTACCAAACATTTGGTCTAGCCAATTTCCTAGTGGATCGTTAATACCTGAGTGGCCTGCCAATTCCTTGGACAGGGTTTTTAGACCCGATAAGGCACACATTATAGACCCGTCTGGAGCTGTATTGTTGGGGATAAAAACGCAGCAATCCTGTGCAAACATAGAGCATACACCACCCTTTTCAGCCAATAGGAAATCTAATGCCATCCTATTCTGGTAGGTCATTAGGGAAGTTGCAGCCAACTGTTCATGCAGACCAGTAACAGCATCTCTAGTCATATTGTTGAGCCTTTGCATGTTGAAATGGATGTAATTAATATGATCTACATTCTTACTAACAGTGATTATTGGCCCGATGTAGGGTATCATTAACTCAAACCCAGATGCCACTTGATCTACTAATTTATATTGGTCAGGAACACCTCTGGATGTCCCTATAGCATCAATGTATGTAGGAGAGCCTGCATAAAGATCAAAGGGGTTAGTTGCACTTCAACCAACTCTATTTCGTCTGGGGTTTGACAGTGGATCAGTAGTTGGCTTGCTACCATAGGTTGATATCAGATACTGATGCGGCAATTACCTTAACGGGTGCTATTAAGGACACTATGGTGCAGGTGCCTGACCAGTCATGGGGAAAGGTGTTCCTTAATTTATAACTTCCACAGTACCATTAGACATCTGAGCCGGCATAATTAAGTTTGGTGGCATTTGGCCATGTTGTGGCATTAATTAGTTCCGCACACCAGTCATCAGGTAAGTGTCCTACTGAATGTCCGGTGAGGTTGTATTTTGGTAAATGGTAAATGGCACTCACTTATATAGCGCTTTTATTCTCATCTCTTGATGACCAAAGCGCTTTACAGATCCTGCTATCCACCCATTCACACACACATTCACACACTGATGGCGGCATGCTGCCTAACATGGCGCTTCCAGACCCACCAGGAGCAATTGGGGTGAAGTGTTTTGCCCAGGGACACAACGGCAGGATATCTGGGGAGAGTGGGATTCGAACCACCAACCATGTAGTTATTGGACGACCTGCTCTACCTCCTGAGCCACTGCCGTCCCGTATTTTGTGATGCAGGTGTAGTTGTTTTCTACTGGAGTAAAGATAGGTGGATTTGTTCCTTGTGGCGCCAGTGGGTACAGGGTTTATAAATATTTACACTTAGACTCAAGATGTTCAGTCATGTGCAAATTCATCATACAGTAGGTTTCATTGTAGGAGAATAATGATGGCACAGTTAGAAGCGCCGGATGGGAAAAGGAACAGGCAATACAATCATCTCGTTACAGATTTAGCAGTACTATTTATCCAATCTAACCAATAATTCTTCTGTTCAAACCCAGTCTCAATTTCTATCATTTTAGTAACAGATATCTCGTGTGGGGTTAGGACAGTAACCTTTTTCTCTTCCCAATGTCTACCCTTAAACGTCTGCCAGTCATTGTTCTTATTGTTGCTCGGGTCTCCCTTAGCCCCTTGCACTCCGGTCAATTTTCCTAAAAACGCCAAAAAATAATGTGCCCAAAGTAAATCGAAAGCCGTTCTTCAACCCTTTGCAGCATCTTCATGGGGTTGGTCTCATTTAAAAGAAAACACTTTGAATTTTTTGGCAAAACAGGCATAATCTCTCTAAGTGCTCCGGCCACTGAGTTACAGTCATCTAAACATACTGAACTTGAAGAAAATAAATTTGGCCTGGGTGTTTTTTTGGATACAAATGCTTGCAAATAACACACAGCTTCAGATCCGGGCTGGAAAATGCAACAGAAATGTAGAACCAATTGTTATCCAGCTGAGGTCCAAATTTTGTAACAATACCACAAAAAATGAATATATTACACAGCTTTTTCCTCAGGTTGTTCCCAGGCATTTTGGAACTGTGCCAAATTGTGACAAATGGCACAGTTTGGAAAAACGTCTGTAACTTTTGAATGATTCAATGTAGAAGCTTCATTTTGGGCTCTAATGAAAGGTCACATTCAGGGCTGTGTCTGTGTGTGTGTGTGTGTGGGGGGGGGGGGGGGTTGTCCCCCGCCCCCGCTACAGAGGGCGGAGATCAGCCATCACTACATGACGGATTAGCCTCATGTGGGATGTGGGACAGCAGCTCAGTCACCGCGGCTCCCCCCCCCCCCGCTACAGAAGAATAGTCAGGAATAAAGAATAATTTAGCTTATAACACCTTACCTCTTCACAGCAGCGTCCTGGCGAACTTCTTTTCCCCAATGTCAGACGAACGCGACGCTGGTCCGCTCGTGGTTCTGGTCTCGTGACCCGATCAAAACATAATTCCATTATTGCGGTTTTGTGCTTCCATGATTGCGGTTTTTGGCGAACGATTTTTCAAAACAAATAACAGTAGTAATTAAAAAAAGACTGGCGAAGGCATGTGTGTCACTCAGCCTTCGTCGTCAGCCTCCGTCGGTCTATGACCATGGAAGAAATCATAACGTCTCATAACGTCTAATCCTTTTTTGATCCGCTCCAGCAGTCAGTCTTCACCCAGCCTTAAAAAAAAACAGCTCGCGAACTTCTCTGCTTCAATTGGCTCACTGCATTCACAGCAGGCGGGTCCTTCTGGCTAGGTTTTCAGTCATTGGTTCTTCAAGGTTTCAGAAACCCAATTCAAGGCTCTTATTAGTCGAATGAGAGGTCAGTCAGATGAACTAATCTGTTCGCGGCTGTGTCTGCAGCTTTTATTTTCAGTGTGTGCTTGGACGCCACTACATCACCATCACCACCTACATCACCATCTACACCATGCGTCCTAGAGCGTATGAGAGCGCCCTCGTGCGCTTTAGGATGCAGAGACTTGCCCGTCTGCGGTACAACGGAGCGCAAGAGGTTAATCTGTAGGTTGAACGTTCCCACTGGGTCTGTCCCAGCCACCCAAGCCCCTAATGCAAAAGTACCCGCATCTGAAACACATGGGGTTTTTAATGTAATAAAAATGGGGTTGCACTTTCCAGGGTTACATTTTTTTTGGGGGGGGGGTCCCTTTTAACAGTGACATTCATTGTAAGAGATTATGTCCATTACCGACTCGTCGTTATGCTGCCCTTGGGGTGTATCCCCAGGACTGGGGTCCAGTGTTCCATCCTACCCATTCCCAGTCTTGACAGTTGTCACCCCACCCATTAGATCCTTCTTTAAAAATAACACAGATGTATTTGTCTGCCCTTTGTAACTGTCTCTGATCTGCCCATCCCTCACAGTCAACTGTGTCACAAAAGTCAAATTGGATGGTAGATGTGTTACTTTGTCGGAAAGTCAACATTGGTGCTGTGGTTCTTTTGTCAAGTCGGTGTCCTCCTATTTGTCAATATTGTAACCGTATAGTGGAATCTGTAGCCAAAATGGTAATGATTGTCAACACTATTACCCCACATGTCCAACTACGTTTCCAGCCTTCCCAACAGGTGGGTTGTTTTCTACAGAGTTAAATTTCTGAATAATGTGTGCAACTGTAGTCACAGGAACATCAAGCTGCTTGGAGATGGTCTTATAGCCTTTTCCTTTAACATGCTTGTCTATAATTTTCTTTCTAATCTCCTGAGACAACTCTCTCCTTTGCTTCCTCTGGTCCATGTTTAGTGTTGTACACACCATGTCACCAAACAGCACAGTGACTACTTGTCACCTTTTAAATAGGCCAACTGACTGATTACAAGTTTGTAGACACCTGTGATGTTAATTAGAGGACACATCTTGGTTGAACATGTCTCTATGGTCACATTATTTTCAATCTCTTCTAGGGGTACCATCATTTTTGTCCAGGCCTGTTTCATGAGTTTGTTTTTTTAAAATAATTCTGCTGAACCACAATTCAAAAGCCTTGTCTGATTTTCATTGGTTAATTTTCATAGAATTTTTATTTATTACTACTTTTGTCAGATTCAAGTTATTTCTGTGACCATTGTGGGTTTTTCTTTCATTAACAGAGGGGTACCAACAATTTTGTCCATGTCGGAATACGTATTGTGTGTCCCCATAGGAGAAGGCAAACAATTGCTGTGAATCCGGATGGAGTGGTACACAGAAAAAGGCATTTGCCAGGTCAATGCAAGAGAAAAACTTATGACTCGGTGAAATTGCATTCAGCATGGTGTATGGGTTAGGCGTGTCGTAAAGAGTGGGTGCTACTACTTTGCTGATTGGTCTAAGATCCTGAATCATGCGGTAATCTAATTTTCCTGGCTTAGGAACCAGGTTAATTGGGGTATTCCATGGGGGCTCAGTGTGGACCAGAACCCCAGATTGAATCAATCCAGCAATGGTGCCTTTAATGCCTTCTATTTGATACATACGAAGGGGATATTGGGCACAGTAGATAGGAGCAGTATTAGGTTTCAGGGGGATTGAGACAGGGGGAACATTGAGTAGACCTACGTCCGTGGAGCCTTGAGACCACAACGTCACAGGGAGGCTGTCTAACAATGACTGTGAGTCAGGGTGGTCTGTATTTTCTTGACCACATGTGCGTGTGAGAAATCTTTTTTCAAGCTTCATAGCCACTGTGGAGCAATGTGCGATCCGATACAATTGCAAGGAAGGAGAGTATCATAGATTTTTGTTCTGCGTGGGTATCCAATCAGTTGCTGTTACGCAAGCCTTTATCATCGGGCCCAGGTTTTTTGCTTCCCCTCCATCCATTACCTTCAGAGTCACATGAGGTGCAGATGTGGCAGTGCATATAAGGGCTGTAATGAGTTGGGTAAAGTAACTGCTGCAGCCACCCCTTCCTTTCCCACATAAATGTCCTCAATCTCAATCATTGGTTGTCCTGCGGTTTCTTGAAAATGTTGTGCATACCCTTCCCACAATGCATCATAGTTCTCATCACCGGAAAGCTCATAATTGGAGTTGCAATGAGATGGGTCATGGGGATTTTCATAGGGGTACACAATGGATATCCAAGGAAGCCACTGTGAAAAGATGTCCTCTAAGGGACTTTGTTCAAAGTCACCAAGTAGCCCCCACCAAATTTCCGCACCCACTCCAGTGAGTGGGTCACTTGGATTTGCAGGAGATTGTATCATTTATCTCAGTGCATGTTTGGGCGTTGCACTGAACCGTCAGGAAAAGTTATGTCAATGTGGGTGGGTGCCAACAATAATGAAATGTTTTGTGAACACATTATGCCTCTTGCTAACAGGTTCACAGGGCATGTTGGTGATAGTAAGAAGGAATGTTCAAATCTCATTGAATTCCACAAACAGGGAACAGGTCTGGACAGCGGCCACCCTTCTGTGTTACCTGAGAAGCCAACAACAGGTACGGTATCCATTGAAATGCGGAGTGGCGTATTTAGCGTGGAATACCTGGCTCCTGTGTCAATCATGCACATGTAATCTCAACCATCCACTATCAATTTTACTAGGGGTTTGAGAAATACATCTGTGGGACACAAAGAGTCACCTGCTGTCAGTCCAGGGCAGCCCTATTGTGGTAATTGATGAGCTCCAGGGGCTTGGTGTCAATTGTCCATGATGCCACCTCTAATAGACGCAGACCACACATAGCAGCCCGTAGCCCTGTTTATAGTAACATACATACATATATGGATAGGAGTCACACGCTCCGAGCGAGGCAAATGCCATTGAGGCTTCTACTGCTCCCCAAAAGAGCATTTCAAGTGTACCGTTCGTGGCTGGGTCCTCACCTGTCCTATCTTGCCATAATTCTCTCACTTGGAGTAAATATGTGGCACCCTTCTCATGGTCGTTAGGTGGGATATCACACAGCTCGGCCGATTTCATTTGAATGGGGAACTTTTCATGGATTAGCACTGGGTGTGTTTATGTTTATATATCTATATATTTATTCCATCTAGCTACAATGCTCCGCACTGTGTGTTTATATATCTACATATTATTCCATCTAGCTACATTGCTCCGCACTGTGTGTTTACATATTCATATATTTATTCCATCCAGCTACAATGCTCTGCACTGTGTGTCTGTGTGTGTGTATATATATTATTTTATAGTAATATGTACATATGTATATTAGCTGCTCTTGCTTGCTTGTTTTTTTTTTTCTTGCCTTCTGATTGTTGCTCTGAGTGTTGCTATCCCTGTGCTGTTGCAATCCTGGAATTTCCCCGTTGTGGGACTAATAAAGGCTTATCTTATCTTATCTTATCTTATCTTATTATGGGCCAGAATAAATACACCACTGATGACAATGGGGATTCATCCCTGTCCAAATGTGTACCTCCTAATTGTTCCACCTCCTGTAGCATCCCCAAGGAAGTACAGGAGGCGAATACCCGTCTAGAATTTTCCAGAGCTGGTGCTATTCCAGCACAGGCCTCAAGGAAAGCCTTGATCCATGGCACACCACCATTATGTATATCTGGTAGCTGGGATTTTATCAAGACTGTGTATTGAAGTGAGATTGGAGTGTAGTCTGTGGTCACACAGCCTCCGGTTAACGTCACCGTGGTCAATGGCATTTGCCTCGCTCGGGGCATGTGACTCCTATCCATATATGTATGTACATTACTATAAACAGGCCTACGGGCTGCTATGTGTGGACTGTGTCTATTAGAGGCGACATCATGTAGATTTAGTCTGAAATTAAGTTAAGGCTTAAGTTAAGGCTGAAGTTAAGGCTGAAGTGAGGGCATGTTCTGAGGGTGCACCTTGGTCAGAGGCTGTCTCTGCATATGATCTGGTGTCAAAAGTACAATCTGATATTATCCCTGTATTATCAGAGGTGTTTACAGCATGCTGCACTGCTTTTTCTAAAAATACTTTAGTTTGCTCAGTATGTTTCTGGCCCTCCCTGGACCAGGGCTGTTTGTAACAGTCTATTTTTAATTACCACCAAGGGGGCCATTATCGTGAGTGTTGATTGAGTAAATTCAATTGGCCCCTGTGCCGCGACAGTAGTTTGATGTATGTGATTTTGGCACCTCTCTGATAGGGCTTGTGCCCCCGCATAAGGAGGAGGAGGGGGAGCTGTTAGTTCTCCACAAAGAGGGGGAGCTGTTGGTTTGTCAGCAGGTGGTCCAATAGTCTTAGGCTGTAGTTCTGCCTTTGTAATGGAGGCTACTGATGTCACTGGAGAAGAATTGGCTTGGACTGACATTTGAGGTGAACTCTGCACAGAGAACATCCTCTGTAGGGTAAACTTAATTTCTCCTAAAAAGCATTGACAATCTGCCAAAAATTATCCTGTCCTTTTTAAGTCCTTTTCTGCTTTCCCTCTACGAAATATACTAGCCTTCCGGTATTTACTATCTGCCTGGTCATGACTCCCCCTTGCTTGTTTCATAAACATAGTGAGGTGCCATTGTTTAGGGGGGTTTCCTTCACACCCTTCAAACATCCCTCTATCCTTTATTTGTTTCACCCATCTGACAAAATTCTCTCTTCCTTTCTTTTGATCAGTGCCCGGCACTTTTGTCAATCATCTGGCCATTGTCTGAGATAATACCGACCCCAGGGAGCCGGGTTTACAGGCCTGCCATTGTCCCATTGTTCCTTGTGACATTTCATACAGGTATTATCCGTACCACCTTTGCTGTTACCAAGTGACGTATTGTCCGTGTGTCTAGACCCCAATAGGAAGCTTCTACACAGAAGCTAGCTTTCTGTGGGCCTATTAGCTGGGACTTGATGTCAGTCTTAACACGCGTTTTAACTCAGAACAATAGTGGTACTGTATCTGCTTGCACTCCCGCTACTCTAATCCACCCCCTGGTCTCCACTCAATCACTCAAGATCTGTCTTGCTGTGTGGAATTCTCAATCAGTCTTGACTGCTTGATACACACACAGGAATACAGTAAAATATCAAGTGAGTGATGAACCACCCCACATTTCATGAAAAATAACAAACTTGAATTTTCAGTCAGCCTCGGCTGCTTGATACACACACAGGAATACAGTAAAACCTCAATTGAGTGATGAACCACCCCACATTTTCATGAAAATAAACGTATTCCTGTGTCCTCATAACAAGGTTTTTCTCTTCTTGCTTTTTTTTTTCACCATGCATGCTCATTTCCACAACTTTTATTTTTCTTATTTTCCTTTTTTCTTTATTTAAATCACCCCACTTTTATATATTCTCCACCTAGGATTTTTCTACACTTATATTGTACAAATACAAATAAATCTTGTTATTCTCCCCTCTGCCCAAATTAAAGTTGAACGTCTTCTCTCCAGCTGGTTGGGTAGCCCCTGCCTCACTACATCAAACCCGCATTGGCGGGTGTGGGAGGTCTTTTATATTCTTTGCTGTGCAAGGTCTTAAAGCTTTCCTTTCAGCCAGAGAGATAAGGTTCCACAATTATTAGGAAGATTTGAAGCTCAATTTGGTGGTAGCTTTATGAAAGAATGCACTTCCTATAGCTATCCACACAATGGAGGCACTGTACTCAAAGAGGAGGAGATACAGTGACATTGCTTGAAGGTGTTTCAAGATGGCGTTTACCCGCACATGCGCACTGAATGCCACGTGGCCGCCTCTGCCAAGTGCAATTGTGAATGTGCAATATGGCCCTGGGGCCTATTGTCCACAAACCACGACTTGTTTTTTCAAAGAAACTGGAGCGCTGCCTCCTTAAATTCAGCTTTAAACATGCAAGAATAGCCTTACAACCTTAATTTAGTGATCCATTTTAATGCTGTTACCTCAAACAATCTCCTCTCAGTAACCTTTATCCTGTTCCTCTCAGCTCCACTCAGGAGTGGGGGCGAATTACCTCCCTCCTTTGTGGAAAAACACACACAATCACCTTTGTTCTCCACATGGCATAAAGAGCGCCGTTTAAGTTAAATCATACTATGGGAAAAAGTTAGTAGATATTCCAAGCCTTCTCCTATCTTTATTATTATGGACAGTCGCTCACTAGTGATGTTTTATAAGATCTCACACTGTACCATAATACTTTTACTCACTTAGTGATGGTGTTTAAGGTGTTGTATTAGAATTAACTCTTTTACTCAGGGATTAAATTTGAACACTTAAATTCCCCCCTGCATCAGGCTAACCCTGGCTATTTTGGGAGACGGAAGACGGAAGACCTCCCTCCCTCCTTTGTGGAAAAACACACACAATCACCTTTGTTCTCCACATGGCATAAAGAGCGCCGTTTAAGTTAAATCATACTATGGGAAAAAGTTAGTAGATATTCCAAGCCTTCTCCTATCTTTATTATTATGGACAGTCGCTCACTAGTGATGTTTTATAAGATCTCACGCTGTACCATAATACTTTTACTCACTTAGTGATGGTGTTTAAGGTGTTGTATTAGAATTAACTCTTTTACTCAGGGATTAAATTTGAACACTTAAATTCCCCCCTGCATCAGGCTAACCCTGGCTATTTTGGGAGACGGAAGACGGAAGACGGACAGGGCAATTGTCCCCTAAGTCTTGTATTGATTCTGGGTCAGACTGATCCCAGAATACTCCACCTACTTGTTTAACTTTATGTAGAGGATACTTCCATTGCGCCTTGGCAGGTCATCAATACAAGAGGTATCGTATCATAAAGCACAGTCTTATACTGATTTAAACAAGCGTGGCTTTGCTCCCTAACGGCATTGGGTCGAACACTTTAAATAGCTCTCCCCCGACATCAGGTTCCTAACCCTGGTTCCTTTTAATTTGGGAGACAAACATGGATGGTCATTGACCACCACGGTTCCCTAGTCTCGTATTTATTTTGGTTCAGACTGACTCCAAAATACTTCAAAATTTGGAGGACTATATACCTGTGGGTTGTACGTCCTGATTGCCCTAACTCAGACTGATATTAGGACACTTGCACTTTCCTTCGCGTGAAACTGTTTGTTCAAACTTTACATGTGACCCTGATTTCCATCAAAAGGGAATTTCTTTGGAGCTAAAATTTTAATTCCCCACGTTATAAAATCTGGAGATCGGATATACCCCATAATCAGACAACTGTAAATTTAGTATGCCCAAATTTCAGAAATTCGCGTGTAACAGGTTTTCTGCTTACCTTTTGTTCACGCGCCATGGCCGTCTGAAAAAGGGTCCTTCCGATCTGCTCTGGACTTGTCTCAGAATAATTCAATCCGGGTCACAGCACCAAGATTGTTATGATCCCAATTCTTTGGTTGAAAGCTCCAAGAATAAGCTGGAGAATTCTTCAGTTCAGAGATGCAACATTTATTCAGTGGTCACATGTAAAGCAAGCAGCACTGGGCTCAGTGGAACGCAGCTCTCACAGGAACGCAGTCAGACTGAGCCCTAACTTTTGGGTGCAACTTACATTTATCTTTGTGGGTTGGGCCAGCCCTGAACAGTAGGATGGACATGCACATAATTGTCTGATTGGCCAGTTTAATCCTTTGAGTGTGTATGGTGCAGAACTGCAACCTACCCCCTAGTGGTCAAGAGTGGTAAATATTTTTGTCAATAAAATAGTTCAGATTTCCAAGGCTATAACTTGAAAGTGGTAAGAGATAATAACTTACTGTCAATTAGAAAGATGTAAAATATGATCCAAAGTTTCAGATAGGAATAAATTTACGCATCTAATTTGCATAATGTCGTGGCACCTCTTTAAATTCCATAACTCAGTCAAAACTGGACTTTGGATGAATTTACACAAAAAATGGTTCAGTCTTTTGACACTGTTTTCTGTACAGAGGTACCTCATCATCTTATCTTCCAAGTATATGAACAAGAAATCAGTACATTTAAAAAAAAAAAACAAAACAGAAATTTCTCACTTACTTTTGACAAAGTCAGAGTGAGAAGGCAGGTGCAGTACCACACTCTGCCACTAGGGGCACGGAAATTCTCACACTCAAAGGGTTAACTGACTTGAACAGGCCATCCTCTGTTCACATATACTATTCAATATAATGTATTATGAAAATGTGTGTGTGTGTGTGTGAGTGTTGATTTGGGTGTGTAACTAATGCAATAGACCTCACTTAGTAGGATAGAGAAAGAGAAGAGGGCTCTATGGCTGCCTGATTCCTGTTTATCAGATTGTGGTTGCTTAACACTTCAGATTGTAGTTCAACACTTTTAACATATTTGTTCATAGGAATGCAAACAAAGACTCTTAACATATTTGTTCATAAGAATACAAACAGAATATGTGTAGAGCATAATGGGAGAATACCTACAGAATTATTATTTTGTCACTCTAACTTTTCATGACCTTTTCAAACCTGTCTGAGATACTTCACCTTTGATAATAGGACTGGATCAGGTGATCTTGAACCATCCTTTAGTTATGCTTGATGTGGTTATTTTGCTGTGATGTGGTCACTTGAGCAGACAGGTTCTGCTGTAGTCAGTGGATGTCTTTCCACCAGGTATGATGCGTTGCATCCCAGATCTGACTCACCACAACTATTGGTAAAAATTTCCTTACAGTCTAATTTTAATGGATGCTGCATCCAGCATGCAAGGAAGTGAGGAAAGTAGTGATCATCTCTCGTGTTGTCTCACTGCCCTAGTGTGAACTTTTTCTTGAGTAATTTTTTTCCTCATACAAATCTTGTTTTGATCTGTGCCCTATAGCAAGAGAAACATAATTGCTTTGTATAGCCACAAGGTTCAAACTGCAACACAGTCAAAACTAAAGTGACAATGAGGGGCAAGAAGACTGGGGGACCCTCTGATGCACTGAGCTCTCATTTGCTTTTCACCCTGTACACACTGTTGAAGTGTTTTTGCAGTCCATAAACATCTGTATGCTCACCCCTTAGAATGTGATTTTGAGGCAGGTTGCTTTCTCAGTATATTCTCTTCATTTCTTCTTCTCCTGCCACACTTTCAATCAGTCACAGTAGATGACTGCCCCTCCTTTAGTTTGGGTCTGCCAGAAGTTTCCTACTGTTAATAGCAGTTATTTTCCCCTTGTGTTGCCAAGTACCTGTTTGTCGGTGACCACCTTGTTGTTGAGGTTGTCTGAGATTTTGGAGTATTTAACTATCTTCTGACAAGAGCTTCTTCTTCTTCTTCTTCTTCTTCTTCTTCTTCTTCTTCTTCTACTTTGGAGGGTTTTTTTAAAGCTTTCTGGGACATTTTAGCACCTGACAGTTTAGATGTTTTTAATTAAATTTACTTTCAGGCTCCCTGCCGATTTCCTGTCGCAGGGCTGTTTTCACCCTCCTGCCAAAAAAAAAAAGGGAACTTCAAGGACATAAAAAACTGGCGGCCCGTGTCTCTTCTCCGCATGGATTACAAAATTTTGTCCAAGGCTCTGGCCAACATGCTGAGAGAAGCTATGGAGCAGGTTATCCATCGGGACCAGACGTACTGTGTACCAGGCAGGTCCATGGTTGACAATGTCTACCTAATTTGAGATGTTCTGGAAGTCTCCAGCTCATTGGGTTTAAATACCGGTTGGATTTCTCTAGATCAGGAGAAGGCTTTTGACCATGTTGAGCATGACTTCCTCTGGAAGGTGATGGAGAGGTGTGGGTTCAGTACTGGTTTTATAGCCAAGATCCAGGTGTTATATACTGATGCTGAGAGCATGCTGAAAGTCAATGACAGTTTGTGTGCTCCTTTCAGAGTTCATCAAGGCATCCGGCAGGGCTGTGCTTTGTCTGGTATGATCTATGCACTTTCATTAGAACCCCTCCTCCATAAAATACGCACAAGCATTGATGGCCTTGTCTTACCTGGTTTTAATAAAAACATAGTTTTATCCACCTATGTGGATGATGTAATTGTTTTAATTGACAATCAGATTGGTGTTAATATTTTAATTGATTTAACTGGTGCTTTTACCCTTTTATCAGCAGCAAAGGTGAATTGGAGAAAAAGTGAAGCCCTTGCTGTTGATGATTGGCATGGTGGCCTCCCAGTTCTTCCACAGGACATGGCATGAAAAAAAAAGATGGTTTAGACTACCTTGGGGTTTTTCTTGGTAACGACGTCATGGTCTGGAGGAACTGGGAAAACATGGGTGAGAAAATTGAAGGCAGATTGAATAGAGATGGCTCCTCCCTCAAATGTTCTTCAGAGGGAGGGTGCTTGTGCTTAATAACCTCGTTGCCTTACTGCTTTGGCATGAATTAACCAGCTTAGATCCCTCATCAGGTTCACTGTCTCAAATCCAGACGAAAATTGTTAACTTCTTTTGGGACGGTTTGCACTGGGTGCCACAGGGGGTGCTGTTTTTACCCAGAGAGGAGGGGGGACAGGGCCTCGAACACCTGGCCAGCAGGACTGCCACCTTTAGATTTAGTTTGTGCAGAGGTTTCTGATGGGGCCAGCAGATCTAACATGGAGAGAAGTGGCCATCTGCATCTTGAGCATGAGAGGAATCTGGGACTGGATTATGCTCTGTTTTTAGTTAATTCTAAACATTTAAATTTAAGTGGGTTGCCTCCATTTCATCAAGGTGTTTTTAAGTCCTGGAACCTCTTTAACACTAAACAATGTAAAAACCCTGATTTTCTTTTTTGGCTCTTGAGGGAGCCATTGATTTATGAAGCAAGGTTGGATGTCGGTACTGAGACCACTCCTGGGCTGATGACAGCACTCTTGAAAACAAGGACTTACAGCAACTGGTGAATGGAACAGGACCAACATTAATGGATTCCCTGGCTATAGCTACCTTACTGGGTATCCGGTCTACCAGAGTGGCTCAGAGGGTCCTGGAGCTTTGGAGGCAGAGGCTTGATGGGAGGAAAAGATGGCTTCTTGTAGACCACAGCAGAGGAACCACTGGTCCCAACCACAGTGACCCTTTCCCAGAGAGCTCCATGAGCCATGATCTTGGTCATCTAACTGAACACCTGCTAAAAATGCACAATTCCACATGTTATGTATGGGAATTGGACTTTGGGGTTTTCCGTAGCTCCGCTGGGGTGGGGGAATGAGTGATGTCAGGCAGGCTATGGGTGAGATATAAATTGGAATGTGAACTCAATAAAGTTCAGTTGAATGCTCACAGAGAAAGCTCTCCATCCTCCATTATTTTAGAATCTAACATTTGGCAACGAAGGAAAACAAAAGGGCGTGTGCGTCATGGAGCCACCTCTGTTCCTTCTGCACCAGGGTGCGCCAGCCATACCATGGGCGTGCTGGAAAAGTATGTTTGAGGTATATGTGGCGGTGGCTGGACTCGGTGATGTTACCGAAGAGAGGCGGAGAAGCCTGTTGGTCCACCATCTTGGCATGGAAGGGCAGCACATTTTCTTTGGGTTATGTGGTGACGGCTCGTTGGAAGAAGGCTTGTTGCAAATGGACAACACTTTTGGTGACCACGCCACCATCACCGAAAGAAGGTATGAGTTTTTTGACGGTCAGCAGTGAGCTGGTGAGTCCACTCTATCATTTATCATGGAGCTGCACAGCCTAGTGGAAAACTGTGCCTTTGGGCTGCTAGCAGATGAGCTAGTGAGAGACAAACTGGCTCATGGCACAAACAATTCGTGGCCGGGGGACATGCTAAGGCTAACCTGACAGACTTTATCTCTAGACGGGTTGTTGGGCTTGGTGAAACAACGGGAGTCTGCGGCCCTGCAGAAATTAATTACATCAACTAACGAGGGGCTGGCGGTCCGTGGTTCCCCACCAGGGACAACGGTTAGCATGCTGACTGGGCATCGTAGGCGGGCTAAGAAAAAGAAAAGGCGGACAAAGGTGCAAAACAGGCTTACGAGGCATTCATGGATCCAGTAACAATGGACAGGTGTGTGTTGCACGTGTAGGAAAAGGACCACTTAAGTGGTATGTCCTTCAGCTTGACGGGATCGATGTGCCCCTTATGGTGGATTCGGGGGCTGGTAGATCCGGGGGCACGGTGGAGTTTTCAGTGGTGTGCGGGCCGAAGACAGTGCCCAGGTTAATTTTCCAGGTGGCATGCCAGGGGGCAAACCTGTTGAGAATCGACCTGTTGGGGAAGCTGGGTTTCTTTATATGGGACCCGGTGGGCTCTTCTGTGCTGACGGTATACACCGACTGGCAACTCCGTTGGCCAGCATTATTTATGGGCCTGGGTCGTATAGGTGCTTTCTACCATCACCCTCTGGTGGACGAGACTGTGACATCTAAGATTCAACCATTGTGGCGCCTTCCCCTCACGCTGCGTGATAAGGTCTTGGCGGAGGTGACAAGGTTGCTGGAGTCCAGAATCATCAAGAAGGTGGTCCTTGCCATGGATTTCCAACCTGGCTGTGGCCAAAAAAAGGGGGGGGGCATCAGGCCATGTATAGACCTCAGAGAAGTAAACAAGGCGATCATCCTGGACAGGTACCCCCCTTCCAACCATGGAGGAACTCACGGTGATGTTTAGTGGATCCCAGGTATTCATGGAGCTGGACCTCCGACAGGGTTACCTCCAGGTGCCGCTTCACCCGGAAAGCAGGAACCTGATGGCATTCATGACCCACATGGGGTTTTTTAGGTACACCAGGATGCTGTTCGGCCTGAGCTCCACCCCCAGCTGCTTCCAGAAAGTGATGTCAACAATGTTGGCAGGCCTCAAGGGCATAGTGGCCTACTTGGATGACATGGCTGCACGGTGGCGCAGTGGTTTAGCA
Source organism: Pholidichthys leucotaenia (assembly GCA_020510985.1). Lineage (NCBI taxonomy): Eukaryota > Metazoa > Chordata > Actinopteri > Cichliformes > Pholidichthyidae > Pholidichthys > Pholidichthys leucotaenia. Next base: position 291,794,294 of record CM035836.1, on the reverse strand, counting down.
CTGTGGCAGCACAGTTTTACCCTCGGCCGGGGGATCGCGGGGATCATGAGATCGTGGGTTCGATCCCAGCCCCCGACCAACAGTGAGCTGTGTGGAGTTTGCATGTTCTCCCCGTGTTGCGCGGGTTTACTCCGGGATTTCTCCGGTTTCCTCCCGCATACCAAAAACATGTAGGTTTAGGGCGCTCACGCACGCAGCGACCAGCAGCCGGTGGCTTGTCACCAGACTGCAAACCAAGTCTACCTACGGGTACAAATAAGTAACAAAAAAAAAAAAAAAAAAAATTGTGCTGCATGGCGCGTCAAGGCAAGAGCATAACGAAAGACTGGAGAGAGTACTGGCCACACTTCAGGACTGTGGAGTTACTCTGAATGGTGAAAAATGTCTCTTCGAGGCGGAATTGAGTTTGTGGGGTTTCGGCTGACAGGAAGAGGGCTCCAACTATTACACCCAAATGTGGAGGCAGTCCTACGTATTCCGGATCCCTTCAGGCCTGCCCAGATCTCATTGTTGCTAGGCATGGTGAACTTTTATGGACGGTTCATCCCTCACTATTCAGAGACAACCGTGCCTTTCCGGGCTCTGTTGAAGCAGGATACACCGTGGGAGTGGACCCAAGCCTGTTCGGCGGCAGTTTCCAAGCTGAAACGACAGCTCACCTCCCCACCGATGCTGGCACATTTTGACCCTAATCTTGAAACTGTAGTGACCTGCGATGCATCCGGTTTAGCATTGGGGACAGTCATATCACAGGTGCAGGGTGGCACGGAATGACCAGTGGCATTTGCGTCAAGGTCCCTCTCGGCGGCGGAACAAAAATGCACTATGGGTGAGAGGGAGGCGCTGGCCTGTGTCTGGGCATGTGAGAGGTTGCATATATACCTCTGTGGGTGCCATTTCACCTTACGGACTGATCACCAGGTGCTCACAACCCTGTTGGAGATGTCAGGGTCGGGGCACAGGCTGCTGAGGATCCATCGGTGGTCTGAGAGACTGAGAGCTTACGACTTCACCACTAAATTCACCCTGGGCAAAGACAACAAAGTGGCGGACCCCCTGTCCCGAGCCACGGCTGATGCTCCCTGGCCGGATGACGGCGACACTGACCTGGCTTAAGAGGACTTGGTTAACGCGTTGTGCAGGTCTCTCCAGGTGGTCGTTTCCCCCCAGGAGCTCAGGGAGGAGTCGGAGCGGGACCCAGTTCTGGTGAAATTGTGTACAGTGATCAGAGAGGAATGGCCAGAGAGGTTGCAGGATGAGCTGGTGCCCTACCACCATTTCAGGGATTAATTGAGCAGCTGGAATGAGGTGTGTGTGGCCAGAGGTCAGTGTGCCCTGATCCTGTCATCGTTGAGGGCACGTGTCCTGTCAATGTTGCACGAGGGCCACCTGGGGGTGGTTATAGAGTGAAGCAACGTAGTAGGGAGTCAGTCTGGTGGCCAGGTATTGACAAAGACATTGAGGCTATGGTGAAACACTGTGTACCATGCCTGGAGACCGGCAAGACTGGCGGACCTCCTCCCCCCACCACTACGGCCAGTACCATACCCAGGAGGGCCTTGGAGGCACGTTGAGCTGGACATCTGCGGTGAACTCCATGTGGCACCTTCAAATAGCCAGTTCCTGTTAGTGGCTTATGATGTGTTTTTGAAGTGGCCGGAGGTGCTCCCTACTAACTCAGTCACAACAGAAGTGGTCACGGAGTTCCTGACATCTCTGTTTGCTAGGTGGGGGACCCCAAACACATGGCGGACAATGGCCCGCAGTTCACATCAGGGGAATTTGAGGAGTTTCTGAGCAGCAAGGGCGTGGAACATGTGAAGACAGCATTCTATCACCCGCAGGCCAATGGTGGGGTTGAACAGTTTAATAAGATCTTAAAGAACGGACTGAGAGCCCATCTGGCCAACGGCTTCACCTTCTAGGATGCCCTCCAAAACACACTGCTCCACTATAGAGCATCGGTCCATGCCACGATGGGCTGTTCCCCGGCGGCTCTCATGCTGGGGCGAGAGCTACCGTTACCAGTGAACTGACTGAGACCACCGATGACGCTTCCTCAAAGAGACATGGAAGCAGTAAGGAGCAGGGTCGCTAGTCAGCAGCGCAAGATGAAGCAGAGGTTTGACAAGAAGCACACAGCAAGGGACCACGGCCTGGGAGAAGCGGATCGGGTATGGATCAAGCACCCGGTCCGAGCCCATAAGCTACAACCGCTATGGACGGGACCATGGCAGATCTCGAGGCAGCGGGGCCCGGACACATTTGAACTCGTCGACGGGTCTAGGTGGCATGCCCGCAGACTGAGATGTTCCTTGACTGGACAGAGGAATTAGGACACTACTGGGCGTCTCGGTGAGAGCTGGGACTAGGGGGTCCCAACTGGTGAGGACTCGCAGGCCAGACCGATGGTGTCAGGTGCAGGGTCCCCTCCTAGGGGACGCCCGGCTAGAGTGTGTCGGCGGCCTAAAAACTTTGATGACTTTGTTGTAAAGACTGTAATGTATAGTGCCGGTTGGGACTAGCAGCAGAATAACCCGCTCCAACTTGGCAGGATGTCTTGGCAGTCTACCCAGGCGCCCACAGGTGTTCACTTGTTTATAGTTAAAAAAAATGTGTATAGCTGTGTTGATTGTTTCATAATCTTATGTTTGTTGATTGCATAAAGGGATGGGTTCTGGAACTCTGTGGGGGTGGGGATGTTATGTATGGGAATTGGACTTTGTTGTGTATGGGAATTGGACTTTGCCATAGCCCCGCTGGGTGGGGGGAATGAGTGACGTCAGGCAGGCTGCGGCTGGGATATAAATTGGAACGTGAAGTCAATAAAGTTCAGTTGAATGCTCACAGAGAAAGCTCTCCGTCCTCCATTATTTTAGAATCTAACACCAGACAGCTGACCTTACACAGTGTGGCCAAAAAAACAAACAAAAAAAACTGTGTTAAGGTCATCAATAAAACAGGACTACACAGCAGACTCCCCACTGTGTGGACTGTAAGCTGACTGGGGATGGAGTGAGTCCACAGAGAGTTCTGTACAAACCTCCAATTTTTTGAAAAAAGGACAGCTGATCTTCAATGGAGAATTTTACATGGAGCAACTGCCTCAAATGCTTTTATTTCTGCTCTTAACCCCACTGTTTCAAACAAGTGCCCTTTGTGCAGTGTCAGTGAGACTGTTTCATGTTTTTGGTGAGTGTAGGAGGCTTACAGTGCTCTTCACTCATTTAATAACAGTTTTTAATCAATTTGATGAAAAAATTTCTGTGGGTCATTTTATTTATGGAGTAGGATACAGAAAAACAAACAAGAAAAAGTGGCTACTGCTGAATTTTATTACTGGTGAAGCCAAGCTGGCAATATATGTAAGCAGAAAGAACAAAATGGAGGGTAAACCAGTTCAGGGAGCAGCCTTAGTGTGGCACAGCAGCATCCAGTCCAGACTGAGACTGAATGCCTTTAGGCAAATGTGGTGCTATGGAAGTATTCTTTGTAATGTATATCAGGATGAACTGTTTGTTTGCACATTTTTATCTGGCTGATTATTTACGTGTTCAACATGTGTAAAGATTACGCATGCACTTTCTAGCACTTTCATTTTATTTGCTTGATATAGTGTCTTTGTAAACTGTAAATAAAGTGTTTTTGTAAAAATCAAAAATCTTGTTCTTTTTCTTCCTTTAGGGGTCGCCACAGCAGATCACCTCCCTCCATGTCACCCTATTCCTTGCCTCTTCCTTTGTCACACCAACCCTCTCCATGTCCTTCTTCACTAAATCCATGAATCTTGTCTGTGGTCTTCCTCTTTACCTCCTGCCTGCCAGCTCCAACTTCAACATCCTTTGTCCAGTATATTCACAATCCCTCCTCTGCACATGTCCAAACCAGATCAGCCATGTCTCTCTTACTTTGTCTCCAAACTGCTCAACCCGAGCTGTCCCTCTGATATACTCATTTCTAATTCTGTCCCTCCTAGTCACTCCCAGTGAGAATTTTAGCATCCTCAACTCTGCCACCTCCAGCTCCGCATCCTGTCTTTTTGTCAGTGCCACCATGTTCCAACCATACATCATAGCAGGACTTTAACCCAAACCCATCTTCTGACAACATCATCAATTCTAAATGTAAATCATCTATTTACTTTATCTTCTCTGTGGTCATCCATCAGGGATTATTATAATATAAATTATGTTAATATAAAATGCACATAAATATGCTTTGATGGAAACTTAGTAGATGTCAATTCCATGATTCTGTGTGATGTTTGCAAAGCTTAAGGACAGGAAAGGACCAAAATACAAAGTGGGAGGTTTTAATATACAGTGGGAAAAATAAGTATTGAGCACGTTGTGGAGTGTGTGAATCACAAGCAGGTTCATTTCAAAATGATTTATTTCACACTCACATCTCACGAGCACAGAACAGACTGAACTTTTTACCAGAGACTCTCCTCTTAAGTTTCACGGCTTACATCACACACAACAGGACATTTGCATCACACTGCATTCAACCCCCTACATCCTTGACTCCTTCTCGCTCTCTCACCAGGAGACTCCTGCTCTTTTGTCTCCCATGTTTATTCACTGTCTCTCGTCTGAGATGCTAGGAATCTGACTCTCCCAAGGTGCTACAAATACCACCCCCCAGCATCTTAGATAGGACAACAGAACATCAGTCCACATGCTGTTTGGGCTTCCGTCTCCTCCCGTATCTGCTGTAACTGGGTTTTACCGCCTCCACGGCGCTGTTGTGCCGGTGGGAGGTTGCTGGGAGGGGGGGCACTTCGGACTGTCCGTGTGGCTGCTCCGGCGAATCGTTTCCCTGGGGAGCTCTCCGTCGGGGTCTTCCACGCCGAGGGGCCCTAGCCAACGGCACTTGCTCGTCCGCCACAACGAAAGCGGGTTTGAGTCTGTCTATGCCAATTTTTTCCCTCTTACCCCCCAAGTCTAGCAAAAAATGCTTATCCCCTGTTTCCAACACTCTGAACGGTCCATCATAGGGTGGGCGCAATGGAGGGCGGTGGGCATCGTGTCTGACAAACATGAACTCCGCGCTCTTCAAAGTTTTAGGCACAAAAACACGCGGAAAACTGTGGTGGGCAGGGTCCGGCAGCGTGCCTGTGTTTGTGCTATGCTGCAAAAGCTGAGACGCGGAGCTGCCCGGAGCGGGATTATCTGGTAGAAATTCCTCGGGCAGCCGTAGTGGTTGTGTAAAAACGAGCTCTGCCGGGGAAACATCTAGATCCTCTTTTGGCGTGGAGCGCAACCCCAATAAAACCCACGGCAGCCTGTCTACCCAATTTGCATCCGTCAGTGAGGCTCTGAGTGCTGCTTTCAGTGATCTATGAAAACGCTTGCATAACCCATTAGCCTGTGGGTTGTACGCAGTTGTGCGGTGAATTGTAACACCCAGGCTGCGGGCCATCGCAGACCAGAGTTCGGAAACAAATTGAGGGCCCCTGTAGGACGTAATGTCCGACGGGACTCCAAAACGCGCCACCCATGCTGTTAAAAACACACGCGCTACGTCTGCAGACGTGGTTGCCGCCAGCGGAACTGCTTCTGGCCAGCGCGTGGTGCAGTCCACCATTGTCAGGAGGTGCGTGCACCCCTGTAATGGCGGGAGGGGGCCCACGAGGTCCACGTGAACATGGTCGAACCTCTTAGCCGGAATACAAAACGGCTCCAAGGGAGCCTTCGTGTGTCTGTGTACCTTGGCTCGTTGGCACGCCACGCAGGCTGCAGCCCACTCTTTCACTTGTTTGCGTAGGCTCGGCCACACAAACTTCTTTCCCACCATTTTGACTGACGCACGCACTCCTGGGTGCGCCAGAGTGTGAACCGACTCAAACACGCAGCGGCGCCACATGGCCGGGACCACGGGACGTGGGCGACCCGTGGAGACATTGCAGATAAGGGGGGGCATGCCGTCTTGCAGCACCCTGCTCTCCAGCCTTAACCCTGTTGGTCCAGACTGGAGTGCGCGCATGTCTGCATTGCTAATCTGCTTGGCGGCCGTGGCTGCGTAATCTACCCCCACGCAGACCGGGGCCGCCATGGCGCGCGAGAGGCAGTCCGCCACTACATTCAGTTTACCCGACACATGCTGAATATCGGTAGTAAACTCTGAGATCGTGGCCAGCTGTCTCTGCTGCTGGCCCGACCACGGTTCTGAAACCTTGGCCATCGCGAATGTTAGCGGCTTGTGGTCCACGAACGCGGTGAAACTGCGCCCTTCCAGCCAGAACTGGAAGTGGCGAATGGCCAGGTGGAGAGCCAGCAACCCTCTGTCGAACGCGCGGTATTTACGTTCACTGTTGCGCAAAGTTCTGCTGAAAAAGGCGAGCGGCTGCCAAGCCCCGGCGACGCACTGCTCCACGACAGCCCCTATGGCCACGTCTGAAGCGTCGGTGGTGAGCGCTATGCGGGCCGTCGGGTCTGGATGTGCCAGCAGTGCGGTGTTTGCCAGGGCTGCTTTAACTTCCGAGAACACCTGCTCTCGCTCCAGGGTCCATTCGACCCTATCCGCGGGTTTCTGTTTTTTGAGCGCGGCGTACAATGGTTGCATGAGCTGTGCCGCGTGGGGAATGAAACGGTTATAAAAGTTCACCATTCCCAAAAATTCTTGTAGCGCTCTGACCGTTTGAGGCCGGGGAAAATCCGCCACGGCGCGCACTTTGCCGGGCAGCGGGATCGCTCCTTCTGGAGAGACGCGGTGCCCCAAAAAATCAATCTCTATTACGCCGAACTGGCATTTCGCCCGGATGATTATTAACCCGTGCTCCTTCAACCTCTGGAAAACCGTCGTGAGGTGGGTTTCGTGTTCATCTTCGGACGCGCTGGCTACAAGGATATCGTCCAGGTAGACAAACACGAACGGGAGATCGTGCAGCACTGCATCCATCATGCGCTGGAAAGTCTGTGCCGCTCCTTTTAACCAGAATGGCATGTGCAGGAACTCGAATAGACCGAACGGAGTTATTACCGCTGTTTTAGGTATGTCCTCAGCGCGCACTGGGACTTGCTGGTAACCGCGGACCAGGTCTATTTTGGAAAAAATGCGTGCTCCGGCGAGGTGAACGGAAAAATCCTGTATGTGGGGAATCGGGTAGCGGTCGTGCGCTGTGGCATTGTTCAACCTGCGAAAATCACCACACAGTCTCCACGATCCCTCAGCCTTAGGGACCATATGTAGCGGGGAAGCCCATGGGCTGTTCGAGTGCCTGATGATGCCCAACCTTTCCAGGTTGGCAAACTCCTCGCGCGCTATGGCCAGCTTAGCTGCGTCCAAGCGCCGAGGTCTTGCAAAAACGGGCGGCCCGGTGGTGGTGATAAAGTGCTCCACCCCGTGTTTAGCGATGGCCGCTGAAAACGTCGGGACCATGAGTGCTGGGAGCTGAGTGAGCAGTGTGTGGAACTTATCGCCTGCAGCTGTGACGTTGGCTTGTGCTGTTGGCCGGGTCACTCGAGCTATACAGGGGAGAGAATCGAAGCACAGTGCATTAACCAGGCGCCTGTTAGCAACATCAACCAATAAACCATGTGCACACAGAAAATCAGCCCCCAGTATATGGTAATTCAGTGCTGCTATGACAAAAGTCCACTCATATGTACAGCCGTGTAGAGATAAGAGCAGAGTCCTCTCACCAAAGGTCTTAATCTCCGAGCCGTTTGCTGCCGCTATCTCGGGGCCGCTAGACCTTGCCAGCCGGTCAGCATAGGTCGGCCGGATGAAGCTCTTCTGGGCTCCGGTGTCCACGAGGAAATGCCTCCCCGAGCGTGCGTCCATTAGGTAGAGCAGCTTGTTCTCTTCACCGAGGGTCGCCGCTGCTACCGACCCTCGGCCTTGGCGTTTTCCCGAGCGCTGGAATTGGCACGGTGGCGTACATCTGCGTGCGTTCTCTCCGAAGCGGCAGTGGTAGGAACAGAGTGTGTCTCTCTGGCACTCCCTGGTCCCCGCTGCTGCTACCGTCGGTGGCTCCTCGCCTCCTCTGGTCGTCTCGCTGGGCTCCGCCGCTGCTGCATTGACTGTGGTCGCCCTGGTGGCGATGATGATCTGGTCTGCTTCCTGGGCCAGCGTACGGTAGTCTCGCACGGCCAGCCGCGGCGAATTGGCCAGAAGCGCTCTCGCTACCGTCGGAAGGTTCCGGAGGAAGAGGTTGGTTACAGAAAGTGGTCGTCGTCCGTGCCCCTTAACGTCAGCATCTTCTCCATGAGGTCTATGGCCGACTCGTCTCCCAACTCGGTCCGCGTCAGGAGCCTCTCTGCTCTCTCACCGTCCGAGAGTGTGTAGCGCTGGATGAGCGCAGCCTTAAGCGCCTCGTACTTATTGCCGGTTGGTGGCTGATCGAGCAGGCTCACTACGTGCTGAGCTGTGAGGGCGTCGAGCACTGCAACCACATAGTGGAATTTGGTGTCATCTGCCGTTATCCCTCGGAGGGCGAACTGCACCTCGATGAGGTGGAACCAAGAGCGCGGGTTGTGCTGCCAGAAATCCGGTAGCTTGACTGCGACCGCACATCCGTGGCTGGAGGTTCCCGTTCAGGTCGGCTCCGGGGATCTTGACTCGTGTTCCATGATACGTCTTGGGTCACCAGTGTGGAATGTGTGAAATCACAAGCACGTTCATTTGAAAATGATTTATTTCACACTCACATCTCATGAGCACAGAACAGGTTGAACTTTTTACCAGAGACTCTCCTCTTAAGTTTCACGGCTTACATCACACACAACAGGACATTTGCATCACACTGCATTCAACCCCCTACATCCTTGACTCCTTCTCACTCTCTCACCAGGAGACTCCTGCTCTTTTGTCTCCCATGTTTATTCACTGTCTCTCGTCTGAGATGCTAGGAATCTGACTCTCCCAAGGTGCTACAACGTCAACATTTTTCTTATTAAACATATTTCTGATGGAGCCATTGACCTCTCTCATGAATGAGACCCCGAGATACTTAAACTCCTCCACTTGGGGCAGGAGCTTGTCCACAACCTGGAGGGGACAATCCACCTTTTTCCAGCTGAGGACCATGGACTCGGACTTGGAGGTGCCGATTCTCATCCCGGCCACTTCACACTCAGTAGCAGACCATTCCAGCAAGGTCTGTAGGTCATTGGCCAATGAAACCAACAGGACAAATCATCGGCAGACAGCAGAGATGAGATCCTGTGGTCACTGAGCATGACACCCACTGATCCTTGGCTGCGCCTAGATATCCTGTCCGTAAAAATTATGAACAGGATCAGTGACAAAGGGCAGCCCTGGCAGAGTCCAACTCTCACTGGAAACACGATTGGCTGGGTGTTGACAATACGAACCAAACTTTTGCAATGTTCGTATAGGGACTGGATAGTGTGTAACAATGAGCCTGATACCCCATACTCCCGCAGCACCCCCCACAAGAAACCACAAGGGATGCGGTCAAATGCTTTCTCCAAATCCATAAAACACATGTGGACTGGTTGGGCAAACTCCCATGAACCTCCGAGGATTCTTGAGACGGTAGAGTTGGTTTGATGTGCCACGGTCAGGATGAAAACCACATTGCTCAACCATTCCCATCAAATTCAATTAACATAGAAAAACACCATTGCAAACGTCACAATACACTGAAATAACATACTACTGATGCACATTCATTCCCTAATATCCATCCAACTCTACAATGACCCTTTAAAGGATTAATTGAAATTATTCAAAAACACCTCCATGACAGTGAGCACTTCTTCTGTGCCCATATGCAGGGAGCACAGAAAAAGTTCTCTCTCTCCTAAACTCTGGTTTGGCCATGGACACTTAGAAGACTGACAGGTAACATCTGTTTTTCCCTTCTTTTTTTAAGCATCACTTCAGCCTTTTATAGCATATTCTGTTATCACAGGCTTGTGCATGTTCAGATGTTAATGTGTGCACTTGAAGACATTCACATTGCCACTGTAAACTTGCAAAGGAGAATATGTGCAATCATGCCTGTCATGTCTTAACTGATTTCAGCTTAACTATAATTAGTTCAAGTGCCTCTACCTCATCATCATCATAGCAGTCTGTCGGGGGCGACAATGGCTGCTTCATTTAGGTCTGATCAGATTCCTCCACGTAGCTCTGTCCTTTGCCTACTCCTGTCTATATCCAACTTCTTCAGATTCCTTTTTACAGTGTCTTTAAATCTGAGCCTTGGTCTACCCTGATTGTGTTTACCCTTGCATAACTGTGAGTAGAGTAGTTGCCAAGGGAGATGCTGGTGATCCAGCCTCTCAACATGACTGAGCCATCTCAGGTTCATTTGTACTAGAATGTCCTCCATTGATGGTAGAGCAGCTTGTTTCAGCACTTCTGTGTTGGTTATCTTGTCTTTCCATGAGATGTTCATGATAGCTCTAAGGTGTCTCATCATGTACGTGTGGAGTTTCTTTACCTGCACCCTGTAGACAGTCCAAGTTTCAGCACTGTACAGTAAAGTAGCCAGTACTGTCGCTCTGTACACTTTGCATTTCACACAGATAGACACATGTCGATTATTCCACAGTCTCTCCCACAAGTTTCCAAACACAGCACTTGCTCTTCCCATTCTGAGAGATAGTTCATCCTCCAGCCTAGCATTCTCTGAAACAGTACTCCCGAGATACTTGAAAGTCTTAAACTTGACTAGTGGCTCTGTACCAATGCTGATCTCTTCTGGTAGTGCTGTTGATGACTGAAACTTTGGCGGTTGATAAAGGCACTCTGTCTTCTTGATGTTGATTTTGAAGCTGAATTGGCTAGCTGCTCTTGCAAATTTCTCCACTAAAGATTGCATATCTTCCACACTGTGTGCAACTAGAGCACTGTCATCGCACTGTCATCAGTAAAGAGCATTTCTCTTACTACCTTTATCAATGTCTTACTCTTGGCTTTGAACTGTGCCACACTGAACAAGTCTGCTTCTTTCCTTGTTTGAATGTGTACTCCTTCTGAAGCATCTTTGAAGGCCACCTCAAGCATGGCTGGCAGATATAGCGAGAAGAGTGTAGGCGGCAGCACACAGCACCCTTGTTTCACCATGTTACTTACTGAGAAATCTTTAGACACAGAACCACTCATTGTCATGTTTGCTTGCATACCTGTGTGGAGTGCCTCGATCAGGTTGACAAACTTTTCTGTGCAGCCATATTTCTTGAGTACCTGCCAAAGTCCTTGTCGCGAAACAGTATCGAAGGCTTTACTGAAGTCTATGAAGACTACATAAAGTGGCATGTTCTGTTCAATACACTTTTCTTGAACCTGTTTCAAGCAGAAAATCATGTTCATTGTGCTTCTTCCACTTCTAAAGCCACACTGGATTTCTGGTAGTACATTCTGCGAGATGTGTTCATTGAGCCTGTTCAGTAGTACATGTGAGAGAATCTTACCAACAGTTGCTAGCAGTAATATACCTTGGTAATTTCCACAATCTTTCCTGTCACCTTTCTTGAACAAAGGCTCAATACTTGCATCCTTCCAGTCTTGAGGTACTTTCTGGGCATCCCGTGTCTCTTGGGTGAGCTTATGCAAGCAGTTGATTAGCTGAACACCACCAAATTTCCACACTTCTGCTGGAATTCCATCCCTTCCTGGAGCTTTACCATCCTGTGTTGTCCTGATATCTGCCATTAATTCATCAAGATTTGGTGGTTCATCCAGACTTGATTCAACTGGTCGCTGCACTAGAGCTTCATTAACCTCTTCAGTGAGATCTCCAGTGTTGTTTAGTAGTTGGTCAAAGTGGTCTGCAAATGTGTCCAGGATCTTGTCTTTCTCCTGCAAAGCCGTTTCACCATCCGTAGCCTTTAGTTGGATCAGTCCTCTTTGTTTAAGGCTGTAGATTTCTCTTAAACCTGTGAAGAATGTTTTCATGTCCTTCATGTCTGCTGCAGTTTGAAGTTCCTCTGCTTTTTTGTCCCACCAGTTGGACTTCATCTCTCTGGTGTACCTCTGTAGCTCACTCTGAGCCTTTGAGTTTTACTTCTTGCTCAACCTTGTTACACGATAGATTTTCCTGCCTAGCTGTATTCCTCGCTTCTAGTAATTTCTTCAGATGTTCATCATGCTCATCAAATCAATCTTGATGTTTCCTCTCAGGGTGGCCTAAAACATCACCTGCGGTCTGATACACCGTATCCTTCAGTGTTGCCCATTTCTCTTCTATGTCTTTCTCTGAGTTCTTGCTGTCTCAGTCTTTCATGTTTTCATCCATTTACTGTGTAAGTTCTTCCTGTTTCTTTTGGCCTTTCAGTGCACTGGTGTCTAGCTTTCATGGTGGCTTCGCACCCGTCCTACAGTGCTGTTTTCATCTACAAATCCTTAATCTAGATCTCAGTATAGCATGATCAGTACCACAGTCTGTACCTCTCATTGCTCTGGTGTCCAATACATCCCTTTTGTCTCTCTGCCTTACTATGATGTAGTCTAACAAGTGCCAGTGCTTTGATCTTGGGTGCATCCATGTCTTCTTGTGTGTGTCCTTGTGCTTAAATTGGGTGTTGGTTATCACAAGGTTGTACTCTGAACATAGTGAAAGTAAAAGTTCTCCACTGGCATTGCACTTGCCTACTCCATGACTGCCTAGCACTCCTTTCCATTTCTCAGTGTCTGAACCAACTCTAGCATTAAAATCTCCAACGAGTATCAGCCTGTCATCAGACGGTACAAGCCTGATAGTCTCACGTAAAGCACTGGAGAACTCTTCCTTTGCCTCCTCTGTGTTGGTCATTGTTGAAGCATACACACTGATGAGTGTGGCATACATTTTCCGCTGTAGCGGGAGTCTCAGCAGCAATGCTTGATGAGGAACCGGTGCCAATCAACGACAGGATAATGACTATATCTCCTTTCTAAGTGCAAAGCCTACTCCTGCTTCTCTCCTTTCTTGAGTTGGTTTCCCACTCCAAAAGAATATGTACCCATGATCTTCCAAACTGTCATATCCAGGTAATCTTGTTTCACTAAGTGCAGCTATGTCTACATTGTACCTGTTCATTTCCAAGGCCACAAGCGCAGTCTGTCTTTCTGGGTGCTGTGATTGGTCTGTCCATCAGAATGCGTACATTCCATTCTGCTACACACAAGGCTGCTGTTTTCCTCTTCCTCTCTCTTCCTGTTCCTCACATACTTTTTACTGCCTGTCAGAGTGTGAACAGATCAGTCTCTACCTATTCCCACAAAAAATACCTTAATTATTCCAAAGGTATGTCCAAATTCATGTGCATTTCATTTAAAAAAACAAACAAACATCTATTTTCATTCATTCATTTAATGTCCATGTCCCTTATCAGTATAGGGCAAAATGCCACCCTTAAAGTGACGGATGTAATCACTCAGGCCCATGTAAAGCAGCAGTTTACTACCCATTTTTGTTAGTTTTGGCCATTTTCACAGTTTAACGGCAGTTTGATTTTCATCATATTCAAGATGCTTTGTGGGTGAGACATTCTTTGATGATCTAGCGATATTTTATTTATCACTTAAAAGCTTAATAAAGCCTGGACATTGGTCATGACTTGTTCCTGTTTTGTTCAATTCTCTGAGCTGCCTTTTATTTCCACAGCTGATGTTTACATGGATTTTCAATTACGCAGGCTGTCACTGCTGTAATAATACACATATTACATCTAGTTCAGATGCATCAACTTAGCTCAGAGAAAGGCTCCTGTTGTGCAAGAAAGCACCTAGTCTGAAGATGGAGCACAAGCAAATTTCTTTCTTCTGAATCTTTTAAAAACATTTTCCTGGAGCAGGATCATGATCAGAGCACCACTAAATTCTTTATGTTTTACATGTGGCTGAGCCTAGGTTCTTTCCGACATTGAGTCTAAAAAAGTGCATCAGTGAGCAGTGAAAATCAAGTTAGATAGTAGTTAGATGCTACATGTGATTTAACCCTACACTCTTCCATAAGTGGGTCAAAAATGACCCATGTTAGAATCAATGTGTTTTTATGACACTTTTGTCATTTTGGTTAAGAATAATCATTTGTATTATATTTTGGTGTATGCAAGAATGATTTCAAGTTTTAAATATTTTTCACTTTTTTAAACATTTTTGACATTTGAAGATAAGATAAACCTTTATTAGTCCCACAATGGGGAAATTACATTTTAAAAACATTTTAAAAAGATTTTGAAAATTGCAAAACAAAATTACACAACAGCACCCCACTTGAACGAACTATGTCAAAACTGACTTTCAGAAAGAAATACAAGCACGTGTTTAAGACCCCAGATCTTTTTATTATATTGGATAATGGGTACTTTTAGTACTTCTGCTCTTCTTGACTACAGATGACCAGAGTGGTGGCCTAGTGGCAGAGCATCCACTCCATAGCTGGGAGGCTTGGGTTCAAGCTCCAACCGGGTCATACCAAAAACCATAAAAATGGTACTTTGCACTTTCTAGCTTGGTGCTCAGCATAATAGAATGGAGAGGAAAGTTGGTTGGCACCACAAGCCTTGTGCTGATCCCAAGCCCAGTTAAATGATGTGCTGTTGGGACCCCTGATAAGGCAGCAAGTCAAAAGATGAAGACTGAAGTTAGATCAATGTAAATGATGTCAGTCAAGCACAGAACAATAGACCACATTGTTGTTACACTGAAAGTAGCCATTATGCAGCATTTCTAATCTGACAGAAAGGGTTCTGGAAGTTTAAGGTGGATTTATGCATGCGCGTCGGGTCGACACAGTGGCCACAGCATCAATGATGTGCACCTCTCCCGAGATGGAGAGGTGAACTTTGATGACACAGACTGCAAGAGCTGTGATTGGTCTCTTTTGTCTCCTCCTCCACATTTCCTAGTTCACGTCTCTGTTCTGCTCTGCTCGTTCACCGCAAGGCCACTTCCAAAGGGAATCAGATAAACAAAGGCATGAAATCAAAAGAATATTGAGGAAGTTAGCAGAGATATTGCATTGTGGTGCTGTTACCCAGCCACGGGCAGCACAAGCCAGTCTGCTCCCTGTGCTGGTCCCAAGCATGGATAAATGGGGAGGGTTGCATTAGGAAGGCCCTGTACACTTTTAGCTTCGTAGACAGCTGGATGTTGTGCTGGTTCAGGACGCGAGCTCGGAGACGACCGAGAGCTTGACTGGCCTCGCAGATTCTGGCGTTGATCTCCTTATCCAGGCTGCCATCGTTGCTGATGGTGCTGCAGAGGTATTTAAAGTCGTCTACCATCTTCAGTTGGGTACCCTCGATGGAGATGGGGGGGGTAGGACGGTGGAGGTGGGTGCCGGTTGGAACAGTACCTCTGTCTTGCTGAGGCTGATGGTAAGACCAAAAAGGCGGGAGGCTTCTGCAAACTTATTCACAATGATCTGGAGATCAAACTTCGTGTGGGCCATGAGGGCACAGTCGTCAGTGAAAAGTGCTTCCAGGACAATCTTTTCTGCAACCTTGGTCTTAGCCTTCAGTTGGCGGAGGTCGAACAGTGAGCCATCAAGTCTGTATCACAGGTATACCCCGAGGTCCAAGTCCCTGAAGACATGGTTGAGGATGCAAGAGAAAAAGAGGTTGAAGAGGACCAGGGCCAGAACGCACCCCTGCTTGACGCTGTTGCTGCCCAGTCATGTTGTTGTGAAACTGACGTATGAGGTTTACAAACTTGTCTGGTCACCCAAGCTTGGATAGAATGATCCAGAGGGCCTCCCCTGTTCACCGTGTTGAAGGCCTTAGTCAGGTCAATAAAGACCACATATAAGTCCATGTTTTGTTCTAGACATTTCTCCTGCACTTGGCGGACGGAGAAGATCATGTCTATGGTGCTGCGGTTTGAGTGGAATCCGCACTGTTTCTGGCAGGTTCCCTTCAGAGATGTTGTTAATCAGTCAGTTGAGGAGGACCCGGGCCAGTATTTTTCTGGCAATAGATAGAAGGGAGATACCTTGGTAATTGCCGCAGTCTGACTTGCTACCCTTATTCTTGAACAGGGAGACAACAGTGGCATCCTTGAAGTTTTTGGGCAGTGGTTCTTCATCCCAGATGTTGGTGAGGAGGGAATGGAAGATTTCAAGGGCCACAGAACTGGCTGATTTGAATATTTCCGCTGGGATTCCATCCATCCCAGGTGCTTTGCCTGAGTTGGTCTGCCTAATCGCTTTCAAGATGTAGTCCATGTAAGGGGAAAGTTGAGGCAGTGGACGGTGGGTTTTTGTGGGATCAGATCGAGGGCGTGGGGATCTACAGTGGAGGGCCTGTTGAGCAGGTAGCTGAAGTGCTCTCTCCATCGCACATTGATGCTGCTCTTTTCCTTCAGCAGAGTTGAACTGTCTGCCGACAGGAATGGGGTAGTACATGGCTTGGCAGGTCCATATACTTCCTTGATGACGCTGAAGAACATCTTGGAATTCTGCATGTCGGCATATCTTTCGCAGCGCTGCTTGTGCCTGTCTCTGGAGGTGCTTGAAGCGATCACGCTTGAAAATGGAAGTGGGGTCATTCTGTCATCCAGGAATGTCTTGATGTTCTCGTTGTTCTCGTCGAACCAGTCCTGGTGCACTCATTTCCTGGGGCCAATGGTGGATTTTGCTGACTCCGTCACCAGTGCTCTAAACTGTTCCCACCTTTGTGTTGGGCAGCCAGTCAGGAGTCTGTGGGCAATCAGTCGGCCGTCCAGATCTTCTGCAAATTCACTGCATCGCTGAGGTTGTTCAAGTTTGGCGACATTAAATGCTGGCCTGATGACTTTTGCCGTCTTGCAGTGTGTTGGGGCAATATGCAGGGATAGAATGGATCTGACTAGACAGTAGTCTGTCCAACACTCTGCTCTGCACGTGGCTCTGGTGATCCTGACGTCACAGATGTCTCTCTGACGGCAAATGGCAAAGTCTTTCAAATGCCACTGCTTGGATCTTGGGTGCATCCATGTTGTCTTATATTTGTCTGCTTGCCGGAACAGTGTGTTTGTGATAGTGAGGTGGTTTTCAGCACAAAGGCTCAAGGGCGTCAAGCCGTTGGAGTTCAATTTTCCAGTGCCATGCGGTCCCAGCACGCATTTCCAGTTACAGCAGTCTGTTTCGACTCTGGTGTTGAAATCGCCTAGCAGAATGAGTTTGTCATTGGGGGGAGTATCCTTCACAAGGGTACTGAGCTCCTCATAAAAGGCTTCCTTCACTTCATCGCTGCTGGTGAGAGTTGGGGCATACTCGCTGATTAGGGTAACGTGCTGGTTACGGTTAAGGGGGAAATGGAGTTTCATCAGCCGTTCATTAACTGACATTGGTAGGTCAGGAAGTTGCTTGAGAACCGCTGTCTTGATGGCCAGTCCTACTCCATGGATCCTCTCTTCATCTTTGGCCTTGCTTTTCCAGAAGAAGGTGTAGCCACCTTCTAGTTTGGCCACAGATCCTTCTTTGGCTAGTCTGGTCTCGCTGAGGGCCGCGATGTCAATGTGGTAGCGGGCCAGTTCCCTTGCAACGAGGGCTGTTCTTCTCTTAGGCCTCGAGGAAGCCTCTCTGTCCATGAGTGTGCGTACAGTACATTCCACGCACCAAGAATTAGTTTCTTTCTTCTTTGGTTTCGACCGCTTGGGGGGTAGAACTGCCAGCCGCGGTATGCTGGACAGTTGGAAGGGACAAGCATTTGTTTGGGACACATTTTCTAGTCCCCTCACTCATGTGAGGGTGAGCAGTGCTGTCCTAAAGAGGCTGCTCAGTCACCTGGGGGAACGCCGAACTCCACTGTTGTCCCAGGGTCAGAAGGAGAGCGACTATTGCCACCAAGCCACCTGCATGCAGGGTTCAAGCTACAACTGCCAGTGGTCACCTCCACCTGTTGCTTCACTCATTCCCCATCGCCGCAGGACTGTTGTAGGGTTGTGAGGACTAACACACACGAGGAAAACCTGTGCGGGAAAGTTTTTTTTAAAAGTGGGAAAGTCGATGCACAGGGGCAATCCCACTCTCTTGGCCTCAAAAGCCAGGATCTGGTGGTACGAAAAGAGCCGTCACGACCAGGGACTTCCTCGGCTGCAGTGGATGACCACGATGTCTGTAGTGCCTTGCCGTGCCCTTGCGTTCCACAACGCCTGCTGTCGCCGCCTTCATGACCGTTGGGACGAAAGATGATCTCATCCGCTCAATCCGCCGACTACAGTCTTCACATACTTGGGTAGGCATACCCTGTTTAACTCATCGAAGGGTCTGAGGCCTGACCGGCTACCCTTAGCTGGTTCAGCCCGCCTGCCAAAGCGGTTTACCAGGGTGTGGCTGCTGCGCATGCTACAGCTTCGAGGAGCCACAAGTGAGAGTTGGGTGCCAGGTGGGAACCAATGTAGAATGAGCTGTCCTAAAAAGGACATGGCAAGCACCCCCTACAGAGGTACTATCCCTCCCCAGACACTCCAGACACCCCAATCCACGAATCACACTCATACTATCTCACAACATGTTTCCATTCACCTTGCGACATAAACAGTTTCCAGTAAGACCCTGCTTTGCCATGACTGTGAATAAGTCACAGGGCCAGTCTTTACAGCGCATTGGTGTTTTCTGCACAAGAGATTTCTTCAGCCATGGCCAATTCTACGTTGCCGCGAGCAGAGTTGGCAGATCAAACAGTCTTCGTATTGTATTCTTGCTCAAGATGAAGAAACTAAGATGAAGAAACTAAGCATTGCTGAGAAAGCATCTCAGCAATGTTGTTTTTAAAGAGGTGCTGACAGTAAAAATGTGTATCCTTGAAGAATGACAGTCTACACTATAAATGTGTAAAATACCAAGCAAACCACAGATTTTTTCCGGATACTCCAATTTCTTGGTTTCTACAGGCATGCCCGGGTCTTCCTAAACAGGGTCAAAAGCCACTTCAGTCTTTACAGCGCGTTGGTGTTTTCTGCACTGCATATTTCTTCAGCCATGGCCAATTTGACGTTGCCACGAGCAGAGTTGGCCAGTTTGACATCTACTTGGGCAGAAAAACCGAATGCAAAAAACTCAGCCCAGTTGACACTAGTAGCCTAAGCTACCCAGTTCTTAAAACCAAAATGTAACGAAACAAGTGGACACTAAGAGAGCGACATACCTCTGCCAAGGCTCTATCTCTGAGGGATGCTTTTTCTTTCTTTCTTGTCTGTTTGTTAGCAGGATTATATAGAAAAACTGCTAGTCAGATTTTGATAAAATTTTCAGCAGAGGTGGCCCATGGGCTACGGATGTCCAAATATGTCCTCCAAACTAGCTAGGGGGTATTTCTGTATCAGGTCTACACAGTCATTAAGTCATAACTTCATAAAAATGAACAGCAAATTTAAATGAGGCTTTTCAAGCAGCTCTGTAGACCTAATTTCTGTGGGAGAGGAGAACTCCTGTACAGGTGGACTAATACCACAATATCATGGGCAGCAGGAGCGTGCCCCTCCCGTCCCATCTCACCTTTGTGAACTCATCACTCCACCTGAGGCAGAAGAAGCGCCTGCACCCTCTCATCAGCCAGCAAACTTAAGGAGGCTCTCTCCAAGCTTTCTACGCTGGCTTGTCTGGGTATACTGCCCCGACAAAGGACTTGCAAGTATAACTCTTAAGCTTGGACATGCTGTCTAATCTTATTTTCCTCTCTCCTTCAGGTTGCTGGCATTGTGCGGGTGTGTCTCCAGGACTGTGCAAGCTCTCCTGCCACATCTCCATTATTCCTCGGTTTTCAACCTCCACCCGGTCAGGCACCATCAGCTCATTTCCCCACCCTACTGGTTCGTCTATTCCCCGCTGGTGTCCTGCCGGTTCTTCCTCGGAACCCCAAGAAAGTGGCAATTCAGCTCGCCCATTTCCCCTTACTCCGTTCCTCCTCTCACAGCTCTTGTCTTCTTCTCCTCAGGTGGATTCCTCTGGCTAGTGGCTGTTTCTTTAGCTGTTTGACCTTTTGCTATTTAATAAACTGTCAAACGTGCCCCCTTGTGTAGTTCCTTCCTGTGCAGTTGCATCGTGCATGTAAGCTGTCAGTTTATAACCATGACACACAAAAATCCTGCATAACACACTAAAATAAAGGGGAAAGCATAGTAGGGACACTTCAAAAATTAATTTTATTGGAATTTTTGAGAGGTATTTTAGTATAGTCATTTATAAATGATGTAAACATTCTGTTTATTATTATTCTCCCCTTTTAAATCATTATGACACCATTTTTTTTTTAAAGAAACCTAATTTTAACACAAAACTGAACATTTTAAGACCCTTCTTCAGGGTCTGGTGTTGTGTGGATTTTGCCCATACAGCAGTTGGCTTATGCCACTGTGTCCCCCTGAGTCTGAATGGACATGGACAAACAGCGATGGTAGTGAAGCCTGCAAACGCCCCCTCAGTCTCGTGCCCTTTCTGTTAAAGCTACAGATGATATGTGTATTCAGGCGTTTCCCTTTCTACCCTGGACTGCACATGGCTGGCTTTGCCACAGGGCTCGGGCGCACAACTGGGAAGCCCTTCTGATGTGAAACCCAGAGAGATATGAGGTGCTTCCAAAGGCCAGGGCACAAACAAATATGTCTCCTCTGTCACTGTCTTTGTCTCTGCTTAAGTGAAACACAAACAGACACGTGCGAGTGCATATGACAACACCGAGACGCAGACATTCATCTTAGCAAACAGCATTCTTGATTTCCTCATTCAAATATGAATATTTCATGTAGATGATCCACTGACTGACTGAACCATTGATGTTTTTTTAAGTATTTTGCAGTTTGGTCATATTTGCAGGTGGGTTTCCCATAATTTTCTCTTCAAGCTGCAGAATATCACCTCTGTCCTGGCACGGTTGCCAACACCTCCTTTTCTGCCGCAACCACGAAGCAATTTAGTTCTTGGCACAATCAAAGTCTTATGCAGCCTCGTCATGAATTGCATTTACAGGAGGCTGAGAGTGCATTTTCTGAGGGCCTTTGTGTTGGAATTATGTACATCTAGGCTGCAGGAGTGCGGGCACAGAACAAGGATGAGTGTGAGGGTAAAGCAGCTGTGTTAGCAGCTGAACTAATAAAAGCATATTTAAAAGGCAACTGTCCATTAATGTCTCACATCGACACGGAGAAATTAACGATTGCTGCATTTCCAGGAATTAATTTATGGTTGACATGAATGAATGGTGTTATTCAACATCATAAGGAGAACAAAAGCCGGGATGCAAATGTTTATAATCATCTAGCGTTTGCAGAGGAGAAATATCTGTAATCTGAAGCGGTTTGGCTTTAACTGGGAACATGCTACTTGTTAAAAAATGATTTTATGACTTTGCACTGATGGAAAAAAAAAGTGATGCTGTAACGTTTTCATGTCCATTGTAGCCACACCTTTCATGCCTTGTGTGTGAGGCACCAGACGGTCATCCTAGTGTGATTTTCAGGGTCAGATGATGCCTTTCCATAAGCCATGCCAGGGTGTCTCCATTATCCAAAAGCTGTTCACTGGCTGTGGTGAGATTTTTTGGGTTATGGCATTTGATCCTTACAATAAAGATAACAGTTTTTAAAGTTGTGTGTATAGTTACATTTTATAAAAAGGTTGTAGTTAATGTTGCATTTATGTCATTATAGAACTGTAATAAAGAAAACTATTAACATTTTCTTGTTCACGCTCATTATTAAATAACACTGCATGGGCTCTAATGAACCTGTGAAGTAAACAGAAACATAGTGGATGTCTTACTCCTTCTTGTTATTTATCTTATTTTATTATTAATTTATGTGCAAAACATCTCTGGTTTATTGCTGTTGGTGTTACTGTTAGCTTTTCTCCTCCAGCAGTTTCCTGTCAGGGCGTTGGGGAAGTCTGCCACTAGGGAGCTGCTTTGCTCTTTTCAGGCCTGTGCTGCCTTCCCTTCCCAGCTGAAAGGTTTCTAGAGGTTCTTTCACCACCTGCGGGTGGACATCGGTTGGACAATGAAGCTGGCCTCTGCACCACAGCCCCTGGGGATGACTGTGCAGCCGAACTTGAACAGTGTATTTAGGTATAGAGCACGAGGGGGGCTGAAAAGTTCATAGTGGTCAAATTTGACCAAATGTAGTTTATTTTTCAACCGCAGGGATTCAAGTGCTGCAACACTGACGGAAAAAGTGTGTGGACTGAAGGGGAGACTATGTTGAAAAATAAACCACTTTTGGTCAAATTTGGCCTCTATGAACTTTTCAGCACCCCTCGCAGGCACACTCGAATGAGGCACAGATGTGGTGTATGTTGAACAGTGTAAAAAATATGTATTTTTTTCCAACACATTTGCATGTTTGATCCTACCTGCAGACAACTACAGATATAAAGGTACATAAATGCAGATAAAACATAATCAAATGTCTCAGGTGAGATAATCCCTGTGATGATCAGGTGAGCGCGCTCCCCCTCCCCTCCTGTGTGTTTCCCTCTGTCTGTTTCCGGCTCTGGAGCTGATTATGTGCACCTGCGTGATTGGGTGCACCTGCTGCTTCCTCATCTGCCAGTGGTTAAAAAAGCCAGTCTGTGAATGCTTTTCCACTGGACCATTGGGTATTGCTGCCTCAACTAAAGCTGAATTATTTTCTGTGCTGATTTATGACTAGATGCAGACTGCGTTGTCCTCTCCCTCTCAGGTAGCTGCCATCACAGTGGTGTGTCTCCCCAGGGCTGCACATGCTCACCTGCCCTTCCACCATCTCGTCCGGTCTACACCTGCCTTACACCATCTCGTCTGGTCTACTCCTCTGTTTCACCATCTTGTCTGGTCTGCTCCTGCTCCACGTGGTCATCCTACAGCTTCCTTTCTCCCCTCATCATTCCTCACTCCTGCTGGTGTCTCAGATTCCGTCCTCGCCAACTGTTATTCCCCTGCATGCTGGGTCTCACTGCCAGGCCCTCTGCTCAGTTTGTAAGTCTCCTCTCCTCTCTTATACTGTAGTTCGTATCCTCACCGTCTCCTACTAACCATTCTTCTCTTCTCTCTCTATTTAGAGGCTGTGTGCCCTTCCAGCGGGCCTTTTGAATTTTCTGTACCCAAAAATATCTGTGGTGTCATTTATTTGAGTTTTTGTAATAAATTGTGTTTAAATTTTATCTTGGGCCTGAGTGTTCTTCTGGGGTTGTATGCCCTGCATTTGAGCCTCTGATTGTTGAATCATGACAGAACGGTCCAGCCACTGGACCATTTCCATCTCTTCTCCTGCCCTATATGCGGGGGAGGTGGGGGGATGTAAAGGGTTCCTGCTTCACTGCCGGCTATATTTTCAGCAGGCTGCAGGGGAGTACCAGGACAATGCCATTAAAATACATTTCATGACACTGCTGCTCAGAGACCGGGCACTTAGTTAGGCCCAGTCTATACTGAGTAGTCCGGAAGGGCCCCGCTACACTTTCCACCAATTTATTCAGGAGTTTTCCCGGGCTTTTGATCATACAGAGAGTGAGGGGAATATTGCTAGCCAGCTAATGGTGCTTTGGCAGGGGATTGGTCGGTCGCCGATTTCTCTATCGAGTTCCGGGTCGTTGCAGCAGACTCTGGATGGAATGATATTTCTCTATGCAGCGCCTTCCTCCGGAGCCTCAACTCCAACCTCCACGATGACTTGACAATCCATGCCAACCCCTCCTCTCTGGATGAGAGGATTGAGCAGGATTGATGGATTGAGCAGGCCAATGGCCTGGATAACCGGTACCGTGGGCTTGCTAAGGAGCAGAAAGCCTCTGCCTCTTCATCTACGCCGCGGCCGTTCCCCCCGCCCTCTTGCTCCGATAATGCAGCTTCCCCTCCGGTGCCAATGGTCCTGGGTCGGGCTTGTTTGTCTCCAGAGGAACGTCAATGCCTGAGGAAGGCGAGGGCCTGCATGTACTGTGGCTCCACAGAACACATGCTGTTAAAGTGTCCCATTTGTCCTAAAAGATCTGATCCGTCAGTAGTAGCAGAAGGAGCTTCTTCAAGTTCTCCTGGTAATTTTTCATTGCCAGCTCTCATTCAGTTACCGGGGGCTGAGCTCAGAATCTCTACTCTAATTGATTCAGGAGCAGAGCAAAACTTTATTTTGCGTGATTTGGTTCAAAAACTTAAAATTCTTACTAAGGCCCTTCCGACGCTGTTGAATGTCTCATCCCTTTCCGGCTGCAAATTAGCCACAGTTACACATAAACCAGGCCCATGTCTGTACTGCTATCCGGTATCCATTGTGAGCTTCTCTCTTTTTTCGTTTTGCCCAGCTCATCCACACCAGTGGTCCTAGGTTATCTGTGTTTCCGTCAACACAATCCTAGTATTAATTGGGCACAAAGTTCCATTTCCTCATGGAGTCCATTTTATCTTTCTTCTTGTCTCTGCTCAGCTGCGTGTTCACCTACTCTGCCTATCTCCTCCCTTCCGGCTGAGCCGCTGGACCTCAGTCTTGTGACCGAGGTCTATCATGACCTGGGGGAGGTCTTTAGCAAGTCTAGGGCCCTCTCTTTACTACCTCATCGGTTCTACGACTGTGCTATTGACCTCCTCTCGGGTTCGTGCCTGCCGTCCAGTTGGCTCTCTGGTTTGGTTGCACTGGAGAGGGAGGTGATGGAGAGCTACATTAAAGACTCTCTGAACACCGGCCTTATTCGTTCCTTTTCAGCTCCTTTCGGTGCTGTTTTTTTTTTTTTTTGTGGGGAAAAAAGACGGGTCCTTATGACCCTGTATTGATTACTGGGAATTGAACACCATCACCATTAAGGATAATTATCCCCTTCCGCTCATTAACTCAGCCCCCAAGCTCCTGCAACGTGCGCGTGTTTTCACTAAACCCAACCTCCGGGATGCATACCATCTGATCCGTATACGGGAGGGTCATGAATGGAAAACGGTGTTTAAAACACACCTAGGGCAATCTGAGTTCCTGTAAAGGTGGGTTTCACAGACTCAAGTGCAGGTGGTTGTCCGGTGCAGAAAAGATGATTTATTAACAACTTCAATAAACAGATCAAATCAGGAATCAACAGTGTGTTGAACGAACAGCGAGTAATGATGCAGCACCCAGGTGAGGGGCAGCATCATATAAATAGCTGCTGAAAAAATTAACCAAACACAAAACAGCTGTGAATAGTCAAAACTCAAATCAGACCAGACTATGGTAAAAATAAACACACATAACAAACAGAATCCGGATAATAATAATAATATTAAATACAAAGACCCAGAAGAAATAAACTTAAAGCAGGGATGCGGGTTGGAGAACCCAACAATAAATAAATAAACACAAAATTGTGGCTCCAACCAACACTCTGACAGTACTCCTCTCAAGGGGCGTGTACCAGACAACCCAAGGTTACACCAAAACAAAACAAAACAAAAAAGACAGAAATGCACCCTCCCAGTGTGGGCAATAGAGATCCAAGGTCAAGTGGCCAAAAACAAATTCCTTTCCACCCCACAGAGCCAAATCTATGAAACACAGATTGTGGGGCAAAATTAAGTCCAAGGACCCAAGACCCAAAATAAAAACAAGTCAGGTGGTCTACCCCAGTCCATGAACCACAAGACCAAAAAGCAAAGTGGATCTGGTGGTCTCCCAGAGTCTCTGAGCTGTCGGACATTGGAAAAAATTAGTTCAGGGGGTCTACCCAAGTCCACTGGCCCCCACCTCAGAGCTCTAGGCAGGCCGGGTGGTTGACCAGAATCCCAGGTCCACTGGGCCAAAAAACAAGGTAGTTCAGGTGGTCTACCAAATGCTCTGGTCCCCCAGACTGGAGCACAGAGCAGGTCTAGCGACAACTGCAGGGGCACTCCAAACTCAGGAGACACTGACACTAAATCTTTACACACAAAAAACGACCCCAATGGCCCGTTAAACTCAGGAGATAACGTGGAACCCTTAACCTCTGGAGAAATTAAAGACGCTCTAACCTCAGAGGATAACCCAGGAACTTCAAACTCAAGGGATGATAAAGAAAAGACAAACTCAGGAGGCTAAGGCCCCGGAAACACCACAAGAACGCCCCACCCCAAAGCCAACACCAGAGCACCCCGCTCAGAAGCTAAACTCAGAGCTTTCTGCTCTGCAGTTAACACAGGGGATCTCTGCCCAAAAGACAACACAGGAGCACAATACCCTGAGGAAGGTGACATGAAAACTCCACTCCCAGAACCCCCAACCTCAGAGGGTGACAACAAAAAAACTGTTGAGCTAAGGAAGTGCAAGTATAACACCCTTAAATCCAAGAGACAACCCTGGAACCCTCTGCACAAAAGAAAACATGGGAGTCTCAGACCAAGAGGGTAAAAGAGGCACCCTTTGCCTTGGCGACCACAAAGGAGCCCTTTGCCCTGGAGACAACAATGTCCGAGCTTTAAACCCCACAAGAGCCTCCGGCTCAGACAGCAACACAGAGACCCCATGCTCAGGAAATGGCATAGATATTCTAAGCTCAGGGAACAACCCAGGAAACCTTAATTCAGACACAGGAAACAGAGGCATTTCAGGCTCTGGTGATACAAAAGTAAAAATCTTTGGCTCAGGAAACATGGACGCAGAAATTTGCAGTTCTGGAGGTTCAGATACCGGGGTCTTTGGTTCTGGGGAAGCAGGTGCAGAAGTTTCTGGCACAAGGGACACAGACACAGAAATTACAGGTTCAAGACCCACAGAAACAGACATTCCAGGTTCAAAACCCGCAAATACAGACATTTTAGGCTCAAAACCTTCAAATACAGACACTTCAGGTTCACAACCCTCAGTTGCAGAAATTTCAGGTTCACAACCTTCAGATGTAGAAATTTCAGGTTCACAACCCACAGATACAGACATGTCAGGTTTACAACCCTCTGAACTCACATATGCCGAAATTTCTTCCACAAAACTCGCAGATGCAGAAATTTCTGCCACAGAACTCACAGATGCAGAAATTTCTGGTCCAAGGGACATAGGTGTAGAAATTGCTGACTCAAGACCTACAAATGCAGAAATGTCGAAGTCCCAAACAGATCCCAGGTGAGCAGTTAGTTCAGTGACTGGTGATGAAAGTTCTTCCAGTTCTGTCGCTGATGACTGAGGTGCACAGCCCACAGAAACAACCAACAACAAGGCGCTGGATTCTGGAACAGAAAACCACTGAGGGGGCTCTAGTTCCACCACCTGCATCACACGAGTCTTAAGTTCAGAGACCAGTTGTTGGAGATGCCCCAGCTACGAGACAGACGCCTACAGGCATGCACTGACCTCAGTGACCGCAGACAAGAGCTCGACGGCCATAGGAATCAGTGATGGGGGCATGCTGGCCTCACCTTCCTGAGCTGCGATAGGTGGAATGGACTGCTCTCCCACTGGAACTGCAACGGGTGGAGCGGACTGCTTGCCCTCTGGTACTGCAATGGGTGGAGCGGACTGCTTGCCCTCTGGAACTGCGACGGGTGGAGTGGACTGCTCGCCCTCTGGAACTGTGATGGGTGGAGCGGACTGCTTGCCCTCTGGAATTACAATGGGTGGAGGTCTCCTAACCGCTTGGCTGATGGCCGGACTGTGGTCCTCCTGCAGCTCCATCTTCCATACGACCACCTCGGACTAGGGAGGAGAACAGGCGGTCAATGAGGTGACACCACAGTTGTAAATAGCTGAGACTGGTGGGGAGGACCCAAGAGCTGGTGGGCTCTGTGCTTGGGTCCTATCACCAGGAGTAAGGCAGGATCTTTCTAAAATAGTTGTGGAAATTAATGGAAAAAGTACTTGCCTCAGCTCTTGGTTTCCTGCTGTAGTGGTGACAACCTCAGACTCGACTGATAGGGGTCCTCTGACCTCTGATTCGGCAAAATCAAATGGCTCATCCACCTCTGGTGTGCAGGGAAAACTCATTTGAGAGCACAAAGTCTCTGAAGAGGGGTAGAATATCCTCCCACAGGTGAGGCTTAGTAGCTGTGAGCCGATGAGCCCTTCTCCAAGCAAAGTCCTGCCACTTATCCCTCCGATGACACAGCTTGAAGCATTCCCCCAGTTCCTTGATGAGGCACTGCAGCTCCACATAGTGGCCAGTGTCCTCAGGCATGAACACAGAAGCTGGAGGGACCTCAGACATAGACCTCAGACGTAGAGCTTGGGAGAGCGGGAAACAAGGAGGCAGGTGAGGAAACAGGAGCAGCAGCGAAGTACACAACAGAGACAGGGAAAGAGAGCTCAGTGGTGGTGAGCAGCTGATGCTGAGCCCCCTCCCCAGGAACAGGACAAGACCCATCATTTGTAGATGGAGAATAATGAAAAGATACTTGCCCATGTTCCTGCTCTGCTGCTGCTGAAGCGTCAGGCAAGTCCTCCCAAGAACTGCTGGAAACCGCTTGACTGAAAAATTCTGCCCGCTGGGGTGGAGCGGAGGTGTGTCCTTCTGGAATAAATGGCAGAGGCGCGCTGATGTCCCACTCTCCAGCCACTGACACTGCTACAGATGAAGCACTCAAGGAAGGTGGGGCTACGGCAGCAAAATCCCTTGGAGAAGCCTCGAGTGAAGGACCCGGTTGGCGAGCGGTGCGACGCTTCCTCATAGCTCGCATCCCCACTGGCCCTTTAGAAGGTGGCTGGTCCTCCCACGTTGAAAAAAGTACCTCTGGAGTGAGCCAGGGCTTGTATTCCAGCAGGATGTCATTCTGTGCGGGGATTGCCTACCTCCGCTCTTCCTGCTCCAAAGTGTTCCCAGCCGTGACTGGTAGGTCCTCCTCCAAAACCAGCCTGTTTCCACCCAGTATCAGCAAAACTTTGGAAACCTCCACAGTGGGGGCAGACAGTGCCGGAGTGACAGTGATGGTGGGAGACAGTGCACCGGAGGCAGAAGATGGACCATCAGCTCCAGAGATCGGCTCGGAGGGGCTGTCTGAGATGCGCTATCGCCCACCCTCACGCTCCATGGCACTGGTGACCTAGGCTGAAACCCCCTCCGAATTCTTCTGACCAGCGCGTTTCCTCCCCTTGCCAAACCTACCTACTGAATCCTTCGTTGGCTGCGTCATTCTGTTAAGGTGGGTTTCATAGACTCAAGTGCAGGCAGGTGTCCGGTGCAGAAAAAACAATTTATTAACAACTTCAATAAACAGATCAGATCAGGATTCAACAGCGTGTCAAACGCACAGCGAGTAATTGCCAGTGTTGGGCATTACAAAGTAACGCGTTACTGTAATGCCACTATTTTTGCAGTAATGTGCTGTGTAACAACATTACTGTTGAAAAATTCAGTAATGCATTACAGTTACTGAAATTTGATCAGATGTGTTACTCGCGTTAGTCGTTTTATTAATATGGATAGATATTTTTAGCGCAAATAAACTGACCCGACCATAGCTGGCGCAGCTGTCAGTCTCCTCCGCGGGTTGGTTTCCTGTCCTGTCCCAGTTCACGCCACAGCCCGGTAGGAAGAAATGCCATGGCATGGCGACTTCTCATATTGAGCCCTGATCGCCTGTTGTCCGAGCAGTGAGTAGCCCCCAACAGTTCCTACCTGTGTGGTTAAAAATGAGGATTTTTTGAGCAAGAAGCTCTCATTTAATGTCCGCATTAAATGCATTTAAAGTTGTCTTATGCACAGAGAAAAAGTGACTGTGATTTGTTGCAGTAAAGAACAGCTTCTTCTAAGCAGCAAACTTTCATTTATCTGTGCTTTCTGTTTTATTTTATCTTATTCATTCACATGCTGTTGTGATATGCAACTATTTCATGGAAGTAAATCCTCTAAATATGCATTTTTAATGGGCTGGTCAAGGGGTGTCAAACATATGTCATCTGCCTCCATGGTATCCTGATTGACATTGTTTCTGACCGGAGTCCGCAGTTCAGAATCAGAATCAGAATCAGAATGAACTTTATTGCCAAGCACGTTTACAAGGAAACACAAGTAAACATACGAGGAATTTGACTTGACATTGGGCGCACTAGATAAGCGCATCCCAATGACGTGGCAGCCATGCAAGGCGCCTATCATACAGTGGGGGGTAAAGGGGAAGGGGGGAAGGGGGGGTAGGGAAACACAAAGGGCAGAGAGAAAAAAGCACTGTTAATCAAAATAAAGATCATTATATGAGCTTATATAAAGCTTATTATATGACCAAAATTGTGATTACCTAGAAAAAAACTCTCTAATGCACATATAAATTAGCAGACAATAGATCACACAAACAAGAGTTGAGAGAGTCAGTGTATGTTTATATATCAGTGTGTGTATCAGTCCTGTAATGTTGTATGCAGTGTAATGTAGGTGTGTCAATCGCTAGTGAACAGCAGAGGGCGCCTCCTGGCAGTGGATGGATGTTAATCATGTGATCTATAAGCAAGTCCAGAGTCTCTCTCTCTCGCTTGCAGGTGGCGAGTTGAAGACACATGGTGCACTGTCCTTGAGAGTCCAGTCTGTTGAAACAACAGCGATTGTGTCGATTGTTTGGGTTAGCAGAGCCGCTCCTTCCGCTTATCTTCATCGAGGAGGACTGTAATTGTAAACAGGGCACCAAAGACAAGGTCAAATCTGCACAGTGCACTCAGAGAATAGAATTTTCTTCACCCGTGCAATTCTGTGCTTCATAATTTCCATGTACAGGCTTAAACTGTAACATTCTCTGGAGAGCACTGGTGACTTCAAGATGTATTCCACCATCTGAATCACCATTCAGTTCACCATGCTGCCTCGTGCACTCCCCAACTTGTCGAATTGGTGAAGGAGCTTGCCTGGATCCACATTTTGAACAGCTCTCCACCTTCCTCAATTTCTGAAACACCAGGAAACTCCAGAGCCAAAAATAGAAATCCTGTGATCATAGCCAATAGATGTCTTCTGCATCTCCAGTCAAATCATACACTCAGCAGGTTCCAATTCTTGGGCTCCCCCTTGGCCCGGTTCTTGTTGAAAGTGGTGACAATAGCACATTTAAGCCGCTTCCAAATCCATAATTTCCGTTTAGATTAAGATTCAGCAGAAGAAGAGCGACTAAACACAGACACAAATGCAACATTGCAAGCTGGAATCAGGGGGGAGAGGATTAGGAGGGAGAGGGGAAGAAAGCGTCTGCTCTCTCTGAAGTGCAGGAAGAAAGATGTTCACGTCCCAGGTGTGGAAGGCCTTTTGCCGCTCCCTCAGCACCAATGTCAGCCTGACGTCTTGATACCACCTGCAGAGTAATCGTCAGGTCAAGCGTGCCAACCAGTCCCTGGAGGCCACCCTGTGGTGCGTGGCTTCCTGCAACCCCACTACCTGGAGCTCTCACTTAACTTGGGTGGAATATGCACTGAACTCTGCCATCTCTTCTGCCACTGGACTGACGCCCTTTGAGGCCTACTGTTGGGTATACTCCGCCTCTTCTTCCTATGGCAGAGAGGGAGGTAGCTGTGCCGTCTGTGGAGGCCCATGCTCGTCGCTGTTGAACCATTTGGAAATCTACCCGTTCTGCCCTCCTCAGCTCAGCCGAGCAGAACCGTCTGTACACTGATGACAGACGTGCACTGGCGCCCAAGTACTCTATAGGACAGAGTGTGTGGTTGTCAGTGGAGCAGGTGCCTCTGAATACGGAATCGAGGAAGTTATCTCCATGATTTTTCAGGTCCATTCCCCATCTCCGAGGTCATCATTGACATCACCGTCCGGCTTGAGCATCCTTCATCACTCCATATTCAACCAACCTTCCATGGGTCCTGGATAAAGCCTGCCTCCATCAGCCCCCTCTGTCGTGGGTTTCTCTCCTTCGCCCGAGGCAGTAGTGGGTTCCTCTCTTTTGCCCATGGCCATCGTGGGTTTTTCTTCTTCACCCGAGGCCATCGTGAGTTTCCCTTCTTTGCCCGAGGCCGTCGTGGGATCCCCTTTGCCTGAGATCACCGAGGGTCATCCATCGTTGCCTGAGGTCTCCGCTGGGTGGCCAACCTCACCATTTGGTTCACCTGTTCTTCATTTTTCATTGTGGCTTGATTTCGCCATTCACAAGTCGTCATCATCACCGGGTGCCTTCGCTGGGCAGCCACCTCATGTTCTACTCCATTTGTTTGGGTGGCTTAAGGACTCTGGTAGACCACCTGACAGACTGTGCCGCTGGGCTGGGTGGCCCATGTACTCTGGAAGGCCACCCGACTCATTCCACCGCGCCATCTGCCAGGTCTGGGACTTTAGCCGACCACCCGAACTGCCCTTCTTTCCTGCCCAGTGGGCCTAGGTTTTTGTTTTTGCTCTGTCGTGGGTCTTGAGAAGGTGTCTTATTTTCGTTCCCCTCCCCTAGCCTGGTTTCCCCCACCATCCTCCCGGTTCGGGTTATGGTTCTTTTCCTATTCAGGGCCGGGGGAAGGGTTGTGTTTTTTTTCTTCCTTTTTCTTTTTGTGGTGTTACGCTGGGTAACACCCAAAAAGGTAACACCGTGCTGGGTTGCGCGGGTTCTCATATAACATGCCACAATGCCACCTGCAGAAGCTTTCTGATCAGCCTCGTCTCTGATGGAGATCACTCAGAGTACAGAGGACTGTACTCTGTACATATACATGTACATATGTTTATGTAGTTCTTGTTCTTGCTTTATATTTGAGCCCCTCACCTCTTCCTCCAGTCTGCCGTATTTTGTATCATTCTGTGTTTGTAGCCAGTTACCCTTTGTCTTTCCTTCTTGTGCTTTGCTTTGACTGTGCTCATTGTTACTTCTGTCTCTGATTCAAGTTTGCGGGTCATCAGCTGACCAGCTGACACCTGTCAATTAATTAGATCACTTCCCCTCTCGTGTGATCCACTCCTGATACCACTTGCCTGATGCTCTATTTAAAGAATGCTGTCCCAATTTTTTGTTGCTGGAGTCTAAAACCTGTTTTGATGTTATACTCTACTCGGACGTATGTTCCTCATCCTTCCTGCATATTTCCCTGCTCGCCTCATTTGTAAGATTTTTTTGATCGTACACTGTTTGGACTTCTTGTTTGCATTAAATCTCACAAACTCACAGTGTAGTACCTGGATCCTCCTTCTTGCCCCGAGGGGCAATTCATGACAAGTACTCTTGAGGGACAAGCTGCTGTGTGCAGGGGTGGACCAACTCCTGCCATCTTGGATCCTTGACTACCTCACAGATTGTCCACAGTTTGCAAGGGCCCAGGACTGTGTGTCTAACACAATCATCTGCAGCACAACCCCCCCCCCCCCCCCAAGGAACTGTTCAGACTCCCTTCCTGTTCACCCTATACACTGCTGACTTCTCATATAACATGCCACAATGCCACCTGCAGAAGCTTTCTGATCAGCCTCGTCTCTGATGGAGATCACTCAGAGTACAGAGGACTGTACTCTGTACATATACATGTACATATACATATGTACATGTACATATACATGTGTGTACACACACACACACACACACACACACACACACACACACACACACACACACACACACACATATACTGCTCAAAAAAAATAAAGGGAACACTAAATAACACAATGTAACTCCAAGTCAATCACACTTCTGTGAAATCAAACTGTCCACTTAGGAAGCAACACTGATTGACTGAGCACATGTGACAGACGTGACAGAGTCTGGAGATGCCGTGGAGAACGTTCTGCTGCCTGCAACATCCTCCAGCATGACTGGTTTGGCAGTGGGTCAGTAATGGTGTGGGGTGGCATTTCTTTGGGGGGCCGCACAGCCCTCCATGTGCTCGCCAGAAGTAGCCTGACTGCCATTAGGTACCGAGATGAGATCCTCAGACCTCTTGTGAGACCATATGCTGGTGCGGTTGGCCCTGGGTTCCTCCTAATGCAAGACAATGCTAAACCTCATGTGGCTGGAGTGTGTCAGCAGTTCCTGCAAGAAGAAGGCATTGATGCTATGAACTGGCCCGCCCGTTCTCCAGACCTGAATCCAATTGAGCACATCTGGGACATCATGTCTCACTCCATCCACCAACGCCACGTTGCACCACAGACTGTCCAGGAGTTGGCAGATGCTTTAGTCCAGGTCTGGGAGGAGATCCCTCAGGAGACCATCCGTCACCTCATCAGGAGCATGCCCAGGTGTTGTAGGGAGGTCATACAAGCACGTGGAGGCCACACACACTACTGAGCCTCATTTTGACTTGTTCTAAGGACATTACATCAAAGTTGGATCAGCCTGTAGTGTGTTTTTCCACTTTAATTTTGAGTGTGACTCCAAATCCAGACCTTTATGGGTTAATAAATTTGATTTCCATTGATATTTTTTGTGTGATTTTGTTGTCAGCACATTCAACTATGTAAAGAATAAAGTATTTAATAAGAATATTTCATTCATTCAGATCTAGGATGTGTTATTTTAGTGTTCCCTTTATTTTTTTGAGCAGTATATATATAGACAGACATTTTTTTGTACGTGTTTTGTCTGTCACAATTAAATGTTTCAGATCATCAAACAAATTTAATATTAGACAAAGATAACACAAGTAAACACGAAATGCAGTTTTTAAATGAAGTTGTTTATTATTAAGGTGAAAAAAAATCCAAATCTACATGGCCCTGTGTGAAAAAGTGTTTGCCCCCTAAACCTAATAACTGGTTGGGCCACCCTTAGCAACAACAACTGCAATCAAGTGTTTGCAGTTACTGGCAATGAGTCTTTTAAAGTGCTGTGGAAGAATTTTGGCCCACTCATCTTTACAGAATTGTTGTAATTCTGCCACATTGGACGGTTTTCGAGCATGAACTGCCTTTTTCAGGTCATGCCACCGCATCGCAATCAGATTTAGGTCAGGACTTTGACTAGGCCACTCCGAAGTCTTCATTTTGTTTTTCTTAAGCCATTCAGAGGTGGGCTTGCTGGTGTGTTTTGGGTCATTGTCCTGTTGCAGAACCCAAGTGTACTTCAGCTTGAGGTCACAAACAGATGGCCAGACATTCTCCTTCAGGTTTTCTTTGTAGACAACAGAATTCATGGGTCCATTTACCACAGCAAGTCTTCCAGGTCGTGAAGCAGCAAAACAGCCCCAGACCATCACACTACCACCACCATATTTTACTGTGAATTTGAATGAATTTGAATGAATGAATTTATTTCGGATAGTACAGTACAGGTTAAAAGAAGCTGAATAATATAACAACAAGGTCAAATTAGACAAAGACTCCTCCTACTATACAATTCCACGTAAGTTATCCGAAATGAGTGATGGCTGAAGCCGCAGCTTATATTGCCCACCCATATTCCATCCAAGAATTCAAAAGAGAAAAAAGAGAAAACAAGACAAGAGTGATTACAATTTAAAACAAAGCTAAGACAAAATGTGACTGAGAGAAAAAAAGAAAACTAAGCTAGGCTAAGTTAGGCGGTTACTATTCAAAAACAAATCTAAGACAAAATGTCACAGAGAAAAAAAAAAAGAAAAAAAAACCAAAACAAAACAAAAAAAACTAAGCTACAACACAACACAGGCTGGATATGTCAATCCTTATGTGAGTTTACATGTCGTCTTGTAAATATGTTTGGAGTATTTCTTCCTTTAGTTTCTGTTTAAATTTTCCAAGCATTGTACATGATTTTAATTCAGGTCCAAAATCGTTCCATAATCTGACTCCTTGCACTGAAATACAGTGTTGCTTGGTGGTTGTTCTCACTGTAGGCTTTTGAAATATACATGTTCCTCTGAGGTGATATCGTTTCTCCCTTGTTTGGAACAACTTTTGGATATTTGCGGGCAGTGATAAATTCTTCATTTTGAACATTATTATTGCGGTTTTAAAGTCAACCAGATCTTTCAACTTGAGAGTTTTTTGTTTAAGAAAAAGTGGGTTTGTTGGTTCCCTGTAAGCTGCTTTGGTTATTATTCTAATAGCTCTCTTTTTAAGCATAAAGAGTGGATATATGTTTGTTTTATATGTATTTCCCCATACTTCATTACAATATGTCATGTATGGGAGTATTAATGAATGATACAAGGTGTATAGTGTGGGTTGATTCAGCAAATATTTCACTCTGTGTAATATTGCAATTGATTTGGATACTTTACCTTTAATATAATTAATATGTGACTTCCAACACAGTTTATTATCAATTATTACTCCAAGAAATTTAGTTTCAGATACCCTTTCAATCTCTACACCATTTACACTGAGTTTGGGTACTGGGTTGTTGTGATGGTTGTTAAAGACTATAAATTTTGTCTTACTTAAATTGAGCGTTAATTTGTTTGAATCAAACCACAGTTTCAGCTTTCCTAATTCCTTTCCGAGTGTATCCAGAAGTTGTTCCAAATTGTTTCCACTGCATAGCAGATTAGTGTCATCGGCAAACAATATTAAGTCCATTTTTTCTGAAACTTTACATATATCGTTTATATACATATTGAATAATAATGGTCCCAAAACTGAACCCTGTGGGACTCCACAGGTGACCTTCAGTAACTCTGAGTTTTTGTTGCTAACACATACATACTGATATCTATTCTTTAAGTAACTACTTAACCAGGAAAGTGCTACCCCTCTAATACCACAATTTTGTAGTTTCTTTAATAATAAATTGTGATCTACTGTATCAAATGCTTTTTTAAGATCTAGGAATACTCCAACTGAATACTCTTTATTTTCAATGGCTGTTGATATTTTTTCTGTAAATTCCATTAGGGCATATGCAGTTGTCCTCTTGTGTCTGAACCCATATTGCTGCTCACACAATAAATCATTCTTCAGTATGAAGTTGTCAATTCTCTCATAGAATATTTTTTCAAGTATCTTGGAAAATTGCGGTAATAGTGAAATTGGTCTGTAGTTTGAGAGTTCCCCTCTGTCGCCCGTCTTGTATATCGGAATTACTTTAGCTATTTTCATTGCATTGGGAAATATACCTGATTGGAGAGACAGGTTACAGATATACGTCAGTGGTTTTACTATGCATTCGATAACAGTTTTGACTAATAGCATGTCAATACCATCACAGTCCGTAGATGTTTTACTTTTGAACGATTTAACAGTTTCAATGACCTCTCTTTCGTCTGTGTTCTTTATGAAGATGGAGTCTTTTACAGCAGTGTTATTGCATATTGTATCACCTGTAGGCACCGTAGTGGGTATTTCTCGGGCCAGATTAGGTCCAATGTTAACAAAAAAATTATTAAATTCATCTGCAGGTGAAGCTATATTCACACTCTGAGTTGTTTTATTATTTTTTTTGAATATTAGTTGGGTTGCTTGTATTTCTGCTTTTATTTCCAAGGATACTGTTGAGTATTGTCCATGTATTTTTAATATTGTCTTTGTTTTTCTCCAGTTCTTTACTGTAATAGTCTCTTTTACTACATCTTATTATATATGTTAACTTATTTTTGTATGTTTTATACCGCTGCTCTGCTTCTTTTGTCCTTTTCTTTAGGAAAGCTTTATATAATAAATTTTTCTTTTTACACGCCTTTTGTAGTCCTTTGGTTAACCATGGCTTATCAGCAAATTTGTGTTTAAGCTTTTTTTTTACTAATGGGCAGTTTTTTTCATAAAGAGTGGTTACAATGTTTATAAATGTGTCATAGGCTTCATTTACATCTGATACATAGACTTCTGTCCAGTCTTGCTTCAGCAAGTCCTCTTTAAAAGAATTGATTGCATTTGGTGATTTGTATCTGAACGATTTTGAAATTTTTTCTGCGTTGGGCCTCGTGTGGCCATGGATAAGTGCAAAGGTTGGCAAGTGGTCACTTATATCATTTATCAATAATCCACTTTCTATTTTCTTTTCGATAACATTGACAAACAGGTTGTCAATAAGTGTAGCAGAGTGAACTGTGATTCTACTGGGATGTGTTATTGTGGGATATAGACTCATGCTGTACATAGAGTTCATGAACTCTGTAACTACATTTTGTTGATGTGGATTCAGTAAATCAATATTGAAATCTCCACAAATTGCTACCATTTTCTTACTAGTAATATTATTGTACAGCTCGACTAATTTATCTCTGAATGTCTCAATGCAAGTTCCCGGCATTCTATATATGCCGCTTATGATTAGATTTTTTTGTTTTGTCTAGGTCAATCTCAACAGTAACACATTCCAAGATCCCTGGTAGTGCAAAGGACATTTCATTTACAAGCTTACACCTATACAGGTCATCAATATACAGTGCAACACCACCACCCTTTTTTTGAGTTCTGTTAATATAAAACATCTGATATTCCTCTATTGCCATCAGGGGAGCCTGTTCTTCATTAAGCCAGGTTTCAGAGAGTGCAATAGCTGTGAATTTTCTGTCTAGCTGTTGGTATGATGTTCCTTTTCTGAAATGCTGTGTCACTTTTCCGCCAAATGTAATGGGACACACACCTTCCAAAAAGTTCAACTTTTGTCTTGTCAGTCCACAGAGTATTTCCCCAAAAGTCTTTGGGATGACCAAGATGTTTTCTGGCAAAACTGAAACGAGCCTTTATGTTCTTTTTGCTCAGCACTGGTTTTCATCTTGGAACTCTGCCATGCAGGCCATTTTGTCTCCACACCTTTTTCTGGCTGTGGATCATGGACTCGAACTTCGAGGTGCTGACTCTCATCCCAGCCACTTCACACTCACCGGCATACATTGTGGACAGGGAGCTGCTTTCCCCTCCTGAGCCACTGGACAGTTTGCCAGAGGCCGACCAAAATTCTTGTTCCATGGTCTCACTGAACTCCTCCCACACCCGAGTTTTTGCTTCAGCAGCCACCCAAGCTGCACTCCGCTTGGCCTGCCGGTGCACCTCAGCTGCTTCAGGAGTCCCACAAGCAAACCAAGCTTGATAGGACTCCTTCTTCAGCTTAATGGCCCTCCTCACCACTGGTGTCAACCACTTGGTTTGGGGGTTGCCATCACCTGTGTTGTGCATACTTGGCCAATAAAGCTGATTCCGATTCTGATTCTGAAGATACACCGACGACCTTGTGGCCACAGCTCTGGTCAGCCGCTTCCACAATGGAGGAGGAGAACATGGTCCATTCAGACTCCATGTCTCCAGACTCCCCCAGAATATGGTCAAAGTTCTTCCAGAGGTGGGAGTTGAAGACTTCGCGGACAGAGGCCTCAGCCAGAAATTCCCAGCACACCCTCACTATATGTTTGGGTCTACCAGGTCTGAATGGCATCCTCCCCTGCAATCACATCCAACTCACCACCAGGTGGTGATCAGTTGACAGCTCTGCACCTCTCTTTACCCCAGTGTCCAAGACATATGGTGAGAGGTCTGATGACACAGTAACAAAATCGATCATTGACCTGCGACCTAGGGTGTCCTGGTGCCAGGTGCCCATATGGACACCCTTATGCTTGAACATGGTGTTCATTATGGACAAATTGTGCTTAGCACAGAAGTCCAATAAGTGAACACCACTCTGGCACTCTGGTTCAGATCGGGCAGGCCGTTCCAATCTCGCCCCTCCAGGTTTCACTGTCGTTGCCCACGTGTGCACCGAAGTCCTCCAGAAGGACAATGGAGTATCCAAGAGGAGCACCCTCCAGCACCCCAGTCAGAGACTCCAAAAAGGGTGAGTACTCTGAACCATCATTTGGCGCATAGGCACAAATGGTGGTCAGGACCCATTTCCCTACCTGAAGGTGCAGAGAAACAACCCCTTAATCCACTGGGGAAACCTCCAATATAGAGGCAGCAAGGTTGGAGGATACAAGAATACCTACCGCTGCTTGTCGCCTCTTCTGCTTGTCGCCTCAGGAGACTGGTTGCGGAACCAGAGCTGTATATTGAGGTGAGGCCGACTATGTCTTCAGAATCAGAATCAGAATGAGATTTATTGCCATTGTTCATGTAGTACACAAACTAGGAATTTGTCTCGGTGCAATGCTGCAACATTAAACATGGAGTAGCACTAAAGATAAAAATAAAAAACTACGCATGCAATAAAAGGTAGAATATGAATAAGTAATACTAATCTATGCAATTTTTAAATATATTAACAAGCAGCAGATATTGTGGATTTCCACATAGTGCAGTCGGTAGTGCAAAAAGAAAACAGTGATAATTGTCATGAGTCCGGATGAGCTGCCGTACGTAGTGCACGAGAGTCTAATAAGTCACTTAGTGTTCAGCAGTCTGATGGCAGAGGGGAAGAAGCTGTTCATGTAGCGGGAGGTTTTAGTCTGAATGGACCGAAGTCTTCTGCCTGAGGGGAGGGGAGCAAACAGTGCGTGTCCAGAGTGTGAAGGGTCGGCTATGATCCGACCTGCATGCCCCCGGGTCCTGGAGATGTACAGGTCCTGGAGGGATGGGAGCTTGCAGCCGATCACCTTCTCAGCAGCGCGCACAACGCGCTGCAGTCTTAGTCTGTCCCTGGCGGTGGCTCCTGCGTGCCACACGGTGATGGAGGTGGTGAGGATGGACTCAATGATGGCCGTGTAGAACTGCACCAACATCTTGGTGGGTAGCTTGAGCTTCCTCAGCTGCTGCAGGAAGAACATCCTCTGCTGGGCCTTTTTGATGAGGGAGCTTTGGTCGGCTCCCACTTGAGGTCCCGGGTGATGGTGGTGCCCAGGAAGCGGAAGGAATCCACAGTGGTGATGGGAGAGTCTGTGATGGTAAGGGGGGGCAGAGGGACTGTGACTTTTCTGAAGTCCACAATCATCTCCACTGTCTTCAAAGCGTTCAGCTGCAGGTTGTTGTGGCTGCACCAGGACGCCAGCTGGGCCACCTCTCTCCTGTAGATGGACTCGTCGCCGTTGGAGATGAGCCCGATGAGGGTGGTGTCGTCCGCAAACTTGATCAGCTTGACAGACTGGTGGCTGGAGGTGCAGGAGTTGGTGTACAGGGAGAAGAGCAGGGGGGAAAGTACACAGCCCTGGGGTGATCTGGTGCTGATGCTAACAGAGTCTGAGACAGTCTTTCCCAGCTGCACATGCTGCCTCCGGTCCGTCAGGAAGTCGGTGATCCACCTGCAGAGGGAGTCAGGCACGTTGAGCAGGGACAGCTTGTCCTGGAGCAGAGCGGGGTGGATGGTATTGAATGCAGAGCTGAAGTCCACAAACAGGATCCTGACGTAGGTTCCCGGGGAGTCCAGGTGCTGCAGGATGGAGTGGAGGGCCAGGTTGACTGCGTCGTCCACAGACCTGTTGGCTCTGTAGGCAAACTGCAGCGGGTCCAGGAGGGGAGTGGTGATGGTCTTGAGGTGGGGCAGGACCAGGCGCTCAAAGGACTTCATGACTACAGAGGTGAGCGCTTCATGTCTGTAGTCGTTAAGTCCAGTGATCCGTGGCTTCTTGGGGACAGGGACGATGGTAGAGGTTTTGAGGCAGGTCGGCACGTGGCATAACTTCAGGGAGGTGTTAAAAATGTCTGTGAAGACAGGAGTCAGCTCCTCCGCACAGTGTCTCAGGGTGGAGGGAGACACGCCGTCCGGACCGCGGGCCTTGCGCGGGTTCAGTCTGGAGAACTGTCACTCACTGATGGCAAGGGCATGGGGGGAGGGGGGGCGCCTTTGATGAAGTGGGGACCATGGAGGCAGTCGCGCTGGGGAGAGGGGGGAGTTGGACACAGCTGACGAGGTGTCAAAACGGGCATAGTGTTGGGACAGTCTTTGACAAAGGGCTTTGTCATCCTGTCCCTTAGAAGCCTCAGGCCAATAGTTGGTGATTTGCCTCAGTCCTCTCCACACAGAAGCAGAGTCGTTAGCAGTGAACTGTTGCTGGAGTCTCTCAGAATACACAGATTTAGCTCTCCTTAGCTCTCTGCTAAACCGGTATTTGACCTCCCTGTAGCAGTCCCGGTCTCCACTTTTCAACGCTGCTTCCTTCTCCTTCCTGATCTGTCTGAGCTTAGCTGTGAACCAGGGCTTGTCGTTGGAGTAACTCACCCTGGTGCGCGATGGAAGAATGGTCTCCTCACAAAAGTGGATATATGAGGTCACAGTGTCCGTGTACTCATCCAGATCATGCGTGGCTCCTTTAAACATGTCCCAGTCAGTTATTACCAAGCACGTGCTCAGCTCCTCCACAGCTTCACTGGTCCATTTCCTCGTAGTGCTCACAATAGGTTTTGTGAGCTTCAGTCTCTGTCTGTATGTGGGAATCAGGTGGACCATCACGTGGTCAGATAGTCCGAGCGCAGCGCGGGGAACAGCGCGATACGCGTCCTTAACTGTAGTGTAACAGTGATCCAGCGTGTTCTCTCCTCTGGTGGGGCATTTAATAAACTGTTTGTACCGGGGGAGTTCGTGGCTCAGGTTGCTCTGGTTAAAGTCGCCAACCACAATAACCAGAGAGTCCG
Source organism: Pholidichthys leucotaenia (assembly GCA_020510985.1). Classification (NCBI taxonomy): domain Eukaryota; kingdom Metazoa; phylum Chordata; class Actinopteri; order Cichliformes; family Pholidichthyidae; genus Pholidichthys; species Pholidichthys leucotaenia. The sequence goes on along the minus strand of CM035836.1, from coordinate 291,752,203 downwards.
GGAAAGTCCGCTCCGCTTGCTGAATGTGATCCGCGAGCGCGCGCTGAGCCTCACACACGTCCGCGTCGGGCGGGATGTAAACAGCGGCCAGGATGAATGAAGCAAACTCACGAGGGGAATAAAATGGCTTGCAGTTGATGAATAAATATTCCAGAGTGGGAGAACAGTGTTGGGAGATCACAGTTACATCGGAGCACCAGCTGCTGTTGATTTAAGATAAGATAAGATAAGCCTTTATTAGTCCCACAATGGGGAAATTCCAGGATTGCAACAGCATAGGGATAGCAACACTCAGAGCAACAATCAGAAGGCAAGAAAAAACAACATCTAGTAAACATATGTCCATATTACTATAAATGTGTATATATATATAGACACACAGTGCAGAGCATTATGGCTGGTGAATGTGCAGCAGAAAGTCTAAGCTCTCTCTCCGCGGATGCAGCGGGCCAGCTGGAAGTCTTTGGGCATGATGGTGACCCCCTTAGCGAAGAAGAGACCACCAGGTGGGCCTCGCTGGTCTCCTGCAGAGCCATGACGGCGAAGCTCAGGAAACGCAGGACGGTCTTGAAGTCCTGAGCGATCTCCCTCACCAAGCGCTGGACGGGCAGCTTACGGATGAGCAGCTCCGTGGATTTCTGGCAGCGACAGATCTCTCTCAGAGCCACGGGCCTGTGACGGCGAGGCCTCTTCACTCTGCCGGTGGCCGGAGCGCCTCTCCGAGCAGCCCTGGTGGCTAGCTGTCTCCTGGGGGGGGGGGGGGGGGGGCTTCTTCCTCCAGTAGATTTTACGGGCGGTCTGCTTGGTTCTTGCCATCGCTCTTTATTATTCTGTCTTATATTTCTTTCACGCCGCCTAAACTCCAGCCCGGTACCCGCGTCATTTTCGCTACAGCTCCCGGTATGTCGAGTTTCCCATTAGCACCGGGCGGCGGCCAAGTGCTAGCTAGCACTAGCTCCTCCCCGCTGTAACGTCTCCCGCTGCAAACCGTGGCTCCGTCCGCCGACCCGGGAGACCCCCGGGGTGATCCGTGCGCCCGTGATATATATACAGAGTGAAAGGTGTAGAAAGAAGAAGGAGGATAAAAAAAAGGCTGTTGCAACAGGCAGCCGACTCGTATGGCGAGTCGGCTTTTAGAAGCAGACTCCTCCGCCTGTGGACTTGCCGGAGAGCCCCGTGTCGCGGTCTGCACGAAACAGCTGAAATCCCTCGAGGAGGAGCGCGCTGTCCGGTGTCTTTTCTTTGAGCCAGGTCTCAGTGAAGCAGAGGGCACACGAGGTGGAGAGGTCCTTAAATCGCATCAGCAGTCTCAGTTCATCTACCTTGTTATAAAGAGAATTGACGTTGGACAGAAAGATCCCAGGCAAGGTCATACGCGTGCCTCTCCTGCGAAGCCGCACGAGGGCGCCCGCTTGTCTTCCTCTCTTTCGCCGTCTCACTTTTTGGGCTAAAAAGTGAACCAGATCGGCGGCAGGAGCCAAAAAAACTGGGAGTAGGTCCGTGGGAGTGAAAGTCCTGATATTTAGTAGCTCTTCACGGGTGTAAGAGCTGGCAGACACACAATTGACAAACAAAAACAAACAAAAAAAAGCGCAGCAAAGCACCATAGTGACCACTGTGGGCGCCATCTTGGATCAAGATCTTGATGGTATCTCTCAACCTCATGCACCAGCTCAAGCTCCTTCCCCACCAGAGAGGTGTTATTCCATGTCCCAAAAGGCAGTTTATAAAGCCTGGGATCAGACCGTGAAGGTCTGTGCTTTCAACCGCCACCTGATCTACATAGCACCGGAACGCCATGGTCACTCCTGCAGGTGGTGAGCCCCCTGGAGGCCGGACCCATGTAACTCCTTTGGGTTGAGACCGGCTGGGTCCCAAGGGCGGAAACCCAGTCACCAGCCATCGAGCCCCTCTCCCAGGCCTGGCTCCAGGGTGGGGCCCCATAATCCCATACCAGGTGGGGTACACTGAATCCTTGTTCTAACATTCATCATGAGTGTCTCTTGGATCGTTCTTAGTCTGGCCCTTCACCCAGGACCAGTTTATCTTGGGCAACCCTACCAGAGACAAATTGCTCCGGACAACATAGCTCCTGGGATCACTAGGGCATGCAAAACCCCCACCATGATAAGGTGACAATCCATGAGGGAAGACCCCAAGGAGGAGGAGACCCTGGGGCAGACCCAGGAATCAATGGAGAGACTACATCTCCCAGCTGGTCTGGGAACGCCTTGGTATTCCCTCTGAAGAGCTGGAGCAAGTGGCTGGGGAGAGGGAAGTCTGGGCTTCTCTGCTTGAACTGCTGCCTCTGCGACCAGGACCTCTGGAAAAGTGGTAGAAAATGGATGGATGGATGGATGGATGGATGGTTTTCATCTTGGAACTCTACCATGCAGGCCATTTTTGTCCAGTCTCTTTCTTATGGTGGAGTCATTAACACTGACCTTAACTGAGTCAAGTGAGGCCTGCAGTTCTTTGGATGTTGTTGTGGGGTCTTTTGTGACCTCTTGGATGAGTCATCACTACTCTCTTAGGGTCATTTTGGTCAGCCGGCCACTCCTTGGAAGGTTCACCATTGTTCCATGTTTTCGCCATTTGTGGATAATGGCTCTCACTGTGGTTCACTGGAGTCCCAAAGCTTTAGAAAAGGCTTTATAACCTTTTCCAAACTGATAGATCTCAATTACTTTGTTTCTATTTTGTTCCTGAATTTCTTTTGATCACAGCATGATGTCTAGCTTTTGAGGATCTTTTGGTTGACTTCACTTTGTCAGGCAGGTCCTATTTAAATGATTTCTTGATTGAAAACAGGTGTGGCAGTAATCAGGCTTGGGTGTGGCTAGAGAAATTGAACTCAACTTTCCAAGGATGTGATAAACCACAGTTAATTTATGTTTTAATGGGGGGGGGGGTCACTTTTTCACACAGGGTCATGTAGGTTTGGATTTTTTTTTACCCTTAATAATAAACACCATTTAAAAACTGCATTTTGTGTTTACTTGTGTTATCTTCGTCTAGTATTTAACCCTTTGACATTCTGCTTTCATAAGACATCAGCGTCACCTGCTGTCCCTGGCGCAGTGCTGCGCCTGTCACGAGATGTTTCCCAAAGGCACAGAAAACCCAGATGTACAAAGCATTTCACATTACAAGATGTCAGACACATATAGCTTACTGCTCTTCACTGGAGGGCTGGAGGACTTCATCCAAACGAGCCACCTCAAAACATCATCTCTATAAATGCGAGGAAGAGAATGTAAACAAGGCTCCATCCCAATATATATTTCCACACATAGGAAGCGTTTGCTCTAAATTTTGCCAACTATGATTCTAAAAAGACATTATTTAGCTTCTGAAGGGAAATATTTTACCTTTGGTAAATGCAAAAGATGGTCTGGAGCATGTACACCTTTGTCTGCTATCAACGGAGCTGCACGTGACGACAGAGAGCAATAGCGCCAGTTCGGCGGTGTAATGTAACTGAAATTGAGGTGCAATAAATCATATGGTAAATGTGAGAGTCTGGATGTGGGAGAGAAAGTGAAAATGACTGGCAAAAGATGAAATAAGGACCGTGGATGATGAAAATGGATGAATGAAGACACGACGAGTGGTAGGTTTTATCGGTTTGTGTACATTCTACTGATTTTCTGGTTCATACTCTTTGAAGATAAGAGAACAAAAAACCTAAAACAAAAATGGTGACAAAAAAACCCAAAACCATCCTTTGTGTAAATATGTCCAAAGTCCACTTTTGACCAAAAGTTATGTAATTCAATATGGCTGCCATCACATTATGCAAATTAGATGCATAAATTTACTCCTATCTCAAACTTTGATCATATTCTACATCTTTCTAATTGACAGTAAGCCATTATCTCTTACCACATTCAAGTTAGAGCCTCTGGAATTTGTCATGTCTAAACTGAATATTTTCTTGGAGAAAAACTTGACCACCAGAGGAAGGTGAGCTGACGGCAGCACTGCTGCACCATAGACAGAAAATGGGTTAAATTTGTTTGATGACCTGAAATATTTAAGTGTGACAAACATACAAAAAAAATGAGAAATCAGGAAAGGGAAAACATTTTTTCGCGCCACAATGTGTGTGTGTGTATATATATATATATATATACCTGACAACTTTTCAACCCTGAAAAGCCTAGTAGCTAGCCGGGGTCCCCTAATGCTAATGCTAATAATGCTAATGCTAATAATAACAAAGCTAATATTGACTTATATTCCAAGAAGATAAAATCTCTGAACTTAGTTCAGAGATTTTTTGATCTCTTCCATTTCCTCCTTCTTTGGTGGCATTTTTATTGACCTGTTGATAGTAAAACAATCTCTGCTGGTGTCGCCGGTATCCGATCCGACCGACCTCGAATCCAGCTGGGCCTCAGCTAGCCCCCTCCGCTGCTAGTCCTGCTGCTTACCGCTGCTGCAATTGAGCTCCTGTCCAGCCGGGGTACCAGCAGCTCCTCCACTGAGTCCCGCTGCCCACCGCCGCTGTAGTTGAGCTCCGATCCGGCTCCCGTCCAACTGTTGCCTCGGTTGGTTCCTCCGGCGACCCACACTCACCGGGGACGGAGTCGCTTCTTTGTATCGGTGTTAGGTGCTACGACTAGCTATGGCATTAGCAACAGCAATAGCGTTAGCTTAGCAAACGCTTCAGGTAAATTTAGATACGATTCCTAGCGATCTCGTGTTTGGAATTGCTTTCGTGGTTTTTTTTTTTTACGATTTAAAATTTTTGACTGAATTTTAGTGAAAAACCGTAATTTTGATTAATAAAGCCGTAACCCGGAATGGGGTCTTGAAAACCATAACCATTACGGCAAAAGCGGAGTAGTTGGCAGGTATGTATGTATATATCTGCATCTTGCCTATGTATGTGTGTGTCATGGCTGAAACACCAGCTCCACACATGACAGAGCCACCCCCCCCCCCCAAGCAGTGGTACCAGACACCCAAGTACCATCACAGAAAAAAAAACAAAACACAGGACCCCGCCCCATCCCTACCCAGAAGGCCAACACAGCCAGGGCGGGAGGTGGGGGAAACTGGTTAGGAGGGATAAACCAAGGAGAAACAACACAAAGGAGCACAACAATCCCAACCCCAAAACTAAAGCTAACCCACCCCATCCGAAGAGTCCCACAGTTCAGGGGGCAGGCCAGAGTCAAAGGCCCAGCCGGCAGCCTGTAGAATAGCGTCAGGCGGCCTGCCAGGGCACACGGCCACCCGGCTAGGGAACCCAGTCTTTTGGGTGGCCTGCCCACATGATGAAGCCACCAGGACCAGAAGGGCAATTGAAGCGGCGGCCTAACCATCGGGAGACTGAAAGGTGGGCGGCTGGACAGAAGAAGGGCAACCCCTGTGGTCACAGGTGGTGGGAAAAACAGGACCATGACGGTGCCCAACAGAAGGAGGAGGAACACCCACAGGGCCTCCAGAAGGGAAGGGAAGACCCTGGTGTCCCCAGACTGTCTGGTAGCATTCTTGGTGGTCCCAACGTGGGACTGAAACTCAGTAGCACCCGCGGTGGACCCGGGCTGGGCCATGGCTGCATTGGCGCTGGTCCCGGCCTGGGACCACGTTGCACCCACGATGGATCCCGACCGAGCCATGGTTGCACCCATGGTGGAGTCCGGCTGGACCCCTGCTGTACCCGTGGTGGGACCTGGCTGGGTCACTGCTGACCCCAACGCTGCTTTAACCGTGGGCCAGCCAACCCGTGTGAGCACCTGAGCAAGGAGGCGATCAATTATGGGCACCCTCGGCTGGAGCAGAGCACCCACAATGACCTCCTCAGCAGCGGAGGCTGGACCCACAGTGACCTCCAGTGGCAAACCTGGATCCTCAGATCCATCTGGCGATGTTAGACTTTCTCCGGCGACCCTGGAAGAGGACTCAGACAGGGAGAAAGAAGGGTCAGGGTCACCGGCAGCGGTGAAGCCCAGCGAGGCGAGCTCAGATGCAGCAGTCAGCTGTGCCCAGCTCTCGTCACCAAGAGCTAAGTAAAAATGCTCAATAATGGAAAGGAGGAAACTACTCCCAGGCTCGGCCTCCTGGAGGTTCAGCTTAAGCATAGACTCTGCTGCGGTGGGCTCTGCAGCAGGCATGATGGTCTCTGCAGTCTTGATTTCCCCAGCTGCCACAATTCACACTGGTGACTCCTCCGGTGGGGCGGCTGGGATCTGGTTCACCATTGCTTTGGGAAGACAATCTTCCTGGACCTCTGGCTCCTTCTGGTCCTGACTGCTTGGTTCCGGTACCGGCGGGCAAACAGAGGAAACAGAAGAAAGTGGAGAGAGGGCTGGTGAACAGTTTTTAACAGCAGCAGGTGGGGAGAGTTCAGGCGACTGCTTTCCCTGAGCCTCCCTACCGGGAATCAGGCAAGACATTTCATTATTAATAGGAGTCAAATGAAAAATAACTTGCCTGTTTTCCCGGATTAAGGTGTTGGCTGCTGCTGTTGTTTGGGCGTCATCACCCGTCCATCCGGGAAAGGTGGTGCTTGGCCCCTCTGTAGATAGTATGGGAGCTGCCCATCTCATCACATGAACGAGAGCCCCTGATGAGGAAAGCAAGCGCCCCTCTCTTGCTTGCGGACTCATCAAGGAAGGAGACCTCGCAGCGGATGTAGAGGAGGATTCTGCAGATGGGACTGCTAGAATTTGAGGATGAGAATCCGCTGCGGGAATAACCGGGCTCAGTGTGGGGAGGGAAGCAGTTAGCGGGGCTGGTTTGATCCTCTGGGATTCCGTGGCTGGAATTCTGTGGATTCCGTGGCTGGTCGATGGTCGATGGCGACAGCCAGATGGTCGATGGCTGCATCGACCATTGTCGCCATCGACCTGGCTGCAGCCATTTTGGAGCAGGAGATGGTGTGGAGGGAAAGATGGCTTCTAGCAGAGAAGAGCGTTTCTGTTGCGGCTTCGTCCAGAAAGCCTTTCTCTTCAGGTCGAGAAAACCCAGTTCGAGAGCACAGACAGCGGCTAGGAGTTCGGCGTATTGGGAGTAACTCCAGAGGCCACGATGAGCCCCCAGGATCCTTAATGCTCCACAGAGGCAGTCTATTCTTTCTCCCGGACCGATGGCGTCATGCGCGCCCTCCAGCAGTTCCCAGATTAGCTAGGCTGCCTGCTGCTCCTGTCCACTGGGATGTCCTGCTGCCCATCCACTTCTGCCTGTGTGGGAATGCCTCAACGAGGACATCATGCTCCAAACAGGTATTTGAAAAACACACAAAAAATGAAAAAATGACATGCCACTTCACCGCTTGGGCTCAATTTTGGCTGTGGCATACTGTCATGCCCGCTGTGTAATCTCGCATTGAACATATTAGGCCGTGAGCAGCTCCCTCAAAATGTGGCTAGAAAATGATTTTCGTGGCACCCAACTGGGAACTACGGGATCTTTGATGATTTCTATGTAAAAAAAACCTGCTGAATCCGAAAATCAATGTTCCCACTGTCAAAGGTGTGGATAGCTATGTCAAATTTGCATAAATCCAAGATGGCTGCCACGACTAACCAAGGGAATGAATGGCCTAACATTTCAACCAGTCTACCTAGAAACACGTTTGAGGCCCCTTTTTTGGATAATGTTGAGCCGAGGAATCGATTTCTGAGGTCGACTGTGTGATTGAGGGTCAAACAACCACGCTAATTTGCATAAATCCAAGATGGCTGCCATGGATGGACTAACTTTTTAGCCATTCTACCAAGAATCACGTTGGAGACGTCCTTTTCAGCTAATGTTAACCCGAGGAATCGATTTCCGAGGTCATTAGTGTGACTGAGGGTCAAAGAACCCCGCTAATTTGCATAAATCCAAGATGGCCACCATGGCTGTGGATGGACTATATTTTGAACCACTCTACCTATAATCACGTTTGAGACGTCTTTTCTGCATAATGTTGACCCGAGGAATCGATTTCTGAGGTCAAATATGTGATTGAGGGTCAAAGAACTCCGCTTATTTGCATAAATCAAAAATGGCCGTCATGGATGGATGAACTTTTTTAATCAGTCCACCTAGAATCACATTTGAGACATCATTTTCGGATAATGTTATGCCCAGGAATTGATTTCTGAGGTCACTTGTGTGATTGAGGGTCAAAGAACTCCACTCATTTAAATAAATCCAAGATGGCCGTCATAGGCATGGATAGCCTAACTTCTTAACCACTCTACCTAGAATCACGTTTGATACATCTTTTCCAAATAACGTTGACCCGAGAAATCGATTCCTGGTCAGTTATGTGATTGAGTGTCAAAGAACTCTGCTAATTTACATAAATCCAACATTTATAGCTGTCATATCCTGATACAACCTGTATTCAACCTCCACCTTATTCATCACCAGAATCATCTCCCTCATTTTCTTCCTCCTCTGCTTCCACAGATCTTTCAGATTCTGTAAGAACACGATTCACGCAATCGATGCAGGCACATAGATCAGTGCAGCTGAGATCCGATGCCTTGCATGTACATCCGCTGGCCTCGCACCTACTCCGCTTGCATGAACAGTGCACATAGTTCAAGATCTCTTCAGGCACCGGACCAGTTGCCATCCAGTCTACAGCCAGTTCTTCCTGCAACAAAATCCTGCCATGGCCCACTGGACTGGGGGCAGATATTGTTTGCTGAACGGCACGGTGATGAATGGCTGCTTGATAATTTGACCTCTCCACATGTTTTCGAAGAGCATCCTGGTTGGGTGGTAATGCATCATCGCAGGAGGCATTGATGCAGAACAGACGGTAGCGAGCCTCATTCACATCATTTGTATTTTGACCGTACAGATCACATACAAACTTTTCGAGTGAAGACTGAAGAGAAGAAGCCACATCAAAGTCTCTCCCAAGCTGTGTGAATACCTCCTGGTATTCAGTGTTTTTCAGGACAAAGTCCAGTGGATGGCGTTTCCCTTTTCCATGAAAGGCACTTGTGGAGTCGCATCCTGTAAAGACATGTAACCCTATCAATGACTGACAGACAGTGTCACCAAGTGACTCCCGCACATTTTGTAGAGCAAGAATCCTTCTTCTTTTTTGGTACCAGTCAGAAAGTAAATGTCTGATCCAATGTCTGCCATCAGAGACAGAAGGATGATGGCCACATCAGTATCCAAACTTTTGACTGCAATGTTCGCATAGGTGTTACTGGCATGACAGCAGTGGAGCGCAATCCTGGTATCAGCTTCCTCATGGTTGCAGGTCAACTCTGGTACTGACATCACTGATGTAGCAGTGATCAGGTGACAGGATTCGCCATGTGCCATGTAGAGGTCAATGCCTTCCAGATCTACTGACATAGTAGACCAAGCACGGAAGAAGAACTCGATCAACTCCTCCTTATTCTTTCCACGATTGAGGAAACTGTTCCACTGAATTGGGAGTTCCTGTTCCTCAGACAAAATTCTGTGCAACTGGCTTCCCGCTGCTGCCCTTCTTGCATGTTCTCCTCCCTTGATGCTGACGGGGGGATATCTGTCACCAATGAAGTCGACACGGCTACACTTCAGCATTTTTGCCAGGCATACGATATGACGAAGAACATACTCTGCAAGTTGTCTGAATGTGGCTGGGAGTGGCTGGGAGTGGCCTTGATAGGCCGTGTACAACACCCATGCCATCAATCACCCATGCCATTCATATTTAGAGTTACAAATGATCGGAGCCAAACGACTCCAGGGCACACGCAGTACAACCATAAATAATGGCTGCCACTCACCTTTCTCGAACAAGTCGCTACGTTGTTCTGCTACTTTCTGTTGGGGTCCGTCAAGTACAAGCCATTTTTGGGCACACTCACGTACTTTTGCCCACGATGCTTCAGTAAAACGAGTGATACTGCCCGAAAACTTATCGGAAATGTGAATAACACAGGAGAGGATTTCAGCGCACGCTACCCCTGTGGGCGCTGCCATTTTGTTATCACATGACCAAAGGGACGACGCTGATTGGTTAAAACATCCAGGACTGGGCCATGTTTAAGGTAGCCAGACAATTATTACCGACTGACTTCAATCGCATTTTTCATACAGCTATCCACACCTTTGGAAGTGGGAACATCGATGTTTTGTCTTACAATAGTGTAATCTTAATTTAGAAACACTAAAATTTTAGTTCCCCGTTGGGTGCCATGAAACTGAACGAAAAGTGGCAGCTGCTCACGGCCTATATGAATTGATGCTAGCCCAAAACACAGGTGAAGTGAATGAGTTTATTAACAGAACGGGATAACTCAAAAACACACAAAATACAGGGAAAATGTTCAATTGGGAAAATCATGGATCGTCACCTTATCGTGGTGGGGGGTTTGCGTGCCCCAGTGATCCCAGGAGCTATGTTGTCTGGGGCAATTTGCCTCTGATAGGGTCTCCCAAGACAAACTGGTCCTGGGTGAAGGGCCAGACTAAGAACGATCCAACAGACTCTCATGATAAATTGTATATCAAGGATTCAGTGTACCCCGCCCGGTATGGGGTTACGGGGGCCCCACCCTGGAGCCAGGCCTGGGGGAGGGGCTCGAAGGCTAGCGTCTGGTGGCCGGGTTTCCACCCATGGGACCCGGCCGGGCTCAGCCCGAAGGAGTTATATGGGTCCGCCCTCCAGTGGGCTCACCACCTGCAGGAGGGATCATGGGGGTCCGGTGCTATGTGGATTAGGTGGCGGTCAAAGGCGGAGACCTTGGCGGACTGATCCCAAGCTTTCTAAACTGGCTTTTGGTACGTGGAATGTCACCTCTCTGGTGGGGAAGGAGCCTGAGCTGGTGTACGAGGTTGAGAGATACTGGCTAGATATAGTCGGCCTCACCTCAACACACCGCTCCGGTTCCAGAACCAGTCTTCTGGAGAGGGGCTGGAGCTTGGCCTTTTCTGGAGTTGCCCGGGTGAGAGGCGACGAGCAGGGGTGGGTGTTCTTGTATCGCCCCACCTTGCTGCCTCTATATTGGAGTTTTCCCCGGTGGACAAAAGGGTTGCTTCCCTGTGCCTTCGGGTTGGGAAACGGGCCATTAAGCTGAAGAAGGAGTCCTATCAAGCTTGGTTGGCTTGTGGGACTCCCGAAGCAGCTGAGGTGTACCAGCAGGCCAAGCGGAGTGCAGCTGAGGTGGTTGCTGAAGCAAAAACCCGGGCATGGGAGGAGTTTGGTGAGGCCATGGAACAAGACTTTCAGTCGGCCTCAAAGAGATTTTGGCAAACTGTTCGGCAGCTCAGGAGGGGAAAGCAGCTCCCCGTCCACACTGTGTATGGTGCGGATGGGACACTGTTGACTTCGACTGGGGATATCGTCGGGCGGTGGAAGGAATACTTCGAGGATCTCCTCAATCCCACTGATACGCCTTCCACAGAGGAAGCAGGGTTTGGGGACGAGGGGGATGACTCGCCTATCACAGGGGCTGAGTTCGCCAAGGTGGTTAAAAATCTCCTTGGTGGCCGGGCCCCAGGGGTGGACGAGATTCGCCCTGAGTACCTCAAGGCCCTGGATGTTGTTGGGTTGTCATGGTTGACACGCCTCTGCAACATTGCGTGGAGATCGGGGGCAGTGCCTTTGGCATGGCAAACCGGGGTGGTGGTTCCTCTCTTCAAAAAAGGGGACCGGAGGGTGTGCTCCAACTTTAGAGGGATCACACTCCTCAGCCTCCCTGGGAAGGTCTATGCCAAGGTACTGGAGAGGAGAGTCCGGCCGTTGGTCGAACCTCGGATTCAGGAGGAGCAATGTAGTTTTCGTTCTGGCCGTGGCACATCGGACCAGCTCTTTACCCTCTCGAGAATTCTTGAGGGTTCGTGGGAGTTTGCCCAACCAGTTTACATGTGTTTTGTGGACTTGGAGAAGGCATTTGACCGTGTCCCTCGTGGATTTTTGTTGGGGGTGCTTCGGGAGTATGGGGTATCGGGCTTGTTGTTACGAGCTATTCGGTCTCTGTACGACCGTTGTGAGAGTTTGGTTCGTATTGCCAACACTCAGTCGGAGTCATTCCCAGTGAGAGTTGGACTCCGCCAGGGCTGCCCTTTGTCACCGATCCTGTTCATAATTTTTATGGACAGGATTTCTAGGCGCAGCCAGGGAATGGAGGGTGTCGTGCTTGGTGACCACAGGATCTCATCTCTTTTGTTTGCAGATGATGTTGTCCTGTTGGCTTCATCCAGCAATGACCTACAGCTCTTGCTGGGACGGTTTGCCGCTGAGTGTGAAGCGGCTGGGATGAGAATCAGCACCTCCAAGTCCGAGTCTATGGTCCTCAGCCGGAAAAAGGTGGATTGTCTTCTCCGGGTTGGGGACAGGCTCCTGCCCCAAGTGGAGGAGTTTAAGTATCTTGGGGTCTTGTTCATGAGTGAGGGAAAAATGGAGCGAGAGATCGACAGACAGATTGGAACAGCATCTGCAGTGATGCGGACGTTGTGCCGGTCTTTTGTGGTGAAGAGGGAGCTTAGTTCTAAGGCAAAGCTGTCGATTTACCAGTCAATCTACGTTCCTATTCTCACCTATGGTCACGAGCTTTGGGTAATGACCGAAAGAACGAGATCGCGGATACAAGCGGTTGAAATGAGCTTTCTCCGTAGGGTTGCTGGACTCACCCTCACCTCAAGATAGGGTGAGGAGCTCAGTCATCCGGGAGAGGCTCAGAGTAGAACCGCTGCTCCTCCACATTGAAAGGAGTCAGTTGAGGTGGTATGGGCATTTGATTAGGATGCCTCCTGGCGCCTCTCACTTGAGGTGTTTCAGGCACGTCCCACTGGGAGGAGACCCCGGGGCAGACCCAGGACTCAGTGGAAAGACTATGTCTCCCAGCTGGTCTGGGAACGCCTTGGTATCCCCTCTGAAGAGCTGAAGCAGGTGGCTGGGGAGAGGGAAGTCTGGGCTTCTCTGCTTGAACTGCTGCCTCCGTGACCCGGACCTCCGGAAAAGCGGTAGAAGATGGATGGATGGATGGATGGGAAAATACAGTCAGGCACACAAGTGCTGGGAGTCCGAGCTCAGTTGGAAACAGGGGAAACCCCACACACTCCCAGGTGGAACTGGGCAGTGGAAAGAAGGGCGGTTAATAATAAGGGAAGACTTACATCAGGCGTTGGAGCTCAGCGGGCTTTGGAGAACAACAACACCGGAGTAGTCCAAGAAAAAGAGAACCCATCAGCTTCAGGACATTGACATAGGCAGGTGACCATAACTAGACTGTGCAGTGAAGACTGACGCCACGACACTGAATGCCCCCACTGTCACCCAATAAATACCAAGTAGGTAATTGAGTGACAAGTGGACGCAGGTGTGTGGCGGGAGTCTGTATATGAGTGTGTGTGTGTGTATGTGTGTGTCTGTGTATGTGTGCGTGGAGACAAACGAGAACCCACTTACAGCTGGTGAGTGTCTGGCAGGGGGAGGGATGTGGCTGTAGACTGGCGAGGCCCAAGGCTCAGGGCTCAACCCGCCAGCTGGAACCAATTAGCAACAAATCAGAAGCTACACCCACAAATCATGGGCGGAGCTGAAACACCAGCTCCACACATGAAATTACTCCCCTGTCCATATATACCGGTGTCAGTCTTTGTCAGGCGTAGCGTCATTAATATCTTCAGTCAGTCTTGTCTGTGAGTTTATCTTTTATCTAGTCATGTCTTTGCAGTGGGTCTGTTTTGCTTTCGTTTCACGTCCAGCCCACGCACTGCCATTTGTTTGTTTCAGTTTTGTCAATAAATAATTGTTTTTGCACTTGATCCTACCTGGACATGAGTCCTCTCTCCCCAAACCTTGACATATACTGTTTATAGATAGATAGATAGATAGATAGATAGATATAGATATGAATAATTTAACTCAACTGTAATGGTGTAAATACTAATTTGCTTATTTCTAACTATAAAACTATCTACTTTTTGAACTTCTTACTGACATAATTGACAGACCCAGGGAACAGACACAGGTTCAAGAGTGGATTCAATAATCTTTATTTGCGATAGTGAATGTGTGTGTGTGTGTGTGTGTGTGTGTGTAGTGTATGTCTATATCATGTTTGTGCCATATTTCATTTTATTATTTAGTATTACTCTGAGTGCTACTAATGCTTTGGTGCTGCAATACTGTAAATTTCCTCATTGTGGGCCTCATAAAGGATTATCTCATCTTATAAAAAAATCTCTTTGGAAAGCTTGAACAATTTATTCTGATTAATTAAAGAGAACAAGAACAATCTCAGGATTCTTTTCAGCATTGCAGCCAGGCTCACAAAGAATAAGGACTCTGTCAAACCTAGGATTTCTTTGGAGCTTACTAGTCATGAATTTCTTCAATAATAAAATTTCATCTATCAGAGCTAAAATTAGTCAGCTCCTTGCTACCATTAATTTAAATACAACTCCTCCAACTGACATTCATCTGGACCAGTTTACTCCCACTGACCTTTTAGATAAAATAATTCCCTCATCCAAGCCATCAACTTGTCTATTTGACCCCATTCCTAGCAGGTTATTTAAAGTAGTCTTTACATTTATTAGTAACTCTATTCTTCAAATACTTAATTCATCATTAACATTAGACTATGTACCACAGGCTTTTAAAATCACTGTAATTAAACTGCTAATTAAAAAGCAAACACTTGATCCAGGGTTTTTTTGTAACTATAGAGGAATTTTGAATATGAGTTTATTTCAGAAATCTTAGAAAGAGTTGTAGCTATGCAATTATTTGACTACTTGCAGGGGAAATTTATTTGAAGAGTTTAAATCAAGGTTAGGAGTTCATTACAGCACTGAAACAGCTTTAGTGAAGGTCACTAATGATCTTATAGCATCTGATAATGGACTTGTTTCTTCTGTTCTTGTCCTTTTAGACCCTAGTGCAGCTTTTGATATTATTGATCATTTACTTGACAGATTAGAAAACTTTATTGGACTTAAAGGAACTTCTTTGTAGTGGTTTAAATCATATTTATTTGATAGGTTCCAGTTTGTTAATGTCAATAAAGTTTTCTTCAAATTCACAACTCAGCCACACAGTTCCACAGGGATCTGTGTGAGGTCCTATTCTTTTTACTTTATACTTACTTTTTACTTTCCATTGGGTAATATTGTTTGAAAGCATTGCACAGGTTTCCATTGTTATGCGGATGACACAAAATTATATTTATCAATGAGACCAGATATTAATCAATTAACTAAATTAGAGGCATGTCTTGAGGAAATCAGAGCTTGGGCAACTTGTCATTTATTACCATTAAATTCAGATAAGACTGAAGTCATTGTAGTTACCCCCCCCCAAAAACAAACAAACAAACAAAACAAAACAAAAAAACCCCCTTAGGAATACTTTCACTCTTTAATTCACATATTGAGAAGCAATCAATCTCTCTTTTTCTGCTCACATTCACATACACACCTGGAAGCTGCCCAGTGCAGCCACAGGCTGACCTGTGTCCACTAAATGGCTCCACTGGAGCAACTGGGGTTAAGGGCATTGCTCAAGGGCACAACAGTGGCGTTAATAAGGGTGGGCAAACACTGTTTTGTCATCTGTCCCACCAAGACCACACCCTGCTAGTCCAGGGATTGAACTGGAAGTTGAACTGGAAGCCCTGCAGTCACCAGTCCACTTCCTAAACTAGAGCCCCGTGGCAGAGGAGACCGCAGAGTTGTGCGCATACTCCACCCAGGTTAGATGTGTGCTCCAAGAGGAGGGGTTATTGGCTGCTACGCACCTGAGGCCACCGTCAGGTGCGTAGCCCGTTGTTCTGTGGGTGGTGACCAGAGGAGAGACTGATGATGGTTCCAAGGGAGCGGCAGAAGGACTTCCAAACCCCGGAGACGAATTGGGGCCCCCGGTCAGACACTATGTCAATTCAGATGCCAATAAGTCGGATGAGACGGGTGGAGACCAGTTTGGCGGTTTCAGCGGCAGACGGCAACTTGGAGAGGGGTACCAGGTGGATAGCCTTGGAAAATCTGTCCACAACAGTAAGGATTACCGTCTTGCCGCGGGAGGGAGGGAGTCCAGTAACAAAATCAAGGGCAATGTGGGACCAGGGTCGGCTGGGAACGGAGAGGGGATGCAGGAGGCCAGTGGGGGGCATGGAACTGGATTTATTCCGGGCGCAGGTCTGGCAGGCTTTGATGTAATCTTGCACGTCCCTCCGCAATGTTGGCCACCAGAACACTCGCTGGAAAAAGTCTGTAGTGCGCATTACGCCAGGGTGGTAAGCAAAGTGACTGGTGTGCCCCCACTGGATGACTTCACTGTGGAGGGCGGCAGGCACAAACAGGCGGTTCCTGGGGCACCCTGCTGATTCAGGCTCTGCGGACTGAGCTTGTTGGACCCTCTGCTCGATGTCACAGGTAAGGGACCCGAGGACGCATGAAGGTGGGAGAATAGGCTGGGAGAGGGATGGAGGGGAAGAAGGGTCGGAGCTGAACTGCCTGGTTTTACATTACGTGACCCAGGCCTGTAAGTAATGGTAAAATTGAATCAGAGGAAGAATAAGGCCCAGCGGGCCTGCCTGGCATTAAGTCGGCGGGCCGACTGCAGGTACTCCAGGTTCTTGTGGTTGGTCCACACGACTATGGGGTGCACCGCTCTCTCCAGCCAATGTCTCCACTCCTCCAGGGCCAATTTAATGGCCAGGAGCTCCCAATCCCCTAAGCCATAATTCCTCTCGGCTGGGGTGAGATGCCGAGAGAAATATGCGCATGGGTGGAGCTTCAGATCAGAGGTCAAGCGCTGCGAGAGAACAGCGCCCACCCCTGTGTCTGAAGCGTCCACCTCCAGCATAAACTGGAGCTGGGGGGTCAACCTGGGCCAAGATGGGTGTTTCAGAGAACAGGCCTTTTAATTTGGAAAAGGCCTGCTCAGCTGCCTCGGACCATATGAATGGCACCTTAACAAAGGTCAGCTGCGTAAGCGGCTGTGCCACCCCACTACAGTTCCTGATGAACCTGTGATAAAAATTTGCAAACCCTAAGAAGCGCTGGAGCTCCTTATGGGTGTGGGGTGTCAGCCAATCCAGCACAGCCTTTACCTTGGCTGGGTCAGCCCTCAGCTCTCCCTCCACCACAATGAATCCAAGGAAAGAAGTGGAGCTTGTGGAGAACTCACTCTTCTCTGCCTTCATGTGAAGTTGGTTTTCTAAGAGCCGCTGTAACACCGCTCTAACATGGACCTGATGCTCCTCTGGTGTGGGAGAAAAAATCAAGATGTCATCTAGATAAACAAAAACAAATTGATTCACCATGTCGCGGAAGACATCATTAATAAGGGGCTGGAGAACAGCCGAGGCATTGGTGCACCCAAAGAGCATGGCTAAATACTCAAATTGCCCTAAATGGGTTTTGAAAGCCGTCTTCCACTCGTCCCCCTCGTGAATACGGATTAGGTGATAAGCGTTTCGTAAATCCAGTTTGGAGAAGGAGCTCGAATGCGGAGTTGATCAGGGGCAGAGGATACTTGTCCTTGATGGTGATGGCGTTAAGCTCTTGGTAGTCAATGCACGGACGCAGAGACCCATCCTTCTTTCCAACAAAAAAGAAACCTGCCCCAAGCGGGGCCGAGGATGGCCGAATGAGGCCGGCGTTCAATGATTCCTTAACGTATCTCTCCATGGCCTCCCTCTCTGGCCCAGAAATGTTATATAGCCAGCTAGACGGCAGCTGCCCACCCGGGAGGAGATCTATAGCGCAGTCGTAAGAGCGGTGAGGAGGAAGGGAGAGCGCTCTCCACTTGCTAAAAACCTCCCCAAGGTCGTGATAGACCTCGGGTACGAGGGTGAAGTCTGGCAACTCAACTGGAGGGGAGGAAATGGGTAGAGATGGAGAATACTCGGCCCAACTTAAACACAAAGCCAAACAGTATAGACTCCAGGAGGAAATGGAGTTTTGTGCCAAATTAAGGATGGGATTATGCCTCTGGAGCCATGGGTACCCTGGGACCACTGGGAAGGTAGAATTGGAAAAAATGAGAAACGATAATTTCTCTCGATGGTTCCCGGAAAGAAGGACCGAGAGATGAGCCGTACGTTGAGAGACGGACGCTAACATTTAGAGGGGCAAACAAATTAGTGGTGGGAATCTCCATCTCCTGAACGAGCTGTGAAGAGATGAAGTATTGTTCTGCCCCCGAATCAATGAGTGCCGCAATCCACCTCTTGACCCCCGGCAATTGAATAAGGGGCGAAATAGAGAAATTACCAGGGGGATTAGAAGGAGTCCCGCCTGTCAGCCCCACCATGGCTACTGATGGGCTGTGTCCTTTGGCCACAGATGGCATTCGTCCAGATTGTGCTTCAGTGAGTCACAATACATGCACGCTCCTATCCTCGTCCGCCGTAGGTGCTCCTCCGAAGTCAGCTGAGACCGGCCAAGCACCATGGGTTCGGAGGAGGAATCGGAACCACCTGAGTCAGCAACCGGAGGGGGTGCACGTGCGAAGGGCAGGCAAGAGGAGTAGCTGCGCTCCTTCACACGCTCATGGTACTGGTTATCCAAACCGACTGCCTGGTCAATGAGACCATCCAGAGATGCGGGGACAGCATAAACTGCCAGGTCGTCACGGAGGTGAGGGTTTAAACCCTGGAGGAACGCGTTGCGTAAACCAACATCGTTCCATCCAGAGTCCGCCGCTTCGACCCGAAACTCCACAGAATAGTTGGCCACCAACCGGCTACTGTGGTGGAGTGACAAAAGACGGCTCTTAATGTTCCCCTCACTCTCTGTACTGTCAAAAATGCGGGAAAAATTGGCCACAAATTGCTCAAACATTAAGTGTTCGCCCTCTTGACTATCGAGAATGGACCGGGCTCAGCTAAAAGCTCAGCCCCGAAGCAGGAGGATGAAAAAGTGGATTCTGGAAGTGTCATCCTGGTACTCCCTCTCCACCTGGCCCAAATAAAGCCGAACCTGACAAAGAAAGTCCCGGCATTTCCCCGGCGTACGAGGTAGGTGAAGGAATGGAGGTCGTTTGGCGCACTATTGAAGAAAGCAGGGCTACAGGGGGAGACGAAGAATCTGGAGCCGACATGTGGGCCAAATGATCAGAAACTGTGCCCAGCTGCTGCGTGACGGTCTGCAGCTGCTGGGAGAGTAAAGCCACCTGCCCCTTTGTAACGTCAAGGTGGTGGAGCACGGAGTGTTCCGTTGCTGCGGCACCCGCTGAGCTGCTGTCTTGGCTGACTTCTTCTGTCATAACGACTGAATAGTCAGCTCAAGTGCAGGGTGCTGCACCAAAGGAAACACCAGACACAGATGGATAACATTTGACTTTTATTGAATCTCAAAAAGGGGCAGGTAAAGAAAACAGTCACTCGCCAGAGGAACAACAGCCTGTGGAGGAGAGACGGGAGTAATTAGTAGGAGAAGGGAGACAGATAGTGGAAACACTAATTGACTACTTACGTGGAATGAGAGGAGATCCCGGTACAGCACCCAGCGCAGGAAGACGAACCAGCAGGGAGAAGCAGGTGTGGAAGGGAAGGGGAAGGGAAGGGGAAGGCTGGGTTGTGTCTGACCGGGTGGAGAGGAGTAGCTGCAGTGGGATGAGGCAAACGAAGCAGGTGAGCGCACCGCGATCCCCGAAGACGCACCGCTCGGATGGCAGCAACCTGGAGAGGAGAAAAAGGAGAGGTAATCAGGCAACAAATCCCAAGAACACGGATCATAAGCTAGTTGCTTGATTCTGCTTTGCAGGCAATACACCCAAACGAGCCAGCGTTGAATCACTGAAGAGTTGGTCCTTAAGAACGCTGGCTCAGCAGAGGAAGCAGGTGTGTCCAACCTCCCAGGTGTGTTGATTACCTGAGAGACAGGGGAAAACGGGAAGGAGGGGGTGAGCGCTCACCAGGATATGACAGACTTGTGTTAATCCTTTAAAAGGGGACCCAATAAAAACAGAATAGAAAGTAGATACAATTCTTAGTAGGACCTAAAACTAATTAATTGAATTATCCTGCCAAATGGTGGCACCAACCATTTTTGTGTTTTGTTAATAATCAAAAAGATTCAGATCTTTGACTTACTTGTTTTGCAATATATGTTTAAATGGCAAGCCATAAAAAACTCAAGGCCCCACCCATAGAACTATTACACCCTTAAAGAGTTAACACACAAATTCTACGACTAGCTACATGGGATGGGTGCTATAAAAATAATAATTCTTTTTACATACAGTGCTTAGAGTAGGTTATTTAAATTATTTCTTATTTTTTATGATGGTCGAGACTACTTTTTCACGTTCAACATTGGTTCTGATAATATGAACAAATTTTGGTATGAACATATTGTTGCGGTTTATTGTATAAGTGTGGCCTGCATCTTTTGGCACCATGGGATTCAATAGCAGCCAAAAGTTATTATTTTTTTTTTCAGATTAGTGACTTCTTGTGGTAACAGTATGATTACACATTATCACTTCCTTTAAGGCATTGCAAACATTTTGCAAAGCTCTATTGGATTTAGCGCACCCCAGAGCTTTTTCTATGCTGAACACACGGAGATCAAACAAGCACGGAGCTTCTTTTGTGATTATTTTCTACATCTAAACAAGTAAATTTCCTTTAAATCATAAAACGTCTAAAAGACATCTGCCTTCCTTGTTGATATCTGATTGCTTTCCATTGAGCATGCTGAACAGCCAGTTTCTGTTCAGTACTGTGGATGAACAGGTTGTGCTGCTCTGGAGGCTTGCAGAGCCCCATCATCTGCATCGCACACCATTATCAGACATGACTAATTCAGCACGTGGCCAAAAGACTCCAAATGTGTAATTAAATATTTAACAAGGCCACAGACTATCCACCCACCTCACACTAACCATTTCTGTGCAGTATTTATGCAGAGATGCACTGGAAGCTGGCTCCGAGCTTATTTGAGATCAGTCTATAGCTCTCAGGGCTCGTTTTCTTGAGGTCAAATCTGACAACATCAGAGGATTTAATCAGCGAATGAGAACGTGGCACTGACAAATGCTCCTTTTCTAAATCCTAGAGACTAACAATAATGCTGAAACTCAAGATCTGTTTTGCCTAAATTGTTGTGTGAACTCTCATTTCTAATGTGAGGATGCAGCTCAGTGTCATTTGGATTTGCTCAGCTCAGGCTGGATAACACCGTCAGGAACATTAAACTCCAATTTGAGCGTGACCTTTTTAGCTGCTTTTATTGAACAGTCAGAAAATGCAGCCTCTGGTTTCTACTCTACTAGCTCTTCATAAATTAGCTTTAGTCCCTGTCTGATATATGGCAATTGTCTAAACCTTACACAAACCTAATAACCTTTTAGATTTGGCTCCAGCTCCATTCTACTCTTTAATCACACATCACATGGTGCTATTTTTAAAAGGCCAGCTTTTGTCTGGGGCTTATTTTAAGTGAAACATTGATCCTTGGTGCCTGAATACGTTCAGGAACTGTTGAGCCCAGTCGGCTGAGCTGGGACATGGGCCTGGTGCAGTCGTGCTGAAGCTGGGGTGTTAACCCAGGCAGGGTGAAGCCGGGCTAGACAAATCAACGCTGTTCACCCCCACCCCCCAGCTATGTTTCTGCTAGGGGAGGAGCACCAGAGACGTGAATGTGATTGTGCACATGTATGCGTTTGTTTGACTGCACTCATGCACTGATAAGCGTAGATCTAAGTAGCTCATTATAGCACTGCTTGCAAATGACAGGGTAAATACAGGGAAAGAAACAGGGAAAATACAGGGTAATAACCAGCAAAAGTGAGGAGAAAGAAACGTGGTAAAAACATGTTTTGTTTTTTCTGGTTTCACGCTGCTCTTTTACCTTCACCAAGGAGGTAATATTTTCATGTTGATTTGTCTCTATGTGTGTGTGTCTGTGTGTGTTTGTGAGCAGGATTATGCAAAAGCTGCTGGACAGATTTTGATGAAATTTTCAACACAAGTGACCCTTGGGCTATGAATAAACCCATTAGATATCGGAGGCGATTCGGGTCAGGATGTGGATTCTGGATCACTTTCTCTAACATTGTGAGAGGGCTTTGATGAAGACAGGGCCTTGGTAAGGAATGTACATGACTGCATACCTCCCTCTAGTTTCCCTCTGTTTATCATCAGTGTCATGGTCTTGTCTCTCTCCTGGTTCCTCTGTTCCTGTTTTGCGCACCCTCTGTCTGTGATCATCTGTGCAGCCACGCCCATCCTGTGTCTGTGATCAATCCCTGCCGTCTCCGTTTGTCCCTGATTGTGCCCACCTGTTCTGTATTGTGTTTGATTACTCCTGTGTCTATTTATGTCAAGCCCCAATCTGTGTTGCTCATGGGTGTCGTCGTTATATCAGCGTGAACAACACACTCCTGTTCTTGCCCGTTATCCTGCCCTTTATCCTGCCTAGCCAAGTTTATGTGAGTTTTTTGTTCCAGCTCCCGAGCTGTTATTTATTTATTTTTTTTCTCCGTCGAGCTGCACCAGTGTGACCAGCTTTCAAATAAAGACTGGGAACTTAAGTACGGTGTTTGGGTCCAGTCTACAAACCATGACAGTATGACACCCATCCATGGACCCAGCATACTTAAAGTTCCGGCAGATGGGCCTCAGTGAGGAGAAAGCATGGGTGGCGACCGACATCGAGGCCCACATTGAGGTTGCCCGCATTTCCTGCACACCGAAGGAAGCCCTCATCTGCCTCGAAAGTGCAGAGGAGCTGAGTGAGGCGTTCCCAGCCTTTCGATGGTTCCCTCAGTTCGCCTGTCTGCATGAGATGAGCATCAACATGCAGATTATCATCCGCGGGATTGTGGAACCATTTCCAGCAATGGGAGAGGAGTCGTCGCCGGCGCCGAGGGACACAGTGGCCCAGTTTTCCATCTCCAGCGGTGGCGCCCCAGGCCTCTGTTCCCTCCTCCTTCGACCCATTGCCAGCACAACACCATCGGGCATCCTCTCCCTGTCTGACGAGCTCCAGCTTCTCCCGGGTGGACTTGCCAGTGGAAGCAGAGCAGGAATACACTGAAGTAGCTGTTCATTTTATAACATCATTAAATGAAGGGACTTGTCTTGTTCCTGATGGGGAGACTCAGCCGCGGCCGCCTCCCATCGCTAAGTTCTCTCCCCCTCACTGCTATTAACTCTGCTGCCCTATCCATCCACCTATCCTCACCTGCTTCTCCTGTGTCCACCTCTGTATGTTGTGAGAGACTGGCTATACTGGGTGGCAACCTACTGGTCTGGGATTAGCTGGCTACCCTGGAAGCTCCTCCTGCTGCAGCTGTTTCCAGCAGTGGGTTCTAAGCAGCTGTAGCCCCCAGACCTAAATCTTCATCAGTGGCTGTTTCTGGGTCTGGTTGCAAGACGATGGTCCAGTACTGGCTCCACGACGCTCCCCAGCACCACGTCGCTCCCCAGCTCCAGTACCAGCTCCACTAGCTCTACCACCAACTCCGGCCCTTCTCCAGACAGCTCCAACTGCTCGCGAGGTGCTTGTAACAGCTCCAGTCATCCCCGAGGTGCACACAATGGCTCCCACTATCTCCGAGGTGCACACAATGGCTCCCGCTGTCCCTGAGGTATATGCCACAGCTCCAACTCTCCCCAAAGTGCACGCTCTTGCTCCTGTGGCTCATCCTGAGAAGGTCACCCCAGCAGCAGGGAATCAGGAGCTCAGGAAAGTTCTTTTCTTTACTTTTATAACATCAATACTAGTTAAGACTTGCCTAGCACCTGGTGATTTCAGTGATGCCTCACTCTGCCCTTCTCCTCCGTCCGAGGTGACTGCAATGGGGGTGGTTCTCCAGGCGTCGTGGATGGACATTTCTGCACCATCTGTTCCAGAGGTCGGATGACCTCCACCCATCGCTCCAGAGGTCAGGGGACCTCCACCTGTCACTCCTGAGGTCGAGGGACCTCCTCCCATTGTTTCAAAGGCTGAGTGGTCCGCTCCACCTAGGCCATCCAAGCAGTCTGCTCAACCGTAGCGCGAGAGGCCAGCCTACCTCCAACTGTAGCCCAAGCAGCTGGTGTGCCTCCAACCATTGTCCCAGAGGCCGGCGGGCCTCCACCTTTTGTTCCAGAGGCCGGGGTCAGCATGGGTCTGTCATTGGTCACAGAGCATAGGGCTCCTTTGTGTTTGTTTGGTGAGTTCTCTGTTCCTGTGGCTGCTGTTCCACCTTGTTCTCCAGTTTAGATAAGATAGATAGATGTACTTTATTGATCCCAAACTGGGAAATTACAGTGTAACAGCAGCATGACAGTTGACAACCAAACAACAGAAACACAGACATGACAGACAAAGGGATTACCCATGGAACGTAAAAACTAACACGACTATAAAACCTGTATACATCATAGCTTAATATATGATGACCCATATAAACACATGAATCATCCCAGTGCACAAAGAAGGACTATCAGGAGCAGAGTGAAATGTGAGGTACCAGTTAGTCTGTAAGGTGCATGTGGCAGCATAGCTATGCCAGAATACAACATCATAGTGAGTTATTGTACAGTGAAATTGCATGTGGCAGGAAAGATTTCCTGTACCTGGCCGTTCAACAACGAAGCTGTAGTAGTCTTCTGGAGAAAGCGCTTCGCTGTCTATCTAGTGTGGGGTGGAGGGGGTGATCAGGATTGTCCATGATGGATCACAGTTTATTTAGTGTTCTCCTCTCCATCACTGTCTCAAAGGTCTCCGGTCTGAGAACAATTACAGAGCCAGCCCTCTTGATAATCTTATCAAGTCTGTTGGTATCTCTGGCCCTGATACTGCTACCCCAACAGACAGCAGCAAAGAAGATGGCGCTGGCGACAACAGTCCGGTAGAAAAGCTCCAGCATCCTGCTGCACACGTTGAAGGATCTCAGCTTTCTCAGGAAGTAGAGTCTGCTCATCCCCTTCTTGTGCGCAGCATCGGTGTTGGATCTCCAGTCCAACCCGCTGCTGATCCTGACACCCAGATAGTCCTCAACCACTGTCCTTAGGCCATGTCCTTAGGCCACAGTTTGGTGGCAAGCCACTGGACCGGCCCTGCATTCTGGTCTGAGGCTCATGGACTGGGGCAGGCCCCCTGACCCACTTTGTTCTCCGGTCCAAGGGCCTATGGACATTGGTAGACCCCTGACCACTGTTTTTTGAGGTCTGGTGGCCCATGGACTTTGGTAGACCACCTGACCCACTTTGTCCTGGGTTTTGGGGCCTTGGACTTTATTTGGCCCATGAACTGTGTTCTTGGTTTTGGACTCTGTGGGGGGATTACAGTTTATTTCGGCCCACCTGGCCTTGTCTTCCCACCACTCAACCTGTGAGGGTTTTTTGGTTTTATTTTCTTTCCCTGTTGATGTTACTCTTGGGGTCATCTGGAAGCCTCCCCTTTAGAGGGAAGTACTATCAGGGTGTGGGCTGGGTCCCATGCCATCCATCCATCCATCCATCTTCTACCGCTTTTCCGGAGGTCCGGGTCGCGGAGGCAGCAGTTCAAGCAGAGAAGCCCAGACTTCCCTCTCCCCAGCCACCTGCTCCAGCTCTTCAGAGGGGATACCAAGGCGTTCCCAGACTAGCTGGGAGACATAGTCTCTCCACCGAGTCCTGGGTCTGCCCCGGGGTCTCCTCCCAGTGGGACGTGCCTGAAACACCTCAAGTGGGAGGCGTCCAGGAGGCATCCTAATCAGATGCCCATACCACCTCAACTGACTCCTTTCAATGTGGAGGAGCAGCGGTTCTACTCTGAGCCTCTCCCGGATGACTGAGCTCCTCACCCTATCTCTGAGGGTGAGTCCAGCAATCCTACGGAGAAAGCTCATTTCAGCCGCTTGTATCCGCGATCTCGTTCTTTCGGTCATTACCCAAAGCTCGTGACCATAGGTGAGAGTAGGAACGTAGATTGACTGGTAAATCGACAGCTTTGCCTTAGAACTAAGCTCCCTCTTCACCACAACAGACCGGTACAACGTCCGCATCACTGCAGATGCTGCTCCAATCCGTCTGTCGATCTCTCGCTCCATTTTCCCCTCACTCGTGAACAAGACCCCAAGATACTTAAACTCCTCCACTTGGGGCAGGAGCCTGTCCCCAACCCGGAGAGGACAATCCACCTTTTTCCGGCTGAGGACCATGGACTCGGACTTGGAGGTGCTGATTCTCATCCCAGCCGCTTCACACTCAGCGGCAAACCGTCCCAGCAAGAGCTGTAGGTCATTGCTGGATGAAGCCAACAGGACAACATCATCTGCAAACAACAGAGATGAGATCCTGTGGTCACCAAGCATGACACCCTCCATTCCCTGGCTGCGCCTAGAAATCCTGTCCATAAAAATTATGAACAGGACCGGTGACAAAGGGCAGCCCTGGCGGAGTCCAACTCTCACTGGGAATGACTCCGACCGAGTGTTGGCAATGCGAACTAAACTCTCACAACGGTCGTACAGAGACCGAATAGCTCGTAACAACAAGCCCGATACCCCATACTCCCGAAGCACCCCCCACAAAAATCCACGAGGGACGCGGTCAAATGCCTTCTCCAAGTCCACAAAACACATGTAAACTGGTTGGGCAAACTCCCACGAACCCTCAAGAATTCTCGAGAGGGTAAAGAGCTGGTCCGATGTGCCACGGCCAGGACGAAAACCACATTGCTCCTCCTGAATCCGAGGTTCGACCAACGGCCGGACTCTCCTCTCCAGTACCTTGGCATAGACCTTCCCAGGGAGGCTGAGGAGTGTGATCCCTCTAAAGTTGGAGCACACCCTCCGGTCCCCTTTTTTGAAGAGAGGAACCACCACCCCGGTTTGCCATGCCAAAGGCACTGCCCCCGACCTCCACGCAATGTTGCAGAGGCGTGTCAACCATGACAACCCAACAACATCCAGGGCCTTGAGGTACTCGGGGCGAATCTCGTCCACCCCCGGGGCCCGGCCACCAAGGAGATTTTTAACCACCTTGGCGACCTCAGCCCCTGTGATAGGCGAGTCATCCCCCTCGTCCCCAAACCCTGCTTCCTCTGTGGAAGGCGTATCAGTGGGATTGAGGAGATCCTCGAAGTATTCCTTCCACCGCCCGACGATATCCCCAGTTGAAGTCAACAGTGTCCCATCCGCACCATACACAGTGTGGACGGGGAGCTGCTTTCCCCTCCTGAGCCGCCGAACAGTTTGCCAGAATCTCTTTGAAGCCGACCGAAAGTCTTGTTCCATGGCCTCACCGAACTCCTCCCATACCCGGGTTTTTGCTTCAGCAACCACCCGAGCTGCACTCCGCTTGGCCTGCCGGTACACCTCAGCTGCTTCGGGAGTCCCACAAGCCAACCAAGCTTGATAGGACTCCTTCTTCAGCTTAATGGCCCCCCTCACCACTGGTGTCCACCACTTGGTTCGGGGGTTGCCACCACGAGATGCACCGACCACCTTGCGGCCGCAGCTCTGGGCTGCCGCTTCAACAACAGAGGTGGAGAACATGGCCCATTCAGACTCCATGTCTCCAGACTCCCTCGGAATGTGGTTGAAGTTCTTCCGGAGGTGGGAGTTGAAGACCTCCCGGACAGGGGCCTCAGCCAGACGCTCCCAGCACACCCTCACTATACGTTTGGGTCTACCAGGTCTGAATGGCTTCCTCCCCTGCCATCGGATCCAACTCACCACCAGGTGGTGATCAGTTGACAGCTCTGCACCTCTCTTTACTCGGGTGTCCAAGACATACGGTCGCAGGTCTGATGATACGATAACAAAATCGATCATCGACCTGCGGCCTAGGGTGTCCTGGTGCCAGGTGCACATATGGACACCCTTATGCTTGAACATGGTGTTCGTTATAGACAGACTGTGGTTAGCACAGAAGTCCAATAACTGAACACCACTCGGGTTCAGATCGGGCAGGCCGTTCCTCCCAATCACCCCCCTCCAGGTTTCACTGTCGTTGCCCACGTGCGCATTGAAGTCCCCCAGTAGGACAATGGAGTCTCCAGGAGGAGCACCCTCCAGCACCCCAGTCACAGACTCCAAAAAGGGTGGGTACTCTGAAACATCATTTGGTGCATAGGCACAAATGATGGTCAGGACCCGTTTCCCAACCCGAAGGCGCAGGGAAGCAACCCTTTCGTCCACCGGGGAAAACTCCAATATAGAGGCAGCAAGGTGGGGCGATACAAGAATACCTACCCCTGCTCGTCGCCTCTCGCCCGGGGCAACTCCAGAAAAGGCCAAGCTCCAGCCCCTCTCCAGGAGACTGGTTCCGGAACCGGAGCTGTGTGTTGAGGTGAGGCCGACTATATCTAGCCGGTATCGCTCAATCTCGTACACCAGCTCAGGCTCCTTCCCCACCAGAGAGGTGACATTCCACGTACCAAAAGCCAGTTTAGAAAGCTTGGGATCAGTCCGCCAAGGTCTCCGCCTTTGACTGCCACCTAATCCACATAGCACCGGACTTCCATGATCCCTCCTGCAGGTGGTGAACCTACTGGAGGGCGGACCCATGTAACTCCTTCGGGCTGAGCCCGGCCGGGTCCCATGGGTGGAAACCCGGCCACCAGACGCTAGCCTTCGAGCCCCTCCCCCAGGCCTGGCTCCAGGGTGGGGCCCCGGTAACCCCATACCGGGCGGGGTACACTGAATCCTTGATATACAATTTATCATGAGAGTCTGTTGGATCGTTCTTCGTCTGGCCCTTCACCCAGGACCAGTTTGTCTTGGGAGACCCTATCAGAGGCAAATTGCCCCGGACAACATAGCTCCTGGGATCACTGGGGCACGCAAACCCCCCCACCACGATAAGGTGACGATCCATGAGGGGGGTCCCATGCCTTCATGCTAATTTATAATTTGCAATTATCTTGTCTTCAGGGCAGGGGCTCCAGCCCATGTCCTCGCTTTGAGTTCACCTTTATTATTGTCATGTTCCTGGGTTGCCATTATTATTATTCTGTCTTGTATATTTATTTCTCTGTGGATCTTCCTCTTAGTTTAAGTTATCAGTATTTTTACCGTCATCATCATTATCATCAATGTCATGGTCATGTCTCTCCTGGTTCCTCTGTTCATGTTTTTTTGTGCACCCTCTGTCTGTGATCATCTGTGCAGCCCTGCCCGTCCTGTGTCTGTGATCAATCCCTTCCATCTCTGTTTGTCCCTGATTGTTCCCACCTGTTCTGTATTGTGTTCGGCTACTCTTGTGTCTATTTATGTCAAGCCCCAATCCGTGTTCCTCATGGGTGTCGTTGTCATATCAGCGTGAACAACACACCCATGTTCTTGCCTGTCATCCTGCCCTTTATCCTGCCTAGCCAAGTTTATGAGTTTTTTGTTCCAGCTCCCAAGCTGTGTTATTTTGTGTTTTCTTTTCACCGTCGAGCTGCGCCAGTGTGACCAGCTTTCAAATAAAGACCATGAACTTAAATACTGTGTCTGGGTCCAGCCTACAAACCATGACACTTTTTCATTTTTGTGAATGAAGTCAGACAAACAGATGCACAATAGAGAAATGTACACAGACAACATCAATATTTCTCTCTCTCTTTCATCTCCACTCCAACACCAGGGATGTTTGTTTCTGATGACAGTGAATGTTGCATGGCAATAATTCACTTTGGAATCTGAATGAAAAACAACATTCCAAAATCCTCAGCTACAGTGCTATAAAAAGTATTTTCATCTTTCCCGATTTCTTATATTTCTGCATATTTGTCACACTTAACCACTTGCGCTCCGTTGTTCCGTGGGCGGGCAAGTCTCTGCGTCCTAGGGCGCACGAGAGCGCACTCGTGCGCGCTCGGACGCATGACGCATGATATACTGATGATGGTGCAGATGGAGATGGTGCTGGCCTCCAAGCGCCATGGAAAAAAAAAGCTGCAGACACAGAACAGATTAGTTCATCTGATTGACCTGTCATTCGACTAATAAGAGCCTTGAATTGGGTTTCTGAAACCATGAAGAGCCAATGAGTGAAAATCTAGCCAGAAGGACCCGCCTCCCAACGGCTGCGAGCCAATTGAAGCACAGAAGTTCGCTGAGCTGTTGTCTAAAAGCTGGGTGAAGAGAGACTGCTTCAGCAGCCACAGGCAGTGGTTTATTTATTTATTTTATTTAATTCCAGCAGAGTGTTTAGGATTCTCTTCCATCATCATAGACCGACGGAGGCCGACGACGAAGGTCGTAAATCATTCACCAAAACCGCAATATTGGAATTATGTTTTGATCGGGATCCACGAGCGGACCAGTGTCGCGTTCGTCTGACAATGGGGAAGAGAAGTTCGCCAGGACTCTGCTGCTGTGAAGAGGTAAGGTGTTATAAGCTAAATGTCAGAAATTGTATATATGTACAAATATGTTATCATTTCATAATTAGTTTTTAGCTGAACTTTTCTGTATTTTTTCCCTTACAATGGCTGCAACAATGCTGCATCAGGAAGGTTTAACTCACCCTGTAACAGACATACCTCAACAGACCGGAATAATCTGTATTTACTTAAAGCTTAGAAACTGGTGTGCAAGAAGTCATGTGCTGACACGGAGTTGTCTTTGTGTTACACAACAAAGCCTGACTGTTTCACCACAAAGCCTGACTGTTCCACGGCCTTATCAGTCACCTCAAAGCCTGACTGTTTCACCACAAAGCCTGACTGTTCCACGGCCTTATCAGTCACCACAAAGCCTGACTGTTTCACGGTCTTATCAGTCACCACAAAGGTGCCCATAAAGTTGCAGTAGATGTTTCCTGTGTCTGACCTGCTCAGTATAAAAGGGACGTGCTGGCTTTGTATGGCAGCGCGCATTTCCCATCTGTAATCAGAGGTGTGTTGCTCCTTGTACAAGTAAAAACTTTGAACACATTTTGTGTCTCGAATCTTATTAAGGTACGAACCTAACAGAGTACTATTATTTTGTGAGTCTTGAGTTTCAGATTCCTGACACTAAATTATTATTTCTCCCTGAAAACTGTAATCCAAAAATGACTTTTGACCGATCGGTAAATTACAACTGTACGGCGCATGCACTTCGTACTTCGTGCGCCGCGATAAACGGTTCATTTGCCGTGTTTGGACCGTGAACACCCCCCCCCCATCCCGCTGCAGAAGAGGAGCGGGGGGGGGGCGTTCACAGTCCGAACGCCCCCGGTCCGTGGGGGGAAGCCGCGCAGCGGTCGTCACATAGACATATGAGTCTATTCCTTCATGTAGTGATGGCCGTCCTCTGTAGCGAGGGGGGGGGACAACCCCCCCACACACACACAGTAGCGAGGGGGGGGGGGAAGCTGCTGTGACAGCGTTGCTGTGGAAACATGCAACTAGTGTAATCCGTCATGTAGCGAGGGCCGAACTCCGTCCTTGGTAGCGGGGGGGGGGACGACCCCCCACCCCCACACACACACAGACACAGCCCTGAGTGTGACCTTTCATTAGAGCCTAAAATGAAGATTCTACATTGAATTATTCAAAAGTTACAGACGTTTTTCCGAACTGTGCCATTTGGCACAATTTGGCACAGTTCCAAAACGCCTGGGAACTACCTGAGAACAAAGCTGTGTAAAATATTCATTTTTTGTGGTATTGTTACCAAATTTGGATCTCAGCTTGATAACACTTGGTTCTACATTTCTGTTGCATTTTCCAACTGGATCGGTCAGCTGTGTGTTATTTGCAAGCATTTGTATCCAAAAAAAACACCGTGTCCAAATTTATTTTCTTCAAGTTCAGTATATTTAGATGACTGTAACTCAGTGGGCGGAGCACGTAGAGAGATTATGGTTTTTTTTTGCCAAAAAATTCAAAGTGTTTTCTTTTAAATGAGACCAACCCCATGAAGATGCTGCAAAGGGTTGAATAACAGCTTTCGATTTACTTTGGGCACGTTATTTTTTGGCATTTTTAGGAAAATTGCCCGGAGTGCAAGGGGTTAAGTGCTTCAGCTCATCAAACAAATTTTAATATTTTACACATATAACTCAAGTCAAGATTCAAGATTCTTGCAGCGCACACTCTTGTTGTTATAACCTGCTGCAAAGATGATGCATAGCCAGACACCAGCTTCTGGCAGTGTTGTGAGGAATCTCAGCCCTTTCCTCATGAGCAAAGGCCTCCAGTTTCTAATATTCTTGGGTTTGTGTACTGCAACTTCCTTTTTGAAATCCCACCAGAGATTTTCAGTGGGGTTCAGGTCAGGTGACTGTGATGGCCACTCTAATATCTTCCAGGACTTCTTCTGAAACCAAGCCTTGGTGGCCTTTGAGGTATGTTTGGGATCACTGTTCTGTGGAAGGTCCAATGATGCAAGGGTTGCCACCTTCAATGCTGTCAACACTGTCAAGCCAATCACTGAGTACTTCCCACTGAGTACTTTTGCAAGCATTTACGGTTGACCTGATGCACGAGGTAGACTATCGGAACACGGTGAAGTTGTAGATAGGTTGGTCTGTAAGTGAGAAGCTGGCAAGGTGCTGCGGCTGCTGCTGAGCCCACCCGGCTATCTCTCGCCCAGTCACTGTTGAGCAATGACTTCATGTGCGGTGAGTAAAAGTAAACAAATCAACCACTGACTACTGAAAAAGAGGGTAGCATGCAGAACGTGGATGAGATGATGCTGCATTAAAGGCACCTAGTAAAGACAGGACAAACTACATCCTGTATTGATTCAATACGGGATGGAATATTTTAGTGTAAAAAAAACAAAACAGGACGATACTGTATTTTACAAGATGGGTGGCACCCCTAAGTGATACCCAAGCTTCAGCGTCCTTACAGACGGCATGGCATTTTCTCCCATGATTTCCTGATAATTGATTGAATCCATCTTACCCTCCACATGTTGAAGGTATCCACTGCCAGAGGATGCACAGCAGCCTCAGAGCATCACTGAGCCACCACCATGCTTCACTTTAGGCATGGTGGGTTTTCCAGAACAGAATCCCACAGAACAGAATTTCTAAACCTCTTTGGCTTATTTATACAGTTTTGAGCAAACTGGAGCTGACTTTTCTGGCCTATGGATCAGCACTATGTCTGGAGGAGGAAGAATGATGCATACGCTGAAAAGAGCACCATGCCCAAAGTGAAGGATGGTGGTGGTTCAATGATGCTCTGGGGCTGCTATGCTTCCTCTGACACTGGATACCTGCAGCATGTGGCAGGTAAGATGGATTCATTCATCCATCCATCCATCTTCTACCGCTTTGCCGGAGGTCCGGGTCGCGGAGGCAGCAGTTCAAGCAGAGAAACCCAGACTTCCCTCTCCCCAGCCACCTGCTCCAGCTCTTCAGAGAGGATACCAAGGTGTTCCCAGACCAGCTGGGAGACATAGTCTCTCCACCGAGTCCTGGGTGTCCTGGGTCTGCCCTGGGTCTGCCCCTGGGTCTCCTCCCAGTGGGACGTGCCCGAAACACCTCAAGTGGGAGGCGTCCAGGAGGCATCCTAATCAGATGCCCATACCACCTCAACTGGCTCCTTTCAATGTGGAGGAGCAGCGGTTCTACTCTTAGCCTCACCCGGATGACTGAGCTCCTCACCCTATCTCTGACGGTGAGTCCAGCAATCCTACAGAGAAAGCTCATTTCAGCCGCTTGTATCCGCGATCTTGTTCTTTCGGTCATTACCCAAAGCTCGTGACCATAGGTGAGAGCAGGAACGTAGATTGACTGGTAAATTGACAGCTTTGCCTTAGAACTAAGCTCCCCCTTCACCACAACAGACCAGTACAACGTCCGCATCACTGCAGATGCTGCTCCAATCTGTCTGTCGATCTCTCGCTCCATTTTCCCCTCACTCGTGAACAAGACCCCAAGATATTTAAACTCCTCCACTTGGGGCAGGAGCCTGTCCCCAACCCAGAGAGGACAATCCACCTTTTTCCGGCTGAGGACCATGGACTCGGACTTGGAGGTGCTGATTCTCATCCCAGCCGCTTCACACTCAGCGGCAAACCGTCCCAGCAAGAGCTGTAGGTCATTGCTGGATGAAGCCAACAGGACAACATCATCTGCAAATAACAGAGATGAGATCCTGTGGTCACCAAGCATGACACCCTCGATTCCCTGACTGCGTCTAGAAATCCTGTCCATAAAAATTATGAACAGGATCGGTGACAAAAGGCAGCCCTGGTGGAGTCCAACTCTCACTGGGAATGACTCCGACCGAGTGTTGGCAATATGAAGCAAACTCTCACAACGGTCGTACTGAGACCAAATAGCTCACAACAACAAGCCCAATACTCCATACTCCCGAATCACCCCCCACAAAAAACCACAAGGGACACGGTCAAATGCCTTCTCCAAGTCCACAAAACACATGTAAACTGGTTGGGCAAACTCCCACGAACCCTCAAGAATTCTCAAGAGGGTAAAGAGCTGGTCCGATGTGCCACGGCCAGGACGAAAACCACATTGCTCCTCCTGAATCCGAGGTTCGACCAACGGCCGGACTCTCCTCTCCAGTACCTTGGCATAGACCTTCCCAGGGAGGCTGAGGAGTGTGATCCTCTAAAGTTGGAGCACACCCTCCGGTCCCCTTTTTTGAAGAGAGGAACCACCACCCCGGTTTGCCATGCCAAAGGCACTGCCCTCAACCTCCACGCAATGTTGCAGAGGAGTGTCAACCATGACAGCCCAACAACATCCAGGGCCTTGAGGTACTCAGGGCGAATCTCGTCCACCCCCGGGGTGCGGCCACCAAGGAGATTTTTAACTACCTTGGCAACCTCAGCCCCTGTGATAGGCGAGTCATCCCCCTTGTCCCCAAACCCTGCTTCCTCTGTGGAAGGCGTATCAGTGGGATTGAGGAGATGCTCGAAGTAGGATCTCCAAGCCAACCAAGCTTGATAGGACTCCTTCTTCAGCTTAATGGCCCCCCTCACCACTGGTGTCCACCACTTGGTTCAGGGGTTGCCACCACGAGATGCATCAACCACCTTGCGGCCACAGCTCTGGGCCGCCGCTTCAACAACAGAGGTGGAGAACATGGCCCATTCAGACTCCATGTCTCCAGACTCCCTCGGAATGTGGTTGAAGTTCTTCTGGAGGTGGGAGTTGAAGACCTCCCGGACAGGGGCCTCAGCCAGATGTTCCCAGCACACCCTCACTATACGTTTGGGTCTACCAGGTCTGAATGGCTTCCTCCCCTGCCATCGGATCCAACTCACCACCAGGTGGTGATCAGTTGACAGCTCTGCACCTCTCTTTACCTGGGTGTCCAAGACATACGGTCGTAGGTCTGATGACATGATAACAAAATCAATCATCGACCTGCGACCTAGGGTGTCCTGGTGCCAGGTGCACATATGGACACCCTTATGTTTGAACATGGTGTTCGTTATGGACAAACTGTGGTTAGCACAGAAGTCCAATAACTGAACACCACTTGGGTTCAGATCGGGCAGGCCGTTCCTCCCAATCACCCCCCTCCAGGTTTCACTGTCATTTCCCACATGCGCATTGAAGTCCCCCAGTAGGACAATGGAGTCTCCAAGAGGAGCACCCTCCAGCACCCCAGCCCTAGACTCCAAAAAGGGTGGGTACTCTGAAACGTCATTTGGTGCATAGGCACAAATGATGGTCAGGACCCGTTTCCCAACCCGGAGGCGCAGGGAAGCATCCCTTTCGTCCACCGGGGAAAACTCCAATATAGAGGCAGCAAGGTGGGGGAATACAAGAATACCCATCCCTGCTCGTCGCCTCTCGCCTGGGGCAACTCCAGAAAAGGCCAAGCTCCAGTCCCTCTCCAGGAGACTGGTTCTGGAACCAGAGCTGTGTGTTGAGGTGAGGCCGACTATATCTAGCCGGTATCTCTCAACCTCATGCACCAGCTCAGGCTCCTTCCCCTGCAGAGAGGTGACATTCCACGTACCAAAAGCCAGTTTAGAAAGCTTGGGATCAGTCCGCCAAGGTCTCTGCCTTTGACCGCCACCTAATCTGCATAGCACCGGACCCCCATGATCCCTCCTGCAGGTGGTGAGCCCACTGGAGGGCGGACCCATGTAACTCCTTCGGGCTGAGCCTGGCCGGGTCCCATGGGTGGAAACCCGGCCACCAGATGCTAGCCTTCGAGCCCCTCCCCCAGGCCTGGCTCCAGGGTGGGGCCCCGGTAACCCCATACCGGGTGGGGTACACTGAATCCTTGAACTAGAATTTATCATGTGAGTCTGTTGGATCGTTCTTAGTCTGGCCCTTCACCCAGGACCAGTTTGTCTTGAGTGACCCTATCAGAGGCAAATTGCCCCGGACAACATAGCTCCTGGGATCACTGGGGCACGCAAACCCCCCCACCACGATAAGGTGACAATCCATGAGGGCGATGGATTCATGATGGACTCATTCAAGTATCAGGAAATCCTGGGAGAAAATGTTATGCTGTCTGTGAAGAAGCTGAAGCTTGGGCCTCATTTGACCTTCCAACAGGACAATGATCCCAAGCTGACCTCAAAGTCCTCCAAGGTTTGGTTTTCAAAGAAATCCTGGAAGAACTAGAGTGGCCATCACAGTTGCCTGACTTGAGCCCAACTGAAGATCTCTGGTGAGATTTGAAAAAGGCGGTTGCAGCACACAAACCCAAGAATATTAGTGAACTGGAGGTCTTTGCCCATGACAAATGGGCTAAGATTCCTCAGGAACACTGCCAGAAGCTGGTGTCTGGCTATACGTCATGTTTACAGCAGGTCAAAACAGCAAAAGGATGCTCTACTCAGCACTAAAGATGCTTGTCATGAAGGGTTGAATAATTTTGAACCTGTAGTAGTCATTAAAGGTAGCATTTTATGTTGACTGTGGAGAAATTGCTTGTATTATTAGTTGTATTGAGCTATTTAAATTGTTTTTCTTTGATTTGGTTATTACAAACAACTGCTAGTTTGTACATTTTGCAAAAAAACCTAATTTACACTAGAGGTTGAATTATTTTGATTGCAACTGTATGTGTCTTTTTTAATGGATTTACTATAAAAGATTTACCTTGAAATGCTTTCCTGTACTTCCTCATTCCACCACCAAGTCTCCTTGTCTTCTTTCCTCTGCACCACATACCTTTCTAGCCATTTCTCTCAATACTTCTGCTGTACTTTCCCAGTTCTCTTTTAATTCTTCCCTACAACTCAAACCCTATTTCACCTCCTTCCTGAACTGTGTGCAACCTTCTTCCTTCTGTAACTCCTCTCCTTTAATCATTGGCTCTGCTTTCACTCTCTTCATCTTCTTTCTTGTCAAAGTCATCCTACAGGCAGCCATCCAATGCTGCCTTGCTACATTATCCTCTGACACCACCTTGTAGTCTCCTATCTCTTCCAGATTGCTCCTTCTGCATAAGATGCAGTCCACCTTAGTGCACCTTACTCCACTCTTGTAAGTCACCCTATGTTCCTGTCTCTTCTTGAAATATGTGTTCACTACAACCATTTCTATGCTTTTGGCAAAATCCACCACCAAATGTCCTTCTACATTTCTCTCCTTAACACCATACCTACACAGAACATACTCATCACCTCTGTTCCCTGACCGGATCATCCTACCCCCGTGAGTTGTGAGCTAGCCATTGTCCCACTGCAAGGGTTACAGCCTGACCAAACTCTCAACACTGCATGGACATTCTTCACTGTAAATATCTGCACGAGCACAACTCACGTCAGCAGGATCCTGGAGACTGGTGAAGTACTGGCTAATCTTCTGAGCATTAATATCTCTCCCTTCACCGTAAGAATTAACGCTCTGTGCTTATTCCTCCATTTAATACGGAGAACTAATATTCCTGTCTCCTCCTGTCTCTACAGGGTTGCCAGGCTCGTCCTGCTCTGCACGCTTTGGCCACACATCCAGTCACCCACACACTCACACACATTCACACTTGTAAATAAAGATCATTGTGGTTCATTGAGTCTGTGTCTGAGCTTGGGTTCTTCTGAAAACATGTCAGTACGTCTCCATCAAGAAAACCCAGCAGACAGTGCCTTGGCACAAAAACTTAACATCATGGAGGCTCGTTTAAACCAATTAACTTACCAACAGCAAGTGATCTTTAACCAGCTGACACAAATTAGTTCACGGCTCGATCAGCTCACTGTGACACAGCCTTCACCGTCTGCTTCCGGGGGCCAGGTCGGGCCAGCCAATTCCACCTCTCCTCTGATGCGACACCCTCGGCTTACTCCGGTTCCCACCCCCACCCATTTTAACAGTAAGCTAGGGGAGGCTTGGGGTTTTTTGTTACAGTGCAGCATTGTGTTTCAGCAGATGCTGGAGGATTTTCCTACAAACCAGAGTCAGATCAGTTATGTGGTTAATTTGTTTGAGAGGCGGGCCCTAGCCTGGGCTTACGCTATTATGGCCCGCCCCGACTACTCCAATTCACACTTATGACCAATTTGTTTCTGAGTTCACTGAAGTTTTTGATCACTCTGACCGTGATAATGTTCTCACCACCCATTTACTTAACGTAAGTCAGGTGGCTAAGTCTGTCGCTGATTATTCTGTTGATTTCCGGTTGGTGGCGGCAGAGGTTGGGTGGGAAGATGTCTCCCTCTGTAGTATTTTTGCCTGCAGTCTCAGCCCTAGTTTACGGGATGAATTGGCCTGGGTGGGCAAGCCTTCAAAATTAAGTGAGCTAATTTCTCTAGCTATCAGTATTGACAACAGGTTAAGGGAACGGGCTAGTGAGCGGCGTCTGCCCAGTCACTCGAGCACTCAGGTTTGCCATTCTCCTCTATCCCCTCTGTTGCCCCCCCCCCCCCCAACTCCCCCGAGGCCCATGCTGGTGGCTCGGTTGAAGTTGCCAGTGGCGGAACGACAACACCGCCGCGACCTCGGATTATGTATCTACTGTGCTAGTGCTGAGCACGAGGTCGCTGCTTGTCTTAATTCAGTTAAAAGGGGGAGTCCATTCATCTCTGTAGGGGGATTAATGGATGTAGATAGGACTAAATCCCTTACACGACTGTTGTTACCTATTTGCTTTCAACACAAACACACAGAAATATCCACTCATGCACTCATCAACTCAGAGGCCGAACAGAACTTTATTTCGGAGAGTCTGGCAACCTGGCTGGGGCTTCCCTGCTACAAACTGGAGACTCCTCTGAAGCTCATCACTCTCTCCAAGGTGTCCCTTGCCACGGTGACCAAACAAACTGCCCCTGTTTCTGTGTTGGTGTCTGGGATTCATCGGGAACATATTAGCTTTTATTGTGTTATCTGTCTCAGCCTCTCCCGTCATTCTGGGTTATCCTTGGCTAAGACTTCACAACCCTGTGATTGATTGTCAGGCGGGTAGAATTATTTCATGGAGCACGTTCTGTTTGAGGGCATGTTTACAGTCTGCTGTCTGTTCCCCCTCTGTTCCCATTGGTTCTCCTGCTACTTCCCTGCCTGATCTCTCCATGCCTCCTGAATACCACAATTTAGGGCAGGTCTTCAGTAAAGCTAAGGCTCTCTCCCTACCTCCCCACCGCCCCTATGATTGTGCCATTAACCTCCTGCCTGGGGCCCCATTACCATCTAGCAAGCTTTACAGCTTGTCTGCCCCGGAGTGTGAAGCTATGGATAAGTACATCAAGGAGTCCCTGAGTTCTGGTATTATCAGGCCCTCCTCTTCCTCGGTGGGAGTTGGGCTTTTCTTCATTGGTAAGAAGGATGGTTCCCTCAGGCCCTGTATTGATTTTAGAGAGCTGAATAACATCACGGTAAAGGATAAATACACTCTGCCTCTCATAAACTCTGCTTTTGACTCTCTCCAGGGGGCCACAGTTTTTACTAAACCGGACCTTTGCAACGCTTACCACCTGGTCCGCATTAAGGAGGGAAATGAGTGAAAGATGGGATTTCGCACCCCTAGCAGCCATTTTGAATATCTGGTAATGCCGTGTGGGTTGACCAACGCCCCAGCGGTGTTCCAGCGGCTTATTAATGACATGCTGAGAGACTTTTTGGACTCTTTTGTGTCTGTGTACTTGGATGATATTCTCATTTTTTCTCATTTTGTAGAGGAACATCAGATGCACGCCAGGTGGGTCCTTCAGCGCCTGTTGGAAAATCAACTGTACATCAAGGCCAAGAAATGCGAGTTCCACACTGCTTCCACCACCTTCTTAGGGTTTGTCATCACCCACAAGAAGATTATCGCTGATCCAGACAAGGTAAACGCTGTTGTGGAGTGGCCTGCCCCTTCCTCCCAGAGGCAGCTGCAGCAGTTCTTGGGGTTTGCTAATTTCTATCGACGCTTCATTCATAATTACAGTGTTGTTGCTCTCCCTCTCACCTGTCTTACCTCCACCATGGTGCCCTTCCAGTGGTCCAAGGAGGCAGAGGTGGCCTTCTCTGAACTCAACTCTAAGTTTTCCACTCCCCCTATTCTCGCTCAGGTGGACCCATCCCTGCAGTTGTTGGTGGAGATGGATGCATCGGACTTTGGCGTGGGGGCCGTCCTTTCTCAGCACTCTCCTTCGGATGACAAGGTCCATCTATGTGCCTTCTTTTCCCGTCGCCTGTCCCCAGCAGAAACAAATTACAATGTGGGAGACTGGGAGATGCTGGCGGTTAAGTTGGCCTTGGAGGAGTGGCGCCACTGGCTGGAGGGTGCTTCACGGCCATTGATCGTTTGGACCGGTCACAAGAACTTGGAGTACCTCAGGTCAGCCAAATGACTGAACTCTAGACAGGCTCGCTGGTCACTGTTCTTCAGCAGATTCAATTTCACCATCACCTACCGCCCGGGTTCCAAGAACACCAAGCGCAACGCGCTCTCCAGGCAGTTTTCCCCCTACACGTCTGTACCAGAACCACACCCCATCATGCCTCCCTCCTGCATAGTCGGCATGCTCTCCTGGGAGATCAAGGGGAGGGTCAGGAAGGCGCAGGAGACGGACGCGACCCGGGCAGGGGTCCAGCGGGTCGGATGTATGTTCCCTCCACAGTTCAGGGTGAGGTGATTGATTGGCTGCATTCATCCAGAGTTATGTGCCATTCAGGAAGTTTCGCCTTCCTTCCTCATATCTACTCAGTGTCTCAACGCATGGGAGCTTTGCCTCCCCAACTCATCTGTAAGCTTTGGGTTGCAAAACTGGTGCATCATCTGCATCATCTGCACCAGCCTCTTTTTCTCCTCTAATCCCTGTGCACAGGTGGACCTCTCCCTTGGTGAACCTCCTCCTGCTCCTGGCGGCGGACTGGATCATCCTACCCCCGTGAGTTGTGAGCTGGCCATCCTCCTGCTGCAAGGGTTAGAGCCTGACCAAACTCTCAACACATCCTGGAGACTGGTGAAGTACTGACTAATCTTCTGAGCATTAATATCTTTCCCTTCACCGTAAGAATTAACTCTTTGTGCTTATTCCTCCATTTAATACAGAGAACTAATATTCCTGTCTCCTCCTCTCTCTACTGGGTTGCCAGGCTCGTCGTGCTCTGCACGCTTTGGCCACACATCCAGTCACTCACACACTCACACACATTCACACTTGTAAATAAAGATCATTGTGGTTCATTAAGTCTGTACCTGTGCTTGGGTTCTTCTAAAAACAAGTCAGAAGGTCCCAGGTTTGAATGCTCAGTCTGGCAGGGGTGGGAACCTTTCTGTGTTTGCATGTTCTCCCTGTGCTGTGTGGGTTTAATCCTGCGACTCCAGTTTCCTCCCACAATTCAAAGACATGCCTGCTCGGCTAACTGGCAACTCCAAATCATCCCTATTTCCTGTATGTCTTTGATAAGCACTAAGAGGGTTAGTGCACTAGTTAAGCACTTTGAGTGGTCTCTGTCACTTGAAAAAGTGTTTTATAAGTAGAGGCCCTTATTCCTTCAAACAGGCACTCTGGTCTTCAGACTCTAAGTTATTACACTCAAGTTGAGTGAGCAACAAGTAGATTATAACTGACTCCTCTGGACTAAATTACTAATATCACAGCCCATTGCATCACCACCTGAAGGCAAAAAGCACTTTTTGTCTCCTATAGTCACATCAAAGGTCTCTGACTGCATACTAGGTCATGCTCTGTCAATAAAAGTTTTAAATAGGATGGTCCAACCTTAACTCTGAATGTGTATGACATTTTACCAGCTAAGACTCTCGAATATATATGTTAGAAATACCTTCTAGAGATCCAGGAAACACACTGACTGCTGGATGAACTCCCCAATGCTCCTTTAAAAGTTTTGCGGTGAGGCTTAAGAAATTGTTCAGTGTTCCACAGACTACAGATGGAAATTAGTGAGAATGCTATAATCTGGTACAGAGCATCTGTAATTTTCCAGTTTGGGATCAATAAAGTACATCTATGTATCTATCCCGCTTTACCCGGTGTTTAATGTTTTTTCCTTACATGGTCCTTGACAAATAAACCAATAAACTAAACATGTATAAAAATATTCACATCAAAAGAAATACCAAATATATCAAATGTAATGGAAACGTGTTCCTTTAATATTGATCTCCCCTAAATGCCCAGTTGGCTAAAAACTACTAAATAGTTGCGTTGTGGCCTTTTAGTAAAATTCCTCTGCTGGAGGCAGAGAGTAGTATTAGTTGTGCTGTAGAAAGCATTTTTTTTTCTATTTCTGGTGTGGATAGAGAACTCTTAGAGGTCCAGAATTAACTGCAGCATTAAGGCTGTTTACAGCTCGATCCCTTGACATTTGCAAAATTTGTCAGTCAGCTGACTTCTAGCCATGCCTGGCTTGTCTTCCTCCCTGAAAACCTGAGGAGCAGAACAAATCACACCCCAGAGGAAGAGGATGTGGCTCTCAGAACCAAACAAGTGCTTTATACAGTATGTCCATGTCAAGATGCCTGGGGGTGTCACTCACTCAGCGATAACATGCTGGAAAAAATTACTCACTTTCAGTTGAACACACACTGATAAATATTAACTCTTGTATGCACATGCTGACATCACATATATTGCATGCACTTCCAAATGGCATATGTGCTCTCTCGCCCAGTTAGATATAGCTTCCCTACAGCTACAGTGTGTGGAAAACACTTGATTTCCAGCTGTCGTATCATTCAGCACACAGCCTGATGTTTTGTAAATATATTAAATCAAACCTTTAATGTCACTATTCAGCTGTTCTGCAAACTTCCTGGAGTCACACATATGGTTGACTGAGAGGGCTGTTTATTTATATAAAGGGAACATATGCACTTTTTCCACTATGTTTGCACCATTCTTATAAGTATTAATGAAATATCTGTGACATGCTTTAGTCAACATACCTCAGCCTTGAATTGCTTCGCACCATTTTCAACACATTTTAACAGGTTTCCTCAGAATGACTCATTTCAGTGTTTGCTTTTTTTAAATCCTCATAAGAAGAAGCCATCTCTATTGTCATTCAGTCCGTACAGCCAATCATGTACAGGAGAATGAAATTACGTTTCTCCTATCTACAATGGTAATCACATGTAGAATCAGAGTGGTCGCTGCTATGCAAGGCGTCGCCACAAACAACTTCTCCTTCCCCCGTTCTGTTTCGCTAAGCACCAAGCTAGAAGGCGGGAAGTACCATTTTTACATGGACTTTGGTATGACCCGGCCGAGACTTGAACCCCCAACCGGAAGTGGATGCTCTATCAACTAAGCCACCACTCCTGTGGTCATCATAACATCATAAGCCTCAGTTCACCCCACCCTCCCTCTTTCCACACCCAGAGAAGTTTGGTTGAGGTGGGGGAGGTGCCATTTTGTAGCTAATGTTAGCTAGTAACTGTTAGCTCAGCGTGGCAGACTGAGATAACTAACATAACTACTGGCTGAATGCGATTATGTAGAAGTCCAAATAAAACATTATCAATGACAGGCATCTGGTGTGAATGGTCGAAAGGATATGACCAGTTCCTGTCCACCAAAGCAGTAGACAAGGGCCTGGGCTGGCTAGGCAAGTTGCTAGCAGGCCATTGTGTTGGCCTATTATGTCCAAAGTACAGTGGTGTGAAAAAGTGTTTGCCCCCTTCCTGATTTGTCATTATTTTGTATGTTTGTCACACTTAAATGTTTCAGATCATCAAACAAATTTAAATAATAGACAAAGATAACTGAAGTAAACACAAAATGCAGTTTTTAAATGAAGGTGTTTATTATTAAGGGGGAAAAATCCAAATCTACATGGCCCTGTGTGAAAAAGTGATTACCCCCTAAACCTAATAACTGGTTGGTCCACCCTTAGCAGCAACAGCTGCAATCAAGCATTTGCAATAACTGGCAATGAGTCTTTTACAGCACTGTGGAGGAATTTTGGCCCACTCATATTTGCAGAAATTGTTGTAATTCTGCCACAATGGAGGATTTTCGAGCATGAACCACCTTTATAAGGTCATGCCACAGCATCTTAATCAGATTTAGGTCAGGACTTTGACTAGGCCATTCCGAAGTCTTCATTTTGTTTTTCTTAAGCCATTCAGAGGTGGATTTGCTGGTTTGTTTTTGATCATTGTCCTGCTGCAGAACCCAAGTGCACTTCAGCTTGAGGTCACGAACAGATGGCCGGACATTCTCCTTCAGGATTTTTTGGTAGACAGCAGGATTCATGGTTCCATTTACCACAGCAAGTCTTCCAGGTCCTGAAGCAGCAAAACAGCCCCAGACCATCACACTACCACCACTATGTTTTACTCTTGGTATGATGTTCCTTTTCTGAAATACTGTGTTACTTTTACGCCGCATGTAATGGGACATACACCTTCCAAAAAGTTTGACTTTTGTCTCGTCAGTTCACAGAGTATTTTCCCAAAAGTCTTTGGGATCATCAAGATGTTTTCTGGCAAAACTGAGATGAGCCTTTATGTTCTTTTTGCTCAGCAGTGGTTTTCATCTTGGAACTCTGCCATGCAGGCCATTTTTGCCCAGTCTCCTTCTTATGGTGGAGTCATGAACACTGACCTTAATTGAGGCAAGTGAGGCCCGCAGT
This sequence comes from Pholidichthys leucotaenia, assembly GCA_020510985.1. Taxonomy (NCBI): domain Eukaryota; kingdom Metazoa; phylum Chordata; class Actinopteri; order Cichliformes; family Pholidichthyidae; genus Pholidichthys; species Pholidichthys leucotaenia. The sequence goes on along the minus strand of CM035836.1, from coordinate 291,707,414 downwards.
TCTTTGAATGTTGTTGTGGGGTCTTTTGTGACCTCTTGGATGAGTCGTCCCTGTGCTCTTGGGGTAATTTTGGTTGGCCGGCCACTCCTGGGAAAGTTCACCACTGTTCCATGTTTTTGCTATTTGTGGACAATGGCTCTCACTGTGGTTCGCTGGAGTCCCAAAGCTTTAGAAATGGCTAGAAAATTGAACTCAGCTTTCCAAAGATGTGATAAACCACAGTTAATTTATGTTTTAATGGGGGGGAGGGCAATCGGTTCTTCACACAGGGCCACATACGTTTGGATTTTTTTTACTCTTAATAATAAACACTTTCAATTAAAAACTGCATTTTGTGTTTACTTGTGTTATCTTTGTCTAATATTTAAATTTGTTTGATGATCTGAAACATTTAAGTGTGACAAACAAAAAAAAAAACAAAAAAATGAGAAATCAAGAAGGGGGCAAACACTTTTTCACACAACTGTATAACAGAATAAGCTAGAATGATGCAAGATATATTATCACTGTGAATGAATAAACCAGGTTGGATCAGGGATGTTTAGTGGGGTATTGGAATTAAAAGAAAGGTACAAGACCAAAACTTACCCCAACAAAGTGACAAGATTGTATGTCTTCAGAGTTTTTCTAATGGTAGCCACTCAAGATGCAAAAAAAGTTGCATAAAAACACATTACTGTACTTGTATGACATGTTTATCATACTGTACACTCCAAGAAATAATTCAAGGGCTTAGTGAGTATAACTTTTATTTAAGAACTTTTTCAGAATTAAAATACTTCTATTACATGCACACGTTTTTCTAATTTGATAGCTTATTTTAAAGGTGCAGTGTGTACAATTTTTGACGTTCTTTTAGGCAAAATAATCATCTATAACATGTTTTCAATAGTGTGTAATTAAAAAAAACAGCTATTCAATTTTGTTACCTTAGAATAAGTTGTTTATAGCTATATGGTGTTGGAGCCACGCCTGCCTGGGGTCCGGCATTTTGCACCGCCATGTTTCTACGGAGGCTCAGAATGCACAAACAGTGCTGTGTTCCTTCTTGGGTTTCAACCACGTCAAAGCTGCAGTACTGAGTTTCATCTGAGTGGCGCTAGTGTACCGTTTGAGAGAAATAAGACAATAAAGACAAGTAGAAGAATGTGGTGCAGCTGGTGGATGTTTTATGAAGTTTTATAGTAAATATTTGAGAAATCGGGATAGACCAGGCCTCCAGCTTCTGAAGGCCCTCTTGCAGCTCTTCCTGTTGGCACTGACCCTCACCAGGCTGTTTCTGAAGAGGATGAGGAATCCATCCATCCATCCATCCATCCATCTTCTTCTGCTTAATCCTTTTTCGGGTCGCGGGGGGAATGGAGCCTATCCCAGCATCTTTGGGTGAGAGGCAGGGTACACCCTGAACAGATCGCCAGTCCATCGCAGGGCCAACACAGAGACAGACTGTAGAGAGCGTGAAAAGATGAGGCTGAGTTTATTTCTCAATTCAGGTTTATTATCATTCACGTATCTCCAACATCCTCTCAAACAGAAAAGAGACCCATCCTCCCACATCTGTCCCTTTTATACCTGGGACATCAAAGTACAGAGTCACATTGTCTTTAATCCCAAGACACAATACATAATCCCCCAGGTCTTCTCCTCTCCCCCAAAACCCTGGTGGTCAGGAAGTCTCTCAAGGCCATCTCAAAAGATCACATTTTGCACTCTCCTGTTATCTCCAGGAGACCCAGACTTACTGTTCATTCTGAGACGTGGGCAACAGTAATATACATATGCAGCCTAAGCAACTCAAATACGTGTGCCACACAGACAACCATTCACTCTCACAGTCATGCCTAGGATGAGGAATGCTTGAGATAACTGGCTACATTTTAGATTAAAAAAATATGGCTAGTGAAATGTTGTAAATGCTGCCTTTGTGACAAAAACTATATTACCCACAATTATTAATGCATTGTTGCATTTTAATCATACATTAAACAAAATAAAAATATTGACAGAATTGTGAAGATGCCAAAGTCTGGGTACCCTACTAACCTAAACACACAATTAAAAAAAAATCATCAAATATGCTATTTATCAAGAGATGCTCAAATTACCATTTGTATACCACAGTACATACACACTGGTATGTCAGTGTTGGGAGTAACGCGTTACAAAGTAACGCGCTACTGTAATGGCACTGCTTTTGCAGTAATGTGCTGTGTAACGAAATTACTGTTTAAAAATTCAGTAATGTGTTACAGTTACTGAAATTTGATCAGATGCGTTACTCGCTGTTATGTATGAATAATGAGAGACAGGAGCTGTGCTGAACTGAACAGCAAACTACTCTGTATTAGACACACACAAAGCTATATACACAGTGGGCCGTGCCTGCCTGACGTCACGCCAGTGGGCAGGTATGACATCACGCACACACTACACCACATTACCCTCCCCCTTACAAAAGTGTAAGACCACACATACAATTGAGACCCTCCCCAATTTAGGACCCGAATCACACACTAAGGGAACGAGGAATAATTAACTGTAATAAAATATCGTAACACATTCATCCAAAAGAATAACAAAATTTGGACCATGTCTCTAAAATATATAAAGTAATCCCATATCACACACACTCACATGCACACCAGCAGCATATATACATATTTACATTAGTAGTGTTCAAGTCATGCCTCTGTCCACTGGCAGCTAGCGGTAAAACCGGCCCGGGGGCCCAGGGCAGCCCCAAATCATACACGCCCCTGGCCGCTGAAGATAAGACTGGCTCGGAGGCCCCGGGCAGTCCCATGACATGTGAGCCTGTGGCCGCCGTCTGCTTCCGTGATCAAAAACAGTCTCTCTTGCCATATTGTCCCTCTTCACCGCCGACTGTGTCTCTCCTTGGGACCCACCGTGCTGCTGTCTGGCACACCGTCCCTCCGTGCTCATTGGTCTGTTCCCAACTGCTTTCAACACCGCCGTCGTGGCTCTAAACACTCAGGCCCCCTGTGGCTGAACTCTGGGGAAACCCGAAGCCAGCTCGTCGGTGGTACTTGCTGACCCAGGCACCTCACTGCTGCTCTCAGTACCCTCATCCCAGTCGCTCCACTGCGCTGTCTCCGTGCCCAGCCGTAGCTGCTCTCTCCCGGGGCTCACAGCATTGCTTTCACCGGCGTCATTTCCCGACCCAGGCACCTCGCCACTTCTCCAAGCACCCTTGTTCCAGGCGCCCGCTGTGCTGTCTTCATGCTTGGTCATAGCTGCTCTTTCCCGGGGTTCTCAGCTTTGCTCTGGTTGGCATCACTCTCTGACCCATGCACCTCATCGCTGCTGTCAGCACCCTCATCCCAGGCGCTCTGCTGCATCGACTCCATGTCTGACTGCAGTTGCTCTCCCTCGGGGCTCTCAGTGTCACTCTCATCGGCTCCACTCTCCGACTCAGGTGCTTCATCGCTGCTCTCAGCACCCTCGTCCCAGGCGCTCTGCTGCATTGTCTCTGCACCTGACTGTTGCTGCTCTTCCCCGGGTTTCTCAGCCTCCACAGTCCCGCTCACTCGCTGCCTAGCCTCCAGCTGGGGGATGGCTCCTGGTGCTCTCCCTCTCCGCTGTCATTGCACACCGCGCCATCCAACTCATCAGTGCTCCAGTCCTCCACCTTCCTGCACTTTGCAGCTGGCCCACTGTCTTCAGTGACCGGGGACTCCCCCGGTCACACCTCAATGCCCAGCTCGTAGCCTGGAGCCCTGTTTTGGTGCGGTTAGCTTTGTGGCTAGCCTGTCCATAGACACTGACTGTGCCGCTAGCTTCTCCCAGTTAACTAGCTTAGTCTTGTTTGGCGCAACACTCCTGCCACCCACAGCGTTGTGGTCCTTGTCTGCCCGGCGAAAAATTCGGCCAACCTCTCAACATCATCCTCATAGCGTTCTGTCTCTCCCAACATACTGAGAATTCTTCTGCCCTCCGCGCCAAGATGATGGGCCAGGAGCGCTCATCGTCTTCTCCCGTCGAGTCCACCTAGGCCCAGTGCCCTGATGTAACCCTCAAACATGGCCCTCCACTTCGGCCACACGATCACTGGCTCTTCCGTATACTCTAGAAATAGGGGAATAAGGTATTTACAGGGAATTGCAGGGAATTACAGGGAATAAGTAATGAACACATGATGAAAAAGAGGTGCAAAAAGGCATAGAAAGCCAAGAAACCAGCTGAAATCCATCAGAATTTAGGAAGCCATCCCAGCCCCGATCAGTGCAAATTAATTTCAGCTGATTAAGTCCTGACTAATAGCCTGTAAAAACATCTGTGAATATCAGATTGTCACACCACAAAGAACTCATGATGGGTAGAAGCAAAGAGCTCACTCTAGACTTCCGCAACGTTATTGTTGTAAAACACAATGATGGCATTGGTTACAGGCACATTTCTAAACTGCTGAATGTTCCAGTGAACACTGTTGGAGCTACTATTCGGAAGTGGAGAGAACATTATTTTACCATAAACTGGCCACGACCAGGAGCTCGTCACAAGATTTCTGACAGAGGAGTTAAAAGAATTATCAGAAGAGTTATCGAAGAGCCAAAGACAACTCATGGAGAGGTCCAGAAAGACCTGGAGTAAGCAGTTACTATTGTTTCAAAGAAAACAATAAGTAATGCACTCAACCACCATGGGCTCTATGCCTGCTCACCTTGCAAGACTCCATTGCTGAAAAAAAAAGCATGTTGAAGCTCATTTAAAGTTTGCTGCACAATATTTGGGAAAGCCAGTAAAATACTTGGAGAATATAGTCTAGTCAGATAAGACCAAAATTTAACTTTTTGGGTGCCACAAAACAGCAAGTTTGGAGGAGAAATTGCACTGCACATCAGCCCAAAAACACCATACTAACAGTGAAGTTTGGAGATGGGAGCATCATGGTGTGGTGGTATTTTTCAGCACATGGTACAAGCAGACTTCATATAATTGAAGGAAAGACGAATATACAAATGTACAGAGACATCCTTAATAAAGAAGCTGTTGCCATCTGCCAAGATGCTGAAGATGATATGAGGGTGGACATTTCAGCAAGACAATGATCCCAAACACACAGCCAAGGAAACTCTCATCTGACTCCAGAGAAAGCAAGGAAAGTTTATTTGTATAACACATTTCGTGTCCAAGACACTTCAAAGTGATTACATTAAAACATTGAAGCATTACAGGAAGTTGCCAAAGGAATACATAGGAATTTAAAAGCAAACTAAAAAGTAAATTCTGTAGGGGCATGGTGTTGGACTTCTCCACCCAGGGGACAATGGATACGCTGTTCGGATTAAAAGGCGCAATGCACACTTTCCAGAGGATGATGGATGCAGTGCTTCACAACTTGTCCTTCGTTTTTGTCTACTTAGATGACATTCTGATTGCTAACGGGTACGAGGAGGGGCACATCACCCATCTCAAGACAGTTTTCCATAGGTTGCCGGTGCACAGGCTGATAATTAACCCGGCGAAGTGCCAGTTTGGCATGCTAGAGATTGATTTTTTGGGCCACTGCATTTCGCCGGAGGACACGATTCCATTACCGGATAAGGTGTGCCCTGTGTCGGACTTTCTGCGCCCGCAGACCGTGAGAGAATTTGGGAATGGTTAATTCTTATAACCGTTTCCTTCCCTGGGTTGCCCAGCTGATGCAGCTGTTGTATGCCGCGCTTAAAAAAAGATGCCCGTGAAGCCATCGACTGGACACCTGAGTGAATCCAGGCTTTTACTGACACCAAAACAGCGCTTGCAGAGGCCGCGCTGTTAGCCCACCCGGATTCGTCTGCATGGATAGTGCTCACTATGGATGCGTCTGATGTTGCCATAGGGGCAGTGGTGGAGCAGTACGTCTCAGGTTCGTGGCAGCCGTTCACATTTTTCAGCCACACTTTGCGTGACAACGAACGCAAGTACAGTGCATTCGATAGAGAATTGCTGGCTCTCCACCTGGCGATGCACCATTTCCAGTTCTGGCTGGAGGGGTGCGAATTCATCGTGTTCATGGACCATAAGCCACTGACGTACGTGATGGCCAAGGTCTCAGAACTGTGGTCGGCTCGGCAGCAATGGCATTTGGCCGTAATTTCGGAGTTTATTACCGACATTCAACACATCGCTGGTAAGCTCAATATTGTGGCCAATTGTCTGTCGCACGCATTAGTCTCCCCGGTTTACATGGGAATATATTTCCCCGCCATGGCTGCGGAGCAAGCCAGGGACGCGTACATTTCCGCGCTCCAGTCTGCGCCAACTGGGTTAAGGCTGGAGAACAGGGTGGCGCAAGAAGGGTGCCTCCCTTGCTCTGCGACAACTCCACCGGCCACCCGCACCCGGTGGTTCCGAGCCCTTGGCGCCGTCGCATTTTTGAGTCAGTCCACTCCCTTTTGCCTCCGGGAGTGCGCGCTTCAGTGAAGCTAGTGGAGGCTTAATTCGTCTGGCTGTGCTTGTGCAAGGATGTGAAAGAGTCCGCTGCAGCTTGCATCACGTGCCAGCGGGCTAAAGTACACAAGCACACCAGAGCCCCTCTCGAGCCATTCCAAATCCCAGCTAGGAGGTTCGACTATGTCCACGTGGATTTGGAGGGACCCCTCCCGCCATTGCAAGGTTTCATGCACCTTTTGACAATCATGGACCACACCACGCGCTGGCCTGAAGTGGTCCTGCTGGCTTCTACCACATCCATGGAAGTGATGCATGCTTTTTTGTCGGCTTGAATTGCATGTTTCGGATCTTCATCGGACATCACGTCCGACAGGGGTCCACAATTTGTTTCAGAACTCTGGTCCGTGATGGCCCAGAGCCTGGGGTCAAAATTCACCGCACTACCGCATACAACCCCCAGGCTAACGGGTTATGTGAGCGTTTTCATAGGTCGCTTAAAGCAGTGCTCAGAGCTTCGCTCACGGACACAAATTGTCAACTGCCTACCCTGGGTTCTTTTAGGATTGTGCTCTGCACCTAAGGAGGATTTGGCAGTCACCTGCTCGTCTTTGGCAGACGAGCAGGTGGTGTTGGCCCAAGCTCCCCGGTGTGGATGCCCACCGTTGGTGGCTCTGCAAGTTGGTGATCCCTCAGCAGGGACCTGCACTCGCGAAGCTGATGTGTTTTCTCCCCCACCCTTTTTCCCTCCACAGACTGATGTGCCCTCCTGTACACTCCGCCAGCAAGGCGGTTCAACTGGATCGGTGACCCCCCGCTACAGCCGCTATGGGCGACAGCTCAAGCCCAAAGGATGGGGGGAGGGGATAGTGCCCTTTCTGAGTGTTGGGTGTGTGTGTGGGGGCATGGTGTTGGACTTTGCCACCCAGGGAACAATGGACTGAAAGAGGAGCTGTTACCGGGGGTATCAGATGGGACAGCAAGGACTATGTGCCCCCCGGGGAGAGGAGTAAATGCCGGAGCCACTGGGAGAAGAAAAGTGTTGAAGCGGTGCCGGCGCTATGTTATGTTAACGTGCCACACAGTTCTTTGTTCAAACAACAGTGTGCTATGGTCGAAAGTTTCCAGGACTCGATGCATGGAAATAAAGATATAAAAGAGAAATGCACAGAGACCTGGGTATCTCTTTTGCTGTAAAATATGTTGGAGAAAGAATAAAGTTACTGTGTCGTCCAGCTCGTTGCCTCGCCCGCCTCCCTTCTCCACAATTCAATATTAAAACATACATAAAACTTCCGTCACTTCCTTGTGGTAACGTATCGTCACTTCCTGTTTTGCTGTCTGCCTGTGTGGTTTGCTCTCCAGCCACTAGCTATGGCTACTAGCTCTCCTTCCTCTCCTCCTCTGATGTGCTCTCTCTGTCAGATGTTTAGCTACACCTCTGCCTCTTTTAGTGATAACGGTAAATGTAATAAATGTTGTCTTTTTGAGGCGCTCGAGGCGAGGTTGTCTGATTTGGAATCCCGGCTCCGCTGCATTGAAACACCGTCTGCGCCAGTTAATCTCGACGGACGCCCATTAGCTGCAGCGGAGCTAGCTAGCTTAGGCCCCACTGTCAGCGGTTCCCCGGCTCTCCTCAGCAGCGAGGAGACTGGGTGGGTGACGGTGAGAAGGAAGCCTAGTCGCAAAGCCCCGGTTCACCACCAACCTGTTCACGTTTCTAATCGTTTTTCCCCGCTCAGCGACACACCCGCTGAGGAAAAAACTCTGATCATTGGCGACTCTGTAGTCAGAAACGTGAACCTAGAGACTCCAGCGGCCATAGTCCAATGTATTCCTGGGGCCAGAGCAGGCGACATTGAGTCAAATTTGAAAATGCTGGCTAAAAGTAACTGTAAATACTCTACAATTGTTATTCACGTCGGCATTAATGACATCCGTCTCCGGCAGTCGGAAGTCACAAAACTTAATAGTAGTAGTAGATTAGTTTATTTGACAGGGACAGTGCAATAAACATAGACAATTAATCAAAGACAATCAATCTGATGTGTTGCACATAGAGTGTATAGCTAATTAGCTAATTTGCAACTCTTGTCCCTGGATGGGCTTTAGAAAAAAGAATCAAGATAAAAAATATACACAATAACCACATACATCAATGCAGAAAAATTATAAATACACAATTATAAATATTATAAATATTATAAATACACAAATATAACAGCCTGACTCACATTTAACATAAATATTATAAATATTATAAATACACAAATATAACAGCCTGACTCACATTTAACACATATAACATAACTCACATTTGCCTATTTCAGGCCTTCCTCCCTCCGTCACTCACTATAAACAAACACATTTATTCCTTCCCTTCATTCACTCTCACTTTGCAGACAAATAATTCATACATGAGTACATTCTTGTTTATTTTTCAGCCAGTTTTTAACATTTTTAGTGAATGTTTTAAAGTCCGTTATTATTTTAATTTCATTTGGCATTGTGTTCCAGATGTGACTGCCCTTTATAGAGAAAGCTGTTTGTCCAAATGTGGTTCTGCGGTGGAATATTTTACAGTTATTGTTAACAGAACTCCTGGTGGCTCTGCTGCTGTCCTGTCTTTGTCAATATAGAATCGGTGTGTGACTTTGCAAAAACGATGTCAGCCACTGTAGTATTCTCTGGGCCCCTCCCCAATCTGACCAGTGATGACATGTTTAGCCGCTCGTCATCCTTGAACCGCTGGCTGTCTGTGTGGTGTCCTAAAAATGACGTGGGCTACATTGACAATTGGAGCTCTTTTTGGGGAAAACCTGGTCTTATGAGACGAGACAGCATTCATCCCACTTTGGATGGTGCTTCTCATTTATCTAACAATCTGGCATCTTTTTTATCCAAATTTCCAAAACCGTGACTACTCAGAGTTGGGACCAGGAAGCAGAGTCACAGTCTTAAACGCCTCTCTGCAGCTCCTCTTCATCCGCCACCCCTCAGCTTAGCCCCTGTCTTCCCCATCAGAGAATCGTTGTCTGCTCCCTCCAAAGTAAATAAAAATATAATGTATAAGCATCCCAAAGTGATAAAGCAAAATATTGGTAAAACTCAAATTAAACATAAAGCCTCTAAATTGAATGATTTGGCCTCTGTTCCTCCTCATAATTTAAAAATTAAATGTGGTTTATTAAATATTAGGTCTCTAACTCCCAAGTCTCTGTTAGTCCATGATCTGTTAATTGATCATCAGATTGATTTAATTTCCCTTACAGAGACTTGGTTAGGACAAGAGGATTATGTTGGTTTAAATGAATCAACTCCCTCTGGTTATTTAAACTGTCAAAATCCCAGAAGTTCTGGTCGTGGAGGAAGAGTAGCAACAATTTACCATTCCAAATTACTAGTTAATGTAAAGCAAAAAACATGTTATAATTCCTTTGAGGGCCTGGTCCTCAGTGTTGGGCACTTTAGCAATTTCAGGTTAAACCCAATTTTATTTGCCATAGTTTATCGTCCTCCATCAACCTATTCAGAATTTTTATCCGAATTTGCTGATTTCTTAGCTGATTTAGTGCTGAAATCTGATAGAATAATTATAGTAGGGGACTTTAATATACATGTGGATGTAGATAGTGACTGCCTTAATGTGGCTTTTAATTCAATATTAGACTCGATTGGGTTTTCTCAGAAAGTAGGAAATTCTACTCATTACCTCCACCATACATTGGACCTTGTTCTGACATATGGCATAGAAATAGAAAATCTTGTAGTGTCTCCTCATAACCCTGTACTCTCAGACCATTGTCTGTTAACCTTTGATTTTACTATTTCTGACTATTTGGCTCCTAAAGAAAAATATTATCACAGTAGATGCCTCTCAGATGATGCTGTTTCCAAATTTATGCAGATTGTTTCCTCTATGCCATGTGTCAACACAACGGAAATAAGCTATAGACAGCTTGCTCCTTCTGTAATTGATAACATGGTGGATAGTGTTTCAGCTTCTCTGCATCAGGCTCTAGAATTGGTGGCCCCCTTAAAAAAGAAAAAAGTCTAATCAGAGATTTTTAACTCCTTGGTTCAACACAGAAACTCGTAGCTTAAAACAGAAGACTCGTCAATTAGAAAGAAAATGGCGCTCTACTAATTTAGATGAAATCTATTTAGCTTGGAGAAATCATCTTTTAATTTATAAAAAATCTCTTAGAAAAGCTAGAACGAGTTATTACTCTGCATTAATAGAAGAGAACAAGAATAATCCCAGGTTTCTTTTCAGTACTGTAGCCAGGTTGACAAAGAGTCAGGACTCTGACAATCCTAGCATCCCCTTAGAGCTTACTAGTCAGGACTTTATGAACTTTTTCAATAATAAAATTTCATCCATCAGAGATAAAATCAATCAGATTCTTCCCACAGTTAACTTAAATACTGTAACTACTACAACTCCTTCTATTGATGTCTGTCTTGATGAGTTTACTCCAATCGACCTTTGTGAGTTAGACAAAATAGTTTTCTCATCCAAACCTTCAACTTGTCTTTTAGACCCTATTCCTACCAGGTTATTTAAAGAAGTCTTCCCACTTATTGGTAGCTTTATTCTTCATATAATCAATTCTTCATTAACTTCAGGCCATGTACCGCAGGCTTTTAAAACGGCTGTAATTAAACCCTTACTCAAAAAGCCAACGCTAGATCCAGGAGCTTTAGTTAACTATAGACCAATCTCTAATCTCCCTTTCATTTCAAAAATCTTAGAAAGAGTTGTTGCTACGCAATTATTTGACCACCTGCAGGGAAATGGTTTACTTGAAGAGTTTCAATCTGGGTTTAGAATCCATCATAGTACTGAAACAGCCTTAGCGAAGGTCACTAACGACCTCCTCATTGCATCTGATAATGGACTAGTTTCTGTACTTGCCCTTTTAGATCTTAGTGCAGCTTTTGATACTATTGATCATAATATTCTACTTGATAGATTAGAACACTATGTTGGACTTAATGGAACTTTGTTGCAGTGGTTTAGATCTTATTTATCTGATAGGTTCCAGTTTGTTCATATAAATGATGAGTTTTCTTTCAGCTCAAAGCTTAGTCATGGAGTTCCACAGGGATCTGTGCTAGGCCCTACTCTTTTTAGTTTATATATGCTTCCGTTAGGCAACATTATTAGAAAGCACTGTATACATTTTCATTGTTATGCAGATGACACACAATTATACCTGTCAATGAAGCCAGATGATACTAATCAATTAGTCAAGTTAGAAGCCTGTCTTAAGGAAATCAAAGCTTGGATGACTTGTAATTTCCTGCTATTAAATTCAGATAAGACTGAAATCATTCTTGTTGGTCCAAAAAACCTTAGAAATTCCTTTCCAAATCAAACTTTCAGTTTGGATGCAGTTACTCTTTCTCTTAATAGCTCTGTGAGGAACCTTGGAGTTATTTTTGATCAGGATTTGTCCTTCAATTCACATATTAAATTTGTTTCTAAGACTGCCTTCTATCATTTGCGTAATATTGCCAAGATTAGGAGCATCTTGTCTCAGAGTGATGCTGAGAAGCTGATCCACGCTTTTGTTAGCTCGAGATTAGATTATTGTAATTCTTTATTATCAGGCTGTCCTAAAACATCTTTAAAAAGTCTTCAGCTGATCCAAAATGCTGCAGCAAGAGTTTTAACAGGTACTAGAAAGAGAGATCATATCTCTCCGGTTCTGGCCTCCCTTCATTGGCTTCCCATAGAGTTTAGAATTAAGTTTAAAATCCTTCTTCTTACTTACAAAGCTCTAAACAATCAGGCTCCTTTTTATTTAAAAGATCTGATACTACCGTATCATCCTAACAGAGCACTACGCTCCCAAAATGCAGGATTACTTGTAATACCTAGAATCTCCAAAAGTACAATGGGAGGCAGAGCCTTCAGTTATCAAGCTCCTCTCCTGTGGAATCAGCTGCCAATCTGGATTCGGGAGTCAGACTCGATCTCTGTTTTTAAGAATAGGGCTAAAACCTACCTTTTTGATATAGCCTACAATTAGGGAAGGATCATGTGTTTCTGAACCCTCCCTTAGTTATGCTGCTAATAGGTTTAGTCAGCCGGGGGACCTCCAGTAATGCACTGGGCCTCACTCCTTTCCTCACTCTCTATGAAATATTTTTTTTTTGCTGGTCATTAACATTTGTTTGTTCTCTCCCATAGATTGAGTCCCCATCGTGCTGTTTGCTCTCTACATGTCTGTTCTTTTCTTCTTCTCTATCCCCTCACCCCCCAGCCAGTCGCAGCAGATGACTGCCCCTCCCTGAGCCTGGTTCTGCTGGAGGTTTCTTCCTGTTAAAAGGGAGTTTTTCCTCTCCACCGTCGCCAAGTGCTTGCTCACAGGGGATCGCCTGATTGCTGGGGTCTTTCTGCAACTGTGGGGGTCCCCCCTACAGTTGATAGTGCTATGAGATGACTGTTGTTGTGAAATGGCGCTATATAAATAAAGTTGAATTGAATTGAATTAAAACATTAAAGTATTACAGCAAGTTGCAAAAGGAATACATAACAGTTTAAAGGCAAACTAAAAAGTAAATTAAAGAGAAACAAAAACATGTTAAAATAGAGTAAGACAAAACATGTGCAAGAAATAAAAGTTACAGTGCATTGTGGGAGACTAACAATTGTTCAACTGAAAGGCCGCAGCAAATAAGAAAATTTTTAACCTGGATTTAAAGCAGCTGGGAGTTTCAGCAGCCCTTATGCTTTCGGGGAGTTTGTTCCATATGTGAGGAGCACAAAAACTGAATGCTCCCTCATCATGTTTGGTTCTAACTCTGGGCACAGATAGTAGGCCTGACCCTGATGATCTGAGGGCTCTGGGTGGTTCATAATGGACTAGCAGATCTGAAATGTATCTTGGCACTACACCATTCAGAGCATTATAAACCAACAGCAGTATTTTGAAATCTATTCCTTGACAGACAGGAAGCCAGTGTGAAGTTCTGAGAACTGGAGTTATACAATCTACTTTCTTGGTCTTAGTGAGGACTCGAGTTGCAGTGTTCTGAACTAGCTGTAGCTGTCTGATGGACTTTTTAGGGACATCTGTGAGGACAGCGTTACAGTAGTCCAGTTTACTGAAGATAAATGCTAGATCCTGCTGAGACATCAGACCATTAACCCTTGCTATGTTCTTTAAGTGATAGCAGGCTGACTTCACTACCGCCTTAATGTGGTTGTTAAAATTCAGGTCTGAGTGCAGAACCATACCCAGATTTCTGGCTTGGCTGCTGGTTTTTAGCATCATTGATTGAAACTGAGTACTAATTTTGAATCTTTTGTCTTTGGTTCCAAAAACTACTTTTGTTTTGTTTTTGTTTAACTGAAGAAAATTCTGGCACATCCACTTTTTAATTTGACCAATGCATTTGATCGGGGTTTTAATTGGACCATTGTCTCCCGGTTAGACGGTTATGTAGATTTGTGTATCATCTACATAATCATGGTAATATATTTTGTTGTTTATTTAAGATTTGAGCTAGTGGGATCATATAGATGTTGAAAAGCAAAGGTCCTAAAATGGAGCCTTGGGGCACTCGACAGGTTATTTTTGTTCATTCAGATACAGTATATAGTTATCTATCGACACAAAATAGTCTCTGTCCTTTCAATAGACTCTAACCACCCAAGTGCTGTACCAGAAAGTCCCATGCAGTTTTTCAGCCAGTCTAGGAAGTTGATATGGTCAACCGTGCAGAATACAGCACTCAGGTCCAATAAAACCAAGACTGAAATGTTGCCACTATCTGTCTTGGAGCGGATGTCATTGCGGACCTTAACTATAGCTGTCTCAGTGCTGTGGTGTGGCAGCAAACCTGACTGGAAGAGATCAAAACAGTTATTTAATGTCAGAAAGTTTTACAATTGTTGAAAGACAGCTTTTTCTATTATTTTAGTAAGAAGTGGGAGGTTTGATATAGGCCTATAGCTGTTCATGAGTGAGGTGTCTAGGTTGCTCCTTTTTAAACGTGGCTTGATAACAGCTATTTTTGAGGGAAGGTACCTGAATACAGAGACATATTTATGATCTGTAGTAGATCTGAGGCCATACAATATGAAACACAAGAAGGAAAATAAAGCTGGAACAAACTGAAGATCAGAATTCACAGAAGACACCTACGGAACCTTCAAGATTTGAAGACAGTTTCTGTGGAAAAATTGGCTAAAATCACTCCTGAGCAATGTCTGCGTCTAGTTTCTCCATACAGGAAGCAGTTGTTATGACCAACAAAGGCTTTTCTACTTAATATTAAATGAATTTTACTAAGCGTATTCAATACTTATTCCCTGTATAATTCCACTTTGTTAAATATAGCTTTTGTGAACACAGTTGCCTTGATTTGTTTGTACGCATGGATTACTTAGATTGTTACTGATAATCTCAGGTCAATGGCTCCATCAGAAATATGTTAAATGAAAAAAATGTTGACGCCTTCAATGGTTATTTTCCCCACTGTAAATGTGTTCCAGGATGAAGCAGAAAAGGCTGGTTCTTCTGTGTCAAAGACAAAAATACTGGCAGCTGCCTGTGGTACTCCTCTGCCTCTTTGTTGAAAACCATAGTCAGAGGTCAGGGTCACAGGATGAACATGTGTACCAAGTGTGGTGACCCTGTGGGGCACATATGTTGGTTTCATATGCTCCACAGATATATTACTGTATGTTTATTGTGTGCTTCACGTCTCAGGGGAACAAAGGGACTGAGCCTCCTAGAGGTAACAGGAGGGTGTGAGATTTGGCCTTTTGTTTCAAGGAGATGGCCTTGAGAGATTTCCTGACCACCAGAGACTAGGGGGTGGATGGAGTTAAGACCGGGGGAAGTTACATTGTGACTGGGATTAAGTACCATGTGACTGTATGTTTGATTAAACACCATGTGACTGTAGGTTTGATGTCCTGGGTATAAAAGGACAGATGTGAGAAGATTCATCCTCTTTTTCTGCTTTGGAATGTTGGAGTATGTGATTGTGAATAAAGCTGAACCTGAGGAATAAAACTCAGTCTCGTCCTTCAACACATCGCCACACTGGTGACCTTACGACGAAGCATGAGCAGAAGTAATTCTCCCGAGCCGGACTCGTCAGAAGCCAGCCTGACGAATGCCGCCACGTTCCAGCTGCCGGACTTCTGGCAGAACAGTCCGTGCTCCTGGTTTAGCGCGGTCGAGGCGCAGTTCAACCTCCGGAGAATCTCGAGAGACGACACAATGTTCTACCATGTGGTGGCGAAGCTGGACAACCACACAGTCCAGATGGTGGAGAACCTGGTCAACCACTCACCGGACAGCGACAAGTACAGCGCATTAAAGGCTGCGCATATCAGCCACTTCACCCCCTTGGTGCAACAGCGAGCAGAGGGGCTCCTGGTGTTGACGGAGTTTGAGAACGACAGACCCGCAGACCTGATGGGGAAAATGCTGAGGTTGAGAGACTCCGACAATGACAGCTTTATCTTCACCCACCTTTTCCTCAGGACCCTACCACCAGCGGTGAGAGTGACCCTGGCCGGCTCACCTCTGTTGGCCCGATGAGACTACCACGAGCTGAGCCAGGAGGCGCAACGACTCGTCGACGCCCACAAACGGAGCGCGGCTTCGGCCGCGGCAGCAGAGCTAGGCGCAACGTCCGGAGACGGCATGGGGCCAGAGGCTGCAGCACCAGACTCACCGACGACGGCAGCAGCAAGGGCCAGGCGACATGGAGCGGATGACGTCCTTTGCTTCTACCATCGCAATGAATGAATGCACGCAAGTGTATTCCACCGTGCCATTTCAAGCGCTCGGAAAACACCAAGACCGGGGGTCGGTAGCAGCTGTGGCCCTCGGGGAGGAGAACAAGCTGCTCTACCTGAAAGATGCACGCTCGGGGGGAGGCATTTCCTTGTGGACATAGGCTCCCAGCTGAGCTTCATCATGCCTTCCTACGCGGACCGGCTGGCGCCTTCCAGTGGTCCCCGGGTGTCAGCAGCGAACGGCTTAGCGATTAAGACCTTTGGTGAGAGGACTCTGCTTCTGTCTTTGCAGGGCCGTGCATTTGAGTGGACTTTTGTTGTAGCAGTAGTCAATTTCAACAAGTTAGGGGCTGATTTTTTGTGCTCACATGGTTTATTGGTTGATCTTGCTAACAGACGCCTGGTTAATGCACTCTCCTTTTATTCTATTCCCTGCACAACTCGAGTGGCCCCGCCAACTGCACAAGCCAATGTCACAGCTGCAGGTGATAAGTTCCACACACTCCTCACTCAGTTCCCAGCACTCACGGTCCCAACGTTTTCGGCGACAGTGGCTAAACATGGGGTGGAACATTTTATTACTACCACCGGCCCACCCGTTTTTGCAAAAGCTTGGCGCTTGGACTCAGCTAAACTGACCATAGCGCGCGAGGAGTTCGCCAACCTGGAAAGACTGGGCATCATCAGGCGTTCGATGAGCCTTTGGGCTTCACCGCTGCACATGGTCCCAAAGGCTGATGGCTCGTGGTGACCTTGCGGTGATTTCCGCAGGTTGAATAACGCCACAGCGCACGACCGCTACCCGATCCCGCACATCCAAGATTTTTCGGTTCATTTGGCGGGGGCGCGCATTTTTTCTAAAATAGACTTGGTACGCGGTTACCACCAGGTTCCAGTGCGCGCTGAGGACATACCCAAAACAGCAGTAATATCTCCTTTCGGGCTTTTTGAGTTTTTGCACATGCCTTTTGGGCTTAAGGGCGTGGCGCAGACGTTCCAACGCATGATGAATGCGGTCCTGCGCGATCTCCCTTTCGTGTTCATCTACCTGGACGACATATTGGTAGCCAGCGCGTCTGAAGACGAACACGAAAGCCACCTCACAGCAGTTTTCCGGAGGTTGGCAGAGCACGGGTTAATAATCAGCCCAGCGAAGTGTCAGTTTGGGGTGGCGCAGATTGATTTTTTGGGGCATCGCGTCGCGCCAGAAGGAGCGGTCCCTCTGCCCGATAAAGTGCGCGCAATAACAAATTTTCCCCAACCACAAACGGTCAAAGCGTTACAGGAGTTTTTGGGAATGGTTAATTTTTATAACCGCTTCCTCCCCCGAGCAGCGCAGCTCATGCAACCATTGTATGCTGCACTAAAAAAGCAAAAACCCACAAATAAAATTGAATGGTCTCCCGAGCGGGAGCGCGCATTCTCTCAAGTCAGATCAGCCCTGGCAAACGTTGCGTTGTTGGCACACCCAGTCCCAACAGCCCGCATGGCGCTCACTACTGACGCGTCAGATGTAGCCATAGGGGCGGTCGTTGAACAGTATGTGGCTGGAGCCTGGCAACCGCTCGCGTTTTTCAGCAAGACCTTGCGCGATAGCGAGCGAAAATACAACGCGTTCGACAGGGAGTTGTTAGCTCTACACTTGGCCATCTGCCACTTCCAGTTCTGGCTGGAAGGATGCCGTTTCACCGCGTTCGTGGACCACAAACCGCTGACTTTCGCGATGGCCAAGATTTCAGAACCTTGGTCGGGCCGGCAGCAGAGACAGCTGGCCGCGATATCGGAGTTTACTACTGATATTCAGCATGTGGCGGGTAAATATAATGTAGTGGCAGACTGCCTCTCACGTGCTGTGGCGGCTCCAGACCCCATGGGGGCAGACTCTGCAGCCATGGCAGCAGAGCAGGGTAGCGACGCGGAAGCGCGCGCGGCCCCGGTCCGCGTAGGTATAGATTATGCTGCCATGGCCGCGGAGCAGGTTAGCGACGCGGATGTGCGCGCGCTCCAGTCTGGACCAACAGGGTTAAGGCTGGAGAACAGGGTGCTGCAAGACGGTATGCCCCTCCTAATCTGCGATGTCTCCACGGGACGACTGCGTCCGGTGGTGCCAGCCGCCTGGCGCCGCCGCATTTTTGACTCGATCCATTCTCTGGCGCACCTGGGAGTGCGTGCGTCGGTCAAAATGGTAGGAGAGAAATTTGTATGGCCGAGCCTGCGCAAGCAAGTCAAAGAGTGGGCAGCAGCCTGCGTCGCTTGTCAGTGGGCCAAAATACACAAACACACGAGAGCTCCCTTGGAGCCTTTTCACATCCCAGCTAAGCGTTTCGATCATGTGCATGTCGACCTCGTAAGCCCCCTCCCGCCGTCACAGGGGTGCACACACCTTTTGACAATGGTGGACCGCACCACGCGTTGGCTGGAAGTGGTCCCACTGGCCTCAACCATAGCCGAGGAGGTGGCGTGCGCGTTTTTAACAGCATGGGTAGCGTGTTTCGGAGTTCCGTCGGACATTACGTCCGACAGAGGTCCTCAATTTATTTCCGAGCTTTGGTCAGCGATGGCACGCAGCCTGGGGGTAACGATCCACCGCACTACCGCGTACAACCCGCAGGCTAACGGTTTATGTGAACGTTTCCACAGGTCATTGAAAGCAGCCCTCAGAGCGTCGCTTACGGATACAAATTGGGTGGACAGGCTACCATGGGTTTTATTGGGGTTGCGTTCTGCACCTAAAGAGGATTTAAAAGCCTCCCCAGCTGAGTTAGTGTTTGCACAGCCACTCCGGCTGCCCGGGGAGTTTCTCCCGGATAATCCTGCGCCAGAGTGCCCCCCTGCTCAGCGGTTGCAGAGCAACACGGGAGTGAGCACGCTTCCTGACCCAGTTCATCACAGCTTCCCGCACGTTTTTGTGCCTAAAGCTTTAAAAAATGCGGAGTTTGTTTTTGTCAGACATGACGCCCATTGCCCAAACTTGCGGCTGCCTTATGATGGACCATTCAGAGTGCTGGAAATGGGAGATAAGCATTTTTTGCTAGATTTGGGAGGCAGAAAGGAAATAATTGGCATAAACAGGCTCAAACCCGCTTTTAAGATAAGATAAGATAAGATAAGCCTTTATTAGTCCCACAATGGGGAAATTCCAGGATTGCAACAGCACAGGGATAGCAACACTCAGAGCAACAATCAGAAGGCAAGAAAAAAAGCAAGCAAGCAAGAGCAGCTAATATACATATGTACATATTACTATAAAATATATATATACACACACACAGACACAGTGCAGAGCATTGCAGCTAGGTGGAATAAATATGTAAATATATAAACCCACACAATGCGGAGCAATGTAGCTTGATGGAATAAGATGTAGATATATAAACACACAGTGCGGAGCATTGTAGCTAGATGGAATAAATATATAGATATATAAATATAAACACACCCAGTGCGGAGCATTGTAGCTAGATGGAATAAATATGTAAATATATAAACACACACAGTGCAGAGCATTGTTGCTAGATGGGATGAAACAGCATAACCGTCTACTTAGTTATCCTACATGGTATGATTATGTGCCCATACATATTCTCACCCTCCATAGCGACCGGTATTTTCCTAGTTGTATGCCGGAGGGGACCATTGTGTAAGTCTATTGCGTCTTTTGCATTCAAAAAACTATTAGTTTGCTACGTCTTTTTGCTATCTCTGCGAGCAGCCCTGCTTAGGTTGTACAGTCTGACAGCCGTTGGTAGGAAGGACCTGCGAAACCTCTCGGTTGTGCACCTGGGATGATGTAGTCTGCTGCTAAATGAGCTCCTCAGTGCATTCAGTATGTCCTGCATAGGGTGGAACTCGGACTCCAGCAGAGATGACAGTTTAGCCACCGTCCTTCTCTCTCCTATCTCCTCCACCGGATCAAGGCGCTGCCCCAGGACAGAGCTAGCTTTCATGATCAGTTTGTTCAGTCTCTTCCTATCGGCTGCAGTAATGCCACTGCCCCAGCAGACCACTCCAAAAGTGATGGCTGATGCCACCACCGTGTCATAGAATGTCTTCAGCAGTGTCCCTTGTACACCAAAAGACCTGAGTCTCCTCAGCAGGAACAGCCTGCGCTGTCCCTTCTTGTAGAGTGCGTCAGTATTGTGTGACCAGTCTAGTTTATTGTTCAGATGAACACCCAGGTACTTATAGGATGTCACCATCTTGATGTCTGTTCCCTGTATATTTACTGGTGCTGTGAGGGGTTGCCCATGCCTGCGGCAGTCCACCACCAGCTCCTTAGTTTTCCTCGCGTTGATCTGGAGGCAATTCCGATGGCACCAGTCCACGAAGTCCTGGATAAGCCCTCTGTACTCAGCTTCATCTCCATTGGAGATGAGGCCAACGATCGCAGAGTCATCAGAGAACTTCTGTAGATGGCAGTGGGTTGTGTTGTGTGAGAAGTCCGCAGTATAAAGAGTGAACAGGAAGGGAGCCAGCACCGTTCCCTGGGGGGCCCCCGTGCTACCGATGATCGTGTCGGACACACAGTTCCGGGTTCTCACAAACTGAGGCCGGTTCGTGAGGTAGTCCAGGATCCATGATGACAGGTGCTGGTCCACCCCTGCGCGCAGCAGCTTGTCCTTCAGGATCATCGGTTGGATGGTGTTGAAAGCACTGGAGAAGTCAAAGAACATGATCCTCACCATATTCCCGGGCTTCTCCAGGTGGGACAGAGAACGGTGAAGGAGGAAGATCACCGCATCCTCCACCCCAATGCCATGCTGGTAGGCGAACTGGAGTGGATCCATCGCTGGTTCCACCAGGGGGCGGAGGTGAGCAAGGAGCAGTCTCTCCAGGGTCTTCATCAAGTGGGACGTCAAGGCCACCGGTCTGTAGCTGTTCAGGTCTTTGGGGTGGGAAGTTTTTGGTACAGGTACCACACAAGATGTTTTCCACAGCTGTGGTACCCTCCCCAGCTTCAGGCTCAGGTTGAAGATGTACAGTACGTCACAATCCCACACAGCTGGTCTGCACAGGACTTGAGGAGCTTTGCGCTGATGCCGTCCGGTCCCGACGCCTTCCTCGCCTTGATCTTCCTCATTTCCATCCTCACCTGGGTCCTGGTCAGGGTCAGAATGGGGGGCTGTGTGTTGGGAGTGGGGGGGTGTTGGTGGAGTGGGGAGTGAGCAGCAGGACTTGATTTCTTTAGAGGCAGCAGTGGTTGTTGTGCAGTCAGGGGGGAGGGCGGTTGGTCAAACCTATTAAAAAACAGATTCAGGTTGTTTGCCCACTCCCTGCCCCCCGTGGCCTGGGGGGAGGTATTCTGGAGCCCAGAGATGGTTTTGAGGTTTCTCCAGACCCCGCTGATGTCGCTCTGTTGCAGCTTGTCCTCCATCTTCTTCCTGAAGCTGTCCTTGCCTTCTCTGATCTTTCTCCTCAGCTCCCTCTGTACGGACTTCAGCATCTCCCTATTCCCCAACCTGAAGATCCTCTTCTTCTCTCTCAGAAGTGTTTTTATCTCAGGGTTGATCCAGGGTTTGTTGTTTGAGCAACACCGTATGGTCTTGGTGGGAACGGATTTGTCCACACAGAAGCTGAGGTAGTCCGTGAAGGTGTGAGTGAGGCCATCAATGTCCTCACCATGTGGATCGCAGAGCTGCTTCCAGGCGGTGGCTTCAAAACAGCCCTTTAGAGTGTCCATTGTCTCCTCAGACCATAACTCCACTGTGTGCATGGCCGGAGGTTGTCTGTGCACTAGGGGTTTGTACACCGGCCGGAGATGAACCAAGTTGTGATCCGATCTCCCGAGTGGGGGGAGTTGTGATGAGGTGTACGCCTCCTTAGTGTTTGCGTAGAATAAGTCCAGTGTTTTATTGTCTCTAGTGTGGCATGTGACATACTGGGTGAACGTGGGTAGAATGGGAGACAGTGAAACATGGTTGAAATCGCCTGAGATGAGGAGAAGAGCATCTGGGTGTTCTGTCTGCAGCCTGCTGGTTACTGAATGGATGACGCCACGCGCTGTCCCAGCGTTCGCCGTCGGATTTGCATAAACAACAATGCAGATCACGTGTGAGTGTTCTCTTGGGAGATATGTAGGCCGCATGCTAACAGCTAGCAACTCAATGTCTTTGCTGCAGTGTCGTTGTTTAACAGTGATATGTCCCGGTCTGCACCAGTTGTTGTTAACATACATTATCACTCCATTATCACTGTTCGTCAGCCATCACTTTTGTGATGGCTGACGAACCTGTGCAGTTGGCGAGGGCTCCCCGGCGTGGCAGACCCCCTAGAGAGCATTCCCCAGAGCACCCACAGAGATTGACTAACAGTTCTAATCCACAGACAGCAGCCCCACAGCAGGAGGACACTGCGGAGGCAGTAAAGCCGGCTTACAGCAAATACGGCAGAAGACTAAGGCCTAAGCGACAGGTGGACTGATATGTAGTGATTTTATTATGACATGCATCTTTAGTTATGATTGTTCCATCTTAGACGTTTGGGGGGGGGTCATGTGGGGCACATATGTTGGTTTCATATACTCCACAGATATATTACTGTATGTTTATTGTGTGCTTCACGTCTCAGGGGAACAAAGGGACTGAGCATCCTAGAGGTAACAGGAGGGTGTGAGATTTGGCCTTTTGTTTCAAGGAGATGGCCTTGAGAGATTTCCTGACCACCGGAGACTAGGGGGTGGATGGAGTTAA
Source organism: Pholidichthys leucotaenia (assembly GCA_020510985.1). Classification (NCBI taxonomy): domain Eukaryota; kingdom Metazoa; phylum Chordata; class Actinopteri; order Cichliformes; family Pholidichthyidae; genus Pholidichthys; species Pholidichthys leucotaenia. The sequence continues at coordinate 291,684,563 of CM035836.1, read as the reverse complement.
GATCGGGGGAAGTTACATTGTGACTGGGATTAGGTACCATGTGACTGTATGTTTGATTAAACACCATGTGACTGTAGGTTTGATGTCCTGGGTATAAAAGGACAGATGTGAGAAGATTCATCCTCTTTTTCTGCTTTGGAATGTTGGAGTATGTGATTGTGAATAAAGCTGAACCTGAGGAATAAAACTCAGTCTCGTCCTTCAACACAGCTCCACAACCCTAGCTTTACTTGTTCTATAGTGACAGTGCAAAGGGAATATTAACTGTGACCTTTGACATTTTGACCCCAAACTCATAGTTGTTGGTCAGGGCCTCAGGGTGAACCTGAAGTTTGATGACCATTGCTTTATTCATTCTATAGTAATAGGACGTAGGGAAAACTAATGGTGACTGATGACCTTTTGACCACAAACCCATTGTCTTAGACACAATGGTATCGATTTGAAAAGGCTACATAATTTCTTTCTGTAGTTATCATGTTCACAAGATTTTGGGAAAACTGACTCCAAGATTTTCTGTAGATACAACTATGGTATTTATTTGAAAACAGTACATCATTTCTTTCTCTAGTTATTGCATTCACAAGAAAGGTGTTGACACCATTAATGCCACCACTGCCCATCCTACCTCAGAGGGGTGATGACAGTACCCTTTCAGCCATATGAGGCTGAGGGGTAATAATAACAAAATGTGCAAGCTTCACAAAGTAGTCCTGGCTGCCTTTCCAGTGGATGTGTTGTCAGGTTCTACAGGATTGTGACATGAATCTACCTCTGAAGAAATCATCACAAGGAAAAGGCTTTGTAAATTGCATGAAATTATACTGATAAATGCACATGAGGAATTAAAGGTTCTTTGGCTTTTGTAGAAATGTCAGATTTCTATTAGAATTACATACAGTGGGGAAACTAAGTATTGAACAAGTCAACATTTTTCTCATTAAACATATTTCTGATAGAGCCATTGACCTTAGATTTTCACCAGATATCAATAACTACCCAAATAATCCATACATACAACAAAATAAAGGCAACTGTTCACAAAACATGTTTTATTTAATAAAGTGGAATTACAAAGGGAATAAGTATTGAACACACAAAGAAAAAGAGGTGCAAAAAGGCATAGACAGCCAAGAATTTGTAACAGACAACAATTTGTTCAAATTGGAGAGCACAAATCACCCTTCATGGACATCACTTGTGGTGTGCCCCAGGGGTCAGTTTTGGGACCCAAACTCTTTATTTTATATATAAATGACATATGCCAAGTATCAAAAATTCTGAAATTTATTTTGTTTGCAGATGACACAAATATCCTCTGCACTGGTGAGAATTTGCAGCAGGTTTTAGAGGTGGTCACAACTGAAATGAAAAAATTAACGCAGTGGTTCAACAAAAATAAATTATCTCTAAATCTAAAAAAAACAAAGATTATGTTGTTTGGAAATTATAAAATAAATCATGAAATAATGGTAACGATAGATGATACCAGAATAGAAACAGTACAGGAAAATAAGTTCCTGGGGGTGACGCTTGACAATAAAATCTGCTGGAAACCTCACATCAGTCACATCCGGGCCAAATTAGCAAAATGTATAGGCATACTGGGGAAGACAAGACACTTCTTGGACTATAAATCATTGGTCTTATTGTACAATTCACTGTTTTTACCTTATCTTAACTACTGTGTAGAAGTCTGGGGAAGCACCTACAAAACCAACCTACAGTCAATATGCACATTACAAAAAAGAGCTATAAGGATAATAAACAATGCAGGATATAGAGACCATACCAATTCGTTGTTCTTAAAGTCACATGTCATAAAGTTCATCGATTTAGTTAAATTTAAGACAGCACAAGTAATGTACAGGGCAATTAATAATCAACTACCAACTAATATACAAAAAATATTTAAAAAAAGAGACAATGATCATAATTTGAGGGGAGACTTAAACTTTACAAAACCCAAGATACGTACTACCAAGAAAAGTATGTGCATATCTGTCTGTGGAGTGGATTTGTGGAACAGTCTAGAGCCGGAACTGAAACTATGTACAAACAGAAATCAATTCAAAAAGAGGTATAAGCATCATTTGCTGAAAGGGTATATGTTAAAAGGGTAGTAGTTATATGTACGATTCATTATGTTCACTCTGGGATATTATGGGACACTATGGAATGGTGGGTAGGACAGCACTGTGTATATCTGTGTTGTTTGAGGCTGGTTTTGTTGTATGGACATCATTGTATGTTAGAATGGATGGGTGTTAATGTTGATTTGTAAAAAATACAGTAAATTGTTTACTTGGGGTCTTAAAGGTGGTAATTTGTATAAAATTCACATGGGTGTATCTATGGAAAAGAGGAGATGGAATTAATAAGTGTTCACTTCTTCCTTCTCCCTTTCGAACAGTGTATAATGTTACTTTATTGCATTTGCCATTTGCTTGTATTTGTTATATTTTTGTGTTTGAAATAAACTATCTATCTATCCATCTAAGAAACCAGCTGAAATTCATCAGAAGTTAGGAAGCCATCCCATTCTCCATCAGTGCCAACTAATTTCAGCTGGTTAAGTCCTGACTGACAGCCTTTAAAAGGGTCTGTGAATTTCAGATTGTCACACCACAAAAAACTCATCATGAGTCGAAGCAAAAATCTCTCTGTAGACCTTCACAGCCTTATTGTTGCAAAGCAATATGATGGCATTGGTTACAGGCGCATTTCTAAACTGCTGAATGCTCCAATGAGTCCTTTTGAAGCCATCATTCAGAAGTGGAAAGAACATAATTTTACCATGAACCGACCGTGACCAGGAGCTCCTCACAAGATTTCTGACAGAGGAGTCAAAAGAATTCCATCCATCCATCCATCCATCTTCTACCGCTTTTCCGGAGGTCCGGGTCGCGGAGGCAGCAGTTCAAGCAGAGAAGCCCAGACTTCCCTCTCCCCAGCCACCTGCTCCAGCTCTTCAGAGGGGATACCAAGGCGTTCCCAGACCAGCTGGGAGACATAGTCTCTCCACCGAGTCCTGGGTCTGCCCCGGGGTCTCCTCCCAGTGGGACGTGCCTGAAACACCTCAAGTGGGAGGCGTCCAGGAGGCATCCTAATCAGATGCCCATACCACCTCAACTGACTCCTTTCAATGTGGAGGAGCAGCGGTTCTACTCTGAGCCTCTCCCGGATGACTGAGCTCCTCACCCTATCTCTGAGGGTGAGTCCAGCAATCCTACGGAGAAAGCTCATTTCAGCCGCTTGTATCCGCAATCTCGTTCTTTCGGTCATTACCCAAAGCTCGTGACCATAGGTGAGAGTAGGAACGTAGATTGACTGGTAAATCGACAGCTTTGCCTTAGAACTAAGCTCCCTCTTCACCACAACAGACCGGTACAACGTCCGCATCACTGCAGATGCTGCTCCAATCCGTCTGTCGATCTCTCGCTCCATTTTCCCCTCACTCATGAACAAGACCCCAAGATACTTAAACTCCTCCACTTGGGGCAGGAGCCTGTCCCCATCCTGGAGAGGACAATCCACCTTTTTCCGGCTGAGGACCATGGACTCGGACTTGGAGGTGCTGATTCTCATCCCAGCCGCTTCACACTCAGCGGCAAACCGTCCCAGCAAGAGCTGTAGGTCATTGCTGGATGAAGCCAACAGGACAACATCATCTGCAAACAACAGAGATGAGATCCTGTGGTCACCAAGCATGACACCCTCCATTCCCTGGCTGCGCCTAGAAATCCTGTCCATAAAAATTATGAACAGGACCGGTGACAAAGGGCAGCCCTGGCGGAGTCCAACTCTCACTGGGAATGACTCCGACCGAGTCAAAAGAATTTTCAGAAGTTATTCATTAACCAAAGACCACTGGTGGAGAGGTCCAGAAAGACCTCCCCACATAGCAGATACTGCTGTTTCAAAGAAAGCAAAAAGTAATGCACTCACCTGACATGGGCTCTATGCTTGCTCACCTTGCAAGATAAAATTGCTGAAGAAAAAACATGTTTAAGCTTGCTGCACAACATTTGGACAGGCCAGTAAAATGCTGGGAGACTATAGTCTTGGCAGATGAGACCAAAATTGAACTTGTTGGATGCCACAACACACACCATGTTTGGAAGAGAAATGACACTGCACATTACATCATGGTGTGGGGCTGTTTTTCAGCACATGGTACAGGTAGACTTCATATAATTGAAAGAAAGATGAACTGACAAATGCACACAGACATCCTTGATAAAAACCTATTGCCATCTGCCAAGACGCTGAAGATGAAACAAGGGTGGTCATTTCAGCAAAGACAATGATCCCAAACACAAAGCCAAGGAAACTCTCCATTGGCTCCAGAGAATGAAAATAAAACTGCTCAAATGGCCCAGTCAGTCACCTGACCTGAATCCAATTGAAAAGCTATGGAACGACCTGAAGAACAGAGTTCCTAGAAGACACCCATGGAACCTTCAAGATTTGAAGACAGTTTGTGTGGAAGAATGGGCTAAAATCACTCCTGAGCAATGCCTGTGCCTAGTTTCCCCATACAGGAGGCATCTGGAAGCTGTTATTACCAAGAAAGGCTTTTCTACTAAATATTAAATGAATTTCACCAAGCGTGTTCAATACTTTTCCCTGTGTCATTCCACTTTACTAAATATAACTTGTTTTGTGAACACAGTTGCCTTGATTTCTTTGTATGTATGGATTACTTGGGTTATTACTGATGTGACGTAGGTGTAGTGTGGCTGACTACTGATCAGAGGGTTCAGGGGTTCGATTCTCTCTCTGTCTGCAGTCTGCATGTCAAAGTGTCCTTGAGCAAGACACTGAGCCCCCAGTTCCTCCTGGTGGGTCAGGCCAGTACCTGTGTATGGCAGCTCCGCTGCCATCAGTGTGTGAATGGGTGGGTAGCAGGATCTGTTAAGCGCTTGGTCATATAGAGATAAGAAAAAGCGTTATATAAGTGAACACCATTTACTATATATGGTGAAAATCTCAGGTCAATGGCTCCATCAGAAATATGTTTCATGAGAAAAATGTTGACGTGTTCAGTACTTGTTTTCCCTCCTGGATATTCAGAAAATATCAAAACTGGTGAATGATGCCATTTCAGTAAAGTAATAATTATATTTATGCAATGATTCAGTCGTAGGGGTAGTGGTACATGTATTCTGATTTTTCAGTATAGCACATTTTGTATGGTACAGACGTGTACTGAGTTCCACCATGGAAGATATTGATTGAAAGAAACCAAGTGTAACTGCCTTGAGCTATAGCCACACGTCTACTCCATAAACAAATACAGTGCAACCCGGCCTCTGGCTAGCCAATGTCATGGCTACCAACAGTGCTAAAGAGAAGCCAGAGCTTGAAGATCCTCTTCCGTCATTTAAGTCTCCTGTCTGGGAACACTTCGGCTTCCTGATGAAATATGTAAATGGATAAAAGCAAGTAGATAAAATGAAAGCAGGGTGCTGGCATTGTTTAGTACAGATCAGATATGCCTTTAGCAATAGGCCAAACTTGTTACATCCAGAGCTACAGACAGCTGCATAATGGTGGCTGCCCATCACATCACCCCAGAGTGGAATATAGCAAGCCATACTCTGCAAATGGGCCTTGTATGAACAACAGACCAGCACAAATATAGCAGAGGAACTAACGGGACAGTGTTAGAAGGGAACCTGAAGAGGCCATGAACAACAATTCCAGTAACAACAGCCAACGCAAGAAATATGGTAAATGCAAGAAATAAAGTAGGACTGGGCCCCCAAAAGGAGTGTTTTGCTCACACAATTAATCTAGCTTCACAGACAGCAACAGTACTCAATCAAGTGTCTAGAGTACTAGGTAAAGTGACAAGGATTGTGTCTTTCTTTAATCGTAGCCCAGCACACGTGCTGGGAAGCCAATAGGATATACAAGGGGCAGCTGAAAAGTTCATAGGTTGAAAAGTTCATTATGGTCAAAGTTGACCAAATGTGGTTTATTTTTCAACATAGGCTCCCTTCGGTCCACACACTTCTTCCATCAGTGTTGCAGTGCTACACATTTACACATTTTCCCACATGCATCTTTGAGATTTCAATTCAATTCAATTCAGCTTTATTTACACTGCACCACATCACAACTGAAGCCGTCTCGTGATGCCACAGTGCAGAAAAAAACCCACAGTCTCAGAGAAACCCAGCAATCAGACGATCGATCCCCTGTGAGCAAGCACTTAGCGACAGTGGAGAGGAAAAACTCCCATTTGGCAGGAAGAAACCTCTAACAGAACCAGGCTCAGGGAGGGGCAGTCATCTGCTGTGACTGGCTGGGGGTGAGGGGATAGGGAGGATGGAGAGGACAGACATAAAGAACATAACAGTAAGATGCCAAGTACATTATTGGAGGTCAACCAGCAGTATGGATCAAATAACTGTCATAACCCGAGTGTCGGTTCTGGCCACACTCAGGTCTCATATCTTTTTGTTCCCTGGCTTTGGCAGCTGAGGGTTCCTTCCAGCTCCTCGGGCTCTTATTGTGAAGGCGCCCGGGGGAGCTCCCTGCTGTCAAAGTCAGCTGCTGCTCTGCTGTCATTAGCAGCAGCTGTGCCGCGTTGGGGTCATTAGCCGCCAGAGATATAAGCGGGTGCTAAATGTCCTCCAGCGCGGCAGTCTGTTATATCCTGTTATGATCACCTGCTATGCTCTTCTGTATGTTCAGCCACGTTCTGTCATGCTCCTGTTATTCTCAGGTATATTCCTTTGAGACCTTACTCTCACTGTTGTCCGTCTGGCGCATCGGGTGTCCCCCGGTTCAGACGTCACCCAGCCACTATATGTGTTCTGTCAGTGTTCTGCCTTATCCTCAATAAATTGCCACTGCAAACTCTCTGGTGACTGAGGCGTCTTGTGACGGTCCGTGAGGGCCGTCGTGACAGTAGACTGCCGCCTAACGCCCGGAGAGGAGGCGTTGTATCGAGACGCCATTCACCGTGTAGTTTGCAGTAGTGGACTGTTTGTTCCTACCTGTCTGGGTGCCGTGTTGAAGCATGCCATCGTGGAGGTCTCGTGCTCGGAGGCAGGACGCTGTTCTCGTTGACACCCTCGAGCGCGTGGACAGAGTCCTTGTCGCCGCCTCCCTCCTCGAATACAACAGCGAAGTGCCCTGGTACCTGGACCTAGCCGAAGAAATTCTGGATTCTCTTCCCCGCTTCACTAATCATCCAGAGGTAAGCGTGAGGAGAGATGACGTCGCCGCCCAGCGTGAGATACTCCGAGGGCTGGAGGGAAATCCTGGCAGGAAGCTGAAGCGGAGGAGACGTCGCCCCTCGCTTCGGGATCCCGCTCCTGCCTCCGTTCCGGCCCGGGAGTTCACACCACCCGGAGGTCTTTTCCCATCGGGCATGTCGTCACTCGGGATTCCCCCAGAGAAGCTGCAGATGACAGCAGAAGAGATCTGGGACCGGGTGGCTGCTGCTTGCTCCGCTAAGAATCCTCCGGCGTGTATGAAGCATGTGGTGGCGGCGGTCAGACTGGTGGAGAGGAATCCAGCGCTGCGTGAGTTTCCTGAGTTTGCTGACTTGCTTGCCGCCGTTTCTGCTCAGGAACGGCGATTTCCGGACCTCACCTTCGCCTCACCCCCTACAAGGAACCGTCGTCACTCCGGCTTCCAACCTCGGCTAGAGCCCCGTCTGGATGCTGTCCCGGGTCGCCGCAAGGGCTCAACCCCCCACACAGCTGTCACTCCCGCGCCTCGTCAGAGGGGAATCCCCGCAGCCTCGTCTTCTCCTGGGCCCTCGCCTGCTGTCCCGTCAGCGCCCCATGCCCGACTGACCCCGGCTGTCGCCCCCTCCTCCTCGTCACCTATCCTGGCTGCTGTGTGTCACGAGAGCTCCGTATCGGCGAACTTCATCCCGGATCCGCCTCGGGTGCCCTCATCTCGTCTTCCCAGAGGGCCCTCTGTCGCCATCCAGCGGGGAAAGGAAGGAATGACGTCCCCCACAGCGGAGATCATCTTACCCTTAGGAGAAAGGCGAGTGCATGATAATTTCTCTTCTTTTGACATTGTCTTGCCTTGTCTGACTCCTAGGGGTGGAGTTCGGGGTATGCAGCCCCCCGAGCTCCCTCCACCCGCTGTGGATGAAAATATTAACCCTGCTTCCTCTGTGTCTCCCTCCGCTGAGCGGTCCTCGACGTCAGGCCAACGTCGCTGGATGAGGAGGGGGCCTGCGGTTCTGGAGAGCCTGGTTCCGGTTCCGCAGCCACGCCATGGGCGGAGGAGGAGAGCGGACTGCAGCGTGGAGCCATCGCCGATGAAGAAGCGTCCCCGGGGTTCCACGGAGGAGCGGTCCGGTCCAGCAGGGCGAGATTCTCCTGCCACCATGCCGTGCGGGCCACCGGCGTGGACATCGGTGCCGGAGGACTCTTTGGCTGCACGCACCATCATGCCAGCTGCGGAGCCCGACACAGCTGAGTGGGAGCCTGAGGACGACCTCCTGACTTCTGAGCCCGGATCATCGCAGTCCTGGACGGCGTCAGAACCCGAGCTCAGGCAAGTGCTCTGTTTTATCTATCTTCTTCACCTTTTAGAGCACTTTTGCCTGTCTCAAGGGGAGATGAGCTGGGTGCAGCCACCCGCTATGTCCGAGCTTATCTCGCCGGGTTCTGGCGCTGCCGGTGATCCTGATCCCGGGTTTTCTCTCTTGTGTGAGTCTTCTCCCAGGGTCGCCGGCGAGGGGCTGCTCTCGCCTGCTGCGCCAGAGGTTCCGGTTTCGGGGTTGGAGGTCGAGTCTGGTGCCACGCCGACCGGGTCCACCGGGAGTGCTGTTCCGGTCCAATCGGGGTCCACCGTGGGTTTGGTTCCGGAGGCCCAATCGGGGTCCACCGTGGGTGCTGCACCAGCAGGTCCTAGGTTCGGTGAGGGAGCTGCAGATCCCCAGCCACCGGATGCTGGACAGGCTCGTTTTCTTCTTCACTCTCATCTCCATTGTCATCCTCCTCGTCTCCCTGAGGCGCGCTGCCCATGTTCACCTGGGGCCGTTGGGGTTCCGATTGCTTCGCCCGGTTCTCCCTCATCTCTCCCCTTTTCAGCGGAACCGCCGGCTACTTTGACTCAACGGTTCTGGTGGGCTAGCGATGCGGGTCGGCCGCCCGAAAGACTGTCTCGCCAATTTGGCTCTCTGGGTCGGCCGCCCGACATTTTGGACTCCCTGTGTGGCGACCTGGTCCGGCCGCCTGAGATTCTCTGCTTCCGAGCATGGGACCGGGGTAGGCCGCCCGAACTGTTCTTTCTCCCCCTGCCTGTTTTGTGGCCTCCTGTTGCGGGTCGGCCCCCCGAACTTTCTGCCTCCGCCCCTCTGGGTCAGAACTACACTCTTCCCGGGGTTTCTGTTTGTCTGTGAGACTGTTGGGGTGGGGTGGGGGGTGGGGGGTTTGACCTGTGATTTTTGTGGTTCACTCCTTTCTTGTTCCAATGTTTGGTGGTCCTTTCCCTCCACCATATGTCAATTCGTTGTTTGCCCATATATATATATATATTGCCTGTGGTTTTGTTACCCACGTTTTAGGGATTATGTTTTTTTTTTTTTCTATAGCCTTGTTGGTTGTTTGTCTCTCTCCCTCCTGCCAGCGCCCCATCCACCCACCCTAGGGGGGTGGGGGGGGGGCTTGGGTGGTACTCTGGCCGCTCAGAGCTCGGCCTTGAGGGGGAGGTACTGTCATAACCCGAGTGTCGGTTCTGGCCACACTCGGGTCTCATATCTTTTTGTTCCCTGGCTTTGGCAGCTGAGGGTTCCTTCCAGCTCCTCGGGCTCTTATTGTGAAGGCGCCTGGGGGAGCTCCCTGCTGTCAAAGTCAGCTGCTGCTCTGCTGTCATTAGCAGCAGCTGTGCCGCGTTGGGGTCATTAGCCGCCAGAGATATAAGCGGGTGCTAAATGTCCTCCAGCGCGGCAGTCTGTTATATCCTGTTATGATCACCTGCTATGCTCTTCTGTATGTTCAGCCACGTTCCGTCGTGCTCCTGTTATTCTCAGGTATGTTCCTTTGAGACCTTACTCTCACTGTTGTCCGTCTGGCGCATCGGGTGTCCCCCGGTTCAGACGTCACCCAGCCACTATATGTGTTCTGTCAGTGTTCTGCCTTATCCTCAATAAATTACCACTGCAAACTCTCTGGTGATTGAGGCGTCTTGTGACGGTCCGTGAGGGCCGTCGTGACAATAACAACAGAACAAAAGTGGGGTTAAGAGACACAAAATCCTTCCTTAAACGTAAGCTATATTAAAAAGGAAGGATTTTACCCTGTTCTTAAAAACAGAGACCGAGTCTGACTCCCGGACCCAGAGTGGTAACTGGTTCCAGAGAGAAGGAGCTTGGTAGCAGAAGGCTCTGCCTCCCTCTGTACTTTTGGAGATTCTGGGCACCACAAGTAAGCCAGCATTTTGGGAGTGTAATACTCTATTAGGATGGTAAGGTAATATCAGATCTTTTATATATTGGGGGGCCTGATTATTAAGAGCTTTGAAAGTAAGAAGAAGGATTTTAAACTTGATTCTAAATTCTATGGGAAGCCAATGAAGGGAGGACAGAACTGGGGAGATATGATCTCTTTTTCTAGAATCAGTTAAAACTCTAGCAGCAGCATTTTGAATCAACTGAAGATTTTTTAAGGAAACTTTAGGACAACCAGATAATAACGAATTACAATAATCTAATCGAGAGCTGACAAAGGCGTGAATCAGTTTCTCAGCATCATTCAGAGACAAGATGCTCCTGATCTTGGCAATATTGTGCAGATGATAGAAGGCAGTCTTAGAAACAAATATATGTGAATTAAAGGACAAATCTTGATCAAAAATAACCCCAAGGTTCCTCACAGAACTATTCAGAGTGAGAGTGGCGGCATCTAAATTAAGGGCATAATTTTGAGAAGGAATTTCTAAGATGTTTTAGGCCAACAAGAATGACTTCAGTCTTATCAGAGTTTAACAGTAGAAAATTACAAGTCATCCAAGCTTTGATGTCCTTAAGACAGGCATCTAACTTGGCTAATTGATTACAATCATTGAGCTTCATTGACAGGTATAGCTGTGTGTCATCTGCGTAACAGTGAAATTGTATACAGTGCTATCTGATGATATTGCCTAACGGGAGCATATATAAACTAAAAAGAGTAGGGCCTAACACAGATCCCTGTGGAATTCCGTGACTGAGCTTAGAGTTGGAAGAAAACTCATCATTGATGTGAACAAACTGAAATCTGTTGGACAAATAAGATCTAAACCACTGCAACAGAGTTCCATTTAGTCCAACAAGGTATTCTAATCTATCAAGTAGAATGGCATGATCGATAGTGTCAAAGGCTGCACTGAGATCTAAAAGAACAAGAACAGAGACAAGTCCATTATCAGATGCGATCAGGAGGTCATTAGTGACCTTCACTAAAGCAGTTTCAGTGCTGTGATGAGCTCTGAACCCAGATTGAAACACCTCAAACAAACCAACTCCCTGCAAATGGTCAAATAATTGCGCAGCAACAACTCTTTCCAAGATTTTTGAAATGAAAGGCAAATTAGAGATTGGTCGATAATTGGCCAAAACTCCTGGATCGAGTGTCATTTTTTTGAGTAAGGGTTTAATTACAGCAGTTTTAAAAGCCAGTGGTACATAACCCAGAGTTAAAGAAGAATTAATTATAAGAAGAATATGGCTACCAATAATTGGGAAGATAATTTTAAATAACCTGGAAGGAATAGGGTCCAAAAGGCAAGATGAAGACTTAGATGAGGAAATTAGTTTATCCAACTCTAAGAGGTCGATTGGAGTAAACTTATCTAAGCAGATATCAGTTGAGGGAATTGTAGTAGTTAATGTACTTGAGTTTACGGTAGGAAGAATCTGATTGATTTCATCTCTAATAGATACAATTTTAAGATTGAAAAAGTTCAGAAAGTCCTAACTAGAAAGCTCGGGGGAATGCGAGGATTGGCCGAGTCCTGGCTCTTTGTAAGCCTGGCTATAGTGTTGAAGAGAAACCTGGGGTTATTCTTGTTCCCTTCTATTAATGCAGAATACTATCTTAATCTAGCTTTTCTAAGAGATTTTTTATAGATTCAGAAATGATTTCTCCACGCTAAGTAGAATTCATCTGAATTAGTTGAACACCATTTCCTTTCCAATTGATGAGTTTTCTGTTTTAAGTCACGAGTTTCTGAGTTAAACCAAGGGGTTAGAAATCTCTGGTTGGACTTTTTTCTTTTTTAAAGAGGCTACCAAATCTAGAGTCCGATGCAGAAAGGCTGTAACACTATCAGCCATGCTATCAATCACGAATGGAGCAGACTCTCCATCTCTCCATGGAACAGATCAGACTCTCCCTCTTTTATTTCTGTTGTTTCTGTTTATTTCAAATGTGTTTTTGCAAAATGTAGCCAGGCTTGGATGTTTTTCTCCGTAAGATAAGGCTTCTGTCTTGCCACCCTACCCCATAGCCCAGAAATATGAAGAAGATCGGAGATTGTTGTCACATGTACTAAACAGCCAGGACTTGCCAGAAATTTCTGCAGCTCCTTCAATGTTTCTATCGGCCTCTTGGCAGGCTCCCTGACCAGTTTTCTTCTTGTCTTTTCATCAGTTTTGGAGGGATGTCCAGTCTTGGTAATGTCACTGTTGTGCCATATTTTTGCCACTTGATAATGACTGTCTTCACTGTGTTCCATGATATATTTAATGCCTTGGAAATTCTTTTGTACCCTTCTCCTGACTGATAACTTTGAACAATGAAATCCCTCTGATGCTTTGGAAGCTCTTTGTGGACCATAGCTTGTGTAGATATGACTACTAAAATGTCAGGAAAAGCTTACTAGAACAGCTGAACTTTATTTGGGGTTAATCAGAGGCACTTTAAATGGTGGCAGGTTGTGTGCTGACTCCCATTTAACATGAGTTTGAATGTATTTAGTTAACTCTGAACACAGCCACATCCCCAGTTATAACAGTGTGCATATTTATGCAACCAGATTACTGAAAGCTTTTTTTTTTCCCCTTAAAAGATCTGTTTGGTTTTCAATTAGGCTGTACAGGTTATAGCAGTGGTGATCCCTCAGGGCCAGCAAAGCCTTCTCTGCTTGCCTAAACACTATCAGAATTACATTTCAAATCAAATCAAATCAACCTTTATTGTCATGTTGCTGTACATACAACTGTAGTGCAGGCAAGATGAAATTATGTTTCTCTAGGCATCCATATAAGTAAAAAGAACATAATTTAAGACACACTCACACACCCCCTCACCCCCCACCCCAACACAGCCATTCACACATCCCTGAGACATACTTGAAACTAACTAGAACTATATACATAATGTCCATAAGGTGCAGTAGTATGTATGAAAGATTCCGGATCAACTGTTCAGCATCCTAACAGCTTGTGGAAGGAAACTGTTAATCAGTCTGGTGGTTCTGCCTCTGATGCTCCGGAATCGTTTGCCAGATGGCAGCAGTTCAAAGTGTTTATGCAGAGGGTGAGAGTGATCCTTGACAATGTTCAGTGCCCTGCTCCTACAACGGTTCTATAAAAGTTCTTGGACAGAGGGGAGGGAAACTCCATTTACCCTCTCAGCTCCCTTAATTATCCTCTGCAGGGCTTTTTTGTCTGACATACTGCAGCTGGAGTACCATGTTGCAATGCAGTACGTCAGAACACTCTCCACCACACCTTTGTAGAAGGTCCTGAGGATGCAGATGGGGAGAGAGGCCTGTTTGAGTTTCCTCAAGAAGTGCAGTCTCTGCTGGGCCCGCTTCCTGATCCCCAAGGAATTCTTGCTCCAGGTCAGGTTTTGCGAGATCTGCACTCCGAGGAACTTGATGTTCTCCACTCTCTCCACCAAATGGCCGCTGATGCTGAGAGGGACGTGTTCAGGCTGTGACCGCCGAAAGTCGATAATCATCTCCTTCGTTTTGTCCACGTTGAGCACCAGATTGTTCTCCCTGCACCAGCCCTCCAGGTCTCTAACTTCTTCCCTGTACATTGATTCCTCATCCCTCTGAATAAGTCCCACCACTGTGGTGTCTTCCGCAAACTTAATAATCTGGTTCCCCTTGTGTCTGAATACACAGTCATGTGTTAGAAGTGTAAACAAGTGTAAACATTTACAACCTACATTCTTATATTTGTTCCATGAGGATGTATTAAATTAATCCCAATAGTCTATTCTCTTCATTTTGTAGCTTTTCTCTTGGTTGCACTCCTTCTAGTTGTGTAATGCATGTTAGAGTTTTTGGTCCAATCATATTCCAGCCATCTGTGTTGCCAGGGTCAAGCAAATCTGCCTTGGGCCTTCAGGAATTAACAGTGCGGTTCTGTATGTTAAATTAAATGTTAAACTAAACCTGTTGTTTTAACCAATCAGAAGTCTTCTGTACATCCAGTAGTACACATAGAAGGTACTCGAAAACGTCGGCATTTTCATGTCTTTTGATTGAATGGTTAGACTCCTTCAACCACAAAGCAGAGGATCCCAGCCAGCAAAATGCCAGTGCAAGGACTTGCTTAACAGTTTCAATATACTGTATCTGTTTAAATATAATAGCTGTTTTTCCACCCACAATGGGTGACAGGGGAGAGGAAAATTATTTGGTCATTGATATTTTAAAAAAATCCATTTTCCAGATGGACTTTTCAAGAAAAGCTGGTCACTGTGACGAGAGGTCGGCCAACCCCAAATTTAGCAGGCCTGTCTCAGCTGGGGAAAGGATTTGTACGTCACTTCCATATTAGCAACATGTGGAATCCTTGGATTACAGGCGCCGAGGAGTGCTGCAAATTATCTTGTTGGGAATGCCTGTTGTTTGTAACTGATCAAGTAGATGCTTGGAGCCAGACAGGGTTTGCAAACTTGAACTGTCTACTGTCACACCATGACGTAGGGCTGTCGCGGTAGAGGAATTTTCCCTGCGGTGCTGGAGGATAGGTCAACACCACAGTATGCGGTAATATTGCAGAAGTTTTTAGGACCCTGTGGTCTTGTAATATAAACAGGGTTCATAACTTATGTGGCAAACGATGGAAGCTGTGAGAAACTCACTGCAGATCTGCTCTCAAATTAATGTGTGTGTGTAACAATTGTGCGGAGCGCCAGTCTTTCTAGGCATGAACTGCTGATTCTGTTAAAAAAAACAAAAAACAATAATTTTCATAAAGCAGTGGCGTTAACTAGTATTTCAACTACGGGGTGTATGGACTGAAGACTGCAGCGACATTCAGCTTATTTAAACAGGACAGGCTCCGTACAGGACCCTGTGTGGCTTTTGTCTCCGTGATTTTTGGATTTTTGCTGCTGTCCGAAAAATCACGTTCAAACAAGCAATGCACTATGCACTAGTTGTTTTGCTCTCTGAGCTCAATTGTCAGGATCATAAACACTCTGCTTAGAAGGAAATAACAAGCTTTGTGCCCTTTCAGTGCTCACTGTCATGGCTTTATTTAACAAGGAGTCTGAACACTTCTACCACTAACTGCCTGCTGGAGTCCGTCTGGAGAGAGTGCCCCACACAGTGCTGCTGCTGCTAGCACCCGGTGCTATGGAAGCTTCCACAGTACTGGGTGCTACTGCCATCAGTACCAGGTGCAAACACGCTGTTGGCAATAAAAATACACTTGACATTTACAATTTAACTAGTGCATACCTGTGCATGCCCATAGAAACCAAGTACAAGCATTGCCATGCATGCCCGTAGAAAGTTACTGTCACCATGGCAACAGTAACCATGGTGATGCCTGCCTTTTATCTTTGACATTGCTACCATGGCAGCAGTAACCATGGTGAAACCTGCTTTTGATCGTTGATGTCACCAATCATTCAGTGATGCCTGCCTTAGATCTTTGAGGATGTCATAGCGAGTCCTATGATTGTGACTTTGATGATTTCATAGCGAGTCCTATGAGTGTGACACACAGACAGACAGACAGACACACAAATTTTCTTGAATTATATATAGAGTGATAATCAATAGGGGTACATAAGTTAACATTCCTTGCAGTGATGCTGCCTCCGAGGACACAGTCCAAGGACGGACAATTTTTTCACACATAAGGATTTGTTCAGAACTCCTTATACAAAGATATAGAGCGATGATAATCAAATCAGCGGCGGTAATGCACCTGTAGGCTGGTTGCCAACCGCCAATCAAATCTAAAAGAAGAAGAAGAAGAAGCCACACACACACACAAGAATGTGAATACCGCGGTTGTTGTGGTTGCTTGTTATCCTCTGCGGTAGGCTTGTCCATAGCACAGTACCATGACGATTTAAGCAGCATTTGCCAAACGTATAAAAATTAGCCTAAAACGCTGGGATATGCCGAAATTTTCACTTCTAGCCATATGCATCATGTATCCATAACCACTTAAACCAACTAATGCTTAGGGTGTTGTCGACATTCACAATTTATGCGCAACAATAGTCTAACTTCTGCATAGCGCAGTCATGCCAAACTGCCATTGCCTCCCAATACATGAATCCTAGGTGTGTGAGAGATCATCTCTGTTCAGCCGAGATGATTCTCCTCTCCAGACCACAGCGGGGGGCGTGACCAACCTGGTAGAGCTGTCAAATCTGTCAGGTCAGTCATGCCTGAAACAGCTGATGTGACATATCAGGAACATCAGGTGACAGTTGTCACAACCTGGCTCAATGGCATGTGAGCTGATGGCGATAAAAAAGTTTATTTTCAATAAAGTGAAAAAAAAACAAGATAATGCATGGAGTGTGCTTTTGCTGGGAGGCACAGCCAACAGCAAAGTGTGATTTATCATGGAAAACAGCTGTGCACTTCAGGCGATCATCTGATTGGATCCCCCTCCTCTGGTGTTGTGACATTTTGGCATATCTATCAGAACAACACTGGACAACTGATGGTACAGACTGCAGTCAAAGGTAAAAAAAAAACAAACAAACAAAAAAAACGTGGGGGGTGGTGGTGGCGCTAAACAGTGATTTGGATCTTTATCCTTTGTCCTTATCTTTATCCTGCTTGAAAGTGCTCAGATACATCCCCGACAGGTGCTGTTATATGAACAAGTGTGTGTGTTTAGCTCTGTGTGTGTGTGTGTGTGCTGCAGGTAGAGCTCTGTATGGGTTTTTTCCTGTGAACAAAGGCTGCAAATGTGCTGTATCGGATAGCTGTAAGTTAGAAACCCATTCAGTAAGTTACCATTGGTGCCAAGTCCGCTTATTATAAACGACTTTGGGCTTGTTTTTCTCTAAAGATGCTTGCAAATCTTGTCAGTTGTGAGTTGCACGTTTTTGGGTTTGTTTTTTAACATGTAGTTGCTTATTTGGGCTTGCTTTGCTGTCTGTGTTGCAGCTCTCCATATGGGACCTTTTTTTAACTTTATTAGAACACATACAATTTTTACAACAAAACTGTTACTGCCAGAGGAATAATAATACTTTTATATTCAGAGAGGTTTCAACCCATGGTTGCAATACAAAAATAAAATTAAAATACAATATTTATGTACAAATAATACATTTTTCAAGAGCACCAAACATCTTAATAGCTTTCTTATTTTTTTATGGTGCTAATAATTGTGCCATGTTGTTTCAGTTCAAAATAGAAATGCTCAAAGTTTGGTTTCATTCTGGAGTCTGTCCACTGCTTGTGTATGTGAAAGTTTTCTTTAACCAGTAACAATTGCATGAAATAAACAAAGTCCTTGTCCATTAATTTTTCTTCAAATCCAAAAATGATGTCTCTTTGTTTAAACAGAATTCTTTGTCCAATCCTCTACAAAATAAAATGTTCACATCTTTGTGTAAATACAATTAACAGATGTGAGATCGACTCTCTTTCCAGTCCACAAAAAACACAAGAATAATCTATTTTGAGTCCAAAACTTTCAAATAAATCTTTAACAGGGTATATTGTGGGGAACCCACTCAGTAGTTACTCAGTAGTTTTCCCTCAGACTGAAGTGGCAGATCAAAGGTGGGGAGTGTGAGGAGTGATATGTTAGTGATATGCAGCACCCCAGGTAGCAGAGAAGTGTTAGTGCTGTGATATAAAAGAGAGTGCCTGCAACCTGGGGGGAGTTTTTCTGATTCTGGTGAATGTGAGAGAGCGTGGAATAAAGCTTCATCTGCTCGGAAAAGTTCAGCCTGATTATTCTCTCCACACTGGTGACCCTTGATGCACAATGGAACGCGAGGCGAACACCCCTGAAACGACCTGGACGGTTAGTGCCAGCAACGCGTGTGCCATTTCGGTCAAACTCCAAGACTTTTAGCTACAAGACCTGAAGTCTTGGTTCCTTCACACCGAGGCCCAGTTCGCGCTCCGGGGAATAAAGGCAGATGACACCAGATATTACTACGTGGTTGCAGTGCTGGACGCACGCACAACTCAGCAGGTAGCGAGCCTGCTCCAACAGCCCCCAGCCCACGACAAATACGATGCTCTCAAAACCGCGCTGACCCGGCGCTACACGCTCTTGGACTGTGAGAGAGCGGAGAGGCTCCTGACGCGCTCCGAGTTAGGAGACGGGTCTGCGGTTGAATTGATGGAGAAGATGTTGGTGTTGATGGGCACAGATGACGGGCATTTTCTCTTTGCCCACCTTTTCCTCCAGAACCTCCTGACAGCGGCCAGAGTGGACCTTGCCAATTCGCCACTGCTGGCCACACGCAACTACCGGGCACTAGCCTAGCAGGCAGATTGGATCATCCTCACTACCAGAGCCCTCACAGTGAATGCACCAACGTTGGAACCCAGCGAGACGGCCAGCAGAGGTGAGGAGCCAGCGATGGTTGCTGCAGCAGGGGCCAAGAAGCACCGGAGAGACACGCTCTGTTTCTACCACCGCCGTTTTGGAGAGGACACACGCTGATACCTGCCACCGTGCCAGTTCAAGCGTTCGGGAAACGCCAGGACTGGCAGTCGGTAGCAGCTGTGACCGCCGGTGAAGCAAGCTGTCACGCCGCGCCATTCATCAGCGGCGCCACCTGCTCACGCACCTGCTACTCGTCAGCGGCGAAGGATAAAAGCCGCCTCGCCCTGAGCGTCGGCCTGAAGCCGTAGACTTCGTTTCCTTTGCATGGACTTCTACCACATTCTCTTCAGCATCCTCTTTACCGGTAAGAAGTTCACTTACCTCATCTCTCCAGTCTGCTCCCCTGTGCACAGGTGGATTCCTCGGCGGCGGACAATCCCGTCCCTCGTCTCTCCTCGCTGCTGCACCGAGCCCTGCAGGTGGCTGTCTCCCGGGCTTCCATCCTTGAAGCGCCAGTCATCTGCCCAAACAAGTAAGCTTCTCTCCCTCGCCTATTCTCCTCCCGTGTTGGTGTGTGCTCATCACCCTGTGTCTGATTTCTCCCATAGGGTTGCCGGCTGAACGGTCTCCTGCCTCTGGGTCCGAAGCAGACGCCCCCACCAACACATTAACATTCTGCAGACACGCACCCAAACATCCCTGTTGTTAATAAACAGTTTGAACTACTCTGAGCCTGTGTGTGTGCGTCTCCTGAGCCGAACGTTATGTCAGTACGGCTTCAGCAGAGCGGCTCGGCGGACGGCGGGCTCGCACACCGGTTTACCATCCTCGAGGCTCGGGTGGATCAGATTGTTTATCAGCAACAGGTGGTTCTTAACCAATTATTAGAACTGACTAACCGATTGAACCGCTTGGACCCCCAACAGCCGTTCCTCCCGACTCGCCAGGGTGGCGCGGCTCCTGCTGTTCCAGCGGCCGTCCAGCCGGCTCCAGTGGCACCGGTTCGGCTCACGCCGATTCCGACCCCCGCCCGCTTTAGCGGTAAGCTCGGCGGAGCGCGGGGGTTTATTATGCAGTGTGAGTCCGTGTTCCACCGTGTGCCCGGAGATTTTCCCTCGGATCACAGCCGAATTGGTTACATAGGGAATCTTCTGGAGGGGCGTGCGTTAACTTGGACCTACGCCGTAATGGCGAGGCCCAGTTATGCCACCCTCACCTATGACCAATTCGTGAGGCGCTTTCTGGAGGTCTTTGACCACTCACAAACCGAAACGGTCCAGGTCGATCGGCTTCTCGCTCTCCAGCAGGGAAGCCGGTCGGCAGCGGACTACGCGGTCGACTTCCGGGTAGCGGCGGAGGAATTGGGCTGGGAGGAACGCTCCCTCTGTGGCCTGTTCCTCCGCAGCCTCAATAGTGATCTGAGGGATGAACTGGCTGGTCGGGATATCCCTGGGACGCTAGCGGAGCTGACGTCCTTAGCGATAAGTTTGGATAACAGGCTGCGCGAGCGCTCCTCGGGGCGGAGGTCTTCTTCTTCTCGCCCTCGTGGAGCCTCGCCGCACCTGTTCCAAGCTCGCCCCCTGGCGGCGCCGCCAGCATCGCGCCCCGAGGAGTCGGAGCCGATGGTGACGGGCTGGACTAAACTTTCCCCTGTGGAGAAACAACGCCGCCGTGAGTTGGGCCTCTGCATGTATTGCGGAGGCGACCAACACACCGTGGAGTGTTGCCCACGGAAAGCCAGTCGGTGGGGTCCGCGAGTCACTGTTGGAAGCCTCGCGGATGTCAATCGGTTAGGATCACTGACTCAATTGAAGCTGCCCATCCGTTTCTGCCATAACCCTACTGGGCACCTCACCCACGCACTGGTGGATTCGGGCGCAGAAGGCAGCTTCATTTCACAAAGCCTGGCAACCCGATTGGGCATCCGCTGCCAGGCACTCAATACTCCCATCTCCCTAATCCACCTCTCCCGTGCCACCCTCGGGAGAGTGACACATCAAACTGTTCCCCTACCGGTCATCATCTCGGGAAACCACCGGGAGGAAATGACCTTTTACGTCCTTCCCAACTCTGTGTCGCCCGTCATCCTGGGGTATCCCTGGCTCCGCCTTCACAATCCGGTCCTGGATTGGAAATCAGCTGGGATCTCGGCATGGAGTACGTTCTGTATGGGCACCTGCCTTCAGTCCGCTGCCTGCTCTCCGTCCGCTCCTCCCCCTGCGACGGACGCTGCACCCCCGGACCTGTCTCTGGTGCCCCCAGAATTTCACGACCTGGGTATGGTGTTCAGCAAAGCGAAAGCTATGTCTCTTCCCCCTCATCGGCCCTATGACTGCGCCATCAACCTCCGCCAGGGGGCTCCCTTACCTTCTGGTCGCCTTTATAGCCTGTCTGCGCCGGAGAAGGAGACGATGAACGCCTACCTGAAGGAATCTTTAAGTGCTGGGATTATCCGCCCATCATCGTCACCCGTGGGGGCAGGGTTCTTCTTCGTGGGGAAAAAGGATGGGTCCCTCCGCCCTTGTATCGACTACCGGGCCCTCAATAATATCACGGAGAAGGACCGTTACACCCTGCCTCTCATGGACACTGCTTTCCACTCCCTCCAGGGGGCGACCTGGTTCACCAAGCTGGACCTACGCAGCGCTTACCACCTCGTCCGGATCCGGGAGGGAGATGAGTGGAAAACGGCCTTCCGTACCCCGAACGGCCACTTTGAATATCTGGTGATGCCGTTCGGGTTGACCAACGCTCCTGCAGTCTTCCAGCGCCTCATAAATGACGTCCTCCGGGATTTCATTGGCCTTTTTGTGTTCGTCTACCTGGACGATATTCTCATCTTCTCCAAGTCCAGGGATGAGCACCAGGTCCACGTGAGGCGGGTCCTCCAAAGGCTGCTGGAGAACCGTCTGTACGTTAAGGCAGAAAAGTGTGAATTTTACGCCAGGAGCACGTCCTTCCTGGGGTTCATCATCGCCCACGATAGGGTGCTCCCCGACCCAGAGAAGGTAAAGGCGGTGGTGGAATGGCCCACACCTGCATCCCGGAAACAGGTGCAGCAATTTGTTGGCTTCGCCAATTTCTACCGCCGCTTTGTCCCCAACTTCAGTGCCATCGTGGGACCACTGACCCGCCTCACGTCCCCGAAGGTCCCGTTCCGGTGGACCGAAGAGGTCGCTGCCGCCTTTGAGGCGCTGAAGGCGGAATTCTCCTCCTCCCGGGTCCTTCGCCAGGTCGACCCCGCGCTGCAGTGCATTGTAGAGGTAGACGCCTCGGACACGGGAGTGGGAGCAGTGCTGTCCCAGCGGTCACCGGACGATGGCGCCAAGCGACCGTGCGCCTTCTTCTCCCGGCGCTTGTCCCCGGCGGAGAGAAACTACGATGTGGGGGACAGAGAGCTCTTGGCCATCAAGCTCGCCCTGCAGGAGTGGCGCCACTGGTTGGAGGGGGCAAGCCTGCCATTTGTGGTCCTCACGGACCACAAGAACTTGGAATACTTACGATCTGCCAAGCGCCTGAACGCCCGCCAGGCGCGCTGGTCCCTGTTCTTCGCCAGGTTCCAATTTTCCATCACCTTCAGGCCTGGCTCTAAGAACGTCCTGCCTGACGCCCTCTCCAGGCAGTTCGCCCCCGTGGAGTCGGAGGAGGCGCCCCACTCCATCCTGCCCAGGTCGTGCGTCGTGGGAGCCATCTCGTGGGACATTGAGAGCAAGATCCGGAAGGCACAGCAGGTGGAACCTGACCCTGGCGGCGGACCGGAGGGGAGGCTGTTCGTGCCATCCGCGGTCCGAGGAGAGGTCATCCACTGGCTCCACACCTCCAAGCTCACCTGTCACCCTGGCACCTCCCGGATGATAGATCTCCTCCAACGGTCCTTTTGGTGGCCAGGCCTGCGGAGGGATGCAGCCCGCTACGCCCGGGCTTGCCCAATCTGTGCCACCTGCAAATCGGGAAATGCCCCTCCAGCGGGTCTGCTCCAGCCCCTGCCCGTCCCTGGCAGGCCCTGGTCGCACATCGCTCTGGATTTCGTCACCGGACTCCCCATCTCCAACTCCTATGACACCATCCTGACCATCGTGGACCGCTTCTCCAAGGCCGTGCACTTCATCCCCCTGCGAGGCCTCCCTACTGCCCTGGAGACGGCGGACCTCCTCGTCCAACACGTGGTCAGGCTGCATGGGATTCCGGTGGACGTGGTCTCGGACCGGGGCCCCCAGTTTTCATCTGAGGTTTGGAGGTCATTCTGCAACGCCATCGGAGCCAAGGTGAGCCTCTCCTCCGGCCATCACCCCCAATCCAACGGGCAGTGTGAGAGGACCAACCAGGAGCTGGAGGCTGCGCTCCGCTGTGTGTCCAGATCCAAACCCGCGTCCTGGAGCAACCATCTTGCCTGGGTTGAATATGCCCACAACACCGCTCGCTCTTCTGCTACAGGGATGTCCCCCTTCAAAGCGTCCCTGGGTTACGACCCCCCGCTGTTTCCGGAGCAGGAGAGTGAGGTAACTGTCCCGTCAGTTAGGGCCCATCTCAGGCAGTTCCGCTCCACCTGGGCTGCCGCGCGCCATGCGCTATTACGCACAGCGGAGCGCAACAGGACTGTGGCGGACCGGCGTAGGAGACCTGCCCCGGCGTACAGAGTTGGGCAGCTTGTTTACATTTCCACCCAGGACGTCACTCTAAAAGGCGAGAGGAGAAAGCTGGCACAGCGCTTCATGGGTCCCTACCCCATCACCCGGATCATCAACCCGGTGGCTGTGCGCGTGGCTATTCCCCCCTCCCTCCGCATTCATCCTACTTTCCACGTGTCGAAGGTGAAACTGGCGGTTTCTGACCCCCTTTGCCCTCCTCCTGCAGCGCAACCCGCGCCCCGGATGATTGGTGGCCATCCGGCCTGGTCCGCTTCCTCCATCCTGGACTCCCGGCGCCGGGGTCGTGGGTTGCAATACTTGGTGGACTGGGAGGGCTATGGGCCCGAGCATCGACAGTGGGTGCCCCCGTCGTTTGTGTTGGACCCATCGCTCATCGCGGACTTCCACCGAGCGCACCCGGATAAGCCATCGCCAGGAGGCGCTGCTAGAGGGGGGAGTACTGTCACGCCGCGCCATTCATCAGCGGCGCCACCTGCTCACGCACCTGCTACTCGTCAGCGGCGAAGGATAAAAGCCGCCTCGCCCTGAGCGTCGGCCTGAAGCCGTAGACTTCGTTTCCTTTGCATGGACTTCTACCACATTCTCTTCAGCATCCTCTTTACCGGTAAGAAGTTCACTTACCTCATCTCTCCAGTCTGCTCCCCTGTGCACAGGTGGATTCCTCGGCGGCGGACAATCCCGTCCCTCGTCTCTCCTCGCTGCTGCACCGAGCCCTGCAGGTGGCTGTCTCCCGGGCTTCCATCCTTGAAGCGCCAGTCATCTGCCCAAACAAGTAAGCTTCTCTCCCTCGCCTATTCTCCTCCCGTGTTGGTGTGTGCTCATCACCCTGTGTCTGATTTCTCCCATAGGGTTGCCGGCTGAACGGTCTCCTGCCTCTGGGTCCGAAGCAGACGCCCCCACCAACACATTAACATTCTGCAGACACGCACCCAAACATCCCTGTTGTTAATAAACAGTTTGAACTACTCTGAGCCTGTGTGTGTGCGTCTCCTGAGCCGAACGTTATGTCACAAGCAAGCTACTCTATGTGACAGACTCACGCTCGGGGAGACGGTTCCTCGTGGACTCCGGCTCCCAAAAGAGCCTCATCCTGCCGTCCTACGCAGACCAGCTGGCGGGAACTAGCGGCCCCGAGCTGACGGCCGCAAACGGCTCAGACATTAAGACTTTTGGAGAGAGGACACTGAATGTATCCTTGCATGGCCGTACATACCAATGGACATCCGTCATAGCGGCATGCAGCTTCCCCATTTTAGGTGCTGATTTTTTGTGTGCACACGGATTACTAGTCGATGTTGCTAACAGACGCCTGATTAACGCTATGTCTTTTGATTCTCTCCCCTGTACAGCTAGAGGAACCGGGCCCACAACACTAGCCAACATCACAGCTCCAGGGGGTAAGTTCCACACACTACTCAACCAGTTCTCAGCACTCACGGTCCCAACTTTTTCGGCGACCGTCACTAAACACGAGGTGGAACACTTCATTACCACTGTGGGGCCGCCCGTTTTAGCATGACCTCGGCGCCTGGACGCAACTAAACTGGCCATAGCGCGCAAGGAGTTTGCCAACTTGAAAAAGTTGGGTATCATCAGGTGCTTAAACAGCCCATGGGCATCCCCGCTACATATGATTCCTAAGGCCGAGGGATCGTGGCGACCTTGTGGAGATTTCCGCAGATTAAACAATGCCACAGCGCACAACCGCGACCCCATCCCTCATATTCAGGATTTTTCCGTTCATCTCACCGGGGCACACATTTTTTCCAAGATAGACCTGGTCCGCGGTTACCACCAGGTCCCGGTGCGTGCTGAGGACATACCTAAAACGGCAGTAATAACCCCGTTTGGCTGCACGGTGGCGCAGTGGTTAGCACTGCGGCAGCACAGTTTACCCTTGGCCGGGGGATTGTGGGGATCGTGGGATCGTGGGTTCGATCCCAGCCCCCGACCAACAGTGATCTGTGTGGAGTTTGCATGTTCTCCCCGTGTTGCGTGGGTTTACTCCGGGATTTCTCCGGTTTCCTCCCACATGCCAAAAACATGCATGTTAGGTTAATTGGCTGTTCTAAATTGTCCCTAGATATCTGTTTCCTATAGGCCCTTAGAATAGAGGGTTAGTATTAATGAAAGCGCTTTGAGTGGTCTTTGTGACTAGAAAAGCGCTATATAAGTGCAGGTTAGTTAGTTAGTTAGTTAGTTTGGTCTGTTTGAGTTTTTACGTATGCCTTTTGGGCTAAAAGGCGCGGCACAGACATTCCAACGCATGACTGATGTGGTGTTGTGCGATCTGCCGTTTGTGTTCGTTTACCTGGACGACATCCTGGTGGCCAGTGCATCCGAGGACAAACACGTAGCCCACCTCAGGACAGTTTTCCAAAGGTTGGAGGAGCACGGATTAATAATCAACCCGGCGAAGTGCCAGTTTGGGGTGACGGGGATCGATTTTTTGGGCCACCGCATCTCACCGGAGGGTGCAATACCTTTGCCAGACAAGGTGCACGCCGTGGCAAATTTTCCCTGGCCTCAGACGGTCAGGGCACTGCAGAAGATTTTGGGGATGCTTAACTTCTACAATCGTTTCCTCCCCCGCACAGCCCAGCTCATTCAGCCGTTGTACACCGCGCTTGAGAAACGGAAGCCGGCGGACAGAGTCGACTGGACTCCTGAGCGAGAGCAGGCATTTTCTGAGGTTAAAACAGCTCTGGCGAACGCCGCACTACTGGCGTACCCAGACCCAGCGGCTAGGATAGCGCTCACTACCGGCATATCAGACGTAGCCATAGGGGCCATCGTGGAGCTGTGCGTTGCCGGTTCTTGGCAGCCACTCACCTTTTTTAGCAGGTCTTTGTGCGACAATGAGCGTAAATACAGCGTGTTCGACAGAGAGTTACTGGCTCTCCACCTGGCCATATGCCACTTCCAGTTCTGGCTGGAAGGGTGCAGCTTCACTACGTTCGTGGACCACAAGCGGCTTATGTACGCGATGGCCAAGGTTTCGGAACCATGGTCGGCCCGGCAGCAGAGACAGCTGGCTGCGATCTTGGAGTTTACGACCGACATTCAACATGTGGCCGGTAAACTCAACGTGGTGGCTGATTGCCTCTCGCACGCATTAGTCGCCCCAGTCTACGTGGGGATAGATTACATGGCCATGGCCGCTGCGCAGATCGGCGATGCAGACATTTGCGCACTCCAGTCTGGACCAACAGGGTTAAGGCTGGAGAGCAGAGTGCTGCGACGTGGGGGGCCCCCCTTAGTCTGTGACGTCTCTACAGGCTGCCCGCGACTGGTGGTCCCTTGTGCTTGGCGCCGCCGCGTTTTTGAGTCGGTTCACTCCCTGGCGCACCAAGGAGTGCACGCGTTAGTCAAAATGGTGAGCGCAAAGTTCGTCTGTCCGAGCCTGCGCAAACAGGTAAAAGAGTGGGCCGCAGCCTGCGTAGCGTGCCAACGAGCCAAGGTGCACAGGCACACGAGGGCCCCTTTGGAGCCATTCCATATCCCGGCTAAGAGGTTTGACCACGTTCACATGGACCTCGTGGGCCCCCTCCCTCCATCCATCGCAGGGGTTCACGCACCTCCAGACAGTGGTGGACCGCACCACGCGCTGGCCCGAAGCAGTCCCGTTAGCTTCAACCGCGTCCGCAGATGTTGCATGCGCTTTTTTGACAACATGGGTGGCACGTTTTGGCGCTCCTTTGGACATCACGTCCGATCGGGGCCCGCAGTTTGTTTCCGACCTCTGGTCCACCATGGCCTGGAGCCTGGGCGTCTCAATTCATCGCACAACCGCGTACAACCCACAGGCCAATGGGTTATGCGAGCGTTTCCATAGGTCACTTAAAGCAGCGCTCAGAGCTTCACTTACGAATGCAAATTGGGTGGACCGGTTGCCGTGGGTTCTATTAGGGTTGCGTTCCGAATCGAAGGAGGATTTGGCAGCCTCCCCAGCAGAGCTGGTTTTTCCCAGCCGCTGCGGCTCCCTGGGGATTTTTTGCCGGATAACTCCGCGCCGAACCCCACGTTCAAGACATAGCACAGAGGCAGGGATGCTACCCGGCCTGGCCCACCACTGTTTTCTACGCGCTTTTGTGCCAAAAACCTTGAAGGACGCGTCGTTCGTATTTGTCAGGTACGATGCCCACCGTACCCCATTGCGCCCGCCTTACGATGGCCCGTTCAGAGTGCTGGAACTGGGGGACAAACATTTTGTGTTAGACTTGGGGAGTCGCTGGGAGACAATCTGTATAGACAGGCTTAAGCCCGCCTTTGTTTCAGCAGATGAGCAGGTGGTGTTGGCCCGAGCTCCTCAGCGTGGAAGTATTACCAGAAATTATGCAGTCGAGATTCCCACATTTGGGGAATTCGCAGAGGTCAGTTCAACCAGAGTGCAATGGCTGAGCCTCACCCTGGGTGAACCACCTTCTTGATCATGGTATCTCCCCTGCCAGGTAAGTATGGCAGGGGAGATACACCCACGGAGAACTCCCCAGGTTTTCAATTTTTTTGTTGACTGTCAGCTTTACTGTTGCTTATGCAGAATGTACTGTATGTCTTTTCTTTTGATCAGAGTTTAAGAATTTAAGTTATTCAAAGTTTTATTTTGACTGTGTCTACTATAAATTTGCTGTTGCTTACGAAGAATGCATATTTTCCTTTAATTAGAGTTTATAAAATTCAGTTATTCAGTGCTGACTGTGTTTACAGTCACTTCACTGCAAACAAAAATAAATCGATATATCTATATTGTTATCAAGCAGCCTCTCTTTTACACAGTGTGGTAGGTTTACTGTTGGGCTTTTTTTGGGCTTGTTTTCATAGTACTGGTTGCTTGTTTCTCTCACGAGATCTGGCAACACTGTAAGTTACACATAGGTTCAAAGGGCGTTACTCATGCTAAAAATAATTTTTGGGTATGCTAGACATTAACCCCTTGCACTCTGGTCAATTTCCCTAAAAACGCCAAAAAATAATGTACCCAAAGTAAATCAAAAGCTGCTCTTCAACCCTTTGCAGCATATTCATGGGGTTGGTCTCATTTAAAAGAAAACGCTTTGAATTTTTTGGCAAAACAGTCATAATCTCTCTAAGTGCTCCGGCCACTGAGTAACGGTCATCTAAACGTAGTGAACTTGAAGAAAATAAATTTGGCCTGGGTGTTTTTTTGGATACAAATGCTTGCAAATAACACACAGCTTCAGATCCGGGCTGGAAAATGCAACAAAAATGTAGAACCAAGTGTTATCCAGCTGAGGTCAAAATTTTGTAACAATACCACAAAAAATGAATATATTACATAGCTTTGTTCTCAGGTTGTTCCCAGGCATTTTTGAACTGTGCCAAATTGTGCCAAATGGCACAGTTTGGAAAAACGTCTGTAACTTTTGAATGATTCAGTATAGAAGCTTCATCTTGGGCTCTAATGAAAGGTGACACTCAGGGCTGTGTGTGTGTGTGGGGGGGGGGGGGTTGTCCCCCCCCCGCTACAGAGGACGGACATTGTTCGTGCGCCGCGGTCCGTCATGTGGCGATGACGCACAGTTGTAATTTACCGATCGGTCAAAAGTCATTTTTGATTACAATTTTCAGGGATAAAGAATAATTTAGCTTATAACACTCACCTGTTCACAACAGCAGCGTAGCTGGCGAACTTCTCTTCCTCATTGTCAGACAAACATGAAGCTGGTCCGCTTATTACGGACTCGTGGTTCTGGTCTCGCGACCCGGTCAAAACATAATTCCATTATTGCGGTTTTGCGCTTCCATGATTCAATTCAATTCAATTCAACTTTATTTATATAGCGCCATTTCACAACAACAGTCATCTCATAGCACTATCAACTGTAGGGAGGACCCCCACAGTTGCAGAAAGACCGGTTTTGGCGAACGATTTTTCAAAACAAATAACAGTAGTAAGAAAAAAAGACTGGCGAATGCGTGTGTGTCACCCAGCCTTCGTCGTCGGCCTCCGTCGGTCTATGATGACCATGGAAGAGAATCCTAAACGTCTACTCTGCTGGGACAGCACCGCCTGTGGCTGAACAGGCCGATGCGCGAATGGCAGTCCCTGTCACACAGGTCACACTTGTGGGTGGTCTCCGTGCTGCTGGGTCTGTGGCGGTTCTTCCTGCGGGTCCTTTTTTCATCTGCTGCAGCAGTCAGTCTCTCTTCACCCAGCCTTACACAAAACAGCTTTTGAACTTCTGTGCTTCAATTGGCTCGCTGCATTCACAGCCTTTGGTAGGCGGGTCCTTCTTGCTAGGTTTTCAGTCATTGGTTCTTCAAGGTTTCAGAAACCCAAATCAAGGCTCTTATTAGTCAAATGAGAGGTCAACCATATCTAATCTGTTTGCGGCTGTGTCTGTAGTGGAAGAACGGAAATGCAGCTTTTTTTTTCAGTGCGCTCTAGGACGCAGCGCCCTCGTGCGCCCTCGTGCGCTCTAGGACGCAGAGACGTGCCCGCCCGCGGTACACAGAAGTGCAACAGGTTAATCTCAACGTATTTCGACTTTTGAGTCACTATGAGTTGCTGAAAAGTAACGTGTGTGAACAAATGCAGAACTTCCCTACAAGTTTACAACTTTGCTCCATAAATGTGGAACATATCAGCCATACGCTGGATATGTCGGAAAATTTTCAGCATGCTGAAAATTAATTTTCAGAGGAGCTCGGTGAACTACGCCGTATATCACCGTGCTTCAGCGTTCTTCAGCGTGTTCTTAACTTAGACAAAACTTAGCCATAACTGATGCAATGTACGCCAGTGTATTCTCCAAATTTTTCATACATTTTGCAAACACTGCTTAAATCATCAAGCCATGACAGGGCCTTAACCAAGGTAGCAGCAAGACACCAAAGCACAGCCACCAGCTGGACACTTACAACCAACAGTACTTTTTAAACTTTGGGGAAACAAGACCGGATCTGCAGCTCAACGAATAAGTGTGCAGGGAAATGGAGCTCCACAATAAAAAGGAAAAGATTTTTTAAACTATAATTTTATAGTTAAAGTTATCTTTAACATGCTTTGTGTGGATGGCCCGATAGGCTATGGTTATGGTGCTTGACATGAGTGGCACTTAAAACGGGGTAGATCATCACTGAAGGCCTAGTTGTAAAATACACTGTCCGCCACTGGGTTATAGGTCACATTAATGGTGGAAAACGTGTTGAAATGATTTATCTTCCTCTCATTTTTTACATCACAAAAACCTGGCATTTGAACAGGGGTGTGTAGAATTTTTATATCCACTGTAGTCTGATCAGAGGAGACCAAAATTTAACTTTTTGAATGCCACAAAACACATCATGTTTGGAGGAGAAATGGGACTGCACATCAGCCCAAAACCACCATACCAACAGCGAAGTTTGGCGGTGGGAGCATCATGGTGTGGGGGTGTTTTTCAACACATTTTACAGGCAGACTTCATATAATTGAAGAAAAGGTAACTGGACAAATGTACAGAAATGTCCCTGATAAGAACCTGTTGCCATCTGCCAAGATGCTGAAGATGAAACGATGGTGGACATTTCATCAAGACAATGATGGCAACTGGCATTCACTTATATAGCACTTTTTCTCAGCTCTGGATAACCAAAGCTCTTTACATACCCTGCTGTCCACCCATTCATACACTGATGGCAGCAGAGCTGCCGTGCACCAGCGTTGGCCTGACCCACCAGGGGTTCAGTGTCTTGCTCAAGGACACTTCGACATGCAGACTGCAGACAGAGTGGGAATCAAACCCCTGACCCTCCGATCAGTAGTCGGCCACACTATGCCTGCGCCACAGCCACCCCAAACACAATGCCAAAGAAATTCTTAATTGACTCTCGAGAAGGAAAATAACAATGTTAGAACTGCTGTCAGTCACCTGACCTAAATCCAATTGAAAATCTATGGAACAAACTGAAGATCAGAGTTCATGGAAGACACCTACAGAACCTTCAATTTTTGAAGACAATTTGTGTGGAAGAATGGGCTAAAATCACTCCGGAGTAATGCCTGCGCCTAGTTTCTCCATACAGGAGGCATCTGGAAGTTGTTATTTCCAACAAAGGCTTTTCTACTAAATATTAAATGAATTTCACCAAGAGTGTTCAATACTTATTCCCTGTGTCATTCCACTTTATTAAATATAACTTGTTTTGTGAACACAGTTGCTTTGGTTTCTTTGTATGCATAGATTACTTGGGTTGTTACTGATATCTGGTAAAAATCTCAGGTCAATGGCTCCATCAGAACTATGCTTAATGAGAAAAATTTTGATGTGTTCAATACGTATTTTCCCCGCTGTATATATGGTAGCTTGGTGGCGTAGTGGATTGTACTGTGGCAACACAGCAAGAAGGTCATGGGTTCGATCCCATCCCCTTACCATCGGTGACCCTTCTGTCTGGAGTTTGCATGTTCTCCCCAAGTCTGCTTGAGTTTTCTCTAGGTACTCCACTTTCCTCCCAAAGGCCAAAGTCATGCACGTTAGGTTAATTGGCATTAACTGGGAATTCTACATTTTCCTTAGGTATAAATGTGAGAGTGAAATGGCACTCTCTCTGTGTTGGCCCTGCGATGGACTGGCAATCTGTCCAGGGTGTACCCTGCCTCTCGCCCAAAGTTGCTGGGATAGGCTCTAGCCCCCCACAAACCCCCCAAAAATGAAGTGTTTAGGAGACGGAATTAATGAATAATTGAGACATATACATGGGACCAGAATGGAACAGTGTCATGGCATAAAACATACAAGTATTATGCAAACCCAAAATTTATTGGCATGTAATATTCATCCCATAATGCTGAGACAGGTTATATATTGAATTGCAAAATACTGTATGTAATTTGTCCATCAATCTCCAGCCACTTATCTGGGTGTCCAGGTGGCAAGGGCAGCAGTTAAAGCAGAGGATCCCAGACTGCTGCCTGACCCATGTAGCACCCATGACCCCAATGATCCCTCCTGAAGTCGGTGACCCAACTGGATTGCAGACCTGTGTTACTCATTCAGAGTGAACCAGTATGGGTCCCACTGGCAGAAACGGGCACTTGCCATCAATTCCCCTCCCCTGACCTGGCTCCAGGGTGGAGCCCTGATAACTCCAAACCTGACAGGGTACACTGGATCCTTGCTGTAACTTTTTTTTATTGGAAACCCCTGGATGGCTTTTGGTCTGGCCATTCACCCATGACCAATTTGCCTTGGGAGGACCTATCAGGAGCAAACTGCTCCTGACAGCATAGTTATTAGGATTATCACCCTTCAACACAATAAAGTCGCAATCCACGGGCAACAATTAATTGTATAATGAAAAATGAACTTGTAATACATATACTAAAACTCACAAAGAGAGGCACCTTTCGGGTGTAGGCTTTATGATCAGAGATGGCATTGCCCTTAAACTGGAAAATCTGCCACTAAGTCATTCTGACCACATCATCTCCACATGCCTCCCACTACTGAGCAAACGGTACACAACAAGCTTTTTAGCATACAGCCGTGGACAAAATTGTTGGTATCCCTCTGTTAATGACAGAAAAACCCACAATGGTCACAGAAATAACTTGAATCTGACAAAAAGTGGTAATAAATGAAAATTCTATGAAAACTAACCAATGAAAATCAGACAATGCTTTTGAATTGTGGTTCAACAGAATTACTTTAAAAAACAAGCTCATGAAACAGGCCTGGACAAAAATGATGGTACCCCTAGACAAGATTGAAAATAATGTGACCATAGGGACATGTTCAACCAAGATGTGTCATCTAATTAACATCACAGGTGTCTACAAAGTTGTAATCAGTCAGTCGGCCTATTTAAAGGGTGACTAGTAGTCACTGTGCTGTTTGGTGACATGGTGTGTACCACACTAAACATGGACCAGAGCAAGCAAAGAAGTGAGTTGTCTCAGGAGATTAGAAAGAAAATTATAGACAAGCATGTTCAAGGTAAAGGCTATAAGACCATCTCCAAGCAGCTTGATGTTCCTATGACTACAGTTGCACATATTATTCAGAAATTTAAGATCCACGGGACTGTAGCCAACCTCCCTGGATGTGGCCGCAGGAGGAGACGGATAATACAAATGGTAACAAAAGAGCCCAGAACAACCTCTAAACACATTCATGGTGAACTCCAAGGTCAAGGTACATCAGTGTCAGATCGCACCATCCGTCGTCGTTTGAGCCAAAGTGGACTTCATGGGAGACGACCAAGGAGGACACCACTGTTGAAAACAAATCATAAAAAAGCCAGACTGGAATTTGCCAAACTGCATGTTGACAAGCCACAAAGCTTCTGGGAGAATGTCCTATGGACAGACGAGACAAAACTGCAACTTTTTGGCAAGGCACATCAGCTCTATGTTCACAGACGCAAAAATGAAGCATACCAAGAAAAGAACACTGTCCCTAACGTGAAACATGGAGGAGGTTTTGTTATGTTCTGGGGCTGCTTTGCTGCATCTGGCACAGGGTGTCTTGAATCTGTGCAGGGTACTATGAAATCTCAAGACTATCAAGGTATTCTAGAGAGAAATGTGCTGCCCAGTGTCAGACAGCTTGGTCTCAGTCGCAGGTCATGGGTCTTGCAACAGGATAATGACCCAAAACACACAGCTAAAAACACCCAAGAATGGCTAAGAGCGAAACATTGGACTATTCTAAAGTGGCCTTCTATGAGCCCTGATCTAAATCCTATTGAACATCTGTGGAAGAAGCTGAAACATGCCGTCTGGAGAAGGCACCCTTCAAACCTGAGACAACTGGAGCAGTTTGCTC
Organism: Pholidichthys leucotaenia; assembly: GCA_020510985.1. Taxonomy (NCBI): domain Eukaryota; kingdom Metazoa; phylum Chordata; class Actinopteri; order Cichliformes; family Pholidichthyidae; genus Pholidichthys; species Pholidichthys leucotaenia. The sequence goes on along the minus strand of CM035836.1, from coordinate 291,650,391 downwards.
ATGAGGAGTGGGCCAAAATACCTGCTGAGAGGTGCAGAAGTCTCATTGACAGTTACAGAAATCGTTTGATTGCAGTAATTGCCTCAAAAGGTTGTGCAACAAAATATTAAGTTAAGGGTACCATTATTTTTGTCCAGGCCTGTTTCATGAGTTTGTTTTTTAAAAAATAATTCTGTTGAACCACAATTCAAAAGCATTGTTTGATTTTCATTGGTTAATTTTCATAGAATTTTTATTTATTACCACTTTTGTCAGATTCAAGTTATTTCTGTGACCATTGTGGGTTTTTCTTTCATTAACAGAGGGGTACCAACAATTTTGTCCACATGTGTATATACCCTGACCCTTCAAGCGGACCCTACAGAAAAAGACAAGTTTTCCTGAAAAGGTACCCTCACAAATGACAAAGCCTTGATCCTCTGTTATTAGGCTATGACTCAGAAGCATGGTGAGGAAATAGGGTTTCAGAAATTGCAATTACAATGGCAATCTAATATTAGTACCACATTCGCAAACACCATTCTCCAGCAAAAAACGGCTAAAAACTACCTGGAAGCAATCACAGTCCAGACATTGGCACCTTACAGACTACATCCAAGTGCAGCAATGAGCCTGGCACGATGTCTAACACACCAGAATAATTCCTCATGCGTTGTCAAACTGATAATTGCATAATTCAATGCAAACTTAACGTTAATTCAACCCAAAACCAGGAGAAGACGTGTCACAAGGAAACAACTGCAGTTTCCAATCTACCAAACCAAATTGGAAGCTACCAATCAAGCTTACAGTCAAAACTCGAGGAAACCAGCGACCTAATCAACCCCTCCCCTGAAGGGATTTAGCAACACCTAAAAAAATACCATCCATCCATCCATCCATCCATCCATCCACCCACTACCACTTATCCAGGGGTCCGGGTTGGGAGGCAGCTGTCTAAGCAAAGAAGCCCAGAGTTCCCTCTCCACAGCCACCTCCTCCAGCTCTTCAGGGAGGATAATAAGGTGTTCCAAGGCAGGCTGGGAGACATAGTCCCTCCAGCATGTCCTTGGCCTGCCCTGGTGTCTCCTCCCAGTGGGACATGCCTGAAACACCTCAAATGGGAGACATCCAGGAAGCAGATACCCAAACCACCCAGCTGATAAATTCACAGGTTTGATTTACAGCTAATCTACTTCTTCACCACAACAGATTGGTACAATGTCTGTATCACTGCAGATGCTGCTCCAATCCGTCTGTCAACCTCCCACTCCATTCTTCCCTCACTTGTGAATAAAACCCCAAGATACTTGAACTTCACCATTGGGAGAACAGCTCATCCCCAACCCAGAGAGGAATATCCACCCTTTTCAGGCTGAGAACATGGACTTGGACTCATGGGTGCTGATTCTCATCCTTGCCGCATCATAGTCAGTCGCAAACCACCCAAGTAAGATCTGTAGGTCATTATTGGATAAAGCCAACAGGACCACCTCATCTGCTAACAGCAGAGAAGAGATTGTGACTGCTAGACGTGACAACCTCTGTTCCTGGCTTGCACCTAGAAATCCTGTCCAAAAAATTATGAACAGGATCAATGACAAATGGCAGCCCTCATGGAGTCGGCAGACTCTGGAATAATTGTCCTGTACAGCACAGAGACATGGGTCATGGGTCATCTCTCATAGCCACCAAATAGTTCTTGAGCACTTCCATCAGCATTGCCTGTACTCCATCCTGAACATCCACTAGAGCAACTTCATCACCAGCAACAAAGTCCTTCAACAAGGTGATAAGCAGTATTAAGACCATGCTCTTAAGAACGCAACTACCATGGACAGGGCACATCTGTAGGATTAAGGATCACTGCCTTTGTAAAGTTGCAATCCCCCACTGCAGATCAGGTTTGCTGGCAAAGTGAACAAACTAGCAGCTGTTTGCAATCAAGCAAATCAAACAAGAACAATTTAAACAGCACAACAAAATTGATGCTACAAGATCTCCAAATTTAACACAAAAATGCCACTTTTATTGCAGTTTCACAATTATTCAACCCCTTCATGACAAGCATCTTTAGTGCTTAGTACAGCACCCTTTTGCTGTTATGACCTGCTGCAAATGCAGTGCATAGCCAGACACCAACTTCTACGGCATTCCTGAGGAATCTTAGCCAATTTCTCATTGGCAAAGGCCTCCAGTTCTCTACATTTGTGCTACAACCACCTTTTTCAAATCCCACCTGTGATTTTCAATGGGATTCAAGTCAGGTGACTGTCATGGCCAAGTCTTGGTGGACTTGGAGGTATGATTGGGATCACTGTCCTTTTGGAAGGCCCAGTGATGCCAGAGCTTCACCTTCTTCTCAGATGGCATGACATTTTCTCACAGGATTTCTTGATACTTCACTGAATCCATCTTGCCCACCACACACTGCAGGTTTCCAGTACCAGAGGAAGAGAAGCAGCCCCAGAGCATCACTGACTCACTGCCATGCTTCACTGTAGGCAGGGTGTTCTTTTAAGTGTATACTTCATTCTTCCTTCTCCAGACATACCACCAATCCATCCATCCATCCATCCATCTTCTACCACTTATCTGGCAATCTGGGTCATGGGGATATCAGTCCAGGCAGAGTAGCCCAGACTTCCACTCAGTTCACATAGCACCATGATCCCCATGATCCTTCCTGCAGATGGTTAGCCCACTGGAGGGCGGACTCATGTGCCTCCTTTGGTTACACTGGGTCCTTGATGTAACATTTTTCATGCAGATCCACTGGACCACTCTTAGCCTGGCGCTTGACTCAGGACCAGTTTGTCTTGGGAGACCCTATCAAGGGCAAGTTGTCCCCATCAGCGTTGCTCCTGGGATCATTCAGGCACCCAAACCCCTCCACCACAATAAAGTAGTGATCCACAGAGAGGGTACCACTGATCCATAGGCCCAAAATGTTCCAGTTTTGTTTCATCACTCCACAGAACAGAATCCCCAATCCTTTTTGAGGAAACTCGAGGTTCTTGTGCTTTTGTTTCAGTAGTGGTGTATGTCTTGGAGTTCGGGCATGAAACCCTTCAATGTTTAGTTTACTATGGAAACTGAAACCTCGGGGCCTGCTGCCACCAAATCTTGTCACAGGTCTTTTGTAGTCAGCTGAGGGTTTTTGACCACTTGGCTCCTCAGGACACTGGTGGCAGCCGTTAATAGCTTCCTCTTTGTACTGCATCCAGGTAGTTTAGCCACTGTTCCTTTAACTTTAAACTTACAAACTATGCTTCCAACTGTATCTCTAGGAACATTTGGTGCCTTTGCTATCTTTCTGTATCATTTTCCTTGTTTGTGCAAGGTGATGATCTCTTTTCTGAACTTTTTGGACAATTCTCTTGACTTAACCAAATTCCTATCATGCAGTCAAACATCCCTGTCAACAGTTCAGATATTTAAGGTGTTCTATTGCAAGCATACCTGATGTGACTAATGACGCCCTTGATTGGTTGCATCAGATGTGCCTGAGACCACGCCTTATTTGCAAATTTGTGCTGTTATGAGGAATTCTATTCAGGAGATTGAATAATTTTGTGATAGAAAAACATAACATTTTGGCGCTCCGAACAGCGGATCCACATATCTCTGTCTTTCCAGCGCCTCTGCTTGATTTCAGCAAGTGCACAGCTGATAAAAAGACCTTCCCAGGCTGAGTGAAAAAAAAAAAAAAGCTCAGTGTTACTGCAATGAAGGCATTTCAGACCGGGGCGCTGGAACTGACTGGGTGACAGATCTGGGAATCCTACAGGTGGCTTGAATGTAAGTACATTTGTTGTTGTTTATTAATAAAAGATAATGAGATTACCTGGACCAGTTGTACATTGCAAAAAGCTGAAGGGGTGAAACTAGCGGCCAGATTGCTGGGTTATTTTTACCCACGGTGAGCGATATCATAATAATCCCTTGGGAGGAACAAGGTTTTTCCTCTGCAAATGGTGACCGTTATCGCTAGACCCGGGGTGATTCTTAGAAAATCCACCTCTCTCTACGCCCCATTAGTGCAGTGGAGGTCGCGGAAGTTGCATGCAAAGGGAACAAAAAGGGAAAGATTCATGCATGCTCTTTTAACCACAGACCTTTTATTGTTTAAATAACTAGGCTCTCGACGTCTTGTGGAAGAGTTTACGTGATCCCATAAAAGTAGATTTTCATGGAAGATCCGTGCCCTTACCGTGTCTGCTTATCGCCCATGTGGCTTCCCCCACTGCAGTGAGACCGGGGAAGGAGGTCTTACTGGGGCTTTTGGCAGACAGCAGAGGGGTTACATGACCGTTGAAATACTGGTAGATTTTATTTTGAGAATTTGTTGAAAGCGCTAGATAAAAGTTACTGCAGTCTGAATTTGTTTTGTCTCAGTGTTACATGAAATCCGCTCCGGGGTGAAGCAGAGGCTGAGTTCCCACAGAGACAGAGTGAACAGGTTGTGAAATTGATGTTTGTGATTTTTTTCTGATACTTGTGGAGCATAAAAGGATTGATTAGTTAATTATCCTTTTGAGAAGTGTTTGAAATTATAGGTATTTCAAAATAGTAGCTTTGAGCAAAAACAGTGGACTGGTGTGCTTTTACAACAGTGTAAAAAAAAGGAGCTTCACGCTGTAGTGACAGTGTGGGGGGTTGCCACATGTGTGATTTTTCCACTAAAAGTTGCAAGTTCCGGAGATTAATTGAAGTAATTCTCATGCTGTTTTGGGTTTTGGTATGAACCTAAAAGTCTTTATTGTACAACCTTGTGGAGATAACACAAAAGAGAACATTTCTGTGGGCCCTGTGTGTTTGTCTGTGTGTGTATGTGTGTCCTTGAGAGATAGAGAAAAAAAAAACAGAGAGAGAGAGAGAGAACTTGGGAAAAAATAGAAAAGGCTGTGTAGTTACTGATTTGTGTGTAAATACTTGGTAAAAAGGAAGAGAAAAAAACTATCTATATATGGGTATTTTTGCAAAGTTTTGGGGTTTTACTTTTTCTTTCAGTCTAACTTTGTGGGTTTTCACTCTAATGTTGTGTACATGATGAATTATTTACACATTTTTAAAACCAATATTTTCATTCCCTCCAGTTTTTTTCTTTGGAAAATGAAAAACATTGAGCTATTTTTATTCAAGTTTTTGACATATCACTGACTTTTATTGACTCAATTGCCTTATTTCTCTGACTGAAGCATAACAGTGAACTTTTCAGGGGAAAAAGGATGCAGGACTGACGTTCTCCTCCCCCCTGCCAAAACAAAACCAGCCTCTGGGACCCGGCCTCATCACCGTCCATGCTCTCCTCTCATCAACACCAAAGAGGCGGCTGAACATCTAAGTTAATTACAAATGCTTGCATCTTAATCAATGCTACCAGCATGACAATGTTGAAATTAACTGAACATTACAATATCATGCTGTCACTTAATAATGCTTAATCACTGAAGGCTTTATGCATACCCTATATTACATGATTCAAAGCATAGAGGTTCAAAAGAGATTGATAATTAATGTGTTTATACATACGATTTGCCAGAGACTACTGATTATCAAACAGAGGTCTTGGCAATTGTATGTCATATTGTTGCTTTGTTTAAATAATACTGTACCCACTTTTTAATAAATGACATATGCAATCTTATTTACGTTTCGACCCTAGGCCTGTCCATGTAAAAAACAAAGGGGGGGGGGGGGACGCAAGAGCAGGATCTGAGACAGTTTATGCTGTGACTTTTTCCTTCCTAAAAGAAAACAGCAAGATGAGAATGAATTTTTTTTTTATTATCGGGAGATGGAAAAAAAAAGAGACAGAAATAACACAAAATTTCTGGTAAAATGGAGAAAGGGAATTTAATTTCAATGGTAAACTAAGACTGATTAGCGGCGGATGGAGTCAGCCAAGAGAAGTGTCAGGCTGACCTAGATAAGATAACATAAATAGACAGAATCAGCCTTCAAAGGGGGAAACAAAAAGACACACAGATGATGGATTGTGGCCCTGTGCCATAAATTCCTGAAAACAGATTAGGCCTGCATTTCCACTTACTAATTCTAACTGCTGCATTGGTTTAAGGTTTTTAATATATGATACTGTTTTGTTTAAACATAATCCTAAACTAGTGATTACCCATGTCAACTGGTAAAACATTTACTGATTCACAGAATATTTAGCGAATACTTGTTGTGAAAAGCAAAAACACATTCAAATTGTGGAAGCTTTAGGTGTAATTTAAAGGTTTTTCTGCTATTGTTCATTCTTCGTTTTTCAACAAGAAAGGGAAAGCATTCACATTTTTATTTTTTTTTAGCTTTCACCAGGAATTAGATTTGCCAAATTAACAAGGAATCTCAACATCACCATCACAATTACCTTTAAATTTAAGAAATCCTTGGTGACGTGCAATATGTAATAAAATAATAAAAAAACAATAATTCACTTGTGTTTCTTAACATTACCCGTTCTAATAAACAGTAGGATAAACAACTGGGATAAACATTTAAGGGACACAAAAATAATGATGATCACTGGAACATTAGTAAAATCAATTTATGAGGTGATAAAATTTGCACTCTTGTTGATGTAAATACTGAAGGTGCAGACGGGGAAGCCATAAGGCTTTCCATAAATTTTTCTTTGCAAGATGGCACCGAGATTTGATCTTTGTGGGAGATGGGAGGAGGCCAGACAGTGGGTGTGTGGGTGATGGGATCACTGGCTGGAAGGGGCGACAGTGACCACAGGGGAAGGACCTCTCAGTTGACAAGCATTTTTTGAAGCTAAGTAGAACAAATAACAGTGCAACTGACATAAAGCATAACCATTTAAATGTCTGACTTTAAAAAAGTAGTGTTCATATGACTTCACACTGCAGGATACAACTGATGCCACTCACCACATAAGGGTGTGACAATATCACATTTCAGAAATGTGACAGTAATAAGGAATGTGTTTTCTCGGTGCTCAGCCGTGGCCGAGCTGGGCCTCGGAAATACAGTCCACACCATAATTTACCAAGGAATATATAAAAATGAGGCATTCCTTGGGCTGCCCGGTGACGCAGTGGTTTAGCACTGTGGCAGCACAGTTTTACCCTCGGCTGGGGGACCGCGGGGATCATGAGATCGTGGGTTCGATCCCAGCCCCCGACCAACAGTGAGCTGTGTGGAGTTTGCATGTTCTCCCCGTGTTGCGTGGGTTTACTCCGGGATTTCTCTGGTTTCCTCCCGCACACCAAAAACATGTAGGTTTAGGGCGCTCGCGCACGCAGCGACCAGCAGCCGGTGGCTTGTCACCAGACTGCAAACCAAGTCTACCTACGGGTACAAATAAGTAACAAAAAAAAAAAAAATAAAAAAAAAATTCCTTGTACAAAATAAAGACAAATTCTAATTAGGAAAAATGTCTACCTTTCCATTGACTGAAGAAGTGTGATATATCCTTTCACAAGGATTCACTTACACAAATTCAACCTGTCTGTGTTCATCTGGACAAACTGATCTTAGTTATCAATGCTAAATCATATCAAATCTGCACAGATAGCTATATTGCTTTTTCCTAAATGGAATTTGTAAATTAGTTCAAGAAACATCAAAAAAGAAACCATGATTATTGAAACCTCATTTTGAAGGAGCTGTACTACTCACAAATTTTCATCTAAATTAACTGTGTGTAACACATAAAAGTGGTAACACGCTTCCTTCTAGTAAAAGACACTACTCATCAAGCAAATACCCTGTAACTTTGCTGCATGTGCATCTCCGTGCATCAAAAGGGGGGTGCCAAAGAAATTAAATAGCAAAAAATAATTAGCAATCTCAGAAAAATAGATAATATATAAAAATTTTCAATAGATGATCAATAATGAAGAGAAAAATATAAATGAAACCGCTTGGTAATGAAATCACAACATTCAATAGGAGAAGTTAAAAGTTACATCAATAAATTTCCAGATATTTAAGAAAATATCTGTAGATTATTGTAAAGGAAATATCATGTTTATAAGGAACAAGGTAAACTGATAAGGAAGAAAACCATGCAAATATATGAGAAAAGTTCCAAATGTCTAAGAAAAGTCCAACTGGTGCTGAATTTATGTTTACTGTGGGACTTAATTTAGAATCTACTACAAAGACAATACAGATTCTTACTCAATTAAGAGAGCAATGCTTTAGAGAGGTCAAAGCAAAAATAATTTGATCTTCCTGACATAATGCACGGCCCAGGAGACACACACGCAGGCTCAGGATAGATTTAACAGCTTTATTAGCAACAAGGAAGTGTATGGCTGCGTGTCTGTGGAATAAGAATGTATTGGTGGTGGCGTCTGCGTCAGGCATGGGGGCAGGAGGCCGTACAGCCGGACAACCCTGTGGGAGAGAGCAGAGGGAGAAGGGTAACGGGCACCACACCAATACAGGGAATAATGATGGTAGCTGGCTTACTTGGTTATGACAGGTGGCTGGCGTCGACAAGGGCGAAGCCCGGGAGACAGCGACCTGCGGTACCTGTGGCAGCAGCGTAGAGCCAACGGCGAGGTGATGAAGTCCGCCGCCGGGAATGTCCACCTGTGCACAGGGGAAGGCTAGAGGAGAGAGGTAAGGGGAGCTTGCCCAAGATATCTTCACTAGTCAGTTTGAGATCCGTAGTAGCAAAGGGGCCGAAGTAGAGAGACGGCTTCAGGCCGAAGCCCAGGGCAGAGTGGATTAAATACCTCGCCGCTGACGAGGAGCAGGTGTGCACGCGGCTGGCGCCGCTGATGAGCGGCGAGTCATAACAGTACTCCCCCCTCTAGCAGCGCCTCCTGGCGATGGTTTTTCCGGTGCGCTCGATGAAACTCAGAAATGAGTGACCGGTCCAACACCAGCGAGGAAGGCACCCACTGTCTCCACTTGGGTCCATAGCCCTCCCAATCCACCAGGTACTGCAATCCGCGACCCCGGCGTCGGGCGTCCAAGATGTCAGCGACGGTCCAGGCCGGATGGCCACCAATCATCCGGGGAGCGGGGTGCGCCGCAGGTGGAGGGCAGAGGGGGTCAGAGACCACCGGTTTGATTTTGGAGACGTGGAAGGTGGGATGGATGTGGAGGGAGGAGGGAATAGCCACACGCACAGCCACTGGGTTGATGATTCTGGTTATGGGATAAGGGCCGATGAACCGTTGGGCCAGCTTTCTCCTTTCACCCTTTAGGTTAATGTCCTGTGTGGATACCCAAACTTGCTGTCCCACCTGGTAGGCAGGTGCAGGTCTCCTATGTCGGTCCGCCGTAGACTTATTGCGCTCCGCCGTGCGTAAAAGCGCATTACGCGCCATGGACCAAAGGGAGCGGCACCGCCTCAGCTGTGCCTGGACAGAGGGGACAGCCAACTCGCCCTCCTGTGCGGGGAACAGGGGTGGATCATAGCCCAAGGATGCTTTAAAGGGCGACATCCCGATGGCCGTAGAGCGGGAGGTGTTGTGGGCATACTCCACCCAGGCGAGGTGAGAACTCCAGGACGTGGGTTTGGATGAAGTAACGCAGCGGAGCGTAGCCTCCAGCTCCTGGTTAGTCCGCTCACACTGCCCGTTAGACTGGGGGTGATGGCCGGAGGAGAGGCTTACCTTGGCTCCCAGGGCGTTGCAAAATGACCTCCAGACGTCCGAAGAAAACTGGGGGCCGCGGTCGGAGACCACGTCGACCGGGATTCCATGCAGTCTGACCACGTGCTGGATGAGGAGGTCTGCCATCTCCAAGGCTGAGGGAAGTCCACGTAGGGGCACGAAGTGGGCGGCCTTGGAAAAACGGTCAACAATGGTCAGAACTGTGTCAAAGTTGTTGGAGACAGGGAGCCCGGTGACGAAGTCTAGGGCGATGTGCGACCAGGGCCTGCCAGGGACGGGCAGGGGCTGGAGCAGACCCGCAGGGGGAGCGTTACCTGACTTATTGGTAGCACAGACAGGGCAGGCCCGGGCGTAACGGGCGGCGTCCTTCCGCAGGCCTGGCCACCAAAAGGATCGCTGGAGAAGGTCAATCATCCGCGAAGCTCCAGGATGGCAGGTGAGCTTGGAGGTATGGAGCCAGTGTATAACGTCCCCCCGGACGGCAGATGGCACGAAGAGCCTCCCCTCCGGTCCACCGCCAGGGTCTGGTTCCGACTCCTGCGCCCTCCGGATCTTGTCTTCTATGTCCCATGTAACAGCCCCCACGACGCATGACCTGGGCAAGATGGTGTGAGCAACGTCTTCTGCGGCCTCCGGGGCAAATTGCCTGGAGACGGCGTCGGGCAGGCCGTTCTTGGAGCCAGGCCTATATGTGATGCTGAACTTAAACCTTGCAAAGAACAGGGACCAACGCGCCTGGCGGGCATTCAGACGCTTGGCAGATCTCAGGTACTCCAGGTTCTTGTGGTCGGTGAGGACCACAAAAGGCAAGGCTGCCCCCTCCAGCCAGTGACGCCATTCTTGAAGGGCAAGCTTGATGGCAAGAAGCTCTCTGTCCCCCACGTCATAGTTTCGTTCCGCCGGGGACAGACGCCGAGAGAAGAAGGCGCAGGGTCGCTTGACTCCATTGGCTGGGGACCGCTGGGACAACACCGCCCCCACCCCCGTGTCCGAAGCATCCACCTCCACAATGCACTGCAGCGCGGGATCGACCTGGCTGAGGACCCGGGAGGAGGAGAACTCCGTCTTCAGCGCCTGGAAGGCCGAAGCGGCCTCTTCAGTCCACCGGAACGGGGTCTTAGGAGAGGTGAGGCGGGTCAGGGGCCCGACGATGGCTCCAAAGTTCGGGACAAAGCGGCGGTAGAAATTGGCGAACCCGATGAATTGCTGAACCTGTTTCCGAGAGGTTGGTGTGGGCCAATCCACCACTGCTTTGATCTTCGCTGGGTCCGGGAGCACCTGGTCATAGGAGATGACGAACCCCAGGAAGGAAGTCGTTTTGGCATAGAATTCACATTTTTCTGCCTTGACGTACAGACGGTTCTCCAGCAGTCTCTGCAGGACCCGCCTCACGTGGACCCGGTGTTCATCCCTGGACCTGGAGAAGATGAGAATGTCGTCCAGGTAGACGAATACAAACAGGCCGATGAAGTCCCGGAGGACATCATTGATGAGGCGCTGAAAGACGGCTGGAGTGTTGGTCAACCCAAACGGCATCACGAGATATTCAAAATGCCCGTTTGGGGTACGGAAGGCGGTTTTCCACTCATCTCCCTCCCGGATCCGGATGAGGTGGTAAGCGCTGCGAAGATCCAGCTTAGTAAACCAGGTCGCCCCCTGGAGGGAGTGGAAGGCAGTGTCCATAAGGGGCAGGGTGTACCGGTCCTTCTCCGTGATATCGTTGAGAGCTCGATAGTCAATACAAGGACGAAGAGATCCGTCCTTCTTTCCCACGAAGAAGAACCCTGCACCTACTGGAGAGGAGGACGGTCGGATGATCCCAGCACTGAGCGACTCCTTCAGATAGCTGTTCATTGCCTCCTTCTCCGGCGCTGACAGACTATAGAGGCATCCTGAGGGTAAGGGCGTCCCCTGGCGGATGTTAATGGCGCAGTCGTAGAGCCGGTGAGGAGGCAGAGACATCGCCTTGGACTTACTGAAAACGGCACCCAGGTCGTGGAACTCTGAGGGCACAAGGGTGAGATCCGGGGGCGCGGTGTCCTGAGCTGTGGGAGGCGAGGACGGGGCGCAGGCTGCGGATTGGAGGCAGGTACCCATGCAGAAAGTGCTCCACGCTGACACCTTCCCAGTCTTCCAGTCCAAGGCGGGGTTGTGGAGGCGGAGCCAGGGATAACCGAGGATGACAGGAGTTACTGAGGTGGGCAGGACGTAAAAGGAGATATCCTCCCGATGGTTTCCAGAGATGATCACGGGAACGGGGGATGTTTGGTGAGTTACTTTTCGCAGGGAAACTCGGGAGAGATTAACCAGGGCGAGAGGAGTGTCGAGGGAGTGACAATGGATGCCCAGTCGGGTTGCCAGGCTTTGTGAAATAAAGCTACCCTCCGCGCCTGAATCCACCAGTGCATGTGTGAGGTGCCCAGTGAGGTTGTGACAGAAGCGGATGGGCAGCGTCAAATGTGTGAGGGGATTTAACCGATTAGCGTCCGCGAGGCCCCCTACAGTGACTCGCGGACCACCTCGTTTGGCTTCTCCGGACAATGCTCCACCGTGTGCTGGCTACCTCCGCAATACATGCAGAGGCCCAGGTCACGACGGCCCTGTTTCTCCGCCAGGGGGAGCTTTGTCCGGCCCGTCACCATTGGTTCTGACTCCTCGGAGACCTCCGGCGGTGGCAACGCCAGGTGGCGAGCTTGGGGCAGACATGCAGAGGCGCCCCGCGAGCGAGAAGACTGCTTCCGCTCGGAGGCGCGCTCGCGCAGCCTGTTATCCAAACTGATGGTGAGAGAAATCAGCTCCGCCAGCGTCTCCGGGGTATCCCGTCCAGCCAGCTCATCCCTCAGACCGGAATTTAGGCTGCGGAGGAAGATGCCGCAGAGCGCGCGCTCTTCCCAGCCAACTTCCTCTGCGGTAACCTGGAAGTCGATCGCGTAATCGGCCGCCGATCGGCTCCCCTGTTGGAGTCCGAGAAGGCGGTCGACCTGGACACTGTCCAAACGCGAATGATCGAACACTTCCAGAAACTGTCGCACGAACTGGCCATAGGTGAGGGTGGCGTAGCTGGGCTTCACCATAATGGCGTAAGCCCAGGTAAGCACACGACCCTCAAGGAGATTACCTATATAGCCAATTCTGCTATGGTCTGAGGGAAAATCTCTGGGAACGCGAAGAAACACGGACTCACACTGCATAATAAAACCCCGAGCTCCACCCAGCTTACCACTGAAGCGAGCAGGAGTGGGGATTGGTGTGAGCCGTGTTGGCGCACCCGGAGCGGGCTGGACGGCCACCGGAGCCGCAGGAGCCACGCCACCCAGACGAGCCGAGGGGAACGGCTGCTGGGGGTCCAAGCGGTCTAATCGGTTAGTAATGATCATTAATTGATTTAATATCACCTGTTGCTGATGAGCTATTAAATCCACCCGAGCCTCGAGGGTGGAAAGACGGCGTGCGAGCCCGCTGTCTGCCGAGCCGCTCTGCTGAAGCCGTACTGACATAATGCACGGCCCAGGAGACACACACGCAAGCTCAGGATAGATTTAACAGCTTTATTAGCAACAAGGAAGTGTATGGCTGCGTGTCTGTGGAATAAGAATGTATTGGTGGTGGCGTCTGCGTCAGGCACGGGGGCAGGAGGCCGTACAGCCGGACAACCCTGTGGGAGAGAGCAGAGGGAGAAGGGTAACGGGCACCACACCAATACAGGGAATAATGATGGTAGCTGGCTTACTTGGTTATGACAGGTGGCTGGCGTCGACAAGGGCGAAGCCCGGGAGACAGCGACCTGCGGTACCTGTGGCAGCAGCGTAGAGCCAACGGCGAGGTGATGAAGTCCGCCGCCGGGAATGTCCACCTGTGCACAGGGGAAGGCTAGAGGAGAGAGGTAAGGGGAGTTTACCCAAGATATTTTCACTAGTCGGGTTGAGATCCGTAGTAGCAAAGGAGCCGAAGTAGAGAGACGGCTTCAGGCCGAAGCCCAGGGCAGAGTGGATTAAATACCTCGCCGCTGACGAGGAGCAGGTGTGCGCGCGGCTGGCGCCGCTGATGAGCGGCGAGTCATAACACTTCCCTGCATAAACAGTTTTTTCAAAATCTTTGCACGGATCTCAATGAACTAAATAAGAGTGAAGGTAAAAATGTTTAGAAATTATTTACACACTTATTGAATATACAAAGGCTTTACCCTACACTAATTTAAATATTGCTGTGGTGACACTGAAACGCTTATCAAGATTTAAAATAGCTGAAATGATTAATTAGATAATGGAAATGGAATACACTTTGTAAATCAAATCATGTCACATTTAAGTGCAGTTCCTAAATTATTAGTACCAAACATTTACCTAGGGAACCACTTGGCTTACCATCAATAAACTACAAGATTAGTATAATATTCAAATAAGAAAATAGGGAGATTGTGAATGACAAACCTGCCATGGTTGGCTCTCACGAGCCGTCAATGAGATGCTATAGGCCACCGGTGAGTTTGCACAATTTATTAAAGAAAGAACAATGACAAAATAATGAGCCATGGGGGGCTAAAACACAACTAAGGTAATGACACAGACAAGGAACATAGAGTCTCAGAATAACACTTACAATAATGGATGAAGATGAAGGATTGTTCACGAGGGAACGTCTGATGAGGGGAAGCTCGACGAGGGAATGTTCAACGAGACTGCAGCCAGGTTTAGTCCTCAGCTGCTCCCTTAAATGGGGCTCAGGATGGAACACCTGATGAGGCAATCAATAATGCAGTTCAGCTGTCAGAGGGCTCAGCTCTGACAGACGGAAGCCCCTCTGAGCGCTGTCACAATAAAAGCTTGGAGAGCCATAGCGAACACACACACCAGATGTGAGGAAAATACTGCATGACCTGAGTGCGGACGAAATCGGCGCTCAGACCACGGCAGTACTCCCCCCCCGAATGGCACACTCTGGGCGCTGTGTGACACCCAAGCCCCCCCACCCCCCCAGCCCATCCAGGGTGGGAGGATGGGGGAAAAGGCCTGGAGGGTGAGAACCAGAAAAGAAGAAAAAAAACCCCATCAAGACGAGGAACCGGAACAAAGAGTGACAAGGGAGAACACAGGAAATAAACACGAAGCAATTACAGAGCATGGGAGGGGAAAAAAACAAACAAAACCCCCCCCACAATACTCCATAAAGCACGGATGGCACAACAGACAGGACAAAAAATGCAAATAATAGGAGAACAAGGCCTATAACAAAGATACACAGGCCCATAAGACACAACGTGGCAGTCACAAATCATCCCTCAGACAGAGGAGGGGAGAGAAAAAAAAAACATGCTAAACAGCAGTGAATACATAGACCAAAATAGTGCAAATGACAACACACCAGAGAGACCTTAATATTTCAGTGGAAATAAGAAAACAACACAGGGATGATGGCAGGCAGAGTCCAATGAGACAACAATCAGTTCTGGTGGTCTACCTGCGTCCAGCATCCAGATAGGTGGCCGGGGAAAAGGAAGAGTTCGGACGGCCTACCCCAGTCCCAGGCCCAGAGAAGCAGGACCTCTGGTGGCTGGACCAGGTCGCCAAGCAGAAAGTCTGGTTGGCTGGGTGGCCGACCCAGAACACCAAACGGGCGAGGCAGTCTTCCAGGCAGCCGACCCGCGTCACTCAGCTGGTGGCTGAGTGACAACTGACTCAGCCACCAGGACCGGACGGCAGGGGAGAAATCGAAGATGGCCTCCCTGGAGAGGGGGATAGTGAGGGAGAGCCGAGCCGAATACGAGGAACCCCAACGGCACCCGGTGGAGAAGGACTGGGGGAAGGATGAAAGACCAGTCCAGCGTCAGATGGCAGAGGATCTGCAGCTCCCTCATCAACCTCGAACCGACCCAGCGCTGCGCCCCTGCTGGACCCCGATTGGGTCAGCGCTGTACCCACGACAGACCCCGATTGGGCCGGAGCAGCACCCACGATAGACCCCGACTGGGTCAATGCTGCACCTGCGATGGACCCCGATTGGGTCGTGGCTGCACCCATGTCGGACCCCGATTGGGTCAATGCCGCACCCGCGATGGACCCCGACTGGGTCGGTGCAGCACCAGGGATGATCTCCAAACCCGAACCCGGAACCTCCATCACAGCGACCGGGATCGACTCCCCACCGGTGACCCTGGGAGAAGGCTCAGGAGAAGAAGAAGAATCGGGATCAGGATCAATGGTAGCGACAGAGCCCAGTGAGACGAGCTCGGATGCAAATATTTTTTTATAATATAAATATTATACTATAATATTACATTATAATAATATATTTATAATATAAATATTTTTATTTGCACGGTGGAGTGTCTGTTGTGCTTCAAAGACCTTGGATACAACAATAACATCATTATGCTGAGGCACTATTGTACCCTGCATGACAATAAGGACAGAGGTGAATGTACTGGGAGAGAAAGAAACTTGTCTACCCTACACTGTACAAACTTGCAGTAGCCTTCCTTTGCGCACCTGCATCCTCTCTGCTCTGAGAGAGTATTCTTCAAAGCTGGAGAAATAATCTAAAAAAAAAAAGAAATCATAGTTCAAAGACTGTTGAAAAGTTATTATTTCTTAATAAAAATGGATAAGTACCACAAGCACATTCACTGTAGTCACCTGAGTTTTATTATTTCTTTTTTCCCTTAGGATCATTGATATTTCTTAAAAGACAGCACATCTATTGAAATGGAAAAGTACACATTAAACCAATAATGCCCTTGTAAAATTCTGCATGTTGTATATGTTTTGTCCACTAGATGGCCTAGTAGAGAAAGTGAAGTTTCACATGAGGCCTTGTCTATATGAGCCATTTTGATGAAAGGCCTCAAGTCCTCTAGAAACCTTAATCTGGCCATCACTAGGTAATGCTCAGAGCTGTAGCACCTACAGAGGCATAAAGTTGATGAGCCACACTATGAAAAAATGCTGAAGCCATGTTAAGAAAACATGTCACAATCAGCAGCACAGTTTCATGCAACTTAAATGTTTCAGATCATCAAATACATTTTAATATTAGACAAAGATAACCCAGGTAAATACAAAATGCAGTTTTTAAATGATGATTTCATTTATTAAGGGGAAGAAGTTAGCCAAACCTACCTGTCCCTATGTAAAGAAGTAACTAGCCCCTAAACATAATAACTGGCTGTGCCACCCTTGGCAACAACTGCCATCAAGCATTTGTGATAACTGGTAAAGAGTCATTTATGTTACTGTTGAGAAAGTGACATATGGTGAACACCTTATGGTCTTACATGAATTACATGTGAGAAGAAAAGGTCTAACTGTGAACCCAAGTTACCTCTCCTGCACATTCATCTCTCCCTGGCTACATCTAACTTTCAGGGTCACCACACACAATGGGGCCCACTGAGCAGCCACAGAATAACAACAGCTGGAAATTCCCAGCTCCCGACTGGACAGACCATGTATGGTCAACTTCCAGCAAGAGAAAACCACATTGCCATCTTGGACTCAACCAAAGAGAACCGGATCCCACCAGAATTGACTCTGCAGCATTTAGGACAGGGACACAAGTTCAAATATGGACAGACTTCCTCCCAAAGTTGTGTCAGCCAGAACTACGGGGTGGAGACTTTAAACCAGCTCCATAAAACCAGTGGACAGCTCTAGATCACTCTTCTTTAGGCTTTGGCCCTACTGTGGGGGGGGGGGGGGCATGCTGGACCTCTCAAAGCTATGGACTTCAGCTCTGCTATTTTTACCCACTTTTTGCTCTCCTTTTCTGTGTTTTTCTGTAAAATTCTCTGATTTTTCCTAATCCATTAATTTAGTGATTTTGGTCAAGTGCTCTCAGTACAAGTACTAATCTTTGGTTTTTCCTGTACTGTAATCTCAATCTGTATTCATTTATTTAAGTTCACTTTTAATCTCAGTTCATTTACACATTCTGATTTAAAATAATTTTACATGTGTTTTCACTTTTTTATGATTATTTGTGTGATTCACTATTGATTTATATCTCTTAGGCCTCCATTGGTCAGGGTTGACCATGGGTGAAACATCCTAGTTCTGGCTGTCTGCTCACCTGGAGCAGTGTCGTCTGTGGCTGAATAGACTGATGCAGGAGTGGCAGTCCCTATTGCAAAGGTCACACCTGTGCGTAGTCTCTGGTCTGTTGGAGCTGCTGCTTTCCTCCCTGCGTGCTTGTTTTTCTGCAGCAGTGGTCATCATTTTCTCCTCCCCTGATTTCAAGGTGTTGCTTCAGGGTCCCTTTCCACTCTGCACGGTCCCCTGCTAGGTTCTCCCAGGTCTCTGTGTTGATGTCGGTGGCCTTCATGTCTGTCTTAATGACATCTTTGTACCGGAGCTGGGGGTGACCAGTTGATCTCCACCCAGATGCCAGTTCTCCATACAGGATGTCCTTTGGGATGTGCCCATCGTCCATGCGGTGGACATAGCCTTGCCAGCACAGCCTGTGCTGTCTGAGGAGAGTGAACATGCTGGGAAGTCCTGCACGATTCAAGACATCTGCACTGGTTACCCTATCCTGCCAGGATATGCACAGGATGCGGCGGATGCTTTGCAGATGGAAGGTATTGAGTCGCTTCTCCTGACTGGCATATGTTGTCCATGACTCACTGCCATGATGGCAGGCGGTGATTCAATGTCTTGTCCCAGGACATTGGCCTTTTTCAGGCTAATGGTGAATCCAAAATTCTTGCAGGCCTGTGAGAAGTGGTCCATCAGTGTCTGCAGCTCCTGTTGGGTATGTGTTGCAATTGCTGCGTCATCAACAAACAGCATGTCTCTGATGGGCATTTTGCAAAACTTCGTCTTGGCTCTGAGGTGGGCAAGGTTGAACAGCCTGCCATCTGACCTGGTGCGTAGGTAAATTCCTTCAGATGCAGTGCCAAAGGCATGCTTTAGGAGAATGGCGAAGAATATTCCAAAGAGTGTGGTAGCAAGGACACAGCCTTGTTTGACACCACTACAGATGCTGAAGGGGTTGGAGGAACTCCCGTTGAACTGCACAGTCCCCTTTATGTCTGAGTGAAAAGACTCAATCATGCTCTGCAGCTTTGGTGGGCAGCCTATCTTTGGGAGAATCTTGAACAGGCCATCTCTGCTGATGAGGTTGAACGCCTTGGGGAGATTGATGAAGGCGACTGCAGGGGAATCTGCTGTTCTCTGCACTTCTCCTGGAGTTGGCGCAGGGAGAAGACCATGTCTACCATTGATCTCTTGGCACGAAAGCCACACTATGACTCTGGGTAGACATGTTCGGCCAGCTTCTGCAGGCGTATCCAAATGATCCGAGCAAAGACTTTGCCGATGATGCTGAGTAGAGAGATACCTCTGTAGTTGTTGCAGTCACTTCTTTCCCCCTTGTTCTTATAGAGGGTGATGATCTTGGCATCCTTCATGTCCTGAAGTACAGCCCCTTCTTTCCAGCACTGACAGAGGACTTCAAGCAATGGGAGCAGGAGGGTAGTCTTGCAATGTTTCATCAGATCCGGGGGAATCCTGTCGCTGCCTGGGGCTTTGCCTAAGGCTAAGCTGTCGATGGTCTTCCAGAGTTCCTCTATGGTTGGCTCTACATCCAGCTCCTCTATGATTGGCATACACTTGATGGCGTCAAGAGCTGTGGGAGACACTGTGTTCTGTCTGGAGTAGAGGTTGGAGTAATGTTCCACCCATCTCTCCATCTGTTGGCCCTTGTCTGTAATTACTACCCCAGTGGAAGATTTGAGGGGAGCTGTCTTGCTCTGGACTGGTCCGAGCGTCTTCTTGATGCCATCATACATCCCTCTAGTGTTGCTGCAGCAGCAGCTGTCTGGATGTCTTCACTGAGCTCTGTCCAGTATTCCTTGGCGCAATGCCTGGCAGTCTGCTGAGCCTTGCTCCTGGCAGCCCTGAGAATCTGCAGGCTCTTCTCACTGGGTGACCGCTTATCGTCAGTGAGGGTGGTGCGCTTGGCTTCGATGACAGGAGTAATACTGTGGACTTGGCCTCAAGCCAGTTGTGAGACTTGGAGGACTTCTTCCCAAAGATAGCCAAGGCGGTGTGGTGCATGGTGTCCTGCAGTACTTCCCACTTCTCTGTGGTAGAGTCTCTGCCCTATGAGGTTTGCATTTCCTTCTCGAAGGTCTCTGCAAACTTTTCCACGAGGTCTGGTTGAGACATCTTGCTGACATCAATGTGGGGATTCCCTTGTTTCTTTGAGCGGTGGAGTGTCTTTGGCTGTAGCCTGATCTTGCAGCAGACCAGGGAGTGATCTGTGTAGCAGTTTGCAATGTGGTAAGAGCGTGTGTGGAGGACGTTCTTGATGGTGGCACGCCTCGCCAGGATAAGATCTAGCTGATGCCAGTGCTTTGAGCGTGGGTATCTCCAAGAGACCTTGTGCTGAGGCTTGGTCCTGAAGTAGGAGTTGGTGATGCACAAATCGTGGTAACTGCAAAGCTCAAGCAGTTGTTGTCTATTCTCATTCATTTTGCCCAGACCAAACTGTCTAAGGCAAGAGGGCCATGAGTCATGATCTGCACCCACTCTGGCATAGAAGTTACCCAGGAGAACAAGTTGCTCCTTGCTGAGGATGCTTACAATGATGGATGCAAGCTTCTTGTGGAACTCACCTTTTGTGTCCAGTGTGGAAGACAGTGTCAGGGCATACATGCTAGCAAGGGTAACTGGGCCTTCGGTGGTGTTAAGGTGAAGAGTGAGGAGACACTCTGTGCCATTGCTGCCCTGGCTCTACCATATTCAACAGGTTGTTCCTCACTGCAAAGCTGACTTCATGCTCCTGTGGCTCCTCAGAGCCTTTCCCCCTATAATGTATTTTAAACTTATGTAGCATCATCGTCTCCTCAAACCAAGACAGAAGATCACTTCTCTCCATTTTACAGGAATATCACTGGCTTTCATATCAACTCATCCAGGCCTCATCCAGGCCTGACCAAAGATGTTTGTTTTCCCAGGACCCCAATGTAAACAGTTGCCTCTTGCAGAGATTGTAAGGATCAGAATTTGCTTTTAAAGGCTCAAAGGAACATAAACTCGGGAGACCAGACCTCCAACGTGAACACTGCATTTGGATAACATCCCCCTTTACAGGAAACCAATGCTCTTAAAGGGGTCATAAACGGCTTAATCAGACGGGTTTATAACCTCCGATGTTTTCCAGATTTCCTTCCAGATCCCATGGACCTAAAAGAAATCATCTACAGCTTAACAGTACCTCCTAGCGGATACCTACGAAATGTGTTTCAGTATGTAGGATGACTTTTAATTTGTTCTAAACATTAAGTTTCTTTCAGCTTATCCTCTTCTCCCCTGGATCCTAAGGACACTGAAAATCATCCCTTTTATCACCAACCATGGTTTGCTGCACTACATTAAGCTTTGATCTAAATATGAATGTATGTATTATAATTATGTATAAGAAATGTTATATTCATGATTGTTATTCAAACAAATGTAATATTAGAGTAATGGTATAAATGCATGATCACCAAATATTAGCCAAGTCATTTAATTTAGTTAGATTTTATATTGAGCACCTAATTTCATAAGAACTGACTGAGTGTTGATTTTTCTCTGCAATTTCATGGGATGGTGTCTTCTGTTGATTGGCTGCTCTCAAACAAAGAAATGTTCTCACATTGGATGGCAGCCATTTCAAACTGCTTTTGATAAAGTTGATTGGTCAGTCTTGCGATAGACATCACAAGTTTATGACTAGGCGGGGTCATTTTAAAAGTAGTGGAAGCTGCCCAGATGCAAGTTAAGTTGCAGTTATGTGAGAGAGAACAAGAGAAGATCAAAGATGATAGAAAAGGAGTAAGAGATTAGAAGAAGAGATTAAGCAGAAAGAAAAAGAAACACACAGATGTAAGTTAAGTTAGAATTAGAAACACAGAAAAGAAGAAAGAAAGAGATTTTGAGAAAGATTGGGAACTAAGTTAAGATTAAAGAAGCAGAATAGTAATCTAGATCTCAGAGGAAGATTTTATTCCACTGTTTCAAGGTCCCGTGTAGTTTCATTTTATCTAAATTGTTCTGTGTGAAGTTTGTCAAATCCTGCATTAGTTTTTCTGGTTACTGAGGAGAAAACACTTTTTCTTTAGAGCTCGCTTTTTCAGAGAATCAAATTCTCAAACTTTTTCCTTCACCTCAGAAGCCATTCGTATCCTAGTAAATGTTTTTCTCATTTTTTTTTTATAACTTTTAACGCCGTTAAAGTGGACCTTTAATTTTCCTAATTTAAAGTGAACAGAGACTGTGTTTTTAAGGACTCTCTTTCTGGCCCCATACCTGTCTGACTGAGAAGTGGCTCCTTCAGTTTTTGGGTCTATCCCACTACAAGAGACTTCACCTATTCGGCTGGACTCGTTTCCAAGGACTTTTTCACACCGCTCGGGGACGATCACTCTGCTGCCGACGTCCTGAACGAGCCCCCGGCTGGGTCAACACTTCTGACTGCTGTGAGGAAGCATTGCAGCAGCCACCTCCTCCCGATGTCCCGACCCTAAACTCGGCTGGTATCGACCCACTGAACACGTGGACCTTCAGCTGTCTTGTGAGTGAGGCTCATTTTACTATCTGCTGGGTTAAACGTGATGTCCGAACAATTAAATTACAATTGAATATAGCCCGTATTTCAGGGCTTAATTAGTCTCTCAGCCACAGGATAAAGCTATAAACTGAAGGAAGACTCTTAGTCATTTTTAAGTAACTGCCCTTAATTTTTGTAGATTAATTCAGAAGTCATTTTTAGATAATTAGCTTATGAATTTTCCCCATAAAATTGCGTTGTTTTGTTAAAACATTTCAGCCTTCATTTACCGTTGAAACATAAGTCTGGTTCCTCCTTGGTTCTACAGAGGTGTAACGCTGGATTTTATGTTCAGGAATCCAATATTAGTTGATGTGATATCTTACGCTGTTATCATTTAAATCTGTTTATCCATCATTTGAACGCCATGTCATGTAACCTGAATGAGTTTAATAAAAGGGTGAATGAGAGAAGTTGAAGCGTTTTTCCTTTCGCATATACATGTTTCCTAATCACGGCAGGAAAAGAACTCACTGAAACTTTGAGACTGATTCATTAAGTAATTGAAGGTACAAAATTAATTAAAATTAAAGTTAATATTATTGTCCATTAGGACTGGTGCCCCCTTTTAACGAGTGCTTTTATTTAATTTAGCAGGTGTAGAAGTGATGGTTTAACTCCACCCCCTTTCACACCCACTATTAAATAAAATAAATAATTCCTGTACCTTATGACAAATATTTTATTATACAATTTACGTTACACTTAATAACAGACAACTGATGTAGATATAAGTTTAATGAACACACATTCACTTATTGTTTTTCATATTTTATTGTGTTGCATCTTTGGGATTTGGTTATTCTGTCAGTTTGCTGACAATGAGGGACAGACTAACCCTGTGTTGTCTGTGGAAAGACAACACACAATTTTTGTTAGAGCTGTCTATATTTTATTCTTATTTAAAGTTACTTTGTCTTTAGTTTATTTTCAAGTAACTTGATATATAAAAAGTGAAGTTAATTCACACTTACCTCTTTTTGCTTCTCTCCAGCAGCAGGGTATGGCGCAAAAGAGTGACTCAAGTTGAAACACTTCCTTAAAAGCAAATGGGTAAACCACTCCAATACTGAGGGAGAGGCCAGATAGGGTAACTGTTAATTTAGGTTATGATTTGGAATTAATGTACTATTGAGTTACTTATTGTTATTTTTATTTATGTAAATAATGTTTATTATGAATTATTTTTTGTTGGTGTTGGTTTATTGATCTCTAGTTTGTATCATATAGTTTAGTAACCCCTCTAAAATAGACTTTTATGGCAAGAGGGAGATTATAATTTAATGTTTATTTGAAAGGGACATTACATACTAATGAACATTAATACACATGTACGTATGCCAGATATAGCAAGACTGCTAGTTTGCATCTGTAGTTCCCTGGCAGATCACAAAACACACAAACAGTCATACACAAGAAGAACAACTGCAAAAAAACTGTACAAAATGGATATGCTACAGTGCAAGAGTTAAGGTGCTACAAAACAAAACATACAAATGACTCATGAGTGACATGCTGTGTATGTGTACACACACACATGTACCCAGGCACATCACAGCAACAACAAACAACAGCAACAAACAAGAGGTGGGGCATATGCATGTGATGTGTGGGCACATATGGTGGCGTGAAAAAGTGTTTGCCCCCTTCCTGATTACTCTTTTTTTAATATGTCACACTTAAATGTTTCAGATCATCAAACAACTTTAATTATTAAACAAAGATAACACAAGTAAACACAAAACGCAGTTTTTAAATGAAGGTGTTTATTATTAAGGGGGAAAAAAATCCAAACCTGCATGACCCTGTGTGAAAAAAATGATAGTTTCCCCCGTTAAAACATAAATTAACTGTGGTTTGTCACATCTTTGGAAAGCTGAGTTCAATTTCTCTAGCCACACCGAGGCCTGATTACTGCAACTCCTGTTCTCAATCAAGAAATCACCTAAATAGGATCCGCCTGACAAAGTGAAGTAGACCAAAAGATAGACATCAATGCTGCGATCCAAAGAAATTCAGGAACAAATGAGAAACAAAGTAATTGAGGTATATCAGTCTGGAAAAGGTTATAAAGCCATTTTTAAAGCTTTGGGACTCCATTGAACCACAGTGAGAGTCATTATTCACAAATGGCGAAACCATGGAGCAGTGGTGAACCTTGCCAGGAGTAGCCGGACAACCAAAATTACCCTAAGAGTGCAGTGATGACTCATCCAAGGGGTCACAAAAGACCCCACAACAACATCCAAAGAACTGCAGGCCTCAGTTGCCTCAGTTAAGGTCAGTGTTCATGACTCCACCAAAAGAAAGAGTCTGGGCAAAAATGGCCTGCGTGGCAGAGTTCCAAGACGAAAAACACTGCTGAGCAAAAAGAATGTACACACGTGGACAAAATTGTTGGTACCCCTCTGTTAATAAAAGAAAAACCCACAATGGTCACAGAAATAACTTGAATCTGACCAAAAGTGGTAATAAATAAAAATTCTATGAAAATTAACCAATGAAAATCAGACAATGCTTTTGAATTGTGGTTCAACAGAATTATTAAAAAAAAAAAAACTCATGAAACAGGCCTGGACCAAAATGATGGTACCTTTAACTTAATATTTTGTTGCACAACCTTTTGAGGCAATCACTGCAATCAAACGATTTCTGTAACTGTCAATGAGACTTCTGCACCTCTCAGCAGGTATTTTAGCCCACTCCTCATGAGCAAACTGCTCCAGTTGTCTCAGGTTTGAAGGGTGCCTTCTCCAGACAGCATGTTTCAACTCCTTCCACAGATGTTCAATAGGATTTAGATCAGAGCTCACAGAAGGCCACTTTAGAATAGTCTAATGTTTCGCTCTTAGTCATTCTTGGGTGTTTTTAGCTGTGTGTTTTGGGTCATTATCCTGTTGCAAGACCCATGACCTGCGACTGAGACCAAGCTGTCTGACATTGGGCAGCACATTTCTCTCTAGAATACCTTGATAGTCTTGAGATTTCATTGTACCCTGCACAGATTCAAGACACCCTGTGCCCGATGCAACAAAGCAGCCCCAGAACATAACAGAACCTCCTCCATGTTTCACAGTAGGGACAGTGTTCTTTTCTTGGTATGCTTCATTTTTGCGTCTGTGAACATAGAGCTGATGTGCCTTGCCAAAAAGTTGCAGTTTTGTCTCGTTTGTCCATAGGACATTCTCCCAGAAGCTTTGTGGCTTGTCAACATGCAGTTTGGCAAATTCCAATCTGGCTTTTTTATGATTTGTTTTCAACAGTGGTGTCCTCCTTGGTCATCTCCCATGAAGTCCACTTTGGCTCAAACAACGACGGACGGTGCGATCTGACACTGATGTACCTTGACCTTGGAGTTCACCATGAATGTGTTTAGAGGTTGTTCTGGGCTCTTTTGTTACCATTCGTAGTATCCGTCTCCTCCTGCGGCCATGTCCAGGGAGGTTGGCTACAGTCCCATCCATCCATCCATCTTCTGCCGCTTAATCCTTTTCGGGTCGCGGGGGTGCTGGAGCCTATCCCAGCATCTTTCGGCAGTCCAATAGTGCTGGTCCCAAAAAAGGATGGATCTCCAAGGTTTTGTGTTGACCTTAGATACTTGAACAGTGTCTCAAAGATTGACCCCTACACGATAGTTTGCATTGACGAACTTTTGGAAAAGGTGGAAAGATCAAAGTTCATCACTACACTTGACTTAAGCAAGGGTTACTGGCAGCTTGTTCTAGCACCAGAGTCAAAAGAACTAACAGCTTTCAAAACACTGTTTGGACTCTTTCAGTTCAAAGTAATGCTGTTTGGTCTCCAGGTGGCACCAGTAACTTTCCAGCGACTCATGGACCAGGTGTTAAATGAAGTGTCAGAGTTTGCAGCAGCCTACCTGGATGATGTGGCAATTTTTAGCCAGGCCTGGAAGGATCATGTGACCCATCTTCAACATGTACTTCAGCTTATTAAATCTGCTGGTCTCACTATCAATCCTCACAAATATACGCTTGCACAAAGGCAAGTAGAATACCTTGGCTATGTGGTTGGACACAGACAAATTAAGCCTCAGGTGGAAAAAGTTGAAGCAATCCATGCCTATCCAGTGCCTACAACAAAGAGGAAGTGTGTGCTTTTGTGGGATAAGTAGGGTGGTACAGCAAATGTATTCCCCACTTTGAAAAAAAGAGCAGCACCTCTTACAGACCTGACCAAGGCTTCGGCACCAAACAAGGTTAAATGGACTGAGGCCTGTGAGATGACCTTCAAGGATCTCAAAGCAGCCATTACATCTGATTCAGTTCTGCAAACTCCTGACTTCTTTTTGTCATATACACTGCAGACTGATGCCTCTGGAGTGGGCATGGGTGTGGTACTGTTAGAGGAGGTGCATTGACAAAGACACCCAGTGTTTTTTTTCTGAATGGGAAATTGCAGACAGAGGGACAAAATACTCAACAATAGAGAAAGAGTGTCTGGCTGTGAAGTGGGCTGTTGAGTCCTTGAGAAATTATCTCTTGGGCCGACATTTTAATCTGGAGACTGATCATTGTGCACTCCAGTGGCTTCACAGGATGAAAGACTCAAGCATGCACATTGCAAGGTGGTATCTTTTCTTGCAACCGTATGACTTTACAGTATACTATCAACCTGGGAAGTCAAACTTCGTAGCCGACAGCCTTTGCCGTATGTATGAAGATTGATGTACTGTTGCCTTATGTGATGGGGGAGGAAATGTAATGGAGACTATGGTTCCATTATATTATAATGTGTTTTATACTTATACATACTTATATTGTTTTTTATATTTTCTTTTAATTTAAAGTTACTTTGTCTTTAGTTTATTTTCAAGTAATCTGATATTTAAAAAGTGAAGTTAATTGACACTTACCTCTTTTTGGTTCTCTCCAGCAGCAAGACATGGTGCAAAAGAGTGACTCAACTTGAGTCACTCAAGTTGAAACACTTCCTTAAAAGCTAATGGGATAAACCACTGCAATACTGAAGGAAAGGCCAGATAGGGTAACTGTTAATTTAGGTTACGATTTGGAGTTGAGGTACTACTGAGTTACTTATTATTTTTTTATGTAAATATTTGTTTACTTTTTTGTTGGTCTTGGTTTATTGGTCTCTAGTTTTTATCATATAGTTTAGTAGCCCCTCTAAAATAGACTTTTCTGACTAGAGGGAAATTATATAAGGAAGGAAGTGCTCTTGATTGGGCAGTGTGGGGTAGTGATGTTAAAACTGAGGCCTTATGAAACAATGAGCAACTTTGAGACAATTGCTTCATGAGTGACACAGTGTTATGAAACATCTAATAAAGACTGCCAGCTGGTGAGTGACTGTCAGAACTGCATCTGAGTGGAAAACCTGAAAAAAATCTCAATACTTTTTTTTTGAGCATTTGGCCATCCGAGGTTTGTTCAACATTGGATTGCAGGAACAAACACAAAACAAAACAAACATAATTTCCTCTCAAACTTCCTGCAAGCCCTCAAGTCACGTGATGTGACCGACATAACGAAGCCTCGCTTGCTATGGTCACGTGACTGTGGGCGTGCTGAATCGGTGCTCGATGCACTGCTCATGACACTTCCGCTTTATATTGCTCGAATCAGTATCAAGTGTGCGGTGTCAAGCGTAACATCTCTAGTGTGGGGGGAAGTCCTGTTTTTATGACTATGAAGTCAATAAAGTTGGAGTCATCTTTTATTCCTGCTTCATGCCTCCTTTCTTAAATCCAGTGGCCTCTGCCAGTCACACTGACAATATGCCTGTAAGTTTTTGTGTGTAAAATTCAGCCTGTTGTAAATTACCTTGAAGCTTATTAAGACTGATGCTGGTGCTCATAGACACAAGCTCCATCTCCTGTCAGCAGAGTTTTTTCCCCCTTAGTTTAAACTGCTTGACTGCAGTTTTTCATGTATCACCTGTTTTTCAGCATTTAAATGCATTTAAATGCATTTTCCTGTTTTTCTTGTGTGTGTTCTTTAAATAAATGTCACATTCAGTGACACTTAAAACCTTTGGACCAGTCTCAGCCTTTTGTCTTTGTTTAGGTGAGTTACTCATTTCTGTTATGACCTAATGTAAGAGCACTAGGGTCAAAGGGTTAAAGGTATTGTGTTGTAAGTTAGTTTCTTTAAATCTTTTGAATGAGGATGTAGTCTACTAATAGCCCTCAACAGTGTTCTCCACACTTTAAATGTAAAAAAAAAAAAAAAAAAATCCATCCAAGATAAGACTCAGAGTTTAACATAAGTCACAAGTTCTGTCTTTCAAACAGTCAAAATAGACAGAATTTTTCTATACGCACTTGTGAATGAAAACAGAGATGCACTGAGGGTGCGCAAACTCTCTACTGAATAAAAGCAGGGGTGTGTTTAAAACAAGACTATGTAATTAGAACAAGGGATTATTATTGCATTGAAAAATTGTAGGAAATCTCTTTTGTTATGTACAAATGTAGAAATTTTTTGCATCACTATAAGATAAGACTTGGGGCCGTATTACAACGATGTGGTCCATAATCAGTTGTCACTGATGCAGAATGCGTTGATGGGTGTTTCCAAGTTAATTTCCTTATCACGGCAACATAAAAACGAATTTTTCACCAGGCACAAGGTGCAAAGAAGTTGGTCTAATTATTCAGAGGTGTGTTCTTGATAATCCATTCCAAAGCATTCCTGCCCATCCCTTTAATGCACAGAGGCGCATTATCTAAAGTGAACTCTAACAAAGACGTTTTTTTTAAGATGGGTTTTGTGCTGGCCAAAGGGCATGCGTGTGAGCAAAAATGCACAAGATAGTAATGCTGCCTGATAATAAGGAAGATATCAATCACAGTTGATGCCCAATTGGTTATTTTAAAGAGAACAAATGGGATGATATAATACTATAGTGTGCACATTTTAAGAGCAAAACAGAATTATAAATCAGAATTGGAAAGCAAGATGGCAACAAAGAAGCTTGGTTCAGCCTGGGCCAGTATGAAAACTATTGCAGGCCTTCAGAGCACAGAACGCAGTAATTGTGTGTTTTTAGATGGTTTTAATTCGGACACAGAGCTGGCTAATGCTCTTAACTGTTTTTATGGTCATTTTGATTCCTCTGATTTTAGCACAGAAACCCAAGATTTGAAACAGAAACTCAAAGACAATCAGCACTTTAAAATTGAGGTGCAGAATATTAAAAGGGAGTTCTGTGCTGTAAAAGTGAACAAAAGTCAGGGCCCTGATAATATATGTGGGCGTTTGGTAAAGTCCTGTGCACGGGAATTGAGTCCTGTATTTCATTACATTTTCAATAAGTCCTTACAGACACAACATGTGCCTAAGATCTGGAAAGATGCCATGGTTGTCCCCGTTCCAAAATCCAGCTGTCCTAAAACGGTAAATGACTTTAGACGAGTTGCTTTGACTTCAATTTTAATGAAAATTTTTGAAAAACTGGTCAGATTTGAGGTCCTAAGGCAGACTGAGCATGCATTGGATCCTCTGCAGTTTGCATATAGGCCTCACAGAGGAGTGGAGGATGCCACTGTCACTCTGTTTAACATGCTTTTTAAACATCTGGATTTTAATGGGACACACACCAGGCTTTTATTTGTGGACTTCTCCTCCGCCTTTAATACAATCCAACCTCATATTTTAGTTGAAAGGCTCCTGCAACAATTTGATTTGAGCAATAATCTGGTGGGTTGGATTCTGGATTTCTTAACCAACAGGACACAGAGAGTAAGGGTCAATGGTACATTGTCTGACCAAAAGTGTTCTTCTACTGGCTCTCCTCAGGGGTGTGTGTTGTCACCACTACTCTTCATCCTGTACACAAACATGTGTCGGAGCAGACATGACAACAGACACATTATAAAGTATGCTGATGATTCAGTTATTGTCAGTCTCCTACAGGATGGTGAGAGTGGCCACGGCCCAATAGTTGATGATTTTGTTCACTGGTGTGAGGATTCCTATCTGCAACTGAACACGACAGAAACTAAAGATATGATTACTGACTTTAGGAGGAAAACTCCCAGGCACAAAGTCACCGTACTAAACGGCCAGACCACTGAATGTGTACAGTCCTACAAATATCTTGGGACGATTATTGATAGTAATTTAACTTTGAAGAGAACTGTGAAAGGGTGTGCAAAAAGGGTCAGCAACATTTGCATTGTTTAAGGAAACTTGCACGCTTCCAAATTGACCCAACCATAATGACAATGTTTTATCGGGCTTTTATTGAATCTGTTTTATCCTTTTCTTTAGTGTCATGGTTTGGTCAGATAAAACTGAAACAGAGGAAATCCTTGGATCAGGTAGTGGTTAGCACTGCGGCAGCACAGTTTACCCTTGGCCGGGGGATTGTGGGGATCGTGGGATCGTGGGTTCGATCCCAGCCCCCGACCAACAGTGATCTGTGTGGAGTTTGCATGTTCTCCCCGTGTTGCGTGGGTTTACTCCGGGATTTCTCCGGTTTCCTCCCACATGCCAAAAACATGCATGTTAGGTTAATTGGCTGTTCTAAATTGTCCCTAGATATCTGTTTCCTATAGGCCCTTAGAATAGAGGGTTAGTATTAATGAAAGTGCTTTGAGTGGTCTTTGTGACTAGAAAAGCGCTATATAAGTGCAGGTTAGTTAGTTAGTTAGTAGTTAGATGGTCCAGTCGTTTGCTTGGTGAGTCACAGCTGAGCTTGACATACCTGTACATCAGACAGGTACAGAGGATTGCTACCTCTGTCATCACACGCAGCTCACGGGCCTCCACCTCAGCTGCGCGCACACCTGCACCTCGTTAAGCCCTGCTATTTATTCCATCCTGCCCTGAGCTGCGGCCTGGAGCCGTCTGTCTCCCTGCGTTTCTCCACAGCTACTTCCCTGTCGTTTGGGCCAGCTGTTTTCCTCATCGGACACGTAAGCTGTCATTTTACCTTACCTTCTCCATCCAGTCTTCCCCTGTGCACAGGTGGATCCCCCTTGGTGGCGGACTCACTCTCCCTCGTCACGCTGCTCCTCCACTTGCCACATCTTCACGGACGCACAGCAGAACGCTGTCTCCCAGGCTTGGGACTTGCCACGCCAGCCACTGCGTCACTACAAGTAAGCACAATTACATCGTTACTTTCCCGTGTGGTTGCCCAGCTAATCCCTGCTCTCCTTTCTCATAGGGTTGCCTAGCTGAACGGCGGACTGCTTTGTCCTGACCTCATCCTCCACCTACACCACATTCACATCTCGCATCCATGCATCCACACACACACATTATTGTTGAATAAAGCTGTCAAATCTGTCCGAGCCTGCGTGTGTGTTTCCTGGGCCGAATAATATGTCAGTACGGCTCCAGCAAAGCGGCCTAGCAGATAGCGGGCTCGCGCGCCGTTTTACCACCCTCGAGGCTCGGGTGGATTTGATTGCTCATCAGCAACAAGTCATCCTCAATCAACTAATTTCAATTACCAATCGGTTGGACCGCCTGGACCCCCCGCGGCCTTTCCCTTCGGGTCCTCCTGGCGGCGCGGCTACGGGTGCTTCCACAGCCGGCCAGCCTAGCTCGGGAGTGCCAGCCCGTCTCACACCCATCCCAACTCCTGCTCGCTTCAGCGGGAAACTCGGTGGGGCGAAGGGGTTCATACTTCAGTGTGAGTCGGTGTTTCTGCGCATTCCCGGGGACTTCCCCTCAGACCATAGCCGAATCGGGTACATGGCTAACCTCCTCGAGGGGCGAGCGTTAGCTTGGGCTTATGCTGTAATGACAAAGCCAAGTTACGCAAACCTCTCGTATGACCGGTTCGTGCGAGACTTTCTAGAGGTCTTTGATCATTCCTGACTCGATAGCGTCCTCGTGGACCGGCTTCTTGGTCTCCAACAGGGAGTCCGGTCCGTGGCGGAATACGCGGTCGACTTCCGGGTGGCTGCGGAGGAGGTGGGCTGGGGAGAGGCATCTCTCTGCGGCGTTTTCCTCCGTAGTCTTAATTCTGGTCTGAGGGATGAACTAGCTGGTCGGGATCTCCCAGAGCGACTCTCCGAGCTGATCTCGCTCACGATCAGCCTGGACAACAGGCTGCGTGAGTGGGCTGCGGAGCGGAAGTCTGCCAGCCGCTCGCGCGGAGCTTCCCTCCGTTCGGCTCAGTCGCGCCCTCTGGCGTTACCACCTCCGGAGTCCGCCGATGAACCAGAGGACATGGCTATCGGACGCACTAGGCTCCCTCTAGCGGAGAGACAACGCCGGTGGGAGCGGGGTCTCTGCATGTACTGCGGAGATGACCGGCATCCCGTGGAGCTGTGTCCGGTGAAGCCAAAAGGGGGAGGTCCGCGAGTCACAATAGGGGGCCTCGCGGACTCCAACCGATCTAATCCCCTATCTTCCTGTACATTGCCCATACGTTTCTGCCACAACTCCACTGGACATTCCACTCATGCACTGGTGGATTCTGGGGCAGAGCAGAACTTTATTTCTAAGAGCCTGGCAACCCGTCTGGGCATACCCAGCCAACAGCTGCCCAATCCCCTGAACTTGGTAACGCTCTCCCGTTCTCCTCTGGGTACAGTAACTCATCGCTCCAAGCCAGTTCCCATCATCGTCTCTGCCAACCACCGGGAGGATCTGACCTTCCACATCCTGCCCTCTTTGTCAGACCATGTCATTCTGGGTTACCCCTGGCTGCGGCTGCATAACCCTGTCCTGGATTGGAGAACCGGCAGCGTCCTGTCCTGGAGCACCTTCTGCCTGGGTACCTGTCTCCAGTCGGCAGCCTGCGCTCCATCTGCCCCTCTGTCGGCCCCTGTCTCTGAGCCCCCGGACCTGACCCTGGTGCCGCAGGAGTTCCACGACTTGGGTGCAGCTTTCAGTAAGTCCAAAGCCTTGTCCCTTCCACCGCATCGACCCTATGACTGTGCTATCAACATCCGCCCGGGGGCGCCCCTGTCATCTGGCCGCCTCTACAGTCTCTCTTCACCGGAACACGAGGCGATGGACACATACAGTATATAAAGGAGTCACTCAGCGCTGGGATCATCCGCCCCTCCTCGTCCCCGCTTGGCGCGGGCTTCTTCTTCGTGGACAAGAAGGATGGGTCCCTACGTCTCTGTATTGACTTCAGAGCCCTGAATGACATCACGATAAAGGACTGCTACACCCTGCCGCTCATGGACACCGCTTTCCACTCCCTCCAGGGGGTGACCTGGTTCACCAAGCTCGACCTCCGCAGCGCTTACTATCTCGTTAGAATCCGGGAGGGAGACGATGGGAAGACGGCCTTTAGGACACCTAGCGGCCACTTTGAGTATCTCGTGATGCCGTTCGGGCTCACCAACGCACCTGCCGTCTTCCAGCGCCTCATAAATGACGTTCTGTGGGATTTCCTGGGAGTTTTCGTCTTCGTCTATCTTCACGATATACTCATCTTTTCCAGGTCACGTGAGGAGCACCAGGCCCATGTGAGGCGGGTCCTGCAATGTCTGCTGGAGAATCGCCTGTTCATTAAAGCAGAAAATGTGAGTTCTACGCCCAAACCACCTCCTTCCTGGTGTTCATGATCTCCCACAACCAGATCCTCCCCGACCCCGCTAAGGTCAAAGCGGTGGTTGAGTGGCCCACGCCTCAAGGAAGCAGGTGCAACAATTTATCGGATTCGCTAATTTCTACCGGCGCTTTGTCCCCAACTACAGCGCCATCGTCTCCCCCCTGACCCACCTCACGTCTTCGAAGGTGCCTTTTCGGTGGTCTGAGGAGGCTGCTACCGCTTTCAAGACTCTCCAGGCGGAGTTCTCATCCTCCCGGGTCTTGACCCAGGTTGATCCCGCTCTTCAGTGTCTGGTGGAGGTCGACGCGTCCGACACAGGGGTGGGAGCGGTGTTGTCCCAGCAGTCACTGGTGGATGGTGTTAAACGGCCCTGCGCCTTCTTCTCCAGGAAACTATCGCCGGCAGAGCGGAATTACGACGTCGGCGACAGGGAACTCCTCGCCGTCAAGCTCACGCTACAGGAGTGGCGTCACTGGTTAGAGGGGGCAGCCCTGCCTTTTGTGGTCTAGATGGACCATAAGAACTTCGAGTACCTGAGGTCAGCAAAGCGCCTGAATGCCCGCCAGGCGCGCTGGTCTCTGTTCTTCACTCATTTTAATTTTACCATCACGTATCGTCCAGGCTCGAAGAATGGGTTGCCTGACGCTCTTTCCAGACAGTTCGCCCCGGGGGGTCCAGAGGAGCCCGAGCATACCATCCTGCCCGAGTCCTGCGTCGTGGGGGCGATTTCATGGGACATCAAGGACATGATTAGGAGGGCTCAGGAGGCGGAGCCGGATCCCGGTGGGGGGCCTGAGAGGAGACTGTATGTTCCTTCGGCGGTTTGGGGGGAATTCATCCATTGGGCCCACACCTCCAAACTCGCCTGTCACCCTGGCATCACTCGCTTGGTGAGTTTCCTGCAATGCTCGTTTTGGTGGCCTTCCTTCAGAAGGACGTTACCAACTATGTCCGGGCCTGTCCCCAGTGCGCCACCGGCAAGTCTCCGAACTCTCCACCTGCGGGTCTACTCCAGCCCCTGCCGGTTCCGGGCAGGCCCTGGTCACACATTGCACTTGACTTCGTCACCGGACTCCCGGTCTCCAACACCTATGACACGGTCCTGACCATCGTGGACAGGTTCTCCAAGGCCGCCCATTTTGTGCCTCTTCAGGGTCTTCCTTCGGCACGTGAGACGGCTGATCTCCTGGTCCAGCATGTCGTCAGGCTGCATGGGACTCCGCAGGACGTGGTCTCGGACCGTGGTCCATAGTTTGTCTCTCAGGTTTGGAGGAGCTTCTGCAGCGCCTTGGGGGCCACAGTCAGTCTCTCTTCTGGTTATCATCCCCAGTCCAACGGCCAGTGTGAGTGCACGAACCAGGAGTTAGAGGCCGCTCTGCGCTGCGTGACATCATCCAACCCTTCGTCTTGGAGCTCCTACCTGACCTGGGTGGAGTACGCCCATAACTCGGCCCGGTCCACTGCTACTGGGTTGTCTCCCTTTCAAGCGTCCTTGGGCTATGATCCTCCTGTTTTCCCGGAGCAGGAGGTTGAACTGGCTATTCTTTCTGTTCAGGCGCACATCAGGCGCTGCCGGAGCGTGTGGAAGAAGACCAGAGACGCGCTGTTACGCACAGCAGCGTGCAACAGCTCCATCGCCAACCGCCACAGAAGGCCGGCTCCTGTCTACCGGGTGGGTCAGCAGGTGTGGCTCTCCTCTCAGGACATCTGTCTCAAGGGTGAAAAGAAGAAGCTGGCATCAAGATTTCTCGGCCCCGTCACCATATCCAGGATTATTAACCCGGTGGCTGTGCGCTTGGCCCTCCCCCCTCCCTTCGTGTGTGTCCCACCTTCCACGTCTCCAAAATTAAACCTGTGCTTTCCAATTCACTCTGCCCTCCTCCTAGGTCTCCTCCTGCACCCAGGATGGTCGACGGTGACCCGGTGTGGGGTGTTAATGCCATCTTGGACTGCTGGTGTCGGGGTCGGTGGCTGCAATACCTGGTGGATTGGGAAGGTTATGGTCCGGAGTGGAGATCCTGGGTGCGCTCTTCGTGGGTGTTGGATCCGGACCTCATCGCGGAGTTCCACCGGACACACCCAGGTAAGCCAGCGCCAGGAGGCGCTGGTAGGAGGGGGAGTACTGTCATCACCTGCAGCTCACGGGCCTCCACCTCAGCTGCGCGCACACCTGCGCCTCGTTAAGCCCTGCTATTTATTCCATCCTGTCCTGAGCTGTGGCCTAGAGCCGTCTGTCTCCCTGCATTTCTCCACAGCTACTTCCCTGTCGTTCGGGCCAGCTGTTTTCCTCATCGGACACGTAAGCTGTCATTTTACCTTACCTTCTCCATCCAGTCTTCCCCTGTGCACAGGTGGATCCCCCTTGGTGGCGGACTCACTCTCCCTCGTCACGCTGCTCCTCCACTTGCCACATCTTCACGGACGCACAGCAGAACGCTGTCTCCCAGGCTTGGGACTTGCCACGCCAGCCACTGCGTCACTACAAGTAAGCACAATTACATCGTTACTTTCCCGTGTGGTTGCCCAGCTAATCCCTGCTCTCCTTTCTCATAGGGTTGCCTGGCTGAACGGCGGACTGCTTTGTCCTGACCTCATCCTCCACCTACACCACATTCACATCTCGCATCCATGCATCCACACACACACATTATTGTTGAATAAAGCTGTCAAATCTGTCCGAGCCTGCGTGTGTGTTTCCTGGGACGAATAATATGTCAGTACGGCTCCAGCAAAGCGGCCTAGCAGATAGCGGGCTCGCGCGCCGTTTTACCACCCTCGAGGCTCGGGTGGATTTGATTGCTCATCAGCAACAAGTCATCCTCAATCAACTAATTTCAATTACCAATCGGTTGGACCGCCTGGACCCCCCGCGGCCTTTCCCTTCGGGTCCTCCTGGCGGCGCGGCTACGGGTGCTTCCACAGCCGGCCAGCCTAGCTCGGGAGTGCCAGCCCGTCTCACACCCATCCCAACTCCTGCTCGCTTCAGCGGGAAACTCGGTGGGGCGAAGGGGTTCATACTTCAGTGTGAGTCGGTGTTTCTGCGCATTCCCGGGGACTTCCCCTCAGACCATAGCCGAATCGGGTACATGGCTAACCTCCTCGAGGGGCGAGCGTTAGCTTGGGCTTATGCTGTAATGACAAAGCCAAGTTACGCAAACCTCTCGTATGACCGGTTCGTGCGAGACTTTCTAGAGGTCTTTGATCATTCCTGACTCGATAGCGTCCTCATGGACCGGCTTCTTGGTCTCCAACAGGGAGTCCGGTCCGTGGCGGAATACGCGGTCGACTTCCGGGTGGCTGCGGAGGAGGTGGGCTGGGGAGAGGCATCTCTCTGCGGCGTTTTCCTCCGTAGTCTTAATTCTGGTCTGAGGGATGAACTAGCTGGTCGGGATCTCCCAGAGCGACTCTCCGAGCTGATCTCGCTCACGATCAGCCTGGACAACAGGCTGTGTGAGTGGGCTGCGGAGCGGAAGTCTGCCAGCCGCTCGCGCGGAGCTTCCCTCCGTTCGGCTCAGTCGCGCCCTCTGGCGTTACCACCTCCGGAGTCCGCCGATGAACCAGAGGACATGGCTATCGGACGCACTAGGCTCCCTCTAGCGGAGAGACAACGCCGGTGGGAGCGGGGTCTCTGCATGTACTGCGGAGATGACCGGCATCCGGTGGAGCTGTGTCCGGTGAAGCCAAAAGGGGGAGGTCCGCGAGTCACAATAGGGGGCCTCGCAGACTCCAACCGATCTAATCCCCTATCTTCCTGTACATTGCCCATACGTTTCTGCCACAACTCCACTGGACATTCCACTCATGCACTGGTGGATTCTGGGGCAGAGCAGAACTTTATTTCTAAGAGCCTGGCAACCCGTCTGGGCATACCCAGCCAACAGCTGCCCAATCCCCTGAACTTGGTAACGCTCTCCCGTTCTCCTCTGGGTACAGTAACTCATCGCTCCAAGCCAGTTCCCATCATCATCTCTGCCAACCACCGGGAGGATCTGACCTTCCACATCCTGCCCTCTTTGTCAGACCATGTCATTCTGGGTTACCCCTGGCTGCGGCTGCATAACCCTGTCCTGGATTGGAGAACCGGCAGCGTCCTGTCCTGGAGCACCTTCTGCCTGGGTACCTGTCTCCAGTCGGCAGCCTGCGCTCCATCTGCCCCTCTGTCGGCCCCTGTCTCTGAGCCCCCGGACCTGACCCTGGTGCCGCAGGAGTTCCACGACTTGGGTGCAGCTTTCAGTAAGTCCAAAGCCTTGTCCCTTCCACCGCATCGACCCTATGACTGTGCTATCAACATCCGCCCGGGGGCGCCCCTGTCATCTGGCCGCCTCTACAGTCTCTCTTCACCGGAACACGAAGCGATGGACACATACAGTATATAAAGGAGTCACTCAGCGCTGGGATCATCCGCCCCTCCTCGTCCCCGCTTGGCGCGGGCTTCTTCTTCGTGGACAAGAAGGATGGGTCCCTACGTCTCTGTATTGACTTCAGAGCCCTGAATGACATCACGATAAAGGACTGCTACACCCTGCCGCTCATGGACACCGCTTTCCACTCCCTCCAGGGGGTGACCTGGTTCACCAAGCTCGACCTCCGCAGCGCTTACTATCTCGTTAGAATCCGGGAGGGAGACGAGAGGAAGACGGCCTTTAGGACACCTAGCGGCCACTTTGAGTATCTTGTGATGCCGTTCGGGCTCACCAACGCACCTGCCGTCTTCCAGCGCCTCATAAATGATGTTCTGTGGGATTTCCTGGGAGTTTTCGTCTTCGTCTATCTTCACGATATACTCATCTTTTCCAGGTCACGTGAGGAGCACCAGGCCCATGTGAGGCGGGTCCTGCAATGTCTGCTGGAGAATCGCCTGTTCATTAAAGCAGAAAATGTGAGTTCTACGCCCAAACCACCTCCTTCCTGGTGTTCATGATCTCCCACAACCAGATCCTCCCCGACCCCGCTAAGGTCAAAGCGGTGGTTGAGTGGCCCACGCCTCAAGGAAGCAGGTGCAACAATTTATCGGATTCGCTAATTTCTACCGGCGCTTTGTCCCCAACTACAGCGCCATCGTCTCCCCCCTGACCCACCTCACGTCTTCGAAGGTGCCTTTTCGGTGGTCTGAGGAGGCTGCTACCGCTTTCAAGACTCTCCAGGCGGAGTTCTCATCCTCCCGGGTCTTGACCCAGGTTGATCCCGCTCTTCAGTGTCTGGTGGAGGTCGACGCGTCCGACACAGGGGTGGGAGCGGTGTTGTCCCAGCAGTCACTGGTGGATGGTGTTAAACGGCCCTGCGCCTTCTTCTCCAGGAAACTATCGCCGGCAGAGCGGAATTACGACGTCGGCGACAGGGAACTCCTCGCCGTCAAGCTCACGCTACAGGAGTGGCGTCACTGGTTAGAGGGGGCAGCCCTGCCTTTTGTGGTCTAGATGGACCATAAGAACTTCGAGTACCTGAGGTCAGCAAAGCGCCTGAATGCCCGCCAGGCGCGCTGGTCTCTGTTCTTCACTCGTTTTAATTTTACCATCACGTATCGTCCAGGCTCGAAGAATGGGTTGCCTGACGCTCTTTCCAGACAGTTCGCCCCGGGGGGTCCAGAGGAGCCCGAGCATACCATCCTGCCCGAGTCCTGCGTCGTGGGGGCGATTTCATGGGACATCAAGGACATGATTAGGAGGGCTCAGGAGGCGGAGCCGGATCCCGGTGGGGGGCCTGAGAGGAGACTGTATGTTCCTTCGGCGGTTTGGGGGGAATTCATCCATTGGGCCCACACCTCCAAACTCGCCTGTCACCCTGGCATCACTCGCTTGGTGAGTTTCCTGCAATGCTCGTTTTGGTGGCCTTCCTTCAGAAGGACGTTACCAACTATGTCCGGGCCTGTCCCCAGTGCGCCACCGGCAAGTCTCCGAACTCTCCACCTGCGGGTCTACTCCAGCCCCTGCCGGTTCCGGGCAGGCCCTGGTCACACATTGCACTTGACTTCGTCACCGGACTCCCGGTCTCCAACACCTATGACACGGTCCTGACCATCGTGGACAGGTTCTCCAAGGCCGCCCATTTTGTGCCTCTTCAGGGTCTTCCTTCGGCACGTGAGACGGCTGATCTCCTGGTCCAGCATGTCGTCAGGCTGCATGGGACTCCGCAGGACGTGGTCTCGGACCGTGGTCCATAGTTTGTCTCTCAGGTTTGGAGGAGCTTCTGCAGCGCCTTGGGGGCCACAGTCAGTCTCTCTTCTGGTTATCATCCCCAGTCCAACGGCCAGTGTGAGTGCACGAACCAGGAGTTAGAGGCCGCTCTGCGCTGCGTGACATCATCCAACCCTTCGTCTTGGAGCTCCTACCTGACCTGGGTGGAGTACGCCCATAACTCGGCCCGGTCCACTGCTACTGGGTTGTCTCCCTTTCAAGCGTCCTTGGGCTATGATCCTCCTGTTTTCCCGGAGCAGGAGGTTGAACTGGCTATTCTTTCTGTTCAGGCGCACATCAGGCGCTGCCGGAGCGTGTGGAAGAAGACCAGAGACGCGCTGTTACGCACAGCAGCGTGCAACAGCTCCATCGCCAACCGCCACAGAAGGCCGGCTCCTGTCTACCGGGTGGGTCAGCAGGTGTGGCTCTCCTCTCAGGACATCTGTCTCAAGGGTGAAAAGAAGAAGCTGGCATCAAGATTTCTCGGCCCCGTCACCATATCCAGGATTATTAACCCGGTGGCTGTGCGCTTGGCCCTCCCCCCTCCCTTCGTGTGTGTCCCACCTTCCACGTCTCCAAAATTAAACCTGTGCTTTCCAATTCACTCTGCCCTCCTCCTAGGTCTCCTCCTGCACCCAGGATGGTCGACGGTGACCCGGTGTGGGGTGTTAATGCCATCTTGGACTGCTGGTGTCAGGGTCGGTGGCTGCAATACCTGGTGGATTGGGAAGGTTATGGTCCGGAGTGGAGATCCTGGGTGCGCTCTTCGTGGGTGTTGGATCCGGACCTCATCGCGGAGTTCCACCGGACACACCCAGGTAAGCCAGCGCCAGGAGGCGCTGGTAGGAGGGGGAGTACTGTCATCACCTGCAGCTCACGGGCCTCCACCTCAGCTGCGCGCACACCTGCGCCTCGTTAAGCCCTGCTATTTATTCCATCCTGTCCTGAGCTGTGGCCTAGAGCCGTCTGTCTCCCTGCATTTCTCCACAGCTACTTCCCTGTCGT
Source organism: Pholidichthys leucotaenia (assembly GCA_020510985.1). Lineage (NCBI taxonomy): Eukaryota > Metazoa > Chordata > Actinopteri > Cichliformes > Pholidichthyidae > Pholidichthys > Pholidichthys leucotaenia. The sequence goes on along the minus strand of CM035836.1, from coordinate 291,609,527 downwards.
TCGGGCCAGCTGTTTTCCTCATCGGACACGTAAGCTGTCATTTTACCTTACCTTCTCCATCCAGTCTTCCCCTGTGCACAGGTCGATCCCCCTTGGCGGCGGACTCACTCTCCCTCGTCACGCTGCTCCTCCACTTGCCACATCTTCACGGACGCACAGCGGAACGCTGTCTCCCAGGCTTGGGGCTTGCCACGCCAGCCACCGCGTCTCTACAAGTAAGCACAATTACATCGTTACTTTCCCGTGTGGTTGCCCAGCTAATCCCTGCTCTCCTTTCTCATAGGGTTGCCTGGCTGAACGGCGAACTGCTCTGTCCTGACCTCATCCTCCACCTACACCACATTCACATCTCGCATACACGCATCTACACACACACATTGTTGTTGAATAAAGTCGTCAAATCTGTCCGAGCCTGCGTGCGTGTTTCCTGGGCCGAATAATATGTCAACCTCCATTTTAAATGATGACTCCCACCCTTTGCACTGCCACTTTCAGCTTCTTCCCTCAAGACGGAGGTTTGCTGTCCCAAAAAGTAAAACCCAGCGCTACAAAAACAGCTTTGTCCCTGCTGCTGTCAAAGAGTTGAACAAATTGTAACAATATATTGCACATAATTTAGGTACCCATTTATTAATTCCATTTTATATTTACTTATTTTTGTAGGATTTTTATTTGGGTTCTAAATCTTTTATTGGGTTTTAGACCTTTGGGTTTTTAACCTCTTTGACTAGTCTTTAACTTTTTAATATGACCCTTCTCTCTTATCTCTGGTTTTTCTCTCATCTCTTTGTCTTTATATCCTGATTGATGGAGCCTTGAGTATTTTTATCGTGTTTATAGTCAGCTTCATGTGTGCCTGTGTTTGTGCTTATGTTGAATGTAATTGTGGTTTGTAAATATGGATGTCACCAGATTGCAAAACAAATCTGCCTACGGGTACAAATAAAGTAACCTGAACCTGAACCTGAACCTGAACATATGCAACACAGAGACATGAATGGGTTTGAAACTTTAGGAAAAGACGATGATGCCTGTGCAAACTTTCATAAAATGGAAGGATGATTAATGGTGGCACAGAAGTCACTCCCGGCCTGTGAGGAGATGGAGGGCTCTCTCTCTCCTGTTGCTTTTGCTGACTGAGGGTCTTCCTCGTCTAATGGGGAATCCCCCAAGATTTGTGGTTCTGACTCCCCTGTTCCCAGCAGACTTTCTACTGGTAATTAGATGGCGTGACGTGAAATGTAAAAAACAGACAAAGTGCTGACAGAAACTATCAAAACCCTGGCGTACAGCAGGAAGTCTGGTACAAAGGTCCGCTGATGACTTGTCAAAATAGGGCCCTTGGAGTTTAAAACAGCTCACAAGTTCTGCCTTTGGAACAGCCAAAATAGACATTTGTACACACACTTGAGAAGGGAAAGAGAAAACCGCTGAGAATAAACAAACTCTCTGCCAAATAAAAGCAGGTGTGTTTTTAAAAAGAAGACTATTTAGGCCAGTGGATTAATTTTCCATCACAAAATTGTAGATATTCCCTTTTGTTAAAATCCTGCCCGCCCCAATGTAGCTTCAGTTGCTTGATGTGTGGATCGCCGTATTACTATTATATATGTTTGTGTACATGCATGCAGGGTGCGTACAAGGTGTATGAGAGTATGAGTGTGGGTCCCCATCATGGCTGTGGTGCTGAAGAGTGCTGGGGTATGACATTGGCAGGTCCTGGGTTGCACGGCCTGGTGCCCCTTGCCCTGGGATAGGATCTGGGGGCAGTGGGTGGCTTCCAGAACCAGTTTGGGAGCTGGCTTCTGGGGCGGGGGGGGGCTCTCTGGGACTGCCCCCCTCCCAATCTTAACCCCCCCCCCCCCAATTCTGGATGGATCATACATCTTATTGCTTCTCACTGCTTCTGCCCTTCAGAGAGAACAGACGCCTTTTTCTTTGCTCCCCCTTTTACCCTCCTTCCCTCCCTAACTGAGAATCCCAGCTTGCTGTCTTGTCTGCGTCGCTGTCTTCTGGCTGAATCTTGAACCAAACGAAAAAAATGGATTTGGTGAGCGGCTTTAATAAAATTAACAACATTTTATATAAATTCGGGCCAGGGGGAGCCCCTATGGAGAGACCCATGGATAGGAACGCATGTGTCTGCACGATTCGACTGAGTATGTGGAAACATCTACCTGGTTTGGCTAGGATCACAGGATTTTCTGCTGATTGGCTCTGGAGTTTTTCCTGGTGTATCGAAAAATTAACTGGAAGAGCTAATTAAAAGCGGTCCCGGCATAGCTGCTTCTCAACAATTCGACTAGACGGGGGAGTGCACTAACTATCGGCAATGATAACATGGAAATTACCATCTGCATGCACTGTAGAGGGATAGACTCTACCAGACATGGTTACCCATGTTCTAGAAGGGAAACATCTGGAGTCGTCTTTGGTGCCTCCAAGGAATGGATTTAAAGCCTATGTATGGAAATTATGAACACAGGATTGCTGGAGATGAAAAATTCTATGCTCTGTGTGATCTGTGCCTATCAGACCTTGAATTCGATGCCCTGTTGTCTATTTTCCTCCTGGATTAAGACAAAACAGAAGATTGTGCTTCTCTTTCATAAACATACTGGGACTGCATCTGAACTCTCATTGACATGTGACTGGCTCAGGAAATTTCCATCTGCCATGCCTCAAGGACATGCTTCCGAGTTTCAGACACTAAGACATAACATCTCGGCTGGGAGAGATTTTGCTGCCTCCAGTAACTGATAAACACCCACCTGCATTCAACATACACAAACACACTGATTCATAATACTGAATTACACCCATCCATTCACTGATTCTCTCTGACTTTTGGTCTTTTGGTTTTTTGTGGTTGATTGTTGCTCTGTGCTATTGAGAGATTTTTTTTCATTGTAATCATAATCTGCTTAAATATTTATAAGCTGTATTCTGATAACAAAGTTTTTTTTCTCTCTTCCCCCCTTGTGTCGTTCCCTCCCCTCCCCTCCCCTCCTTATCTATCTCTGTTTGATGAGGCACCTATTATGGCTGCCGTGTCGTTGTGTCGCGCGCATGCGCACCAATGTCAAGTCAAGTTCCTCGTGTGTTTTTTACATGCTTGGCAATAAAGTTTATTCTGATTCTGATTCTGATTATTGGATACACTTAGGGTTTTGGGGTGGGGGTGTGCCGTACTGCACTTTGGTAGTTCACACACCTGCACCCAATGACACTACACAAATAACACTCACCCATCACAATTCGTGAATGGGGGTGGTGTGGGAGGTCTTACTCCTCCCTTGCTGCCCACCTTCTGCCTGGGGCTTGGGGCCTGGCTGGCGACCTGGAGCCCGTCATGTTGTCATCATTCCAAGGCGCTACCGCGAATGAATAGGTGCGAGCAAGGGAGAGAGCGAGGGAGAGTGTGTAAGCAAGTGAGCAAGTGAGTATGTGAGAGTGAGGGAGTGATGAATAATGATGGTAGTGGTGGGTCGGATTTGTGTGGTGGTTTGCATGTCGGGTTGCATCTCTGGTCACTTGCGGAGGGTCCACTAGTCGTTTGCTGCGGGCAGGTAATGACGGTGGTGAGCTGCTCCTGTGGCCGCAGCTGCTCTGGGGCAGGTTGGCAGGGGTGTGGCTGCTCGTCCGTGCCGGCAGCCTCCACGGCCACTGCCAGGCATTGGTGTACGTTTTGTGCCCACTGCACCTGAGTTGTGGCTGCCCCAAGTGTTAAGGGTGAATAAGTGTGAGTGTGTAAGAGAGAGCACGAAAAAAATGTGAGTCAGAGCACAAATGAGAGTGTGTACCTGTATATGAGTGGAGGGAAGCATGTGTGAGGGAGCGTGGGAATGGGAGCGAGACTGAACAAGTACGGGAGTGGGTGAGAGTGAATGAGTCTGAGTGTGGGAGTATGAGTGTGAGAGTGTTTGTGAGTGAGTGAGTGTGAGAGCATGAGGGTGTGAGTGCATGAGAGTGTACGCACTGGTGGGGGGTCCTCGACTGAGGGCATGGTACCTCCTGGTACCTTGTGGCCATGTGGGCTCCCTTGGATTGGGGGGCTTGCCCCTTTGGGGCTCTCTGCACCTTTCTGCCACCTTCCCTGGGCGTGGGGGACTGGGGCTTCTGGGGTGTAGGTCGGGAGTACTGGGGTGGGTGCGGGCCCACTGTGGGGGGATATTTGGGGGGGGCGCGTGCCGGAGGTGTGGGCCAGTTTCCGGCCCAGGGGGCGACGTTGGCCTTCTGGCACCTGGGGCTTGGGGGCTAGCATTGGCCCCACTGGGGGGTGGGGGCGGGCTGCTCTGGAGAATGGGGCGTACTGCGCCGGCCTCCCTTAGCCATCTCTCAGCCATCCCTCTAGGGGCGGTTGCATGGCTGTCCTGGGGCTTGCTCGCTTTGGGGCATTTGTGCTCTGTGGGGGTTGGTGGCGCTGTCTGACTTGCTCGGCATTTCTGGGGGAAGGGTGTTGCTGTGACCTGGCGCCCTCTTTGTATGCTTCCTGGCAAACCACTCATATGCACACACTGACTTTGAGCATGCTCTCATACACGCACATGCACACACACATACAGTATGTTCTTTTACAGGTGCAGAGACCAGACTCGTGATGAGACCTTTTCAGAAGAAGAAACAGTTTGTCTTCTGTTTGTTTCAGTTGTATCAGTTTGGTGTTTTTTTTGTTTGTTCCTCTCTCTTTTCTTTCCCCCTCCCCACCCCTCCCTTCCCCATTCCCCCCTGCCAGGTCTGTCATGGGTAAAACACTGTAAATAAAATATTAAAAGTTACTACAAGCGGAGTCCATAAATAATATACAGTACATAGATATGTGCTGTATAAAACTCCTTTTGGCAAAGTAAATCTGTTTGGCACATTAAGGGAAGGAGATTTCTGTTCTGCTTACCTACAGTGGGGCAAAAAAGTATTTAGTCAGCCACCAATTGTGCAAGTTCTCCCACTTAAAAGATGAGAGAGGTCTCCAGTTTTCATCATAGGTATACCTCAACTATGAGAGACAAAATGAGAAAAAAAAATCCAGAAAATCACATTGAAGGATTTTTAATGAATTAATTGGTAAATTCCTCGGTAAAATAAGTATTTGGTCAATAACAAAAGTTCATCTCAATGCTTTGTTATATACCCTTTGTTGGCAATGACAGAGGTCAAACATTTTCTGTAAGTCTTCACAAGGGTTTCACACACTGTTGCTGGTATTTTGGCCCATTCCTCCATGCAGATCTCCTCTAGAGCAGTGATGTTTTGGGGCTGTCGCTGGGCAACACGGACTTTCAACTCCCTCCAAAGGTTTTTAATCCTGCAATTTCATTTCTGCATTAATCTTGATATTAAGAAACATTTTATTTTTGAAGGACATTTACTTTTTTGCTGTTTGCCTGTTGAAAATGTTTTCCCTTGAAATAACTGACAGAACCATAAGAAAATATTTTTTTATTCATTTAATGTACAGGACATGCAATTTTTCTTTGAAGAAAGTTTGTTTTTGTCTGTGAGCCTGTTAAAAAATGTTTTCACTTGAAATTACTGACAGAGCCATAAAAATATTGGATTATTCATTCAGTCATTAAATAATATACAGTACACTGTGTTAGGTCTTGGTTCAAAAGGCTATTTGTAATCATTTCAATATGTTTTAATAAACATTCAACCATTTCGGCCCTCGGCTTGTAACAGATTTGGTTTTTTGGCCCTCTGTGTATTTGACTTTGACATCCCTGGTCTAGTGGCTAGGAGGGGTTCCCATGCACCCCCCGGAAATCAACTTTTAACCAGCATTTCTGGAATGCTCTGGATAAGCTGTTAACGAAATGCCTTGTTCCCAAGCTTGCAAAATGTCCCACGTGACTTTTTTATGCTAATTTTATGTAAATTATTGCCGCCATTACCAGAAAATGCATTTTTTGTTATATCTCTTTAAATGTTTGAGAAAACTCCTTAATTATGGCTTCTACACCCGTGTTATGAAGGTCAATTGTCACATTGAACCTATTTCCAGAATGCCCATATTTGTATAGAACAAGAAAATATGCAAATTAGGTCTGCCATTGTGCAAAAATCTTTATTTCTCTATATCTCTACCAGTCTTGGACATAGCCTCACCAAAATGGTTTCTACCTCCCTTATTACATGGTCAAACAATACAATAACATTATCATTGTTGTGAATACACGTGTTACTAGTATGTTATGAAATCCTGTAATTACGGCTGCCACTAAGAAAAAATAGTTTTTTCGCCCTATTTTGGCACCTTTTAAAGATAAACATTTTCTGGGAGCTTCTACCTCCCTATTAACATGGTCAAGGAACACGAAGATTGATCGTGCTATTCAAGTTTTCTTTCTCACCTTATACATTTTCATAATAAATGGTTAAAGCACCCATCCACAAATACTACAAATGAGGTAGTGAATTATGAAAATCACTTAAAATCACAATCAGTTTGCAAATTTCTTAGATAGCGATGCATTTGTTTTGAAATGTGCTTTTATTTTATAATTGCATGCGAAAATGTGATTTCTATGCTGTGGTACTGTTGCTGGGAACCCTGTGTTAGTGCCCAGTCTTTCTTGGCCGTTTCAAAACAAAATGGCGGCTACCAGCTCCTTTAGGGGCTCTGTAAATGCAAGCACCATTATAGCACTTTCGACTTCCTTCAAGGTGAGTATACTTCCTATACTTTTTCCCATTTATTAAAAGTCATGTTTTTTTGAAATAGTTGAAAAAATTCGAATTAGTATTGAATTGTTATTAAGCTTTTGCAAACATGATAAAAACAAATTGGCGGACAGTAGTTTGAAATCATTTTCAATTGATGATTTTTCAACATTTCACGGCATATTTTTCTTTTCCACGTAGACAGATGGGATAGAGTTGTAATATTTACCAGACATGTCAAATCGAAAACGAGCTCGACCTACGACATGCATCCTCCATGAGCCTTCTATCAAAGATCATGGCTCCTTTACTCCCTTTACTCAAATAAAAGGGACGGCTTCTGAGAAACTGCACCAGCTCCATGAAATCCGAAGTAAACGTCTCTGTCAGTCCCACGACTCGCCGTATCGGATGGAGTTAGTCTGCAATAAAATCCCAGAAACTCTTCCAGATGATTTAGAATTAATAGAATACCACCGCCAGTGCTATGTTTGATTCATCAGAAACCTTGATCGCCTAGAAATCGAAGACTCTGAGCCATCTAGCTCGAGTTCTCAGCCTCAACGCATCAAACGCTGATTGTCGTCTGCTGGAACCACTGGTCCCATATTCCCAGAGGAGTGTATTTTCTGTGAAAAGGTACAGATTAAAGGGCATGACTACAAAACCGAAAGAACGATCCCCTTTCCCTCTTGGAAGAATAAAGAAAATGCATGGCAACATATCGCGTCTCGCGCCGAGAAAATGGGCCTTACCCGTCTTCATGCTCTAGTAAAAGACGTAGACCTTTTCGCTGCAGAAGCCAAGCACCATCCGTCATGCCTGGTGTCATTCCGTACAGCGTTCGCCAATTATGAGTGTAGTATTCTTAGGATCAATGAAGCCAAGGATACTTTGATGTCTTGCGCCCACGAAAAGGCGTTTTCTTTGGTACTGGAGAATGTCAAAATTCGTGTTGTTCTACAGAATGAAGTTATTCGTATGTGCGATCTGCGTCTTCTCTATGTCAATGAGCTGGTTCGAAATGGGTACGAGATCGACAGCTACCAATCTGAGAAGCTAATGAAACGTTTACAGAATGATCCGATCATCAAGGATGTCTGCTTCATGAAAGTCCAACAGGACACTTGTGGCGCTCTATCATTCTGGCTTGTTTACAGTTCAAAACTCGCGATCTCTGATGCTCTCTCCCGAGCTTATACTCTAGGAAATAAAGACAAACTCCAGGACATGGCATTCCTTCTTCGGGGCATTATCTTAAATGCCTACAAGCAGGCCAAAGTATTACCATAGCCACCGACAGCTGATGACGTAGAGCTCAGTTCTGAAGCTATCCTGCCTCCAGAGCTAGCACGATTCCTCAACATTGTAATGTCAGGAAAAGAGGGAATCCAGACAAGTGAAAAGGTGGATCGGCTGGTTTTCTCCATTGGTCAAGATTTGTGTCGTGCAGTCACTGACGGCAAGTGGAAGCTTCCGAAACACCTGTTAGTGTCACAGTACGTCACTTATTTAGGAGCAAGCAACTAACTATGATCTTGAACAGGCTTGGTCACTCGGAGACTTACGAGTTCGGATTGGAACTGGAAACTGCATTGGCCAAAGCTTTAGATGAGTCTTCGACCTACCTTTCACCTCAAATTGTGATGGGAGAAGCTAATGCCGTTTTCCATTGTGAGTGGGACAATCTCAACAAAACGACAACGAATGTCCATGGCAACAACATCGTAAACAGTGCGGGAGGAATAATGATTCAAGAGGTCACAGCTGGATTTGATCCTGTAACGACAAGAACGCTCCCATTAGTCAACAAGTCGCAAACACGAAGCCTTAAAGTCGACACACCTAAAACGCTGCCACCCCTGAACTTTACTCACGTAGGTCCAAAGTTTCCAGAAGGCTCTAGATTCACGCCCCCTGTCGAGAATGACGCATTATATACCGCAAAGATTCAAGAATACTTCATGTGGCTCGTGGCGTGCTACATTGGAAGTGGGGGAAGGCAATCCGTTCCTGGACTAGGAGGTTTCATATCAGCGACAGGAAGTCCTCCTCCAAGAAGATCAACAGTTGACTACTTCACGCCAATCCATCAGCCCATCACTGATAATGCTGTTGTGCGCGAACTCTTAAAACGCTCTGAAGAAGCTACTGCTGAAGTCGGCCAGAAGTGGGTGCCGGTAACATTTGATCTTGGAGTTTGTATGAAAGCCTTGCCCATTATTTGGCGATGGCCAGCGGAGTACCCAAACCATGTCGTCATGATTGGCCCGTTCCACACATCGATGAACTATATTGGGACACTTACCAGCAAAAAGATGAGTGGTTCTGGCTACAAGGAAATTCTCATCGAGGCACAGCTAGTGACAACGGGATCCATAAAGGGTGTCCTCAGTGGAAAGTCCTATGCCAGGGCACTCTTCTGCCTCAAAACGGTGTGCGAGGCCATGGAGAGGCTGCTCATAGAGCAATTCACAGAAGAAGAGGCCACCCTACTTGGTAACCCCAGTGTGCTTTTCGATATCGCCAAGTCCTGTAGTCAGGAGAACCTTCAAGCGGCTCTCAGAGATCCCTCCACTTCATTGCTTATTACGAGGTATCAGGCCTACCAGCAGAAGGTTCTCAAAGGCCATCTGGGCAAGACTGCTGCCGTCTGGATGTCATTTATCGAGCACTGCCACCTCGTGTTTATGCTGCTTTACTCCGTCAAGACGAATAATCTCCAGCTGCTACACAAGTGCTGCGGAGAGATGGCAGCTCTCTTCTTTGCATTTGATGGTCACAACTATTGCAGGTATGTCTGCTTGAGCTATTACAAAAGAAACATCCGTAAAAAAGGCTAATTAAATAAGAAAGTCCAAAACGTAAAATGGTCTATCCCTTTATCCTTAGATATCTTACTTGGCTCGAGGTTCATCTGACCAACCTGGAGAGAACACATCCTGGTGCTAAGGATCTGCTAGCGAAGGGTGCAATCGCTGTCGCGCGCTCCATGATTCCAGGGTCCCTCAGTGCGGTAGACAAAACCATGGAGGAAACATTCATGCGCTTTGCCAAGTCCCCAGGTAAGGCTTCACAGTACGTAGCAAAGTCCAGCGTAGATCATTTAGCAAGAATGTAATACAAAACTATTGTGTACCTTTCAGGTGGCTTTTCAGGATTGTACAGTCAGTTCAGGGCATACCAAAGATGGTGCCGTATCACGTCTGCGCGCGCCCAATTCTATGAGAAAACTCTTGACATGGTTGACCTGATCACCGATCCAGAGTGTCCGAGGGCAGGAAAACACCGCGAATTAGAAAAAGCCGAGATAAAGAAGAGCGAAGACGCAGTCCAGCGAGTAATTTCTGCAGTCAAAGATTTTATAAATCCCTTCACAATCGCGGATAAGGACGGACTCTACTGCATTGCTTCAGGTGCTCCAGTCGCCATTGAGGTTGAGACAGATGTTCTTCGAGCAGAATCTGTTGGCAAGGCTGCCAAGGCTGACTTCATCAAATGCCTAGAAAAAGGTGAACCTGACGGGTTCTTCTCTCATTTAACGAAAAAGAAGCTGAAGACCATGGAGGCCTGCAACAAGAAGGTTACCCTGGCATCCTCTCAGGGAAAGGTACTCTAATGCCTTAAGCTTTGTAAACAGCTCATAAGCAAACTGTTACTAAAATTCTGAAGTTGTTGATTGTTTCAGGTTATTCAGCATCAAGAGCAGAGTAACCTTGCCTTTCTGCTCCTTGTCAAGTCCCAAGACCAGGAAGATCCTTTGGACCTAGATGAACTTATGAAGTTTCCGTTGTTACCAGTACCTCCCAGTCTTGGAACACCAGATGGCTTCTTCTCTAAGACGAACAAGGCCAGTGTCCTTCACTATATCCTCGACGACCACACCAGCGAAGACCTTTCCTACCCCAAAGACGCCCTGTTAATTCAAGATGGCATGGCTCTGCTTCATACGCTGTCTAATCTTCCTCCCACTTGCGGCAAGATTTGCTTGCAAATACTCGACCAAATGGTAGCCAGGAAGCATTTCTTGCTTTCCACTGACAGCTACTATCCACAATCGATCAAGGCGCAGGAGAGGTTGAGGCGCAGGAAATCAGAGAAGATTATTCTCGCAGGTCCCGCGACGAGGAAGCCATACAACTTCAAAGTGTTCCTCGCCAATGACGAGAACAAAAAGCAATTATGTAATTTACTACTATGCGTTTGGAGTGGCCGAGAAGCAGCATCAAGGCTCCAAAACACGCAGAAAGCAGTGATTATTGTTGAAGGATGGGCCCATGAACTGGTCGTTTCGAACGGGGAGGTCTGTCGATAACATTTCAATTACTTTTATGCCCATGCAATTACTGAAGTAAAAAACTTTGTTTGTATTTTATTGCTTTCAGGTGGAAGAGCGAGAACTCCCCAAAATATACAGTGATCAGGAAGAAACTGACAAAAGGGTGGTGCTATACCTTCAGTTTGCCACCAGAATTGGCTATGAGAATGCTGTGGTCCGTACACCAGACACGGACATCTTCGTGATTCTGCTCTACCATGCCCATACAATAAACCTTACTGTCTACTTGGACACAGGATCTGGCAAACACCGCAAGCTACTCAATCTCTCGGAAATTGCTGAGTCCTTGGGACGCAGCTACTGTTCCACCATACTTGGCTTCTACATGTTCACTGGAGAAGATTGTACAAGCTCCTTTAAAGGAAAAGGAAAAGTCGGTCCTCTGAAAAAACTTGAGAAGAGCCCAAGGTTTCATGAAGCATTCCGTCAGCTTGGAGAGAACTGGAACGTCGACCCTGAAGTGGTTACGCAGCTGGAGAAGTTCACCTGTATCATGTATGGGCAGCCTCGTGAATCGTCCGTGGATACCGTACGTGTCAAACTGCTTTGAAAGATGGTTGGTAAAGGTGAGAGGCTCACTACCAAGTCAAAAGTCGACCTGTCATGTCTCCCTCCGTGCCGCTCTGCGCTCAAGCCACACATCCAGCGTGCAAACTACCAGGTTGCGCTGTACAAACGAGCTCACCAAGCTATCTTCGAAAAGCCAAAACCACACGATGAGGGTCAGGGTTGGTTAAGAACAGACCAGGAAGTACTAGAACCCATCTGGTACTATGGAGAGGTGCTACCTACTTCACTCGTAGATATCCTAGATACTGCTGGTGAAGACGACAGTGAAGAAGAAGAGTCTGAAGACGAAGCAGAAGACGACATAGAAGAAGAGGATGATGATGATGATGATGATGATGCATAATATTTACATATTACTGTTAGAAATGAACACATGATTAGTTTTTATCATGTTCCTTGACCATGTTAATAGGGAGGTAGAAGCTCCCAGAAAACGTTTATCTCTAAAAGGAGCCAAAATAGGGCGAAAAAACTATTTTTTCTTAATGGCAGCCGTAATTACAGGATTTCATAACATACTAGTAACATGTGTATTCACAACAATGATAACGTTATCGTATTGTTTGACCATGTAATAAGGGAGGTAGAAACCATTTTGGTGAGGCTATGTCCAAGACTGGTAGAGATATAGAGAAATAAAGATTTTTGCACAATGGCGGACCTAATTTGCATATTTCCTTGCTCTATACAAATATGGGCATTCTGAAAATAGGTTCAATGTGACAATTGACCTTCATAACACGGGTGTAGAAGCCATAATTAAGGAGTTTTCTCAAACATTTAAAGAGATATAACAAAAAATGCATTTTCTGGTAATGGCGCCAATAATTTACATAAAATTAGCATAAAAAAGTCACGTGGGACATTTTGCAAGCTTGGGAACAAGGCATTTCGTTAACAGCTTATCCAGAGCATTCCAGAAATGCTGGTTAAAAGTTGATTTCCGGGGGGTGCATGGGAACCCCTCCTAGCCACTAGACTAAACTGAAAATGCAATATTGTGCTGCTCTGATCCCAGCAATTACTGCTTTCAAATAGTAAAATGAGAAAATAAAAAAAATAAATCAAATCAGTTCCATTCTTTCCCATGACTCCTATCTGCAATTTTCTCTGAGTCCATTAACTGAAAAATGAATATAAATAAATAAAATACAATAAGATAAAATACAAAATCTATGGCACACAGACAAAATAATACTTCCTTCAAAGAAAAATCACGTCTTGTAGAAACAAATGTAAAAATTTAACTGAATTAAAAACTAGAAAGACGTTAATGTTCTGTGATGCTCACTTGTCTGAGGCTAAGCCTGATACTTGGTAGTGCCTCCTCTTTTGTACAAGTTCATTAATGTTCGGGGTCAGGTTCTGAGCTGAGGAAATCCTCAGGATTGAATGAAGGTGTTCATCAGTAAGACGGCTCCTGTGTGATGTTTTGTTTAGCTTCATCAAAGAGAACAGTTTTTCACACAGGTATGTGCTGCCAAACATAGACAGCGTCTGAGCAACTTGAATACGCAGCTGAGGCATTGTGTCGGGGATGAAACGTGCAAACTCAGCAGCACCCACACTCTCATACTTTTCCCTCAGTGTGTCATTGCACTGGAGCTCAATCAACTCCATTTGTAGGTTTGGTGGTGCGCTTTCCACGTCAACTCCAAAAGGATTGGAGAGCAGTTCAAACCTGCTTTTTTGGGCTTCAAAGTCAGCAAATCGGCGCTGAAAGTTAGCGGCGAGTATGTTGAGTTTATCAGCAAACTGTGCACTCGGAAACACAGCGGTAGACAGCTTCTCTTTCATGATCTTACAGCTGGAAAAGTGGCTCAAGTTTTCTTTCCGCATCTGCGTCTCCCACAGACTCAGCTTGGTTTTAAACGCCTTCACCGTACTGTACATATCAGAGATGACATGCCCCCGTCCCTGCAGCTGCAGGTTTAACACATTCAAATGGCTTGTGATGTCGCACAGAAACGCCATTTCACACATAAATGTTTCATCTTGGAGCTCTGTTGTGTCTTTTCCTTTTCTTTCCATGAACAGACAGATCTCCTCACACAGCTCGAGACATCTTTGCAGCACCTTTCCCTGGCTTAGCCATCGCACATCTGTGTGATAGGGCACATCACCATACTCTGTCTAACTCGCCCAGAAATGCCTTGAACTGGCGGTGATTTAAACCTTTGGCTCTGATGAAGTTAACTACACGTGTTATGACGCTCATTACATGCTCCATTTTCAAGGCTTTACCACACAACGACTCCTGGTGTATTATGCAGTGATAAGCTGTCAGCTCACCTGAGACCTTTTCGTCCCGCATCCTCTCACGCATTCTTGCCACCAATCCACTCCTGTGTCCACACATCGCGGGTGCTCCGTCTGTTGTCAATCCCACGAGTTTTTCCCAAGGCAGCCCCATCTCATTTACACATCTGGATACCCCCTGATACAGATCTTGTCCTGTAGATGTGCCATGCATAGGACGCAATGCCAAAAACTCTTCTGTCATGCTCAGGCTGGAGTCCACTCCACGAATGAAAATTGACAGCTGGGCAATGTCAGTTGCGTCGGTGCTCTCATCCATAGCAAGGGAATATGTGATGAACTCTTTCCCCTTTTTCACCAGCTGTTCTTTTAGATTGGTAGAAAGCTGGTCTACACGTTCAGCAACGGTATTTCTGCTCAGGCTCACGTTTGAAAATAGCTGCCTTTTATCTGGGCACACTGCGTCACAAACTTTAAGCATGCAGTTTTTGATAAACTCGCCCTCTGTAAATGGTTGGGCTGATTTTGCGACTTCTTCTGCCACAATAAAATTAGCCTTCACCGCAGCCTCGCTTTGTGATTTGGCTTTTGTGAACAGAGCCTGCTGGGACTTAAGACCTTGTTTTAATTCCTCCACCTTCTGTAGCCTTTGTTCCGTGTCCATATTCTTGTCTTTGTCTTTGTGTTTCTTAGACGTTTCATAGTGCCTTCTTAGATTATATTCTTTCATTACAGCCACACTTTCTCCACACAGAAGACACACAGGTTTGCCTTTTACCTCCGTGAACATGTACTCTGCCTCCCACCTGGCTTGAAACCCCCTGTTCTCACCGTCCACCTTCCGTTTAGCCATTTTTTGTGAGGGGGTTGCTAAAAGTTGACATCTGCTCTGAATTCTGATGAATAATGAAGCTGAGGCCCGCTCGCAGCACTGCAGTGATTTCGCGGGCTATTCAGGGATGAGAATGGGGTTTGGGAAAAAAAGAGGAAACTAAGCCGGGGGTCTTAGTTAGACCTGTGTCCCCCAAGCCGGATCCAAGGAAGCTAACGAAATCTGGTGTTTTAGAATGCTCAAATGTGGTCTTATATTTAAAGTTAGAAGTAAGTACAAATGCATTTATAGTTTACCTTTTTAATCTGCTGCTGCATCACATGTGCAGATTTATGATATCTGAATGGTATGTTGATGTAATAATACTAAATTATATTTTACTACTATTTAATATGTTTAGAATGTTAAATGGTGCTCACTTATATAGCGCTTTTTCTCATCTCTGGATGACCAAAGCACTTTACAGATCCTGCTATCCACCCATTCACGCACACATTCACACACTGATGGCGGCAGAGCTGCCATACACACACAGGCGCTAGCCTGGCCACCAGGAGCAACTGGGGGTTCAGTGTCTTGCTCAAGGACACTTTGACATGCAGACTTCAGACAGAGTGGGAATTGAACCCATGACCCTCCGATCAGTAGTCGGTCACACTACACCTGCGCCACAGCCACCCCCTAAACTGCCGCCCCTAGAACTGACACAGAATTACATTTACATAGTTCTAGAACAGACAAAATAATTTAACCAAATAAAATAAATTATAAATATTAACAAAATTCCATCACCAAGTCCATCACCCATTTATTAAAATATACTGACATTCTGCAAGCATTTTGATTTATTAAAGTGTGCATTTGTTAGTGTTACTAGGAATATAAAAAAATTGCATATTAGTATATTTTAATATTTGAAAGATAATCTAAGAAAGTAAGTAAAACCTAAAAGATGTTTAATTAGTGTTTCAAATTATCAAGTGTTTCAAAACAGGCATGACGTCACAACTTACACATGCTATTTCATAACAAATTCATTATGCAAAAATTCTCAAGTACATTACTTACAACGAGAAAAAAAATCTTACCTCGGAATGTGTCTAACGATCACTAATTGCTGTAATCGGGGCCGATTGTGATGAACTTTGACTGGCATCTGAATTTAACCGTGTCCATCGATCGTTTTGAACGCAGCACGAGCGACTAATTCGATCTTGTAGCCACAATTTTGAGATGTTTCTGTTATTTTTCGAGCTATTCCCAACGAAACTTGCTCCTTATCCCTTTGTCTTCTTGCTTTGTTGTCTTTCGTGAGTTTTAGGTTCACCATTTTCACGAAATTGGGAAAACTCGGTTGATTGAATTGTCCGCCATTTGCATTTCGCTCCACGTGTGGGATATGACAAAGGAATAACAAAATCGTCGATTGGTTGCTTCAATAAGTATCAGCCAATCAGTGGCCTTGTTACATTACATTACTGATCTCGCTGGGTAGCGCGTTCTGCGCGGTGGATTTGGGCAGCCGATCGAAAATACGACTCGCCGCTCATAACAACCCCCCCCCAACCCCACCCCACCCCAAAAATTTCTCCTCGAATTTAGATGATTCACGAGAATGACCCTAGACATGATCAAATTTGAGGAATTCCTCGGATCCCCGGAGGATTCTCATCCCTGGCTATTGTTGCATTGTGGGAAATGAAGTATTGATGCATTCAAAACGCCAGCAGGCGGCTGCGGCCTGCGGGCCGGTACTAATACTAATCAAATATCATTCTGGGGGCCATAGATAATTTGACTTTGACACATGTGCACTAGACTAATGGGGTTGAGATCTGGAGACTGGCTAGGCCACTCCAGGACCTTGAAATGCTTCTTACAAAGCCACTCCTTCGTTGCCTGGGTGGTGTGTTTGGGATCATTGTCATGCTGAAAGACCCAGCCACGTTTCATCTTCAATCCCCTTCTGATGGAAGGAGGTTTTCACTGAAAATCTCACAATACATGGCCCCATTCATTCTTTCCTTTACACGGATCAGTCGCCCTGGTCCCTTTGCAGAAAAACAGCTCAAAGTATGATGTTCCCACCCCCATGCTTCACAGTAGGTATGGTGTTCTTTCTCCTCCAAACACAAATTCCGAACAGGAATTTACCAATTAATTCATTAAAAATCCTTCAATGTGATTTTCTGGATTTTTTTTTTTCATTTTGTCTCTCATAGTTGAGGTATACCTATGATGAAAATTGGAGACCTCTCTCATCTTTTAAGTGGGAGAACTTGCACAATTGGTGGCTGACTAAATACTTTTTTTCCCCACTGTATCTGCTTGATAGGCAATGGAAAAAAAAGAAAAAGCAACACAATTTTTGTGTAAATTGAGTAATGGTGTTTGTATGACTCAAAATACAGTGGTATGAAAAAGTGTTTGCCCTCTTCCTGATTTTTCTTTTTTTTGGTGTTTGTCACACTTAAATGTTTCAGATCATCCAATAAATTTAAATATTAGACAAAGAAAACACAAGTAAACACAAAATGCAGTTTTTAAATGAAGGTGTTTATTATTAAGGGTAAAAAAAAATCCAAACGAAACTGTACGAAACAGTGATTGTTCCCCCCGTTAAAACATAAACTAGCTGTGGTTTATCACATCTTTGGAAAGCTGAGTTCAATTTGTCTAACTACACCCAGGCCTTATTACCACGACACCTGTTCTCAATCAAGAAATCACTTCAATAGGACCTGCCTGACAAAGTGAAGTAGACCAAAAGATCCTCAAAAGCTAGACATCATGCTGTGATCCAAAGAAATTCAGGAACAAATGAGAAACAAAGTAATTGAGATCTATCAGTCTGGAAAAGGTTATAAAGCCATTTCTAAAGCTTTGGGACTCCAGTGAACCACAGTGAGAGCCATTTGTTATGTATGAGGAACGAGGGACTGAAGTCTCTTCTGTCATGCAGCGAACTCCTCTTTATGAACAGAGCTCAGAACAATATGCAAGTGACCGTGCCCACCTGACGTCACACTGTGGGTGGGTACGGCAGCGCACACACACTCCACACAAAATTTCCCTCCCCCATGCAAAAGTGTAAGACCACACACACTATCGAGACCCTCCCCAATTAGGGACCCGAATCATACACTAAGAAAATAACGGGAAACAGTGAACTAGAATAACTTAACACACTCATCCAAAAAACAACTAAAACTGGACCATGTCTCTGAAAATATAAAAAATAATCCCATATCATACATACCCACATGCACACCAGCAGAGTATATACATATTTACATCAACAGTACTGAAATAACACCTATGTCCACTGGTAGCCGGAGGTAAAACCGGGTACGGGGGCCCAGGGCAGCCCCAAAGCATGCACGCCCCTGGCCACCGAAGATAAGACCGGCTTGGAAGCCCCGGACAGCCCCACGACATGTGTGCCCCCGGCTGCCGGCCATCTCCAGGATCAAAACTGACCTCTCCTGCGAAAATGTCTCTCTTCACCACTGACTGCCTTACTCCTCAGGACCCGCAGTGCTGCTGTCTGGCATGCCGTCCCTCCATGCTCGTCGGTCCGCTCCGACTGCTCTCAACGCCGCCGTCATGGCTCCAAACACTTTGGCCCCCTGTGGCCGAACTCCGGGGAGACCCGAAGACTGCTCGTCGGCACCGCTCACCGACCCGGGCATCTTGCCATAACACCCAGCACCCTCGTCCAGGGTGCTCTGCTGCGCTGTATCAATGCCTGGCTGTTGCTGCTCCCTCCCAGCGCTCTCAGCTTCGTTGTCGTCAGCATCACTCTCCGACCCAGGCGCTTCATCGCTGCTCCCAGCATCCTCGTCCAAGGTGCTCCGCTGCATTGTCTCTGCATTGTTGACCGTGGCTGCTGCCTCCCAGGGTTCTCAGCCTGCACGTTCCCGCTGTCCCGCTGCCCAGCCTCCAGCTGCGGGGATGACTCCTGTCACTGTGCTCCCTCTCCACTGTCGCCACTCACCAAGCTGTCAAACTCACCAGTGCTACGGTCCTGTACTGTGCTGCGCTCCTTGGCTGGCCCGCCGTCTTCAGTGACCAGGGACTCCTCCACTCACGGCCCCGGTCCCACCTCGATGCCTAGCTGGTAGCCTGGAGCTTGTTTTTGGCGTGCAGTTAGCTTTGTGGCTAACTTGACAATAGACACTGAGTGGGCTGTTAGCTTTTCCGAGGTAACTAGCCTAGCTCCATTTGGCACCAACACTCTCTCCACACACAGCTTCATGGTCCTCATCTGCTCGGCGAAGTACTTGCTCGGCCAGCCGCTCGACAGCATCCGCATAGCACTCCGTTTCACCCAACGTACCGAGAATTCTTTGGCCTTCCGCACCGAGATGGTGTGCCAGAAGTGCTCATCTTCGTCTCCCTTCGAGTCTACTTAGGCCCAGCACCCCAATGTAATCCTCAACCATGGCCACCCACTTAGGCCACAGGATCACTGGCTCTCCCGTGTACTCCATAAATGGTAGCAGGGATGGAGGTAGTCCATACGCTCCCATAATTTCTCTCTCGTTGCCAAAATGTTATAAATGAGGAATGAGGGACTGGAGTCTCTTCTGTCATGCAGCGAACTCCTCTTTATTGACAGAGCTCAGAACTATATACAAGTGACCGTGCCCGCCTGACGTCCCACTGTGGGCAGGTACCACAGCACACACAAACTCCACACAACACCATTATCCACAAATGGCGAAAACATGGAACAGTGGTGACCCTTCCCAGGAGTGGCTGGCCAACCAAAATTACCACAAAAGATCCCACAACAACATCCAAAGAACTGCAGGCCTCACTTGCCTCAATTAAGGTCAGTGTTCATGACTTCACCATAAGAAAGAGACTGGGCAAAAATGGCCTGCATGTCAGAGTTCCAAGATGAAAACCACTGCTGAGCAAAAAGAACATAAAGGCTCATCTCAGTTTTGCCAGAAAACATCTTGATGATCCCCAAGACTTTTGGGAAAATACTCTGTGGACTGATGAGACAAAAGCTGAACTTTTTGGAAGGTGTGTGTCCCATTACATCCGGCATAAAAGTAACACAGCATTTTAGAAAAGGAACATCATACCAACAGTAAAATATGATGGTGGTGGTGTGCTGGTCTGGGGCTGTTTTGCTGCTTCAGGACCTGGAAGACTTGCTGTGGTAAATGGAACCATGAATTCTGCTGTCTACTAAAAAATCCTGAAGGAGAATGTCCGGCCATCTGTTTGTCACCTCAAGCTGAAGTGCACTTGGGTTCTCCAGCAGGACAATGATCCAAAACACACCAGCAAGTCCACCTCTGAATGGCTTAAGAAAAACAAAATGAAAACTTTGGAGTGGCCTAGTCAAAGTCCTGACCTGAATCCAATTGAGATGCTGTGGCATGACCTTAAAAAGGGGGTTCATGCTCGAAAACCATCCAGTGTGGCTGAATTACAACAATTCTGCAAAGATTAGTGGGCCAAAATTCCTTCACAGTGCTGTAAAAGACTCATTGCCAGTTATCGCAAACACTTGATTGCAGTTGTTGTTGCTAAGGGTGGCCCAACCAGTTATTAGGTTTTGGGAGCGATCACTTTTTCACCCAGGGTCATGTAGGTTTGCATTTTTTTAACCCTTAATAATAAACACCTTCATTTAAAAACTGCATTTTGTGTTTACTTGTGTTATCTTTTTCTAATCTTTAAATTTGTTTGATGATCTGAAACATTTAAGTGTGACAAACATACAAAAAAATGAGAAATCAAGAAGGGGCAAACACTTTTTCACACAACTGTACATCTAGAACTCATTTTCAGTGGTTATACCCACTGTCATGACTTGCTGGCTTTGAGTTCTGGCTCAACTGTATTTTTTTTTAGCTTATTGTTTTGGGTTGGAGTCATTCCCAGTGAGAGTTGGACTCCGCCAGGGCTGCCCTTTGTCACCGGTCCTGTTCATAATTTTTATGGACAGGATTTCTAGGCGCAGCCAGGGAATGGAGGGTGTCATGCTTGGTGACCACAGGATCTCATCTCTGTTGTTTGCAGATGATGTTGTCCTGTTGGCTTCATCCAGCAATGACCTACAGCTCTTGCTGGGACGGTTTGCCGCTGAGTGTGAAGCGGCTGGGATGAGAATCAGCACCTCCAAGTCCGAGTCCATGGTCCTCAGCCGGAAAAAGGTGGATTGTCCTCTCCGGGTTGGGGACAGGCTCCTGCCCCAAGTGGAGGAGTTTAAGTATCTTGGGGTCTTGTTCACGAGTGAGGGGAAAATGGAGCGAGAGATCGACAGACGGATTGGAGCAGCATCTGCAGTGATGCGGACGTTGTACCGGTCTGTTGTGGTGAAGAGGGAGCTTAGTTCTAAGGCAAAGCTGTCGATTTACCAGTCAATCTACGTTCCTACTCTCACCTATGGTCACGAGCTTTGGGTAATGACCGAAAGAACGAGATCGCGGATACAAGCGGCTGAAATGAGCTTTCTCCGTAGGATTGCTGGACTCACCCTCAGAGATAGGGTGAGGAGCTCAGTCATCCGGGAGAGGCTCAGAGTAGAACCGCTGCTCCTCCACATTGAAAGGAGTCAGTTGAGGTGGTATGGGCATCTGATTAGGATGCCTCCTGGACGCCTCCCACTTGAGGTGTTTCAGGCACGTCCCACTGGGAGGAGACCCCGGGGCAGACCCAGGACTCGGTGGAGAGACTATGTCTCCCAGCTAGTCTGGGAACGCCTTGGTATCCCCTCTGAAGAGCTGGAGCAGGTGGCTGGGGAGAGGGAAGTCTGGGCTTCTCTGCTTGAACTGCTGCCTCCGCGACCCGGACCTCCGGAAAAGCGGTAGACGATGGATGGATGGATGGATGGTTTTGGGTACTTAAAAGTCAAAAATGAGTGATTTTAAGGAGTGGCCATCTTCCCTATGTAAAGATGAACAAAAATGCATAGCACTATGTGGTGAAATCTTCACGATGCCACAGCGTGGCTGTGTTCCAGCAGGACAATGCTTGTCCACATGACATCCAGTCTCCAGGGAGTACCTGCAGCAACAGAACTTTGATGTCCTTCTTGGCCTCTTATTTTCTGGATTTATCCCGTATTGAACACTTGCAGGATCAACTTGGGAAACATGTTTCAGCCAGAGTACTGGCGCCACAAAATAGACAGGAACTGGTCATGACATTGCAGGAGGAGTGGCTAAATATTCCCAGGACAGCATTAGATGGCTCGTGAAGTCCATGTTGAGGTGTATTACTTCCTGCATTAATGGAATGGAGGCCATGTTCCATATTGAACTTTGTTTTTAAGACAGATATTTTGTTGTGGTTTTGGTAAGTCAGGATGCTTCGGTTTTGTTAAATTCTGAAAATTGTTGATAGAGTTTCACTCGTCGATCTCTGATATTGTTTTGAAGATGTCTAAAAATAATTTGCATCTGTTAAGTGAGCATTTCCATAAAAAATAGTAAAAATATCAAACTTTCTTAGAATGGTGCATTTTCACTGGCAGTGAGTATACATATAATTGGTTTTATTGCGTTTGAGGGTATGAATTTTTCTGTTGTTGAGCTACAGAGCTGTACCTTACTGGAGGCAGTTTGAACAAAAGGAAATTCTCTCAATTCTAAAAGCACTTTCTGATTCATTTTGTTCAGCTGTGTATTTCTTCCTTCCATCAGCTTCCTTCCTCTTCCTCCATTTTTATGCACTCCCACTAATCTTCAGGATTAACTTATTCTGGATCTACCTGTATTCTTTGATTATTGTTGAAAGTGCTGAGAACTGTCTGGGATTATCTCGCAGTGGAGTGTTTGATGTTTCCCTCTTAATGAGTATGGCAGCAGAAAGCCACTGCTTATGTAAAGCCTTCCCTTTTATGTTGATGTGATGTTGCAGCCATATTAAAAGCAGTTATTACAGAGACACGTGTTCATTTAGGCATGTCCAGCATTTATCTGGGGTTAAAATCAGGTTAACTTGTGTTTTTGCTCAACAGCATTGGAAATTATTGCAATAGCTTCAAGATGTGCTGAATTCCAGAAAGGTCGTTTGAGCCCAGCTCATTGCAGATAAAGTACACAAGGAATGTCTTTGCAGTTGCTGCAAAGAGCTCAGTTTATCAACTGATTAGAATCTGTGTGTGTGTGCGCGTGCGTGCAAACGTGCATGATTGTGTATAATGAACCCCGAGGCAATACACAGTGCTTTGAGAAATTTGTTACAATTGAATCAATTACAGATTGCAGACCAAAATTCTGAGGTGAACCAAGGTCAAACAAAACTAAAGCATATGACACACAGAAGCAGTGGCGGCTCGTAGGAGGAGGCAAGGGAGGCAGAGCTTCCTCAGAAATTTGAGAAGAAAAATAGAAGAAAAGATTCAAACATTGTGATAATAAATGTATTTTATAATATATGTATATTATCGTGTAACATGTAGTCAGAATCCTGTCAGAAGTCCACAGGAGGAAAAAAAACAACAAAAACTGGCTTGCCACTGTGGACGCATTAATCAGCCAATCAGAAAATAGTTTGTTTTTGATGCTGTGTAAATGTAAGGAGGAGAGCATACTTTCTTAAATTATAACCCAATCAGAGATCAGTTTATATGTGTTGCTATGGAAAATTCACTATCTCCTTGCATTGAAGTAAAAAAAAAAAAGGACGTGAAGCTCTAACCAATCACAGTCAATCTTTTGACCACATCACCATATCAATACATTCAACATGGTGGTTACTACCGGTGCTTACAGACAGAATATCCTGCGGTGTTTACTTGCTAACAACTTGAGGAAACTACAATTTGAACACCAGCTTCAGAAAAAACAAAAAACACCTCTAAAAACACCTCTAAACATGTCTAATGCCCACCTCTATGTGTCGGGCGATAGACATATCACACCCGCAGTGACTGTATTCATTGATACCAGACTTCCTCTCCTGTAATATTGCTTAAATATCTAACAGGAACAAACAACGTCAAGTCAACAAACGAGACACTTTTACAAATACTTGTAATGCATTCCTTTTACTTTGATTTAATTGTTTTGGTGTTTTGGTGTCCTGTTTGGTCCCGTTCGTAGTTGGTGCTGGTGTTAGGATGGTCAACTTTTCCTGGTCATGCTGAGTGAGGCTGGTGTAGTGCTGTCTTGAATAGCCTGTTGGTCAGCGTGTTGGGGCTTTGCAAGAGTTGCATTTAATGTCTGTGGAGCTAAAGACTTGGGGTCCTCACAAGTATGTCTGTGTCTGTTCCTGAGTAATTTGTCTCCTCAGTGGGACCACCCACAGGCCGCTACTGTCAGGGCATGGGTTGAGTCTCATGTCATTAGTTTTTGTTATTGTTGGTACTTCTGTAAAGCATAGACTCAACACACGTCCTCACCTTGTGCTTATGTATTTCCTGTGTTTTTCATTGTCTGTTGGTTCTATGATTCTGTTCTCAGTTCTGTTTGGTATCTTCTATGATCAGAGTTCAGTTTGGTCATTGTGTATCATGGTCATGTCTCCCCTGATCCCCTGCATATGTTTGTCTCCCTCTGTGTGTGTGGTTGGCCCCACCTCCTCCTCATGTGTCAGCTGTCTGTGATTATTGATTTCTCCACCTGTCCCGTGTTTCCTGATTGTGTTCAGTTAATGAGTGTCTGTATTATTTAAGGGACGCAGCTCCTCTGTTGGGTGCTGCTTCATTTGTCTGTTTGACATCTCACATGTGCTTCTGCCTGCCTTCCGAGCCCGTGAGTTTTCTTGTTTGCGTAGCCAAGCCTGTTTAGTCTTTTGTGTTTCAGCTCCCGAACTGACTTTTGTTTTGTTTAATAAATTATATTAAAAGCTCGTTACACATCTGGGCCCTGCTCTCTGCCCCGAGGGGCAAACTCTGACAGCTACTACGCAGAAATGCTACCAAAACAGTTTGTGACCTCAAACAACATGGCAATATCACAAGTTTGAAGATATTTTCTATTGCTGTGGCTAAACTCCAGTCTTGCAATGTTACATATTGGGCACGTGCACACATAGACCCCAGGTGGTGCTCTAGTACCTGCCCCTTTGCCCCCTGAAGTGCCCTTCTGGCATAGCCGTTTTCTCAAGCCCTCTTAGGGTCTTGAATCACTGCCATAACCCCTGTGCTCATGGTGCAGCAAAGCCAAAAAATAGAATATCACAGTTGAAACTCAATTATCTCAAATATCACAGCATCCACACCTTTTGATTTTGGATACTTTATTGATCCCCAGAGGGGAAATTGAGGGCATCCACGGTACAGTAGGGGGCACCAAAGTGCTGCCTTGCATAGGGGAACGTGCCCTTTTTATGGTTGAGCACCTGCCTCCCGAAATGTCTATGCATATCACTGTTATTGTACATATAATTACATTAGAGTACGTAGGTACCAAACGATATCACCCCCATGGTGTCTCAGCCTCACACTGGATCTTAAATGGACTGGAGAGCTTGTTAACCACACGTGATTATTTAACCCCCCAGAGTCTTGAAACAAAAGGTGATGGGGGGGAAATGACAAGAGATGAAATCTTTAAAAAGTAAAAAAAAAAAGTATTATTGAAAAATAAGTTCTCCAAATGGTCTAGTGAACATATATGTATCAAATTATTCTTATTTAGAGGTTTACTTCCACTTATGAAATAGCTGCATAATAGTGCATAGCAGCATTTAAATGGAAAAATGAGTCACTGATAAAATAAAAGTTCACCTCAGAGGGAGTTTAATTTTTTTCACAACAATATGTAAGTGCAATTATTTTTTCCCCACATTTGTAACAAAACTCACAATTGTGCAAATGCAATTCGAAGAATAAGCAGGAAATTCATACTCTGACAACCACACGCTAACAAACAGAGGAAGCCTGGCTTCCCTGGGCTTCTGTGAGTAAACACTGCTGCCATATACCCAGCTATCTTAGACAGCATGTGGTTAATTTCACATTCATTCAATATTGTATTCTTATCAACAAACAGAAAGTTAAATCATTGAAAATGTTTATTTTATTGAGGCTTTTGTGCATAAAATTGATGAAAAGACAAGCTGTGAAAAAAGACAGAAACCACCACCTGCATGTTTACCACACCTTCCTGATTAAATGCTATTTAATCATATTCATTATAACATGACACTAGTATGAATAGCCATTCAGTTGCTTATAGATTTTTGCTACTGACATTTGTGGTTTCAAAGCATTTTGATTCCATTTCAAATAGTCAAGCATCATTAAAACTTCTCATTTATATAGTGTAGCAGTGATGGGCAATTCTTTTATCGTTTTGATAGAAATCATTGTTGATTATATCTACGAACCATATTGCTTGCCATAGCACCAGGAAAACCAAATGGAATGGCAGCAACATCCACGGCAATTTCAACTGTTCGTTGCACCTGCAGGGAAAACACATCCTTTAGGTCGTACACAGAGGGTGACAATAAACTCCTCTCGTGTTTTTGAGTTTTCTGCCCCAGAACCATGAAAGCAGGGGCAAAAATCCCATTTCACTGTTGGATGGGGGGGGGGGGGGGGGGTTGGCAATAAACAGGAAAATCTGAGAGCTTAATTTTTGAGGGGGACATAAAAAATTACATTTTTGCTGTGTTGTCTGATACTTTCTCAAATGTCTAAGATAATGATATTAGATAATGATGTCATTGTTCCTTATTAGTCCATATCCTACCTGTCTGCAGGTTTTTACACGATCAACCAGCAATACCAAAAGTTGTATTGGGTGGTCGGTGTCAATTACACCATATATGATCTAACAAAATGTCTTTGCTCACCATGAACACTGGTCTGATACCCACCACAGCAGCTTTACAAGAATTTAAAGCTCAAAATAAGTTTTAAAACTAGAAGAAATACCTTAATGACTAACTAAACTACATCAAACGATTCTTCAGAAATATGTATTTATTAACAAGCAACAAAACAAAATCTCAATGTCTTAAAACTAGGGCTGTCAAACAATAACATTTTTTAATCTGATTAATCATAGTGATACTGTAGATTAATTTACAGTAATCATGATTAATACCCACCCATTATTACTTATATTTCTTTTTGTGGAGGCAAAAAGACTCATGACTGAAGAAATGAACAAATATAGACAAAAATGCATCAGTTGAGTTGATGTATAACATGCTGGAATTGCATCCCATTCGCCAAAACTACAAAATATAATGCTACAGCCAGGTTTGTAAACATTTGTGCATTTTTAGAAGTACCCAGTATACATTTTTAGAAGAAAAAATTGTCATTACCGCTTGTAAATTATCTTTAAATTATGTTTATTCACCAGACGTTTTAGTGTTTCAAAGATGGTTAGAAATCATAGTGATCCAACTCCACGTTTTACAATCTTCAAAGTCGAGATTTTGCATTTATGCATTGTCGGTAAAAAGGGTAATCATTTTTTCAAAGTATTTTCAAAGTATATAGTTGTATTGACTTGACTTACACTAAACACCTGCTTGCAAAGATGGTGTACGATTCTCTGTAAGCGAGCAATTCTCTTCATAACATCGACAGACTTTGGACAAATGAGATGAAATATCACTTTTCATGTTCTGTATGTGACTGTCGAAAACATGGACTGATAAATAACTTATTAACCGCTCACGCTTTAAGCTTTCAATGCACTTCCTTACCGCTCTCTGCCTCTCTGTCAGCGTGTGTGTAAAGGAGCCGCAGCAGCCCCGCCCACAGGGGAGAAAAAGATTGGGCTAAACCACTGTGAGGATGGGGGGTTCTAATCTTTCAATAGTTATAAATGTCTGTTGTGTCAGTACAATGTCAAACAATGTGTTTTTAAGTCGCACCACTTGTATTGTGCCTTCAACAAACATTACTATGCTGTTCAAATAAAACATGTTTGTGTTTACAATGTGATTTTTGGGGGGATAGCTTTATGGAAGGGGAAAAGATGACCCCTACGCGCCCCCCCCCCCCCCCACGGATTTACACCCCTACATAAAAGTCATGGATTTAGAGGATTATTGAGGTTCAACCCACCTGTCGAGACTCGGGCTAACCGTATCGCATTTCGGTGGTGAAATGTTCACAGTTGTTGTTGACGACATTGTACGGCTGATCTCTGCCGACCTGTGCTGAGGCATCCCTCACAATGTCTTGCACTGGGCGGGGAGTGCGCTTGCTGTCCATGCTGTTGTTGACTCTCCAGCCACTTTTCCCCACGTCCTCCAGCCTATCTTTCTTCACCTTACCAGGCTGAATTGCTGCAGGCTTGGCTATATCTCCACCTGCATGTTTGAGAAAAAAAACAAAAAAACAAAAGAGGAAAACTGGGATCAGTTGTGAAGGTTCAATAATCAGATTGACCTAAATGTAGTTATTTAAGGTTAATAATTTTGATTGGGACCAGTGCAGTGATATTAGTGGGAGGACTCACCATCTGGCTCAGCATGAACAACCTCTCCATTTCCAACGTACACACCAACATGTTCATACATACCATGGTTGAAGTTAACTAGATCACCAGGTCTTGGGTCTTGTGAGCAGAAGAGTGAAAATGATAATTACTAAGATGTACAGTCATTGTCTGTATGGAGTTAAAAAAGTGTATAAAAAAGAGCCCTTTAAAGCAGTGTTTTTCAACCATGGTGCCCTGGTATATCCAGGTTTCTGTGGAAAATTATCTAAGTTCACCTGTTAATTGGTCCAAAAAATTGCAAATAAATTGCTGTTGTCATGCATGGTTTCTGTAGGCACCCATGGACCAAGGAACAACAAGTCCATGGGTGGCCATCACAGTCGCCTGACTTGAACGCCATTGAAAATCTCTGGGAAGAAGGTGGCTGCAACATGCAAACCACACAATATTAAACCCAATAATATTAGTGAACTTGGAGGTCTTTACCCATGAGGAATGGGCTAAGATTACTCAGGAACGCTGCCAGAAGCTGGTGTCTGGCTATGCCTCACGTTTGGAGCAGGTCATAACAGCAAAAAGGTGCTCTATTAAGTACTAAAGGTGCTTGTCTTGAAGGGGTTGAATAATTTTGAAACTGCAGTAGTCATTAAAAGTGGCATTTTATGTTGAATTTGGAGAAACCACTTGTAATAATAGTTGTGTTGAGCTACTTGAATTGTCCTTTGATTTGTTTATTGCAAACAGCTGCTGGTTTGTACATTTTTCCAACAAACCAATTTGCCGTGGGGGTGGGGGGGTTTGAATAATTTTGATTGCAACTGGTAAAAAAGAAATACAAAATTATATGAAAAGAACCCAGAACAGGGTTTAATTGTCATTAATTAACTTACAATTATTGGCCATGATCCAATAACTGAAAAAGTCCGACTACCTGTGACTGTCACAGAACCGAAAGAAGAAGTAAAAAAAAAACAAAAAAACTGCATGACCATTTGCTTCTCAATTAAAGCAAATGGTGCATTATTGTGTATTTTGCTTTGTTGAAAGTGAAAAATTAAATAAATTTAAACCTTATTGTGTAAATGCCTAATTTGTGAAAATACAAATAAAAATCAAACTTGAATTTGAGATTAAAGTAAATAAAGTTGTTTTACAATTACTCAAAATTTTAATCGTAGGCTAATCTTAAAAATTACTTCTATTTAAGGTCTATTATCAGTTCTTTTACTGATTTTTAATTAAATAAAACTCATCCGACTGTAATTGTATCAAACAGTGATTAAGACTTCATAAATATAATTAATTTTCTATAAATATTTATTTAAATAACCCACTAAATGTCATGTAAAATGTATAGGTATAGGTCCTGCCATCTAAAATAGATGCCTCTTTATATTTTAATTATTTAGATTATATTAACTTGGTGTGTTTCTGCTGATGATTTACATTCAACAAAAATTCGGTATCAACACATTTCCTTAAACCTTAAAGATCAAAGTTTTTTGAAAGTTCAATTTACTCACCTGCAGAAGTGTGCTCAGGTCCTTTCACTAAAATTATGTTTATGAAGTAGTTGGGAGAACTGGAATATATACAGTACACACAACCTGAAACTTTAGATCCAACCCACCTCAGTTCCGCCCTCTTTCCCAAATACAGTCACATCCTGGTTGGTGGCAGTTTCAAATTTCAAGAAGAAATTCTGAGAAGAAAAAACAAGACAGACACAGGTAAAGGTAATACGTATCACCTAACAGAGGACATGACATTGACGATTGTTCTCTTTTAGGTTGTACAGCTGAGGATTCAAAGATAATTTATTGTCCTTCCCATCATGAGGAAGGTCATGCAATACTTGGGTATCCGTCCTCTCACCCACACCTGAATGGTGTTCATGTTCTGCATTCTTGTGTAACACCGGAAGTTGAACTGGTGCTCAAGTTTAGTGTACAAACCCCAATTAAAGTAAAGTTGGGACATCAAAAACAAAATTCAATAATATACAAATCCTTTTCAACCTGTATTCATTTGAATACACCACAAAGACAAGATATTTAATGTGCAAACTGATAAACTTTATTGTTGTTTTGCAAATATTCACTCATTTTGAATTTGATGCCTGTGACACATTTAAAAAAAAAGGGGGCAAAAAAGACCAGGAAAGTTGAGGAATGCTCAAAAACACCTTTTTGGAATGTTCCACAGGTGAACAGATTAACTGGAAACAGGTGACTGTCATGAGTGGGTATAAAAGGAGCACCCCTGGAAGTAAGAATCAGAAATAAGAATGGGGGTGAGGATCACCATTATGTGAACAACTGTGTGGGCAAATAGTCCAGCAAACACCAACCTCATTCTGTAAATGATATTACCACGTGGACTCAGAAACACTATGAAAAACCATTGTCAGTTAACAGAGTTCATTGCTATAGAGTGGGGAAAATAAGCACTGAACAGGTCAACATTTTTCTCATTAAAGATATTTCTGATGGAGTCATTGACCTGAGATTTTCACCAGATATCAGTAACAACCCAAGCAATCCATACATGCAAAGAAATCAAGGCAACTGTGTTCACAAAACAAGTTATATTTAATAAAGTGGACTGACACAGGGAATAAGTAATGAACATATGAAGAAAAAGCAGTGCAAAAAGGCATAGAAAGCCAAGAAACCAGCTGAAATCCATCAGATTTTAGGAAGTCATCCAATCCCCCATCAGTGCAAATTAATTTCAGCTGGTTAAGTCCTGACTGATAGCCTTTAAAAAGGTCTGTGAATCTCAGATTGTCACACCACAAAGAACTCATGATGGGTAGAAGCAAAGAGCTCTGTCTAGGCCTCTGCAACCTTATTGTTGCAAAACACAATGATGGCATTGGCTACAGGTGCATTTCTAACTGCTGAATGTTTCACTGAGCACTGTTGGAGCCATCATTTGGAAGTGGAAAGAACCTCATTTTACCATAAACCGGTCACAACCAGGAGCTCCTTGCAAGATTTCTGACAGAGGAGTCAAAAGAATTATCAGAAGAGTTATCAAAGAGCTAAAGACCATTTGTGCAGAGCTCCAGAAAGACCTGGAGTTAGCAGGTACTGCTGTTTCAAAGAAAATGAGTAATGCCCTCAGCTGACATGGGCTCCATTGCTGAAGAAAAAGCATGTTGAAGCTCGTTTAAAGTTTGCTGCACAACATTTGGGTAAACCAGTAAAATTCTGGGAGAATACAGTCTGGTCAGTTGAGACCAAAAATTGAACTTTAGGATGCCACAACACACAGCATGTTTGGAGGAGAAATGGCACTGCACATCAGCCCCAAAACACCATACCAACAGTGAAGTTTGGAAGTGGGAGCATCATGGTATGGGGGTGTTTTTCAGCACATGGTACAGGCAGACTTCATATAATTGAAAGAGAGATGAATGGACAAATGTACAGAGACATCCTTGATAAGAACCTGTTGCCATCTGCCAAGATGCTGAAGATGAATTGAGGGTGGACATTTCAGTAAGACATTGATCCCAAACACACAGCCAGGGAAACTCTCAACTGGCTCCAGAGAAGGAAAATAAAACTTCTAGAATGGTCCAGTCACCTGTCCTGAATCCAGTTGAAAATCTATGAAACGAACTGAAGATCAGAGCTCACAGAAGACACCCATGGAACCTTCAAGATTTGAAGACAGTTTGTGTGGAAGAATGGGCTAAAATCACTCCTGAGCAATGTCTGTGCCTAGTTTCTCCATACAGGAGGCATCTGGAAGCTTTTATTACCAACAAAGGCTTTTCTACTAAATATTAAATGAATTTCACAGAGCATGTTCAATACTTATTCCCTGTGTCATTCCACTTTATTAAATATAACTTGTTTTGTTACTGATATCTGGTGAAACTCTCAGGTCAGTGGCTCCATCAGAAATATGTTTAATGAGAAAAATGTTGATGTCTTCAATAGTTATTTTCCCCGCTGTATCTTTGATTTTTATATTGATAGCAATATGTTTTTTAACCAGCATTTGAGGAAGCTTGGCACTCTCCTGTTCCTCTCATTCACTTCTGCCTCCCCTTGTATTCCTGCAGTGGTTTCAAGGTACCTCATGCAACACTGAACAATCACACATACTTGAATACAGTGAACAAAAACTACCAGACAGAGCTCAAACACTTCCGCACCATATAGGCTGCGGACTGCTTGTTCAGGCCACTTTGGCTCCTGATTGATCAGGCCACCAGGGATGTCCCACCCCTCCCTATTCTCAGTCCGTGTTGGTTTGTGTAAAAATAACAACAGATATGTAACTTAGGAAAACACTACACAGAATGCTAATTTACTAGGTTTTGTATTTTGCTTCAGTTTTACAAAGTAAAAGGCAAAGAACTGACCTAATGTCATTTAAAAAAGCTGGAAAAGAAAAAAAACTGAATAAAAGCATTGAAACTTATTCACACCTCATATGATTATTGGATCACCCTGTGTTAATTATGTGTTTACACGGACTTGTTTCATGAGGACAGAATATAATGAGTCCATTCATTTAAAAAATAGAATTTGTGTGCACTGTGAAAGCATGTGTTTATGTTCACTGATTCATGACCACATAGGGTACATCACATCTAATTGTTCTGGGGAAAAATGCATCAGAAGAGAACCTTTAAATTTAAATAATGTTTTTTTAGAAGTAGGAACACTGAAGGCCAATCAGCTGTAGTATATCAAAATGGAACTGCAGTAATTCAATGACTATTATTAAAAGATGGAGACGCCACATTACTCACACAGCTGTATAATTATTTGTCATGACTAAGAGAACATTCTGGGCTACCACGGTGACAAATGCCAAATGCAAAGTAGGGAGTAGTAGGAGCAGCAGTAGGGAGTGGCAGCACAGACAGGAACAGACGGACATTTAAGAGGACAGATGCTGCAGATATTACCACAGAACGTCCGAGGAGCTCCAAGGTGGAAAGAAGGAAGCACCCTGATGAAAACAAACTTTGACAGGTGGGACAAAGGTGAAATCTGTGCTCCATCAGAAGGGGTTTGATACTGTATTTTTTTTATATTTTGTGAGATAAAGTGCTTCCTGTGCTCACCTCAGGTTTAGGGTTCATGATCTCTGAAAGGAAAAAAAAAATATTCCTAGTAATAATTTACATTCCACCAGCTTACCGTAAATTTTAAATAAATTCTATAGACCATTTTTGAGAGATTATCATTCCCTTTTCGCATGCAGACAGGGTGTAGTTTATGGGGGGTGGGGGGTGGGGTGGGGTGGATGGGGTTGTAACCCCCCCCCAAATAATCAAATCCAGCCAATGTAACCCCCCATAATCATATAATTATAATTAATAAAAAATATCTACAAGCGAGTATGAAGAAGTTGTCAGTTTTTCATTTGCAAGCAACGAAAAGTAACATTTCTAATAATAAGACAATGTATCCCCCCTTCTGCAGACTTGGTATTGCCCAAACGTTCCTTGCGCCTTCTCTGAGTCGGAGTCAGTTGTAAGGGCCTCTGCGGCAGGTAGGAATGCTTATCTAGAATGCATTCAGCTTACAAGTGGGAGAAAATGAAAAGAGCTCCACAAGGGCAACAAACCATTTTAAATCGGTTGTCAAATAAAAGGACAAACCCCTCTGTCCAAAAGGAGGTAAACATCATATTATTGATTTCCCTGGTAAATTTTTGTCTGAAGTTAGCTGGTTGCTAGTTTGCTAATATGAGTTAAAGGTATGGAACGACACCACAGAATAAATGTGCTGCCTGATAGGATTCAGCTGATCTGAGAAATGATTAGCTTTTCTCATGCAAATTTGGTCTTTACATTGTATTAATCATTTATGAAATGTGATCAGAATGGATTTGTTCGTAAACTTTTAGAATGAAATTTATGTGTTTCATCACTCATCAAAATATTAGCAGCTCCATTTATCAAGTACAAACAAAATCTACTCCAACCAACGTTAAATATAAATGCATTTAAATATTGCTTGTCATCCCCATAAAATTCAAGTTAACTTTAAACTGTTCTGTAGTTTTAAAATGTCATGATTTTGATAAAGTTCAATTATATGTATTCTGAGAGACTCCAGAAGCAGTTCACTGCTAACGACTCGGCTTCTGTGTGGAGAGGACTGAGGCAAATCACCAACTATCGGCCTCAGGCTTCTAAAGGTCAGGATGACAAAGTCCTTTGTCAAAGACTGTCCCAACATTATGCCCGTTTTGACACCTCGTCAGCTGTGTCCATCTCCCCCCCTCCCCCAAGCTCCACTGCCTCCACGGTCCCTACTTCATCAAAGGCGCCCCCCACTCCTCCCCCCCCGCCCTTGTCATCAGTGAGCAGGACGTGCACAGACAGTTCTCCAGACTGAACCTGCGCAAGGCCCCCGGTCCGGATGGCGTGTCTCCCTCCACCCTGAGACACTGTGCGAAAGAGCTGACTCCTGTCTTCACAGACATTTTTAACACCTCCCTTAAGCTATGCCACGTGCCGACCTGCCTCAAATCCTCCACCATCATCCCTGTCCCCAAGAAGCCACGGATCATTGGACTTAACGACTACAGACCTGTAGCGCTCACCTCTGTAGTCATGAAGTCCTTTGAGCGCCTGGTCCTGCCCCACCTCAAGTTCATCACCACTCCCCTCCTGGACCCACTGCAGTTTGCCTACCGAGCCAACAGGTCTGTGGACGACGCAGTCAACCTGGCCCTCCACTCCATCCTGCAGCACCTGGACTCCCCGGGAACCTATGCCAGGATCCTGTTTGTGGACTTCAGCTCTGCATTCAACACCATCCGCCCCGCTCTGCTCCGGGACAAGCTGTCCCTGCTCAACGTGCCTGACTCCCTCTGCAGGTGGATCACCGACTTCCTGACGGACCGGAGGCAGCATGTGCGGCTGGGAAAGACTGTCTCAGACTCTGTTAGCATCAGCACCAGATCACCCCAGGGCTGTGTACTTTACCCCCTACTCTTCTCCCTTTATACCAACTCCTGCACCTCCAGCCACCAGTCTGTCAAGCTGATCAAGTTTGCGGATGACACCACCCTCATCGGGCTCATCTCCAACGGCGACGAGTCCATCTACAGGAGAGAGGTGGCCCAGCTGGCGTCCTGGTGCAGCCACAACAACCTGCAGCTGAACGCTCTGAAGACAGTGGAGATGCTTGTGGACTTCAGGAAAGTCACAACCCCTCTGCCCCCCCTCACCCTCACAGGCTCTCCCATCACCACTGCAGATTCCTTCCGCTTCCTGGGCACCACCATCACCCGGGACCTCAAGTGGGAGCCGACCATCAGCTCCCTCATCAAAAAGGCCCAGCAGAGGATGTTCTTCCTGCGGCAGCTGAGGAAGCTCAAGCTACCCACCAAGATGTTAGTGCAGTTCTACACGGCCATCATCGAGTCCATCCTCACCACCTCCACAACTGTGTGGTACGCAGGAGCCACTGCCAGGCACAGACTAAGGCTGCAGTGCGTCGTGCGCGCTGCTGAGAAGGTGATCGGCTGCAAGCTCCCATCTCTCCAGGATCTGTACATCTCCAGGACCTGGAGGCGTGCAGGCCGGATCATAGCCGATCCTTCACACCCTGGTCATGTACTGTTTGCCCCCCTCCCCTCAGGTAGAAGACTTCGGTCCATTCAGACTAAAACCTCCCATCACATGAACAGCTTCTTCCCCTCTGCCATCAGACTGCTGAGCACTAAGTGACTTATTGACTCTTGTGCACTATGTACAGCAGCTCAACCAGACTCATGTCAATCATCACTGTTTTCTTTTTGCATTACCGACTGCACTATGTGGTACTCCACAATATCTGCTGCTCGCTAATATATTTAAAAACTGCTTTGACTAGTATTACTCATTCTTATTCTACACTTTATTGCATGTATAGTTTTTTATTTCTTTTATTTTATCATGTTTAA
Source organism: Pholidichthys leucotaenia (assembly GCA_020510985.1). Lineage (NCBI taxonomy): Eukaryota > Metazoa > Chordata > Actinopteri > Cichliformes > Pholidichthyidae > Pholidichthys > Pholidichthys leucotaenia. The sequence continues at coordinate 291,573,550 of CM035836.1, read as the reverse complement.
TGTTGCAGCATTGCACCGAGAGAAATTCCTAGTTTGTGTACTACATGAACAATGGCAATAAATCTGATTCTGATTCTGATTCTAAAGGAAAGTTTTACTACTTTCAATTATAGACTGTCACTCTGAAGTCTAGTATTCTTAAATATCTGCATTAAAAGAAATTGATTATTTTCCTTACAGATCATTTTCAGATCTTCTATCGACTAGATCTAAACAAATATATAAGAAATAAACACCAAATAGATGAATGAAAGAATAGATGCATTTCATATTCCTAAACTTTTATGACCTTTTTTACATAATGTGTTAAAACGAGTTCAAAAGCATTGCAATACAACATCACTGAATTATTTATTTAATTAATTACTGACTTAAAAAGAGATTCTGGCAAACTGTCCAGCGGCTCAAGAGGGGGAAGAAGCTCCCTGTCCACACTGTGTATGGTGTGGATGGGGCACTGCTGACTTCAGCTGGGGATATCTTCGGGGAGTGAAAGGAATACTTCAAGGATCTCCTCAATCCCACTGACACGCCTTCCTCAGAGGAAGCAGGGCTTGTGGACAAGGGAGACAACTTGTCCATCACAGGGACTGAGGTTACCAAGGTGGTTAAAAAGCTCCATGGTGGCCAGGCCCCGGGGGTGGACGAGATTCGCCCAGAGAACCTCAAGGCCTTGGATGTTGTAGGGCTGTCATGGTTGACATGTCTCTACAATATTGCATGGAGTTGGGGGACAGTGCCTTTGGCATGGGAAACTGTGGTGGTGGTTCCTCTTTTCAAGAAAGGGGACAGGAGGGTGTCCTCCAACTTTAGAGGGATCATACTCCTCAGCCTCTCTGGGAAGATCTATGCTAAGGTACTGGAGAGGAGAGTCCGGCCGTTGGCCGAACCTCAGATTCAGGAGGAGCAATGTGGTTTACGTCCTGGCCATGGCACATCGGACCAACTCTTTACCCTTGCGAGAATCCTTGAGGAGTCATGGGAGTTTGCTCAACCAGTTTACATGTGTTTTGTGGACTTGGAGAAGGATTTTGACTCCCGTGTTTTTTTTGTGGGGGAGTACTTCGGGAGTATGGGGTACCGGGCTTGTTGTTAAGAGCTATCCGGTCCCTATAAGACCATTGTGAGAGTTTGGTTTACATTGCCAACACTTGGTCGGACTCATTCCCAGTGAGAGTTGGACTCCGCCAGGGCTGACCTTTGTCACCGATCCTGTTCATAATTTTTATGGACAGGATTTCTAGGCGCAGCCAGGGAATGGAGGGTGTCATGCTTGGAGACCACAGGATCTCATCTCTGTTGTTTGCAGATGATGTTGTCCTGTTGGCTTCATCCAGCAATGACCTACAGCTCTTGCTGGGACAGTTTTCTGCTGAGTGTGAAGCGGCTGGGATGAGAATCAGCACCTCCAAGTCTGAGTCCATGGTCCTCAGCCGGAAAAAGGTGGATTGTCCTCTCTGGGTTGGGGACAGGCTCCTGTCCCAAATGGAGGAGTTTAAGTATCTTGGGGTCTTGTTCACGAGTGAGGGGAAAATGGAGCGAGAGATCGACAGACGGTGACAATATGTATGGGTGCATATTCATACTATGTAGGATAACTAAGTAGACGGTTATGCTGTTTATTCCATCTAGCTACAATACTCCGCACTGTGTGTATATATATTTATATATTTATTCCATCTAGCTACAATGCTCTGCACTGTATGTTTATATATTTATATGTACATACACTACCGTTCAAAAGTTTGGGGTCACTTAGAAATTTCCTTATTTTTGAAAGAAAAGCACTGTTTTTTTCAATGAAGATAACTTTAATCAGAAATACACTCTAATATCTAATATACATTGCTAATGCGGTAAATGACTATTCTAGCTGTAAATGTCTGGTTTTTGGTGCAATATCTACATAGGTGTATAGAGGCCCATTTCCAGCAACTATCACTCCAGTGTTCTAATGGTACAATGTGTTTGCTCATTGCGTCAGAAGGCTAATGGATGATTAGAAAACCCTTGTGCAATCATGTTAGCAGAGCTCAAAACAGTTTAGCTGGTTAGAGAAGCTATAAAACTGACCTTCCTTTGAGCAGGTTGAGTATCTGGAAAAAATTATTATTTCAAATACAAATCATTATTTCTAACCTTGTCAATGTCTTGACTATATTTTCTATTCATTTTACAACTCATGGTGGTAAATAAGTGTGACTTTTCATGGAAAACACAAAATAATTGTCTGGGTGACCCCAAACTTTTGAATGGTAGTGTATGTACACTACCGTTCAAAAGTTTGGGGTCACTTAGAAATTTCCTTATTTTTGAAAGAAAAGCACTTTTTTTCAATGAAGATAACTTTAAACTAATCAGAAATACACTCTATACATTGCTAATGTGGTAAATGACTATTCTAGCTGCAAATGTCTGGTTTTTGGTGCAATATCTAGATAGGTGTATAGAGGCCCATTTCCAGCAATTATCACTCCAGCGTTCTAATGGTACAATGTGTTTGCTCATTGCGTCAGAAAGCTAATGGATGATTAGAAAACCCTTGTGTAATCATGTTAGGTCTGCAATGCTGTAATTGCTGCAAATGGAGGATTCTTTGACGAAAGCAAAGTTTGAAGAACTAAATATTATTTCAAATGCAAATCATTATTTCTAACCTTGTCAATGTCTTGACTATATTTTCTATTCATTTTACAACTCATGGTGGTAAATAAGTGTGGCTTTTCATGGAAAACACAAAATAATTGTCTGGGTGACCCCAAACTTTTGAACGGTAGTGTATATTCGCTGCTCTTGTTTTTCTTGTCTTCTCGATTGTTGCTCTGAGTGTTGCTATCCCTGTGCTGTTGCAATCCTGGAATTTCCCCATTGTGGGACTAATAAAGGCTTATCTTATCTTATCTTATCTTATCTTATGTCTTATCTTATATCTAAAAACCTTAGAAATTCCTTTCCAAATCAAACTTTCAGTTTGGATGCAGTTACTCTTTCTCTTAATAGCTCTGTGAGGAACCTTGGAGTTATTTTTGATCAGGATTTGTCCTTCAATTCACATATTAAATTTGTTTCTAAGACTGCCTTCTATCATTTGCGTAATATTGCCAAGATTAGGAGCATCTTGTCTCAGAGTGATGCTGAGAAGCTGATCCACGCTTTTGTTAGCTCGAGATTAGATTATTGTAATTCTTTATTATCAGGCTGTCCTATAACATCTTTAAAAAGTCTTCAGCTGATCCAAAATGCTGCAGCAAGAGTTTTAACAGGTACTAGAAAGAGAGATCATATCTCTCCGGTTCTGGCCTCCCTTCATTGGCTTCCCATAGAGTTTAGAATTAAGTTTAAAATCCTTCTTCTTACTTACAAAGCTCTAAACAATCAGGCTCCTTTTTATTTAAAAGATCTGATACTACCGTATCATCCTAACAGAGCACTACGCTCCCAAAATGCAGGATTACTTGTAATGCCTAGAATCTCCAAAAGTACAATGGGAGGCAGAGCCTTCAATTATCAAGCTCCTCTCCTGTGGAATCAGCTGCCAATCTGGATTCGGGAGTCAGACTCGATCTCTGTTTTTAAGAATAGGGCTAAAACCTACCTTTTTGATATAGCCTACAATTAGGGAGGGATCATGTGTTTCTGAACCCTCCCTTAGTTATGCTGCTAATAGGTTTAGTCAGCCGGGGGACCTCCAGTAATGCATTGGGCCTCACTCCTTTCCTCACTCTCTATGAAATATTTTTTTTTTTTTTTTGCTGGTCATTAACATTTGTTTGTTCTCTCCCATAGATTGAGTCCCCATCGTGCTGTTTGCTCTCTACATGTCTGTTCTTTTCTTCTTCTCTATCCCCTCACCCCCCAGCCAGTCGCAGCAGATGACTGCCCCTCCCTGAGCCTGGTTCTGCTGGAGGTTTCTTCCTATTAAAAGGGAGTTTTTCCTCTCCACCGTCGCCAAGTGCTTGCTCACAGGGGATCGCCTGATGGCTGGGGTCTTTCTGCAACTGTGGGGGTCCCCCCTACAGTTGCTAGTGCTATGAGATGACTGTTGTTGTGAAATGGCGCTATATAAATAAAGTTGAATTGAATTGAATTGAATTATGTAGCACTGTGACACTCCTAATGTCACTTTTCCGTGTGTGTAACTTTTTTGTAATAGTTTTACAGCTTTTCTTGTAAATCTGAGACATTTTTTCTTGTAAATTTTCCTGCTTTTTGAAAAATATGCAATATTCTCCCCACATTGTTTTCTCCCTAAATGCAGGTTCTGACATGTTCCACGAAAACCCAAATGCAGACACAGACTCGATTATAAATCACAATGATCTTTATTTATAAAGTGTATAAGTGCGTGAGTGAGTGGATGTGAATGAATGGAGGTGAGAGCAGAGCGGGAGGGAACTGGCAACCCTGCAGGAAGAAAGGAGAGCGGGAATTAATAGCAGTTCAACAGCTGAGGGTAAATGAGATGAATAGTAAATAATTTTACGGAGCTCAGGAATAATTGAAGCACCAAAGAGTAACTCAGTCCATTCCAGGTGACCAGAGTCCCGCTCAGGAGGTGCTGTGTCTGTGATGAAGTAGAGGAAGCAGGTGCAGTCACTGCTGAAGGAGGAGAGGGAAAGTGAGTCCGATGAGTGGAGGCACTTACTGAGCGGGGAATGGAAGCGGCCTCCAGCTCGAGAGAGAATCCGGTCCGCTGCCTGGAACAGAGGTGAGTCCGCCGTCAAGATGGAGATCCACCTGTGCATGGGGGGAGAGAAGGAGAGAAGCAGGAGTAGAAGGTGAAGATTCCAGTGGGAATAATCTTACAGTAGTGTTGGGGAGGCAAAGCTCCCAGATGAACAGGTGCAGGGTCAATGCGAGAAAGGGAGGTGTAACTCCCAGCAGTAGAGAAGGGCAAGTCGAAACGAGAAAGAAGCGTTGATGTCGTCGTGCAGGAGTGCAAGAATGCACAAATCCACTCCTGATAAAGGCTGCCTAATTGGAGGGTGCAGGTGTGACAGCCAGCCACCTGGATGGATGAAGCAGCCACGGTACGGCGCTATCCCTTAACCATTCACACACACATTCACACCTAGGGCCATTAGAGTCTCCAATTAACCTAACCTGCATGTTTTTGGCCTGTGGGAGGAAACCGGAGAAATCCCAGAGTAAACCCACGCAGATGCGGGGAGAACATGCAAACTCCACACAGATCACTGTTGGTCAGGGGCTGGGATTGAACCAGGGATCCCATGGCCAAGGGTGAGTTGCTGTGCTGCCACAGTGCTAACCACTGCACCACCGCACCACCCAAAAGTGGTGATGGATTGCAGGGATGGATCTACCTGGGCCAGGATCAGGGGAGAAGAGAAAGCAGTTTTCAGTTTAGAAAATGCCGCCTTCGCCTCGTCGGACCAGCGAAAAGGGACCTTAGTGGAGGTGAGGTGGGTGAGTGGCAAGGCCTTCAAACTATAGTCATGGATGAAGCGACAGTAAAAATTGGCAAAACCCAAGAACTGCTGTAGCTGCTTATGGAAAGAGGGGACCGGCCACTCCACAACCCGCTTTAAGCTTACCTGGATCCGCTCGGATCTCCTTGTAGCCGATGACGAATCCCAGGAAAGTGGTCGATGCTGTATGGAACTCACACTTTTCCACCTTGACGTATAGCTGATTCTCCAGCAGCCACTGGAGGACCCTTCTAACATGTACTTGATGCTCCTCGAGAGAACGAGAAAAAATGAGGATGCCATCTAAGTAAACAAAGAAAAACGAACCCGGGAAGTCCCTCAGCATGTCGTAAAAAAGCCGAAGAGCAGTAAGCTATACGTGTCTGACATTTGTGATGTGAAATGCTTGGTATAACTGGGTTTTCTGTGCTTTTTGAACACAGGTGCAGACCTGTGACATAGGCAGCAGGTGACGCACATGTTTTATGACAGCCGAACAATTAAGGGGATAGGTTAACTTAAGGAAACAAATATTCAGCGCAGGTCAGCTGACATCAGTGTCAGGCAATCCTCATATAAAGATCAACGTTTGTGTAGGCTTCCTGCCATTCTGAACCTGCTTTTTTGGGTGGATGTCTGAAAGTACATTTTCTTGGTAGGAGGAATATCTATCTATCTATCTATCTATCTATCTATCTATCTATCTATCTATCTATATACCGTGGTGTGAAAAAGTGTTTTCCCCCTTCCTGATTTCTCATTTTTTTGTATGTTTGTCACAATTAAATGTTGCAGATCATCAAACAAATTTAAATACTAGACAAAGATGACGCAAGTAAACACAAAATGTGTTTACTTGTGTTTATTATTACACTTTTATTATTATAAAAAGTGTTTATTATTATGTGGAAAAAAAAATCCAAACCTACATGGCCCTGTGTGAAAAAGTGATTGCCCCCTAAACCGAATAACTGGTTGGGCCACCCTTAGCAGCAACTACTGCAATCAAGCATTTGAGCTAACTGACAATGAGTCTTTTACAGTGCTGTGGAGGAATTTTGGCCCACTCATTTTTGCAGAATTGTTGTAATTAAGCCACATTGGAGGGTTTTCAAGCATGAACCGCCTTTTTAAGGTCATGCCACAGCATCTCAATCGAATTCAGGTCAGGACTTTGACTAGGCCACTCGGAAGTCTTCATTTTGTTTTTCTTAAGCCATTCAGAGGTGTCTTGCTGGTGTGTTTTGGATCATTGTCCTGATGCACAACTCAAGTGCACTTCAGCCTGAAGTCACAAACAGATGGCCAGACATTCTTCTTCAGTATTTTTTCGTAGGCAGCAGAATTCATGGTTCTGTTTACCACAGCAAGTCTTCCAGGTCCTGAAGCAACAAAACAGACCCAGAACATCACGATACCACCATCACCACCATATTTTACTGTTGGTATGATGTTCCTTTTCTGAAATGCTGTGTTACTTTTACGCCAGATGTAATGGAACACATACCTTGCAGAAAGTTCAACTTTGTCTCATCAGTCCACAGAGTATTTTCCCAAAAGTCTTGGGGATCATCAAGATGTTTTCTGGCAAAACTGAGATGAGCCTTAATGTTCTTTTTCCTCAGCAGTGTTATTCATTTTGGAACTCTGCCATGGAGGCCATTTTTGCTCAGTCTCTTTCTTATGGTGGAGTCATGAACACTGACCTTAACTGAGGCAAGTGAGGCCTGCAGTTCTTTGGAGGTTATTGTGTGGTCTTTTGTGACCTGTTGAATGAGATGTCGCTGTGCTCTTGGGGTAATTTTGGTCAGCCGGCTACTCCTGGGAAGGTTCACCACTGTTCCGTGTTTTCGCCATTTGCGGATAATGGCTCTTACTGTTGTGCAATCTGGCAACCCTGAGAAAAGAGCAGAGGCACAGTTACAAACTGTTAGCACAGTTTGTCACTGAAGTGTATGGCAGAAGTTACTGAGGCTTACTGTTACAGCTGCGGTGGAGGATGAAGGTCGGCCCGGAGGCAATCCCGAAGGACAGCGTCTGCCACCCAGCACTGCTGACGAGAGACGGTGCGAAGGAGAGAGGTAGGCGAAGTCCACCGCCTGGAGGAAAGGATTCTGCCACCTGGGTGTTCCGCCTGTGCACAGGGGATAATGCATAACAGGTAAGAAGAATAATGAGCTTACTTGGAGATGAGGAAAATCCTTCCAGGCTGAGGCTGAAACAGCAGGGATGACGAGGGCTGAATGTTTGGCTGGAATGAAGAGCACAGAACTTCACGTAGCCAGGGAGACAGACGGCTCTGTGCTGGTCTTGCAGGCAGAGCAGGTTATATAGCCCGTGAGTGATGGGGAACAGGTGTGCGCGCAGCTGTAGCAGATAATGGCAGAGAGCGAGTCATCACACTTTTGGTCTACCTTGTCAGGCAGGCCCTACTTAAGTGATTTCCTGATTGAGAACAGGTGTGGCAGTAATCAGGCCTGGGTGTGGCTAGAGAAATTGAACTCAGCTTTCCGAAGATGTGATAAACCACAGTCAACCCTCTGAGTGTGTATGTTGCCGAACTGCGACATAACCCCTAGTGGTCAAGAGTGGTAAATATTTTTTGTCAACAAAATAGTTCAGATTTCCAAGGCTATAACTTGAAAGTTGCAAAAGATAATGGCTTACTGTCAATTAGAAAGATGTAAAATATGATCCAAAGTTTCAGGTAGGAATAAATTTATGCATCTAATTTGCATAATGTTGCGGCACCACTTTATATTCCAAAACTCAGTCAAAACTGGACTTTGGATGTATTTACACAAAGAATGGTTCAGTCTTTTGACACCGTTTTTTTTTTTTTTTACAGAGATACCTCATCATCTTATCTTCAAAGTATATGAGCAAGAAATCAATACATTTAAAAAAAACCCTGAAATAAGTCACTTACTGTTGACAAAGGGGGGCTGGCTGGGTGGATGGCTGGCTGGCTGGCATGGTCGCACACACCATGGTCCATATTTTGCATTCTGTCTGTAATTTAAAGTCTGTAACACATCTACAAAGTCTTATGATTATCCCACATAAATTTCGCTTGTATCCCGTGGCTATTTTTGGCGTACAAAGCCGAAAAAGTGACGTGATGATTGTGGGCATATTAGCTTTCTGGGCTAAATGCCATCCATCCATCCATCTTCTACCTTTTCCGGAGGTCCGGGTCGCGGAGGCAGCAGTTCAAGCAGAGAAGCCCAGACTTCCATCTCTATCTCTATCTCTATCTCTTATCTCTACTGGGTTGTGCTCCGATTGTGCTTTTGATGTATTTATTTGAGTGTTTAACTGAATGTGTTTGGTGGAACTATTTGAATTTTTTTCATGTGAACTATTTGAATTTTTAAAAAAAAATGGAAAATACTAAATTCATCCATCCATCCATCTTCTACCACTTTTCTGGAGGTCCGGGTCGCGGAGGCAGCAGTTCAAGCAGAGAAGCCCAGACTTCACTCTCTCCAGCCACCTGCTCCAGCTCTTCAGAGGGGATACCAAGGCGTTCCCAGACCAGCTGGGAGACATAGTCTCTCCACCGAGTCCTGGGTCTGCGCCGGGGTCTCCTCCCAGTGGGACGTGCCTGAAACACCTCAAGTGGGAGGCGTCCAGGAGGCATCCTAATCAGATGTCCATACCACCTCAACTGACTCCTTTCAATGTGGAGGAGCAGCGGTTCTACTCTGAGCCCCTCCCGGATGACTGAGCTCCTCACCCTATCTCTGAGGGTGAGTCCAGCAATCCTACGGAGAAAGCTCATTTCAGCCGCTTGTATCCGCGATCTCGTTCTTTCGGTCATTACCCAAAGCTCGTGACCATAGGTGAGAGTAGGAACGTAGATTGACTGGTAAATCGACAGCTTTGCCTTAGAACTCAGCTCCCTCTTCACCACAACAGACCGGTACAACGTCCGCATCACTGCAGATGCTGCTCCAATCCGTCTGTCGATCTCTCGCTCCATTTTCCCCACACTTGTGAACAAGACCCCAAGATACTTAACCCCTTGCACTCTGGTCAATTTCCCTAAAAACGCCAAAAAATAACGTACCCAAAGTAAATCAAAAGCTGTTCTTCAACCCTTTGCAGCATCTTCATGGGGTTGGTCTCATTTAAAAGAAAACACTTTGAATTTTTTGGCAAAACAGTCATAATCTCTCTAAGTGCTCCTGCCACTGAGTAACAGTCATCTAAACATACTGAACTTGAAGAAAATAAATTTCGCCTGGGTGTTTTTTTGGATACAAATGCTTGCAAATAACACACAGCTGTCAGATCCGGGCTGGAAAATGCAACAGAAATGTAGAAACAAGTGTTATCCAGCTGAGGTCAAAATTTTGTAACAATACCACAAAAAATGAATATATTACACAGCTTTTTTCTTAGGTTGTTCCCAGGCGTTTTTGAACTGTGCCAAATTGTGCCAAACTTTTGAATGATTCAATATAGAAGCTTGATCTTGGGCTCTAATGAAAGGTGACACTCAGGGCTGTGTGTGTGTGTGTGGGGGGTTGTTTATTCATTCATTCATGAATGAATGAACAAACAAGCCCCCACACACAAAGAAGCATGCCACGTAAAAAATGTGTGGCTTTTTTTTTACAAGAAAAAATAAACTACAGTGCACTAAAAATTATACTAAAATATCTGTAATGTAGAGGATAACAACTTCCCCCCCACCCCCGCTACAGAGGACAGACATCGTCCGTCGCCACATGACGGACCGTGGCGCACGCCGCGGTCTACTACGCACAGTTGTACTAAAATATCTGCAATAATATCTGCAATCCGCTACAGAAGAGTAGCGGGGGGGGGGGGGCGTTCACGGTCTGGACGCGGCGCATGGACTGGACCCGTGCGCCGCGGCCTTCATGTTGCGATGACACACAGTTGTAATTTACCGATCGGTCAAAAGTCATTTTGATTACAATTTTCAGGGATAAAGAATAATTTAGCTTATAACACTTACCTGTCCACAACAGCAGTGTTGCTGGCGAACTTCTCTTCCTCATTGTCAGATGAACATGACGCTGGTCCGCTTGTTATGGACTCGTGGTTCTGGTCACGCGACCCGGTCAAAGCATAATTCCATTATTGCAGTTTTGTGCTTCCATGATTGCGGTTTTGGCGAACGATTTTTCAAAACAAATAAGAACAGTAGTAAGAAAAAAAGACTGGCGAACGCGTATGTGTCACCCAGCGGCTTACACAAAACAGATTTTGCAAGGGACGCACGCTTTCGAACTTCTGTGCTTCAATTGGCTCGCTGTATTCGCAGCCGTTGGTAGGCGGGTCCTTCTTGCTAGGTTTTCAGTCATTGGTTCTTCAAGGTTTCAGAAACCCAATTCAAGGCTCTTATTAGTCGAATGAGAGGACAATCACATCTAAACCAATCAAAGCACTTCTTTGGCTTTCTGTTCGCGGCTGTGTCTGTAGTGGAAGAACGGAAATGCAGCTTTTTTTTTTTCAGTGCGCACTAGGACGCACAGTGTGCATCCTAGGGCGCCCTCGTGCGCCCTAGGATGCAGAGACGTGACCGCCCGCGGTACACCGGAGTGCAAGAGGTTAAACTCCTCCATTTGGGACAGGAGCCTGTCCCAATCCAGAGAGGACAATCTACCTTTTTCCGGGTGAGGACCATGGACTCGGACTTGGAGGTGCTGATTCTCATCCCAGCCGCTTCACACTCAGCGGAAAACCATCCCAGCAAGAGCTGTAGGTCATTGCTGGATGAAGCCAACAGGACAACATCATCTGCAAACAACAGAGATGAGATCCTGTGGTCACCAAGCATGACACCCTCCATTCCCTGGCTGCGCCTAGAAATCCTGTCCATAAAAATTATGGACAGGATCGGTGACAAAAGGCAGCCCTGGTGGAGTCCAAATCTCACTGGGAGTGAATCAGACCGAGTGTTGGCAATACGAACCAAACTCTCACAACGGTCGTACAGAGACCGAATAGCTCATAACAACAAGCCCGATACCCCAAACTCCCGAAGCACCCCCCACAAAAATCCACGAGGGACGCGGCCAAATGCCTTCTCCAAGTCCACAAAACACATGTAAACTGGTTGGGCAAACTCCCACGAACCCTCAAGAATTCTCGCGAGGGTAAAGAGCTGGTCCGATGTGCCACGGCCAGGACGAAAACCACATTGCTCCTCCTGAATCCGAGGTTCAACCAACGGCCGGACTCTCCTCTCCAGTACCTTGGCATAGACCTTCCTAGGGAGGCTGAGGAGTGTGATCCCTCTAAAGTTGGAGCACACCCTCCGGTCCCCTTTTTGAAGAGAGGAACCACCACCATGGTTTGCCATGCCAAAGGCACTGCCCCCGACCTCCACGCAATGTTGCAGAGGTGTGTCAACCATGACAGCCCAACAACATCCAGGGCCTTGAGGTACTCAGGACGACTCTCGTCCACCCCCGGGGCCTGACCACCAAGGAGATTTATAACCACCTTGGCGACCTCAGCCCCTGTGATAGGTGAGTCATCCCCCTCGTCCCCAACCCCTGCTTCCTCTGTGGAAGGCGTATCAGTGGGATTGAGGAGATCCTCGAAGTATTCCTTCCACCACCCGACGATATCCCCAGTCAAAGTCAACAGTGTCCCATCCGCACCATACACAGTGTGGACGGGGAGCTGCTTTCCCCTCCTGAGCTGCCGGACAGTTTACCAGAATGTCTTTGAGGCCGACCGAAAGTCTTGTTCCATGGCCTCAACGAACTCCTCCCATACCCAGGTTTTTGCTTCAGCAACCACCCGAGCTGCACTCCGCTTGGCCTGCCGGTACACCTCAGCTGCTTCGGGAGTCCCACAAGCCAACCAAGCTTCATAGGACTCCTTCTTCAGCTTAATGGCCCCCCTCACCACTGGTGTCCACCACTTGGTTCGGGGGTTGCCACCACGAGATGCACCGACCACCTTGCGGCTGCAGCTCTGGGCCGCCCCTTCAACAACAGAGGTGGAGAACATGGCCCATTCAGACTCCATGTGTCCAGACTCCCTCGGAATGTGGTTGAAGTTCTTCCGGAGGTGGGAGTTGAAGACCTCCTGGACAGGGGCCTCAGCCAGACTCTCCCTGCACACCCTCACTATATGTTTGGGTCTACCAGGTCTGAATGGCTTCCTCCCCTGCCATCCAACTCATCCAACACCACCAGGTGGTGATCAATTGACAGCTCTGCACCTCTCTTTACTCGGGTGTCCAAGACATACGGTCGCAGGTCTGATGACACGATAACAAAATCGATCAGTGACCCGCGACCTAGGGTGTCCTGGTGCCAGGTGCACATATGGACACCCTTATGCTTGAACATGGTGTTTGTTATGGACAGACTGTGGTTAGCACAGAAGTCCAATAACTGAGCACCACTTGGGTTCAGATCGGGCAGGCTGTTCCTCCCAATCACCCCCCTCCAGGTTTCACTGTCGTTGCCCACGTGCGCATTGAAGTCCCTCAGTAGGACAATGGAGTCTCCAAGAGGAGCACCCTCCAGCACCACAGTCACAGACTCCAAAAAGGGTGGGTACTCTGAAACATCATTTGGTGCATAGGCACAAATGATGGTCAGGACCCGTTTCCCAACCTGAAGGCGCAGAGAAGCAACCCTTTCGTCCACCGGGTAAAACTCCAATATAGAGGCAGCAAGGTGGGGGGATACAAGAATGCCCACCCCAGGGCAACTCCAGAAAAGGCCAAGCTCCAGCCCCTCTCCAGGAGACTGGTTTCGGAACCGGAGCTGTGTGTTGACGTGAGGCTGACTATATCTAGCCGATATTTCTCAACCTCGTACACCAGCTCAGGCTCCTTCCCCACCAGAGAGGTGACATTCCACGACCCAAAAGCCAGTTAGGAAGCTTGGGATCAGTCTGCCAAGGTCTCCGCCTTTGACTGCCACCTAATCCACTGGTGTCCACCACTTGGTTCGGGGGTTGCCACCACGAGATGCACCGACCACCTTGCGGCCGCAGCTCTGGGCCGCCGCTTCAACAACAGAGGTGGAGAACATGGCCCATTCAGACTCCATGTCTCCAGACTCCCTCGGAATGTGGTTGAAGTTCTTCCGGAGGTGGGAGTTGAAGACCTCCCGGACAGGGGCCTCAGCCAGACGTTCCCAGCACACCCTCACTATACATTTGGGTCTACCAGGTCTGAATGGCTTCCTCCCCTGCCATCGGATCCAACTCACCACCAGGTGGTGATCAGTCGACAGCTCTGCACCTCTCTTTACTCGGGTGTCCAAGACATACGGTCGCAGGTCTGATGACACGATAACAAAATCAATCATCAACCTGCGACCTAGGGTGTCCTGGTGCCAGGTGCACATATGGACACCCTTATGCTTGAACATGGTGTTCGTTATGGACAGACTGTGGTTAGCACAGAAGTCCAATAACTGAGCACCACTTGGGTTCAGATCGGGCAGGCCGTTCCTCCCAATCACCCCCCTCCAGGTTTCACTGTTGTTGCCCATGTGCGCATTGAAGTCCCCCAGTAGGACAATGGAGTCTCCAAGAGGAGCACCCTCCAGCACCCCAGTCACAGGCTCCAAAAAGGGTGGGTACTCTGAAACATCATTTGGTGCATAGGCACAAATGATGGTCAGGACCCGTTTCCCAACCCGAAGGCGCAGAGAAGCAACCCTTTCGTCCACCGGGTAAAACTCCAGTATACAGGCAGCAAGGTGGGGGGGATACCCACCCCGGGGCAACTCCAGAAAAGGCCAAGCTCCAGTCCCTCTCCAGGAGACTGCTTCCGGAACCGGAGCTGTGTGTTGAGGTGAGGCCGACTATATCTAGCCGGTATTTCTCAACCTCGTACACCAGCTCAGGCTCTTTCCCCACCAGAGAGGTGACATTCCACGACCCAAAAGCCAGTTTAGAAAGCTTGGGATCAGTCCGCCAAGGTCTCCGCCTTTGGCCGCCACCTAATCCACATAGCACCGGACCCCCATGATCCCTCCTGCAGGTGGTGAGCCCACTGGAGGGCGGACCCATGTAATTCCTTCGAGCTGAGCCCGGCCGGGTCCCATGGGTGGAAACCCGGCCACCAGATGCTAGCCTTCTAGCCCCTCCCCCAGGCCTGGCTCCAGGGTGGGGTCCCGGTAACCCCTTACCGGCCGGGGTACACTGAATCCTTGATATACAATTTATCACGAGAATCTGTTGGATCGTTCTTAGTCTGGCCCTTCACCCAGGACCAGTTTGTCTTGGGTGACCCTATCAGAGGCAAATTGCCCCGGACAACATAGCTCCTGGGATCACTGGGGCACGCAAACCCCCCCACCACGATAAAGTGACGATCCATGAGGGGGAGAACATCCCCATGAGGGGGCACTCATGGGGATGATCATATTAGCTTTCTGGGCTAAATGCTGGGCTAAATGCTAAAACAGGAAAAGGAAATGAGGAGTTCTTCTACTTTGGTGTATTACGTGTCATCCATTGAGTCCTCCAATGGATGTCTGACACCTTTTGAAACTGGCAAATCAGTACAATCAGTACAAATCCCCAAGGCAGGCGATCATGTCAGAGTAAGAAGACAGGTGCAGTGCCATGCTCTGCCACTAGGGGCACGAAAATCCACACACTCAAACAGTTAATTTAAGTTTTAAGGGGGAGGGGGGGCATTTTCACAGAGGGCCATGTAGGTATGGATTTTTTTTTTACCCTTAATAATAAACACCTTCATTTAAAAAACTGCATTTTGTGTTTACTTGTGTTATCTTTGTGTAACATTTAAATTTGTTTGACTGATGATCTGAAACATTTAAGTTTGACAAACACTCACAAAAAGAGAAATCAGGAAGGGGCAAACGCTTTTATCACACCACTGTACATATATATTCCAAAAATGTGACTGCTCAAAAGAAAAAAGAATGTCCCCATTGAGCAATTTACTGTCCTTAATTTTCTCTTCCATGCATAATCATTCTCCAGGATGTATTTGTTTGGCTTCCATTGTGGGGAATCAAACAGCACTGATGTGGTGTCAAAAACTAAATGACATTTAATGGGGTTTTATGTTATTTTAATGGAGAGAGTTGTAACATTCAAAATATAATCCCCTGTCATTTTATTTATATGAGGATACACTAAATATATATTTTTTTACTCCATCCACATTTTAATTGTGGACTTAGTGTTGGAATCTATAGCATTTTTTAAAAAAATTATTTTTTAGATGAATGAATGAATGAATGAGCGGGGAAAAGGGTATGCAGAAGTAAGTACAGTTTCTCACAAAAGTGAGGACACCCCTCACATTTTTAAATATTTTTTCTTTTCTTAAGACAACACTGCAGATATGACACTTTGATACAATGTAAAGTAGTCAGTGTACAGCTTCTATAACAGTGTAAATTTGCTGGCAACAAAATTGAGTACGCCCCTAAGTGAAAATGTCCAAATTATGCCCAAAGTGTCAATATTTTGTGTGGCTACCATTATTTTCCAGCACTGCCTTAACTCTCTTGAGCATGGAGTTCACTAGCGCTTCATAAGTTGCCACTGGAATCCTCTTCCACTCCTCCATGACAACATCATGGAGCTGGTGGATGTTAGAAACCTTGCACTCCTCCATCTTCCGTTTGAGGATGCCCCACAGATGCTCAATAGGGTTTAGGTCTGGAGCTATGCTTGGGTAGTCCATCACCTTTACCCTCAGTTTCTTTAGCAAGGCAGTGGTCGTCTTGGAGGTGTGTTTGGGGTGGTTATCATGTTGGAATACTGCCCTGCTGCCCAGTTTCCGAAGGGAGGGGATCATGCTCTGCTTCAGTATGCCACAGTACATGTTGGCATTCATGGTCCCTTCAATGAACTGTAGCTCCCCAGTGCCGGCAGCACTCATGCAGCCCCAAATCATGACACTCCCACCACCATGCTTCACTGCAAGCATGACACACTTGTCTTTGTACTCCTCACCTGGTTGCCGCCACACATGCTTGACACCATCTGAATCAAATAAGTTTATCTTCGTCTCATCAGACCACAGGACATGGTTCCAGTAATCCACGTCCTTAGTCTGCTTGTCTTCAGCAAACTGTTTGCGGGCTTTCTTCCTTTAAAAGGGGCTTCCTCCTGGGACGACAGCTCTGCAGACCAATTTGATGCAGTGCGCGGTGTATGGTCTGAGCACTCAGTGCAGTTCACAGTCTGAACCTCCACCCCTTCAACCTTTGCAGCAATGTTGGCAGCAGTCATATGTTTATTTTCAAAAGACAACCTCTGGATGTGACGCTGAGCACGTGCACTCAACTTCTTTGGTTGACCATAGCGAGGCCTGTTCTGAGAGGAACCTGACCTGTTAAACTGCTGTATGTTCTTGGCCACCAGGCTGCAGCTCACTTTCAGGGTGTTGGCAATCTTCTTATAGCCTAGGCCATCTTCATGTCGAGCAACAATTCTTATTTTCAGATCCTCAGAGAGTTTTTTGCCATGAGGTGTCATGTTGAACTTCCAGTGACCAGTATGAGAGAGTTTGAGAACGATAACACCAAATTTAACACACCTGCTCCCAATTCACACCTGAGACCTTGCTAAACTAATGAGGCACATGACACCAGGGAGGGAAAATGGCTAATTGGGCACAATTTGGACATTTTCACTTCGGGGTGTACTCATTTTTGTTGCCAGCGGTTTATACATTAATGGCTGTGTGTTGAGTTGTTTTGAGGGGACTTCAAATTTGCACTGTTATATCAGCTGTACACTGACTACATTGTATCAAAGTGTCATATCTTCAGTGTTGTCCCGTGAAAAGATATACTAAAATATTAACCAAAATGTGAGGGGTGTACTCACTTTTGTGAGATAGTGTATATAGGAAATAAAAGAAAATAAGTACTTAAAAGTATGCCCAAGGGAGATATGTTCACTCCAGAAGCAGGTCCAGAATGGCAGGAAGCCTCCACAAATGCTGCTTTTTATATGAACGTCAGCTAACACTGATGTTAGCTGACCTGCGCTGAGTATTTCTCCGATTTTTCAAAACGTCTGTAAAAGTCGGTCCAAATGCTATAGTGTGAACCCAGCTTGAACTTAGGCTGACTTAGGTAAACTCTGCATAACTTAGCCCAGCACTCAAGAACTTTTACAAACCAAGCACAACTTTCACCAATGTGTATTCCCCAAACATCAGCAAATTTTCCACAGGCTGAAAATTTTCTAAGAACACAGCTTTCGCCAGTGTT
Source organism: Pholidichthys leucotaenia (assembly GCA_020510985.1). Lineage (NCBI taxonomy): Eukaryota > Metazoa > Chordata > Actinopteri > Cichliformes > Pholidichthyidae > Pholidichthys > Pholidichthys leucotaenia. The sequence goes on along the minus strand of CM035836.1, from coordinate 291,555,903 downwards.
TGCCAACAAACACCAGCAATTATTAACTTTTGCCAGCAGAGTGTTTGCTAAAACGTCAGTAAAAGTCGGTCAAATCATTGTCGTGTGAATCCACCTTAATGGACCTGCAAATCACACCAAAACATCCAGCATATCTTACTCCCACTTACAGTATGTGGTTTATGCTATTCATCATTTATGGGTGCAGGATCCCTAAATTTTTGCCATGAGTGCAGTTAGCTAAATTTTTCTTAGCAACTTGCTGCTCACTTCCGCCCTCCCAAGAGAGCAGACGCTTTTTCCTTCTCTCTTGCTCTGACTTTTTTTTCCTTCCTCCCCAACTACTGGATCCCAGCTTGCTGTTGTCTGTCTGCGTCTTACTGCGACCGTCGAAAGAAAGAAATTATGGAGTTAATAAGCTGGGCTTTGAACACAATTGACACTATTTTTTCAACAAGGAAAAGTGCTCCGGGGGAAGCTGTCTGCCCCGCAGGAACGGCTCCAGCGGGCTATTTACGTGACACAGGTAATTGGAAGATCTTGTTTCTCACTAATCTCTCTATCGAAGATATTGAAGATTTGTATGTCTTCGTGATAATGGTGATCGGGATCTTTCTGATTGGAACTGGGATTGTCCTGGTGTACCGCAAATTGCTGAAGATGGATACAACCTATCAAAATGCTGGCCAGGCGAGGTGCATCTGTCAAATTGGAAAATTGGAGAAGACCCTGATAGCGACAAATGGAGAACTGTCTCGGAAGGTGGATTACATCATGGTCTCGCTTAGGTCTTTCCACGATGGATTTAAAGCCCCGCAATGAAGGATTAAGTACTGAATCTACAGAAGAAATAAAAAGCCTTCTCTGTGATCAGTCCGATTTGGCTCAATTTCCCCATGAAAATTCCTCCTGGCTGTCTGCAGTCTGTGTTTTCAAAATCATCGAGCACAAGGCCTTGGACAGCCATCTGGACAGCCTGCCCAGATATTCGCAAGGACGATCGGCGGCAGCCAGACAAAACATCTCCTGCCAAGTGCCCTTGTTGTTCTCTTATTATCATCAACATTGCCTCAACAGCGCACACACATTGATCCATGAACTGAATAAAGATACACACACTGCTCTCTTGTGTCTTGTGTCTTGTGAATCCTGTCTTGCGTATGTGCATCGAGAGCTTTTTTTTTCCTTGTAATCACAATATTGATTGATTATGCAACCAGTATTCTGAATCAATGATTTTTTTGCTCCTTCCTATTGTTCCTCGTATTATTCTTATTCTTATGCTACCTGTACCCTCTATCCTGTTGGCAGGCGTGTCCCCGATGCAGCCGTGTCACTGGAAATGCAGGTTCATTTTCTGTGTCAAGTCAAATTCTCTCGTATGTTATCAGTGATCTGTTAATGTACTTGGCAATAAATCTTTTCTGATTCTGATTCTGATTCTGAGCACCAAGCCCCAAGTGCTCAGGGGGGACCAAAATGATCAACACAATCATAGTAATAATTATTATATTTGCACTATGGGATTGCTGGGTTTTACCTTTTATCTTTATTTGCACTACGTGTAGCATTACTGTACATAGACTGCTATTGTTTTTTCATCCTTACTCCTTCTTTTCTTATATATTGCGCACACCACTAAGAAAAACTGAAATTGCATTTCAATTCTCCTGTATGTCCTGTATGTATAGAAGTATTTGTCACAAGTGAGCCCCTCCAGGGTAGTATTTAAGACCTGAATGCTGGACTCAAAATTTTTAAGAGATTTATTCTAAGAGCAGGTTACACTGACATGGCTTGAGGGCACAAAAATAACTAAACACAAAAACAACTAGGCAGGCACAGCAGGACAGGCAGGAACAGAATGACATATAAGGTAGTCGCTCCAAGCTATGAGTCACCATCCTTTAAATAAGGCAAAGGAAATTAACTAAATCATAAGCTAAATCATAAGCCACCGTGGGCTGCACGGTGGCGCAGTGGTTTAGCACTGTGGTAGCACAGTTTTACCCTCGGCCGGGGGATCGCGGGGATCATGAGATCGTGGGTTCGATCCCAGCCCCCGACCAACAGTGAGCTGTGTGGAGTTTGCATGTTCTCCCCGTGTTGCGCGGGTTTACTCCGGGATTTCTCCGGTTTCCTCCCACACACCAAAAACATGTAGGTTTAGGGCGCTCGCGCACGCAGCGACCAGCAGCCGGTGGCTTGTCACCAGACTGCAAACCAAGTCTACCTACGGGTACAAATAAGTAACAAAAAAAAAAAAAAAAAAAAAAAAAGCAGCTGGGAATAATAAAAAAAACTAAACGAGACTTGAAACAAGCTAGAAGAAAACGAAAGTAAACAAAAAGTAAACACAGTGCTAAACCAAGCACTGTGCTAAAACAAGTGCTAAACACAGTGCTAAACCACTGCGCACCGTGGCTGCACGGTGGCGCAGTGGTTTAGCACTGTGGCAGCACAGTTTTACCCTCGGCCGGGGGACCGCGGGGATCATGAGATCGTGGGTTCGATCCCAGCCCCCGACCAACAGTGAGCTGTGTGGAGTTTGCATGTTCTCCCCGTGTTGCGCGGGTTTACTCCGGGATTTCTCCGGTTTCCTCCCACACACCAAAAACATGTAGGTTTAGGGCGCTCGCGCACGCAGCGACCAGCAGCCGGTGGCTTGTCACCAGACTGCAAACCAAGTCTACCTACGGGTACAAATAAGTAACAAAAAAAAAAAAAAAAAAAAAAAAGCAGCTGGGAATAATAAAAAAAACTAAACGAGACTTGAAACAAGCTAGAAGAAAACGAAAGTAAACAAAAAGTAAACACAGTGCTAAACCAAGCACTGTGCTAAAACAAGTGCTAAACACAGTGCTAAACCACTGCGCACCGTGGCTGCACGGTGGCGCAGTGGTTTAGCACTGTGGCAGCACAGTTTTACCCTCGGCCGGGGGACCGCGGGGATCATGAGATCGTGGGTTCGATCCCAGCCCCCGACCAACAGTGAGCTGTGTGGAGTTTGCATGTTCTCCCCGTGTTGCGCGGGTTTACTCCGGGATTTCTCCGGTTTCCTCCCGCATACCAAAAACATGTAGGTTTAGGGCGCTCGCGCATGCAGCGACCAGCAGCCGGTGGCTTGTCACCAAACTGCAAACCAAGTCTACCTACGGGTACAAATAAGTTAAAAAAAAAAAAAAAAAAAAAAAAGGCGCTGTCAAAATAAAAGCCTAAACCAAAATGATGACAGGAATCAACTACAAGGCATTAACCATTTTTTTATTGTTTAAGCTGGTCACATAGCAATTCATCCTCCAGCGGTCCAAAACAGCACTTGCTAGCTAACTGCCTCAAGTCGGCGACAAACTGATGGATAGGCTCACCCACACGTTGATGTTGCTGCTGGAACCGAATCCTCCGGACAGTCACGCTATCCAGGATATGAAAGTGGCTTGCTAGCAGCTCGACAACATCTTCAAAAGAGTCTGAAGCACCAAGTGTGTGCAGGACACACTGACCCTCAATCCCGAGGTTGTGAACAAGAAGTGCACGTGCTCTTAACTTGTTGAGCTTACCCAGGTCGAGCGTGGTGATATAGATCTGGAAAGCTTCAAGCCATCTCGACAATGGGAAGGGCGGCTCGCCCGGGAGCTCAAGGAAGGGGCGAAGTGGTGTAATACACTCCTCTATTAGTTAATCCTTGATCGCCAAATGTTATGTATGGTAAAATACCTCTATAAAGGATGAAGCCAGATGACTGGACGAACTCAGCTTTATTGAACTTATGTAGTCACACGGACACACAGCAGACACCAGGCAGAGGGCACCGGTCGAAGAGACTGTGCAATGGATGCCCCCTGCTATTTATAGGGGGGTGCAGTGGTGGAACAGGAAGTGCCCGCCACTACACCGCACAATAAAGGTGTCAAACACCAGCACCACAGAAATGCCAAGCCGCTGTATCTGCCAGTGCCAGTGTGAGCTGCTTCCCTGACTGGCTCGATGAGGGTGTAGCATCAACTTCTCCTCAGGCCAATCCAGGAGATCACTTTTCTTCATTTTAAAGAAATTTCACTTTTCTTCATTTTAAAGCAACTCTCACTCAAGATCTGGTCAAGAATACTGTGTGTCTTCAACAGGACCCCAGTGTAAACAATTTCACTTTTGTAAAGGAACTTGATAAGGATTTGCTTTTAAAGGCTTAAGTGGACCATAAACTCTTGGAGTCAAATCCCAACTAGACAGTTCATGGTGATAGTATCCGTTCGGATCAGGAACTGATACTCTTAAAAAACTCAAAAACTTCTTAAGCTGGCAGATTTATGGTCCCCTCCTTCCTTTAGACATTTCCCAGAACCCTCTAGGCCCCCCCGTTCACATTCCAAAGACCTAAAAAATTATCTACAGCTCAACAGTACCTCCTAGTGGACATCTATGGAATACCTTTCATTGTGCAATCTAAGACTGTTAATTCTGACTAAGCATCAAGCTTTTCTTCCAGCTCTCATCTCCCAGGATTCTAAGAACACTGTGAAAATCATCACCCTTTTGATCACCAACAATGGTTTGCAGTAATTCATTAATCTTGATTTAAATGTGAGTGCATGTCTTAGGAATGTTTTATTTTCATGAGTGTTATTCAAATGAATGCTAAAATTATTAGTAATGGCATAAATGCATGGTCACTGAATATTAGCCTTGAGTCACTAAAATTAGTTAGATTTTATATTGAGTATATAATTCTATAAGAACAGAAGGTTTTATCAATCTCTGTCCATCTTCCCTCTTGTGATGACCAATTACCAGGCAGCCTCTCTGTTGGATAGCACCCTTGCATTTGATTAGCTGTTCACAAACAAAGGAATGTTCCCTCATTGGACAAAAGCCCATTCAAACTCCTCTTTATGGAAGATGATTGGTCTGTCTTGCTGCGGTCCCGTTTTATGACCCAGCAGTGCACTTCAGTTAAATGCATCAGAGCCGCCCTGCATACTCAGGTTTTTGTTTGTTTTAGTTTCTTCTAGAGACTTCGTCAGAGTTTTTCAGCTCTTTGTACTTCTTTGTATTTTTCTTTTGTCTAAGTTGTTCTGTGAGTTTTAAGAAGTCTTTTGTGTGGGTCTGAACCTTGAAAAGTCCTGCGTTAGCTTTCCTAAATCGTCTTTTGATAGGTTTTACTTGTTTTCTGGTTAACTGAGGAGAAATCATTTTTTTCTATGAGCTCGCCTTAAAGAGAGTTAAACTCTCAAATCTTTTTTTCCTTCACCTCAGAAGCCATTCTTATCCTATTTGAATGTTTTTCTTGGACTTTTTAACTCTTCATGCAGTTAAAGTGGATTTTTTAAAGGTGACGGACAGACGAAAAATCAATATAAATAAATCATATCTCAAATATTTGTCTGAGATGAGTTAATTTGAACCACACATGTTTTTTTCTCAACGAATTTCGCATAAGGTGCCATTTCGCTGTTGTGAACGCTGTTGTGGAGATCTGGCTGACCCAGCCAAATTATCACAGCCTAAAATGGCCACTGTCTGTGTGATGTCATTTCGGTGAGACAGACGCACACGGTCGCGGCCATTATTGTGAATGTTTACGTTTAAAATCAGCGATTACGGATATTTATCAGAATACTAGTGGATTACAAATAGATTATTTAGTAACATTAGGATTTCAGGAATCAAATGAATTATGGTTTGTCGTTGTGTTGTGTACGGGTGCGACGGTATACCAGCGGAGCATGCTGTGAGTGTTTTTGAATTTCCACTCCCTGGGAAAATCAACTGCCTGGGTGAAATTCGTCAAGAAAACGCGAAAAAATTGGACTGATGTTGGTAAAACACCGTACATGTGCAGTAGACATTTCGTGGACAGCGATTTTAAGAATAAGATGCAAGTTGAAATGAAATTTGCAAAAAGATTGCTGATTAAAAAAACGGCTGTTCCAACTATATATCCGTCCATTTCCAAGTCTGACTCTGAGAAACGGGTCAGTGACAGTGGCGTGAAAAGCAAGGGTGATGTACCTATGCGATCAGCTTTCAGAAAAAGAGAAGTAAACCGGGTAAGTTTTTTATTTTTAATATTCACTGCAAATGTTTACTAAACTTTTTAAAGGCCTCGGACAGTGAAATTTTTTTATTGAACCAATCAACTGATTGTATGAAAATATTCCATTCTGCCCATTCCCCTGATTTAATATGTGTCACCAGCCTCCATAAATGAATGCCTCACCAAGTATATGAGAGAAAACATGCCGGATGTCACACACTACTATGATGTGTGGCATGTTGCAAAGGGTCTGTATAATTATATTGTGCATTTCAATCTGATTAATTATCTTGTGCTTTTCAATCACTGCACAAATATTATATTAACCTAAAAATATATCGAATGATTAATAATTATGGCTTCTAAATGATTAATGTTATTAATCTTTGCCTCTTACATAGGCTTCATCAGAAGTATTGAAAAAGTGTCAAAGGAATGTCCTGAAGTCAAGCCATGGTTGAAATCTATCTCCAACCACATGTATTGGTGTGCGGCCTCAAGCCATGGTCAATCTCCAGATGTGATTGTTGCCAAGTGGCAATCACTTGGAAACCACATCCAGAACAAGCACAGCAATCATGGCCCTCTATTCCCTGCTTGCCTCCATGACGACCCTGGAACGCAAACAAAACCCAAGAAGTGGCTCAAACCCAGTGAGTGTGGTTATGTACCTAAAATTTATTTATTCCAGGCACAAAGGGCTGTGAAAAAGTTGTTGATATGATCAACAAAACACGGGTCCTCAGGGATGTGCGAAAGCTGAGTCCAGGGCAGCAAACTTCGAATGTGGAGGCTTTCCACAGTCTGATTATTCGGTTTGCACCAAAGAGTGTACACTTCTCATTCCTTGGAATGTTGACAAGGTGAGGCGATGCAATATATCACCAAAAACATGAAATGCAATTATAATAACAATGCCATTTACATAGAGTTTCTGCTGATAGATCACTTATATGTCCAAAAATGAATCATTGTGACAATATTCTAATTACAGACTTTGTTTAGCTGCAATGCACTATAATGAAAATGCAGGCCGCAAGCAGGCCAAGAATCGTGATGGTGAGCTGGTATTCATCATCAGGTACCCAAAATTCAAGAACGGCGGATATACACTGCAAGCAAAGAAAGTTCATCCAACTTTCGGTGAGTATACGAAATATTAGAATTATTTTCTAGGCTTGTATACATTTACAGTGGGTGGAGGGTTGGTCTTCACTTTCACATTGCATCTCTTTTCTCAAACTTTGTTAATTTGGGGCAAATTTTTATTTCATACTCTAGTCAAATGGATGTCTAATTTTTATTGAATTTTTTTGAGAATATGTGGATGATCTGATGAATACTCTGTTCCAAAAAACCTTGGTTGATCCAACCCACTTATGTGAGGAGTGGAAAGATGTACAAGCCAGAGTTCCCGCCACATTGAGTTCCACTTTTCAGCGCCCCATCAAAGCTGATGCTGTTGAGCAACATGTATCTAGGTTTTTAAAATCAAAAATGTAAAAGTAGAATACCTTTCCAATTACAAATGAAATTTCAGCTTTCAATTTTTAGAGAAGCAACATATTTTCTAAGAAAAACAAATATAATCCAAACATTGTAAGATAAATGTGCTTTAAAAAAGTGGAACACTAATTTTATACCATATAATGGTAAAAAAATTACTCAAATGTATATGACATGCGAATTAGATGAATGCTGAAATATGAGAATTATAACATTGACGTGAATATTAATAAACTCAATACATGATTTTAGAAAACTTTATTTTAATACAATTGTTCACAAATCTAATCTGGGTAGGCAAAATCCCTTGTATTGATCCGATGGGAATGTTTCTCTGATGAGGGTCACAGCACAGGCAGGCAACATCACCCTCACTTCTTTCCCAAGAAATCCGCAACACCACCGGACCAGCTGCCTGTAGGCTATGCATCTGTATCGCCTGAAAAATATGGGGTCGGCATTGATTATTCCGTTTGCATTGATTACTGAATTTATTGAATTATTTTTTCATAATTCATCTTGAAAATGAAATCACATGAATAAATATTGTTTAAAAACTCACTCGTGTTGACTTGCGTCATGATCTCCATATCGCTGTCTGTAGGCCAGATAAGCTGTCTGTAAAACCCAGATGTCCAGACAGACAGAACCAAAACCGGGGTGAGCAGTGATACACTTTGGTAGATTGTCATCGGTGTATCCACAGCCCCTCAGTTCTTCTATTTTCTCCTTGACCTTCATTATCTCCTGGCAGCACCGACATTCACTTGAGGTTGGCATAGCCTGACATTTCTCACAAGTGCACCTGTGCAAAATAAAGGTATAATTAGATCCATAGAATAAACTAATGACTCGTTGGAGTGCTACATAAATTGGTCTATGAAGTTTGATTAGAAAACATTAAAAACATGTAAAAAATTTTCACCCGAAAGAAAATTTATAGTAAAAAAAAAAAGTGAATTTCAGATCCCAATCCGAATTTGTAATGATTTATTTTTTTTTTTTGTTATGCCTATAACCCTATGAGATTGTGTGCACCCTCCCACCCCCAACACAGCAAACATTCACTCTAATACAGTATTTGTTAGTGTGGGGAGAACATGTGGGTCATTGTTACATTTCTATTTTAAAAAGATTTTTTTTTTCCTTTAATGAATCACTATAATTCTTAAACATGACCCATCAATCTCTTAGAGTATTAAGTTGCTTTTGAGACAAGTATTAAATTTCACTAACTGTAATGCATTAATTAATTTTTAAACAGTAATTTTGTTACACAGCGCGTTACTGCAAAAGTAGTGGTGTTACTGTACTTCCAACACTGGTCACAAGTGAGCCCCTCCTGGGCAGAATTTAGGACCCAAATGCTGGACTCTTAAGTTTTTAAGAGATTTATTCTAAGAGCCGGTCACATTGGGAATGAAAATATCTCAACACAAAAATAAGTAGGCAGGTATAGCAGGACAGGCAGGAACAGAATGACATATAAGGCTGTCACCCTGATCTACAGGGCACCATCCCTTAAATAAGGCAAAGGAAATTAACTAAATCATAAACAGTGGTGAATAATCAAGGACTAAAGGAGACACAAAGCAAGCTACGAAAAAATGGAAGTAAACAAAAGGCATTGTCAAAATAAAAGCCCAAAGCAAAATGATGACCGGAATAAATTACAAGATGTTAAAGGCCAAATGTCACGTATTTTTTTTTTCTAAATGACAACGAATTTAGATAAAATACACATAGCTTAAACCAAATATTCATACCGGAGACCATATTACCCACCTGTATTTACATAATTGCACAAAATACACCAGGTGAAGGCCCCACCTTGCTTGCTGGCTTGTGACAGCCAGTCCAGACCACGCCCATGTTTTTGACATCACCAGTTGTACCCTGGCTGCCCTGCCTATCCACATTCACACTTATCAACATTGGACAATCATGACGGAAAGTGACAGCGATTGTGAACAAATTAGTTTAGTTTTGTCTTTTTTGTCTTTTTTTTTTGTCAGTGGTTCAGACAGTGACAGAGGCATAGAACCTTACAGGTTCGAGCCGTCCGAGACGGAATCAGATGCTTTGTCTGATGACAACAGTTCCAACGATGACCAGAGAGCAGAACCAGTGGAAAATGTCATTGAACTGGACATTAATCGCCTCCAGAATTGCGAAGCCGAAGGGGGTCTGTCGAAGGCGCCCCATAAATATTGATTTTTCGGAAGCCATTATTATTACAGTGGAGGAGAGCCGCTGCTGTCAAGAAATTGACCAGATCAATATGAAAATGGAGGCGCATACCTGTCAAGTGAGACGTTTTCGCCGTATTTTGGTGCCAAGCGCGGCTGTGGGGGACGGCGGAGTGGTGGGGGACACTTTTCTGGGAAATGTTTTAAATGTAGTTCGTGTTGTTATTGTCAAATATTTTAAGGAAAATACGGGGAAAATGCAATTTTAGCAAAAACGGGCGTATTGCCATTTCTGTACGCCCAAAAGAAAAATATACGGGAAAAAAAATTGAGTGTGTTGAGGAGCACGTCCTGTGTGTGATCCCCCACAGCTGGTGCTGGCAGATGGCTCAGCGGGAGCTATTATCACTACAATGAGAAGTGTGGACTCAATCAGTCTGATGGCCGCGGCGGGCAGATCGCTCAGCGGGAGCTATTATCACTACAATGAGAAGTCATTAGGTTTAACACTTTCAGCTGTGCAGCGGTTGCGGAACAGAGAGAGATCGCCTTACAAATACAGAATTCTGCTTTTTTTTTTTTTATTTTGCGCCGGACGCTGAGTTGTGTTGTTATTGTCAAATATCCATGAATCCTTAAAATATTTGACAATAACAACACGAGTTGCATTTGGGGCATTTCCCAGAGAGGTGTCCCTTGTTGCTCCGCCGTCCCTTATAGCCGCTTTTTACGGTGTTGAAGTACGGCGAAAACGTCTCACTTGACAGGTATGAAAACATTTCCCAGAGAAGTGTCCCTTATTACCCAGCTGTCCCTGATAGTCCCGTTTTAAGGTATGGGTGAAATATCCAATTTTTTCTTTCTTGTTGCTCACTTCAACTTTCCAGTCTCCATATACAGTAAACAATCAATTGAAATACCCTAAGCATCAAACTAGGGTACAATCGATTTCGTCACTTCCGCCTTCTTCCCCAGGCGATTCCAGGGGCCGTGTCAGGCCAAGCGCGGCAGTTTTAAATTAACGAATATTCCGTTGTTACTGAAGCATATGCACCAAGACCCGAACGGATCGGTTCCCTTTTATATCTAGTTTCAAGATATTTAAAGTACCCTGTTATGTGACATTTGGCCTTTAACTATGATGATAATAACAATAATGCTATGAAACCAGAAACTGAGGACAAGATATGGATACATTAAACAAGAACATGAAAATACTAAAAATAAAAATTACAGAAAATCCAAAAATACAAAACTTAAAGTGAGGATGTGGCTCCAGTCCAGGCCCTGACAGTACTGACAAATAAAAATCTTTGAATGTTTGAATCTTGAATAATTCATTTTTCAAATTTAAGAAAAAAAAAACGAACACTGTTGTAACATTTAATATTAGACAATTGTAGGCACTCTAAACTATACATTGATGTCTGAAATAATTTAGTAATTGTGGCCCCCTCAAAGTATCTCCCTGTGGTTTGTTTGCATGCTGCGCAAAAAGGAAAAAAAAGACTTCCGACTGTTGCATCTAAACTACAGCAAAACTTTGAGAATGGCATTAAAACACAGCAGAACTGAAGTCAGAAAAGGAAAAAAAATGAAGAAAAAGTGCTGTAATTGCAGGCTCATGCTGGGCTTTCAGGTATGTTTAGAAAAGTTCATAAATTGAGAAATTTTGCATAACATGCTGAGGCAGGGTGTAAACTAGCCAGTTAACTATTGTGGCTAATTAGACATAACTGCTAACCTGCTGCAGCTGTTCACTCCCTCTGTGAAAATCATCAATGATTGGCCTGCCAGCAATTATATGTCAGTCTATATACTGTACATCTAACAGTGAAATGCTAATTATTTAATAATTTCTGATGTCAGAGTTCTGATTGCAGTTGAAGAGATAAGGAGGGACGTTACAGAGCTTCATGAAATATTAGAGTAACATCTGTAATCACTGTTAGAAGTTTCTCCTGTGAACTTTTCAGAGTTCAGATGGTTGTTTGCAGTTTACATGCCAGTTTCTAATGATCTTATACTACTTTGTAGCATTTTGTGCATAAACACATTGCTTTCATATAATCTAAATTCTTTACTGTGAATTGACCACATGACTTCTCATCTTAATTACAAAATCCACAGACACAACCAGATATGATTAACTATTTAGAGGACCCCAAAAGGCACTGCTCACACTAAAGCACAGGTGTCAAACTCATTCCATGGAGGGCCAAGACCCTGCAGGTTTTACCTCCACCCAGTGTCTTCAGCAGGTGATTTCACTGAATTTCTTCACACTGATTGCTGATCAGTGAAAACACCTGCTGATGACACTGGATAGAAGCAAAACATGTAGGGTCTTGGCCCTCCATGGAATGAGTTTGACACCCCTGCACTAAAGAAAGAAATATAACCAAAAGAATTCCAGCTTGGGAGTTGACAGCTCCCTGTCTAAACAAGTGAGAGTGAAATAAAGAAGCCAAAAGAAACAAACGTACCTACTCTCACTACCCTAACTGAAATACATGAGGGAGTAGTACCTCTGAACCTAAAGGTGACTAACCACCAAGTTATCTGAGCGATGTGTAAGAAATAGAAAACTAAACCTTGGCCCAGTCTTGCAACCCAGAATTAACAAGACATGATTGGAGTGATGAGACAAATACAAGATAATGGATAACACAATATAACTAGAAACGAGTCCTGGTTGCTCAAGTGTGCTTTGGAAAGAAAAAAAAAACATCAAAAGACACATAGCGTGTCACCTGGTCTTATGAACAAAGATGCTGGTTAAAAACCAGTCATCTAGACCAAATAAATGAAGACACTTGTACACAAAAGACAAACAAAAAGCACACAGAATGAAACTTGGTCCTTCAAAACGATACATTTTAAAATTGAGTATCAAGGGCCAAGCAAAACAAGACAAGCAAGTGAACAAGTACGAAAATGCTCACGACACCAGAACAGGCTGCTCACAGTAAATCACAGCCGCCCTGACTAATTGCTCAGCTGGTCTTTATAAGCATGGTGCTGATTGGAGGCAAGGTTTGATTGGAGGAGAGTTAGTTGCACCAGTCCAATCAGACGCAGGACAGAGTCAGGGGCTGGAAGGAGGAGACAGCCATTCCACAGAGAGACAGGCACCAAACCAGGCAAAGCTGTACAACTGGATGACATTATGAAGGAGGAAAACAAAGATGAATAACTTCATCAGCAGGGAAAACAAAAGGCCATGGGCCAAAACAATAAGGCGGTGGTTAAATGTATTTACACCTAAGAAAAAATACAAACAGTAAACAAAGCACAAAAATACAAATGATTGAATGATATAATGGGATGAACCAGGGAAAAACAATTATGAGATGATACTGACTGAATAACCTACAGAAAATTTAGCTCTGAATGTAGTTTGCGAGGAAGAATGAAAGGTTTATGCTGAATAGGAAAACCAAAAAGTTGGTGAATTAGGGAAAGATAGGAAAAATGATTTTTTTTTTCCACTGTCTAGTTGGTTTGAACAAAATAACAACAATGAAAATAATTATCTGTTTGATGGATTCAGATAATTATTCAACCAACCTATAGATGGTTAAAATATTTAAGACATCACTTTTTTCGTCAGACAGAGTGATAGATAGTGGGTTTGGGTTATACCACACGCTCTGGGTCTACAGACGGAAGAAGGTGAAGGGTGTCTCATGCAGGCTGGGAGGGTTTGTATGTGTCTGGGTCGGTTCCGTTCAGACAACCACATGTCCCTCTGGGGGCAAAAAGTAGGTCTGGTCTCAGGAGGTCCTCCTGGGCCTTTGCAGTCTCATCCTGTAGCCCCTGAGTCAGGCGGACTGGCTCTCTCTCTCTGCAGCTGGTCTCTGGAAGGAGCAGAGGTCCAGCTCCAATGTCCTTTTGGCGATCGCTTGCAAAACTTCATGCAAATATTATCCAAAAATGATGAAAAAGCAGGTTTGATGCTGACATGCCTTTAGAATCAAAAAAGAAACTAAGGCACTAATGCGCAAAAGTAATTACATTTTTAAACACACACACACACACACACACACACACACACACACACGCACACAAAATTACTCGAAAAAAAATGAGAAAGAAAGCAGATGGTCCCTTCTAAAGTCAGGCAAAACCTGAAGACTACATGGAGGTATTTCTGTAGCCTAGTAGCTCACAGACAAAGCAAAGAACAAGCTCTAACATCTTTTAAAGAGAGTGCCTGAAGGCAGGATAGGAAGTGATAACAGACTGTCAGAACCAATGACAAGAGGTTTGCTGTGGTGATGACAGCCTTAACCAATCAGGGATGGAGTTGGTAAACTTATTTGTGTCATAGATGAGTGAAAGTTGAGAAAGTAATAATGTGATTTCATATGACCAGTTCAGTCTTTCTAAAGGGATAAATTGTTGAGTAAATCATTAGCATAAGAAAAATACTTCTTATTCCTAAATATGTTGAATTATTCCACTGGGTATACTTATTCAAACATAGTAAATGCATGCATAAAATGCTCTTTGTAGTAATATAGATATGTATCAAAATCAGGAAAATCAGCGTCATAATCAAAGCATAATAATTCTGAGAATAAACTGTAGGTAAGAGTTTGTCTCTATATACTTGGGGAGAAAATGTGATTAAACAAAGCACAATAATACATATTAAACTGACAGACATATGTAGCGTTATAAGTGTATGCCACAGGAATTTCCAATCCTTGGAATGAAAAGCCAGTCTGCTGTGTCCATAATTATAGAAATGAGGAGCAGGGCGGAAGGCAGTTTATAGTGTTTATTAAATAACCCCCAAACAGTACAACAGTAGACTACAGCGCTCTCGGTCCAGGGGTCAGTGGCGAAAGAGGACGTGCTGTCATGATTATTAATAAGGACAGCCCACGTGCAATATGCAGCAACAGAGGAACAATCAAAACGCCAAACACATCAGAGAATTTTATTAAATTTCAAAAGGTCTGGAGCACAGTTACAGAAAACATCAATCGCCAGAGGAAATGGCTTGTGGAGAGAAAACAAGAGGTGTGAGAGGAGGAATGGAGATCGGGAAATGGGCGAGCCAAATTGCCACTTACGTGGGATAAATAGGAGAACCGGCAGGGACCCCAGTGGGGAAGAGACAAACCAGCAGGATGATGCGGGTTGAGCTGATGGTGCCTGACTGGGTGGAGAGTAGTTGCAGCTGAGTGTGGATGATGGGGCAGGTAAGTGCACGCAGTCCCCGAAGATTCACCCGTACTGGTGGCAGCAACCTGGAGAAGGGAGAAAGAGGAAAGAGACTGGTGAGTATGGAAACTTCACCGTAGACATAAACAATATTTGCTTCGTTGTCACTGCTAGGCAGTATGCCCAGATGAGCCAGCGTCGAAGCACAGAAGAGACGATCCTTATGAATGCTGGCTGATACACTTAAACAAACTCTACTGGCGGCCTCCCACGCCAACACACCCCACACTTGGGCACACCAAAAGCAAACAGTGTTGAGGCATTCACTTTATCACTACTACTTTTCACTTTAACACACAGCAGGTCGAGCCTCAGAGCACCTACGTATAAGCCTTATGCCAATCACTAAACAGGTTTTACCTCAATGTACACTATCGTTCAAAAGTTTGGGGTCACTTAGAAATTTCCTTATTTTTGAAAGAAAAGCACTGTTTTTCAGAAATACAGAAATACACTCTATACATTGCTAATGTGGTAAATGACTATTCTAGCTGCAAATGTCTGGTTTTTGGTGCAATATCTACATAGGTGTATAGAGGCCCATTTCCAGCAACTATCACTCCAGTGTTCTAATGGTACAATGTGTTTGCTCATTGCGTCAGAATTCTCCAGATTACCTCAACAAATTAACAGCTAGAATGCCAAAGGTCTGCAATGCTGTAACTGCTGCAAATGGAGGATTCTTTGACGAAAGCAAAGTTTGAAGGAAAAAATTATTATTTCAAATACAAATCATTATTTCTAACCTTGTCAATGTCTTGACTACATTTTCTATTCATTTTACAACTCATGGGGGTAAATAAAAGTGTGACTTTGCATGGAAAACACAAAATTGTCTGGGTGACCCCAAACTTTTGAACGGTAGTGTATGTTAACTATTTTAAACTATTACTCCCCACAAGAAAATTTGGGAACCTAATTTAGTATTTTCCCCCTCAGGAGGGGAAAGCAGCTCCCCATCCACACTGTGTATGGTGCGGATGGGACACTGTTGACTTTGACTGGGGATATCGTCGGGCGGTGGAAGGAATACTTCGAGGATCTCCTCAATCCCACTGATACGCCTTCCACAGACGAAGCAGGGTTTGGGGATGAGGGGGATGCCTCGCCTATCACAGGGGCTGAGGCTGCCAAGGTGGTTAAAAATCTTCTTGGTGGCCGCGCCCCGGGGGTGGACGAGATTCGCCCTGAGTACCTCAAGGCCCTGGATGTTGTTGGGCTGTCATGGTTGACACGCCTCTGCAACATTGCGTGGAGGTCGGGGGCAGTGCCTTTGGCATGGCAAACCGGGGTGGTGGTTCCTCTCTTCAAAAAAGGGGACCGGAGGGTGTGCTCCAACTTTAGAGGGATCACACTCCTCAGCCTCCCTGGGAAGGTCTATGCCAAGGTACTGGAGAGGAGAGTCCGGCCGTTGGTCGAACCTCGGATTCAGGAGGAGCAATGTGGTTTTCGTCCTGGCCGTGGCACATCGGACCAGCTCTTTACCCTCTCGAGAATTCTTGAGGGTTCGTGGGAGTTTGCCCAACCAGTTGACATGTGTTTTGTGGACTTGGAGAAGGCATTTGACCGCGTCCCTCGTGGATTTTTGTGGGGGGTGCTTCGGGAGTATGGGGTATCGGGCTTGTTGTTACGAGCTATTTGGTCTCTGTACGACCGTTGTGAGAGTTTGGTTTGTATTGCCAACACTCGGTCGGAGTCATTCCCAGAGAGAGTTGGACTCCGCCAGGGCTGCCCTCTGTCACCGATCCTGTTCATAATTTTTATGGACAGGATTTCTAGGTGCAGCCAGGGAATGGAGGGTGTCATGCTTGGTGACCACAGGATCTCATCTCTGTTGTTTGCAGATGATGTTGTCCTGTTGGCTTCATCCAGCAATGACCTACAGCTCTTGCTGGGACGGTTTTCCGCTGCGTGTGAAGCGGCTGGGATGAGAATCAGCACCTCCAAGTCCGAGTCCATGGTCCTCAGCCGGAAAAAGGTGGATTGTCCTCTTCATGTTGGGGACAGGCTCCTGCCCCAAGTGGAGGAGTTTAAGTATCTTGGGGTCTTGTTCACGAGTGAGGGGAAAATGGAGCGAGAGATCAACAGACGGATTGGAGCAGCATCTGCAGTGATGCGGACGTTATACCAGTCTGTTGTGGTGAAGAGGGAGCTGAGTTCTAAGGCAAAGCTGTCGATTTACCAGTCAATCTACGTTCCTACTCTCACCTATGGTCACGAGCTTTGGGTAATGACCGAAAGAACGAGATCGCGGATACAAGCGGCTGAAATGAGCTTTCTCCGTAGGATTGCTGGACTCACCCTCAGAGATAGGGTGAGGAGCTCAGTCATCCGGGAGGGGCTCAGAGTAGAACCGCTGCTCCTCCACATTGAAAGGAGTCAGTTGAGGTGGTATGGACATCTGATTAGGATGCCTCCTGGACGCCTCCCACTTGAGGTGTTTCAGGCACGTCCCACTGGGAGGAGACCCCGGGGCAGACCCAGGACTCGGTGGAGAGACTATGTCTCCCAGCTGGTCTGGGAACGCCTTGGTATCCCCTCTGAAGAGCTGGAGCAGGTGGCTGGAGAGAGTGAAGTCTGGGCTTCTCTGCTTGAACTGCTGCCTCCGCGACCCGGACCTCCAGAAAAGCGGTAGAAGATGGATGGATGGATGAATTTAGTATTTTCCGTTTTTTTTAAAAAATTCAAATAGTTCACATGAAAAAAAATTCAAATAGTTCCACCAAACACATTCAGTTAAACACTCAAATAAATACATCAAAAGCACAATCGGAGCACAACCCAGTAGAGATAACTTATTTACATAATGACATGAGATAAAGAGCATTTAACACACCAACTAAACAGCTCACAGTCATTTCACACAACTAGTGGAATGCCCCCCCCCCCCCCCACCACTACCAGGATTACCATCCCATGGTTCCCAGCCAGAGCGCCTCCATCGCTTAATCTCTGGTGATGGGCTGCGTCATCTCTTCATCTCCACCACTCGACGCAGCTCGCTGGGGTGCCTCCACGTCCTGTCCGACAGGCCTAGATAGCCATCACTCTGGGTGGCCTCCACTTGTAGCCACCCCTGGTCATCGTACAGCCCACGACGTCTGTGGGATCCCCTCAACCGAGCTTCCACCCTTGGGAGAACCATATCACCAACCACCAGGGGAACTCTAATAAGTCTCTCCGGATCCCTCCGCTGTGGGAGGGGCTTTCCATTTGGACCCGGTGTTCTTCCCGGTCCGGCCTGAAGCGCTTTTCTAAGGCCGTCTTCTGGTGCATTTTAAGCGCGCACCTGTTGGTCTAGCCCTGGTGCTGTTCAGCGCTGATGTCCAGGTTCTGCTTACCAACCCAGGAGCCCTGTCGTGCTGCCCAGCAACCACACCCAGGGTAGTTTGGGCTCTGGCATCGGGTCCATCCCAAGGGGGCACCCCATGACGGTCCTCCTTGCTGTCTTCCCCCAGTCCAGACCAATCGGCTTCCCAAACTGCATGAAAGTCCACATCCGGCAGGGGTCGGTTCTACAAACCTCCACCCGACCACTCCTCTCTGGTGTCGCTGGCGATGGAGAAGCCCAAGCCATGGAATATGTCGCATCTCATAATGTTGGATCCTGTGGCAGTCACCACCACCTGGACATCCGCCGTGCTCCGCGACTTGTACCGTGGCATTAACTCGATGTACCCCAATAGGGCAATCTACTCCTACCATAGCCGTAAAATGGGGCCGCCGTCTTCTGGATGTGGTACTGGGAAACAGACTCTTCACCATTTGCAGATTTAAAATCAAAGCCACCGCACCCGTATCCACCAGCATTGAGACCTCGACTCTGTCCAAAGATGCTGTGCAATAAATTCGGCCGCCGGACTCTGGTGGCACCGTATGAACAACAGTGGGAGTCTTCACGGCGGAGCCCCGTCCCTTTTCACATTCCCCTCATTCAAAATTCTTGCAGGACTGCGTGAAGTGGTGCAGCAGGCCACATATCCCACAGCGCTTTCCTTTCGCCGGACACTCTCTGGACTTATACCTGTGTCTAGCGGATCCACAGCCGTAACATCCCGGCGTTCCCGAGGTAGACCTTATTTTGACAACGGAGGTGTATTCTTCGTCTTCAACGTCATCTTCATCGTCAGGGCCTGCTGTCAGCGCCTTTAGTCGAGGCTCATTTAATGCGGAAGAGGAAGACTCTCTATCGAGGTCCCTCGCTAATACTTCAGCTGCCTCAAATTGCTGGACAATTTCAATATCGGCAGCTAAAGTCAACTCGTCGGAGTATGTCAGGAGCCGTGACTGGGCAGCAGGGCGGCAAACATGCTCCGCCAACTGATCTCGGACCTTCTTGTCCTGTAGAGCCCCAAATTTGCACTCCGCCACCAGTTGGCGTAGGTCTGCCACGAACCTCTTCACTGACTATCCCGTCCTCTGGCGGTGCTGTCGGAACTGAATACGCCGAACAATGACGTTGTCCGGTGCATGAAAATATTGTGCCATTAGCTCTACCACCTCCTCAAAACTCTTGGCTCCCCCCAAAGTCTCCAGGATTCTCTGTCCTTCCATGCCCAAATTGTGGACCAACATTGCTCTAGCCCGCAGTTTCTTTAACTCACCGAGGTTGAGGGCTACCAGGTAGTTGTTAAATGCAGCATACCACCTAGGCCAAGGCACGGGAGGCTCGCCAGGGGCCTCCAGAAACAGCTGAAAACTGGTTGCAGCACGCTCCATAATCGTGTTATCCTCGTCGTCAAATGTTGTGTCCATAATTATAAGAAATGAGGAGCAGGGCGGAAGGCAGTTTATAGTGTTTATTAAATAACCCACGAACACTACAACAGTAAACTACAACGCTCTCGGTCCAGGCGTCAATGGCGAAAGAGGACGTGGCCCTTCCAGCCTTGGTCTTTATACCCTGGTTGGCGTCACCACCGGATAGGTGGGCTGCCAACCCCCTCTATTCCCCGGTCATTCCCA
This sequence comes from Pholidichthys leucotaenia, assembly GCA_020510985.1. Lineage (NCBI taxonomy): Eukaryota > Metazoa > Chordata > Actinopteri > Cichliformes > Pholidichthyidae > Pholidichthys > Pholidichthys leucotaenia. Next base: position 291,535,995 of record CM035836.1, on the reverse strand, counting down.
GGCTGCTATCTTACCACTGTTCTCATATGTAACAGTCTTATTTTTAATTCTGCACAAAACAGTCTCTGTTGCAATTCAGAACAAAAATGGGTCACCATTGGTGTGTGTGTGTGTGTTTAGAGGGGAGGGTTCTGTTCTCACCATGCAGAGTTTGGACAGGTCCATCCAGAAGGGTGGCGTTTCTCGGTGATTAAACAGAACCATAGGTACAACAGTTTATCAAAGTCATATTCATAAGATCAAAATCATTGTAATAAAAACTGCAGTGTCAGTTCTTCTATTCAGTCTCTCTGGTATGCAGTCACTCTGGGAGGCACAGAGTCTCTTTGAAGGGGTTCACCTGAGGAAAACTAGGGAAGAATCTGTTTATTTAGTTGTCTCCTGGTTTAGTGCAGCCAGATTCTGCACATCAAGTTTTGGCACCTTAATAGTCCTTCCTTGACCGAAGAAAGTCAATGTCAATTCCACTTTTTAAATAATAGATAAAATTTAACTTTTATGATGAAATAATTAAATGTATACAAATGTTATCAGTGCAGCCAGCAGATAAGAATCCATCCATCCATCCATCCATTCATCCATGCATGCATGCATCCATCTTCTACCACTAAGCTGGGTTCACACATTTGGATCAACTTTTACAGTTTTGAAAAATCAAAGAAATTAGTCCACACATCTGTGAATCTGCATCCGTGAGCAGTTATTTTTTAATCCAGTGCACACCAACTTTTATGAACTTTTATGAACTTGAAAAAAGCTTTTTAACTCGACAGCCTTGCTTGGCCATGGATGAGAGGTGTCCCCTACAATTCAGATGTGATGCCAGTCTCTCTCTTTGTCCAGGATTTTGAGAGTTCTAAAATTTTATTCAGTTATATTATCGTTCATCCAAGCTTCTCTTTTAAACCAAGAAAGAGCAAGTCGTTCATCTTAGCTAGAGCTCTGTTAATCTGCTCTGGTGAATGCAAAATTGTAGATTTAATTCCAAACAACTGTCGGGTTATTTTCATTTTGAATCATTCTTTTAAAAGACTCACAGTGAATGAGGTTAACATTGTAAAAACTGTCATCATTACATAACGAATATCGGGTTTGTGCACAGATAACCTGGTCTGAGCACAAATGGGCACAAGATATGATGATGTGATATGATGACTGAACACAAAAGATTAGTGGACAAAACATTTTTACAGAAAAGATCTGTAGTGTAAAATCTTCAGATTGACAGTAGCCTATCCCACCACCTCCCCCGTGTGCCGCACCCTCACCAGAATGCACGCAGACTCCTTGTTCATTCAGTCATTAATTCCTCTAAAAAATAATACATTAATGCCTAATCTATCGACTCCTAACAGTAAATCCGCAATTAAAATGAGAATGTGGATGGGGTAAAAAAAAAAAAAAATAGTGCTTCATCATATACAGTGTTGAATTTGAATGAATGAATGAATTTATTTATTTTCGGATAGTACATTACAGGTTAAAAGAAACTGTATAATATAACAACAAGGTCAAATTAGACAAAGACTCCTTCTACTATACAATTCCACGTGAGTTATCCGAAATGGGTGATGGCTGAAGCCACAGCTTATATTGCCCACCCATATTCCATCCAAGAATTCAAAGGAGAAAAAAGAGAAAACAAGACAAGAGCGATTACAATTTAAAACAAGGCTAAGACAAAATGTGACTGAGAGAAAAAGAAAACTGAGCTAGTCTAAGTTAAGCGGTTACTATTCAAAAACAAATCTAAGACATAGTGTCACAGAGAAAAAAAGAAAAAACTAAGCTACAACACAACACAGGCTGGAAATGTCAGTCCTTATGTGAGTTTACATGTCGTCTTGTAAATATGTTTGGAGTATTTCTTCCTTTAGTTTTTGTTTAAATTGTCCAAGCTTTGTACATGATTTTAATTCAGGTCTAAAATCGTTCCATAATCTGACTCCTTGCACTGAAATACAGTGTTGCTTGGTAGTTGTTCTCACTGTAGGCTTTTGAAATATACATGTTCCTCTGAAGTGATATCGTTTCTCCCTTGTTTGGAACAACTTTTGGATATTTGCGGGCAGTGATAGATTCTTCACTTTGAACGTTATTATTGCGGTTTTAAAGTCAATCAGATCTTTCAACTTGAGAGTTTTTTGTTTAAGAAAAAGTGGGTTTGTTGGTTCCCTGTAAGCTGCTTTGTTGATTATTCTAATAGCTCTCTTTTGAAGCATAAAGAGTGGATATATGTTTGTTTTATATGTATTTCCCCATACTTCATTACAATATGTCATGTATGGGAGTATTAATGAATGGTACAAGGTGTATAGTGTGGGTTGATTCAGCAAATTTTTCACTCTGTGTAATATTGCAATTGATTTGGATACTTTACCTTTTATATAATTAATATGTGGCTTCCAACACAGTTTGTTATCAAGTATTACTCCAAGGAATTTAGTTTCGGATACCCTTTCAATCTCTACACCATTTACACTGAGTTTGGGTACTGGGTAGTTGTGATGGTTGTTAAAGACTATAAATTTTGTCTTGCTTAAATTGAGCGTTAATTTGTTTGAATCAAACCACAGTTTCAGCTTTCCTAATTCCTTTCCGAGTGTATCCAGAAGTTGTTCCAAATTGTTTCCACTGCATAGCAGATTAGTGTCATCAGCAAACAATATTAAGTCCATTTTTTCTGAAACTTTACATATATCATTTATATACATATTGAATAATAATGGTCCCAAAACTGAACCCTGTGGGACTCCACAGGTGACCTTCAGTAACTCTGAGTTTTTGCTGTTAACACATGCAAACTGATATCTATTCTTTAAGTAACTACTTAACCAGGACAGTGCTACCCCTCTAATACCACAATTTTGTAGTTTCTTTAATAATAGATTGTGATCTACTGTATCAAATGCTTTTTTAAGATCCAGGAATACTCCAACTGAATATTCAATGGCTGTTGATATTTTTTCTGTAAATTCCATTAAGGCATATGCTGTTGTCCTTTTGTGTCTGAACCCATATTGCTGCTCACACAATAAATCATTCTTCAGTATGAAGTTGTCAATTCTCTCATAGAATATTTTTTCAAGTATCTTGGAAAATTGCGGTAATAGTGAAATTGGTCTGTAGTTGGAGAGTTCCCCTCTGTCGCCTGTCTTGTAAATCGGAATTACTTTAGCTATTTTCATTGCATTGGGAAATATACCTGATTGGAGAGACAGGTTACAGATATACGTCAGTGGTTTCACTATGCATTCGATAACAGTTTTGACTAGTAGCATGTCAATACCATCGCAGTCAGTAGATGGTTTACTTTTGAACGATTTAACAATTTCAATGACCTCTCTTTCGTCTGTGTTCTTTATGAAGATGGTGTCTTTTACAGCAGTATTATTGCATATTGTATCACCTGTAGGCGCCGTAGTGGGTATTTCTCGGGCCAGTTTAGGTCCAATGTTAACAAAAAAATTATTAAATTCATCTGCAGGTGAAGCTATATTCACATTCGGAGTCGATTTATTATTTTTTGGAATATTAGTTGGGTAGCTAGTATTTCTGCTTTTATTTCCAAGGATACTGTTGATTATTGTCCATGTATTTTTAATATTGTCTTTGTTTTTTTTCCAGTTCTTTACTGTAATAGTCTCTTTTACTGCATCTTATTATATATGTTAACTTATTTTTGTATGTTTTATACCGTTGCTCTGCTTCTTTTGTCCTTTTCTTTATGAAAGCTTTATATAATAAATTTTTTTTTTTTACACCCCTTTTGTAGTCCTTTGGTTAACCATGGTTTGTCAGCAAATTTGTGTTTAAGCTTTTTTTTAACTAATGGGCAGTTTTTTTCATAAAGAGTGGTTACAATGTTTATAAATGTGTCATAGGCCTCATTTACATCTGATACATAGACTTCTGTCCAGTCTTGCTTCAGCAAGTCCTCTTTAAAAGAACTGATTGCGTTTGGTGATTTGTGTCTGAACGATTTTGAGATTTTTTCTGGGTTGGGCCCCGTGTGGCCATGGATAAGTGCAAAGATTGGCAAGTGGTCGCTTATATCATTTATCAATAATCCACTTTCTATTTTCTTATCAAGAACATTGACAAACAGGTTGTCAATAAGTGTAGCAGAGTGAACTGTGATTCTACTGGGATGTGTTATTGTGGGATATAGACTCATGCTGTACATAGAGTTCATAAACTCTGTAACTACATTTTGTTGATGTGGATTAAGTAGGTCAATATTGAAATCTCCACAAATTGCTACCATTTTCTTACTAGTAATATTATTGTACAGCTCGACTAATTTATCTCTGAATGTCTCAATGCAAGTTCCCGGCGTTCTGTATATGCAGCTTATGATTAGATTTTTTGTTTTGTCTAGGTCAATCTCAACAGTAACACATTCCAAAATCCCTGGTAGTGCTGAGGACATTTCATTTACAAGCTTACATCTATATAGGTCATCAACATACAGTGCAACACCACCACCCTTTTTTTGAGATCTGTTAATGTTAAACATCTGATATCCCTCTATTGCCATCAGGGGAGCCTGGTCTTCATTAAGCCAGGTTTCCGAGACTGCAATGGCTGTGAATTTTCTGTTTAGCTGTTTTAAATATTCCTGAATCTGTGAGAAGTATTTGTTAAGACTTCTGCTATTGAAGTGTATTATTGACAGTTTACCATCTAATTGCACTTGACTTTTGAATTGCTTTTCAGTGTAATATTCACAGTGGTTATGAATATTATTGAAAAAGTGGTTATCGGGATCAATATCATTCTCCATCTCTTGTGGTTTATGTTCAGCATAGTGGCATATTTTTAGAGTTTGAGTTTCCTCACTCTGTGTTTCATAGACAGTGTTCATTTGTATTTATCTAAGTCAGTAGCATCTCTGATCATTATACTTTTTGCTTGCTCAGGTGTTCCATTTAGTTTAATCCAAATTCTACAATTTCTTGTCCAGGTTGACTGTATCCTATTTTGTTTTTTTAGCATCCGTGCCTGCCGTGCTAATTCAGCGTTTTTTTTTTTGTCAGGTGTTCATTTAGGTAAACTTGAGTTTCCTTTAGTTTTTTGGCCTGCCTCAGTATGTCATTTTTCACCCTCCTGTTCACAAAGCGCATCACAATTGATTTTTGTTTTGTTATCTTTCTTCGGTAAAGCATAACAGGCTGAGATTGCATTGGCTTCTACCTTAATGTCTCTATCATTAAGAAACTGAAGCACTTGGTTTTCTAGGGACATTGATTCACTGATGGAAGCATGTTCACCACTCAGTCCTGTTGCGGCATGGGCGTAGGACTGATATCTGATGTCTAGTCCACTTATAACTAGGTCATCAATGCGAGAACCTTGTTCAAGATCCTCGACGCGTTGCTCCAAAAGACGCCCGTGTTACTCCAGGTGTTGCTCCAGTGTTGTGAAAAAGTGTTTGCCCCCTTAGTGATATCTCATTTTTTTGTATGTTTGTCACACTTAAATGTTTCAGATCAAACAAATTTAAATATTAGACAAAAGTAACACAAGTATACACAAAATGAAGGTTTTTTTTTTAATGAAGGTGTTTATGATTAAGGGTAAAAAAAAAATCCAAACCTACATGGCCCTGTGTGAAAAAGTGATTGTCCCCTAAACCAAATAACTGGTTGGGCCACCCTTAGCAGCAACAACTGCAATCAAGCATTTGCGATAACTGGCAATGAGTCTTTTACAGCACTGTGGAGGAATTTTGGCCCACTCATCTTTGCAGAATTGTTGTAATTGAGCATGAACCACCTTTTTAAGGTCATGCCACAGCATTTCAATCAGATTCAGGTCAACACTTTGATTAGGCCACTCCAAAGTCTTCATTTAGTTTTTCTTAAGCCATTCAGAGGTGGGCTTGCTGGTTTGTTTTCGATCATTGTCCTGCTGCAGAACCCAAGTGCCCTTCAGCTTGAGGTCATGAACAGATAGTCGGACATTCTCCTTCGGGATTTTTTGGTAGACAGCAGAATTCATGGTTCCATTTATCACAGCAAGTCTTCCAGGTCCTGAAGCACCAAAACAGCCCCAGACCATCATACTACCACCACCATATTTTACTCTTGGTATGTTCGTTTTCTGAAATGCTGTGTTACTTTTACGCCAGATGTAATGGGACACACACCTTCCAAAAAGTTCAACTTTTGTCTCGTCAGTTCACAGAGTCTTTTTCCAAAAGTCTTGGGGATCATCAAGATGTTTTCTGGCAAAACTGAGACGAGCCTGTACGTTCTTTTTCCTCAGCAGTAGTTTTCGTCTTGGAACTCTGCCATGCAGGCCATTTTTGCTCAGTGTCTTTCTTATGGTGGAGTCATGAACACTGACCTTAACTGAGGCAAGTGAGACCTGCAGTTCTTTGGATGTTGTTGTGGGATCTTTTGTGACCTCTTGGAAGAGTCATCACTGCGCTCTTGGGATAATTTTGGTCAGTCGGCCACTCCTGGGAAGGTTCACCACTGTTCCATTTTTTTGCCATTTGTGGATAATGGCTGTCACTGTTGTTTGCTGGAGTCCCAAAGCATTAGAAATGGCTAGAAAACTGAACTCAGCTTTTAATAAAGATGGGATAAACCACAGTTAATTTATGTTTTAACAGAGGGCAATCACTTTTTCACACAAGGCCATGTAGGCTTCAATTTTTTTTTACCCTTAATAATACCCTCACTTCCGGTTCCGGGTGAGGACGGGTAAGGACGCACGGGTAAAGGCTCCCAGTTCGTTTCTGGTTAAAAGGCAGATAAACGCAGTTAGAACGCAGTTTGGAGCTGGCGTTTTGACCTTTTTTTGTTGCTGCCGCTGGAGTGTGAACCTACTCGTGAGAAATAAGGGGAATTTGTCAGTAGTGGCTGGTGTAGCTGGTGTAGCAATTGGCCTCTCGCCCCTCGCGCTCAGGAAAACAAAGGGATTTCTCCCACGTGTTTTTTTTTTTTTTTTTTTTTTTCCCCCCCACGATCGGATTCAGCGATCATCGGTTGGGAAAATGGGTCCCAAGAAAGCTCTGCAAAATGAAGATGAAATAAAAAAAGCGCTGGATTTCTTGGCGGAAGAGATTTCCGCTGTAAAGGCACAGCAAAGAAGCATCCTGGACCTAATGGAGGAGATTAAAGCGCTGCGGTACCAGAACGCTGAGAAAGACAAGAGGCTGGCGTATCTGGGGAGCAGAATGGCTGAGATGGACCAGAGCTCTCGGGCGAACGACGTGATCATCACGGGGCTCCAGATCAAACCCCGATCATACGCGAGAGCAGTGGCCGCAGACAGCAGTGGAGGTGAGCTGGATGAGGAATCCGCTGAGCAACAAGTGGCGGCCTTCATGCAGTCCAAAGGAATCCAGCTGGACTGCAACACCATAGAGTCCTGCCACCCTCTGCCCAGGAAAAGCGGTGACAAACCGATTGTGATCATGAGGTTTGTGAACAAAAAACACAAGACTGCGCTACTGAAACAAGGTAGGAAGCTAAAAGAAACAAACATTTACATTAACGAGCACCTCACGAAGGAAAACGCAGAAATAGCCAGGAAAGCAAGATACCTGAAAAAGCAGAAAAAGATTCAAAACACCTGGACATCAAACTGTAAAATATACATCAAATTAAACGGATCACCTGAAGAAGCCAAGGTCATTAACATCCGTAATATTATGGAACTGGACAATTATCAATGAATATCATGAACTGGAGTCACAGCAACAATTCAGACAACTGTAGGACACTGAAGGATTTTACTCATCTGCAAAAAACATTCAACAACACGAATCAAAAAATCAACAAACAGGGACAACAGGAACTGAAAGTTTTTGAATACACAGATCACAACCCACAGGACATAGAATATGACATAGACCCTGATAATTTATTTAGCTCCATCAATAATGACTGTAATTACTACACAGATGAACAGGTTAACACAATGGTCACATCTGATTTCAATATTTCTATGATCCACTTCAACAGCAGGAGTCTCTATGCAAACTTTAATAACATTAAAGATTATTACACCAGTTTAAAGAGCCCTTCAATATTGTGGCAATATCAGAGACGTGGCTCAGTGAAGAGAAAGGAGTGGATTTTACCATGGATGGCTATGAACTAAATTATATAAATAGAAAAGTGAAAAAAGGAGGAGGAGTTGCAATTTTTGTTGACAAGAGCTTGAAATACAAGGTTGTTGAAAATCTGTCAGTAACTGTGGATGATTTATTTGAATGTATTACAATAGAAATCTGTCTGGACAATGTGAAGAATGTAGTAGTGAGCTGTGTATATAGAACACCTGGATCAAACATTGACTTATTTAAGGACTGGATGGAAAAAGTGTATGCAAAACTAACTCATAAAGTTATGTTCATCTGTGGGGATTTCAATATAGATCTGATGAACTCAAAACAACATAGTTTGACAGAAGAATTTATCAACACAATGTACAGTATGGGTTTACATCCAACAATTACCGGACCTAGCAGAATAACGTCACACAGTGCCACACTAATAGATAACATATTCACAAACATTATGGAAAATAATATCAGGAGTGGGCTTTTATTGAATGATATCAGTGACCACCTGCCGATTTTTGTTGTCTATCAATGTGATTATAGGAAGAAAAAGTATACCAAAAATATTAAATATAAAAGAATAAGAACCGAAGAATCAATGCATTTATTGACAAAGGAATTATTAATACAAGATTGGAAGATAGTTTATGATGAAAATGACATAAATAGAGCATATGATAAATTTTTACAAATATTTCAATCATTGTACAATAAATACTGTCCTATAAAACAATACAGTGACAGACAACAACAAAAAAAAAATTCCTTGGGTCACCAAGGGGTTAATAAATGCATGTAAAAAGAAGAATACATTATATAAACAATTCATTAAATGCAGAACGGTGGAAGCTGAGATCAAATATAAAAGATACAAAAATAAGCTTACTACTATAATGAGGACCTGTAAGAAAGAATATTACAACAGAATACTAGAGGATAACAAAAATAACATAAAAGGAATATGGCAAGTACTCAATGGGATTATTAGTAATCATCCTAAGAATGCAAATTATCCAGAATATTTTATCGAAAATGGCAATTTGATAAATAATATGGAAGATGTGGTCAGTGGTTTCAATAAATTTTTTGTAAACGTTGGTCCTGAATTAGCAAAATCAATAGTGACACCAGAAACAAACTACAGTGGTTCTGTGAATGAAATAGAAGATAGAAATCCAAACACAATCTTTTTGGGTGCAGTTACTGAAGAGGAAATTATCGAGACTGTGAGTAAATTTAAGAACAAAAAATCAACGGACTGGAATGAAATTGACATGACAATAGTGAAAAAAGTAATTGAGGGAATTGTTAAGCCAATCACCCACATCTGTAACCTGTCATTTCAAACTGGTACATTTCCAGACAAAATGAAAATAGCAAAAGTATTACCTCTATACAAAACAGGAGACAGTCATCGCTTCACAAATTACAGGCCAGTCTCTTTACTCTCACAATTCTCCAAAATACTTGAAAAAATCTTCACTAAGAGACTGGATGATTTCACTGAAAAACACAACCTCCTTACAGATAGCCAGTATGGTTTTAGAGCAGATAAATCTACATCTTTGGCACTGATTGAACTTATAGAAGAAATTACTAGTTGTATAGATTAAAAAAATGTTACTGTAGGAGTATTCATAGATTTAAAGAAAGCTTTTGACACCATTGACCACAGAATACTACTAAGGAAACTGGAAAGGTGTGGGATAAGAGGGGTTGGACTGAGTTGGGTGGAAAGTTATTTAAGTAACAGACAACAATTTGTACAAATTGGAGAGCACAAATCACCCTTCATGGACATCACTTGTGGTGTGCCCCAGGGGTCAGTTTTGGGACCCAAACTCTTTATTTTATATATAAATGACATATGCCAAGTATCAAAAATTCTGAAATTTATTTTGTTTGCGGATGACACAAATATCCTCTGCACTGGTGAGAATTTGCAGCAGGTTTTAGAGGTGGTCACAACTGAAATGAAAAAATTAACGCAGTGGTTCAACAAAAATAAATTATCTCTAAATCTAAAAAAAAACAAAGATTATGTTGTTTGGAAATTATAAAATAAATCATGAAATAATGGTAACGATAGATGATACCAGAATAGAAACAGTACAGGAAAATAAGTTCCTGGGGGTGACGCTTGACAATAAAATCTGCTGGAAACCTCACATCAGTCACATCCGGGCCAAATTAGCAAAATGTATAGGCATACTGGGGAAGACAAGACACTTCTTGGACTATAAATCATTGGTCTTATTGTACAATTCACTGTTTTTACCTTATCTTAACTACTGTGTAGAAGTCTGGGGATACACCTACAAAACCAACCTACAGTCAATATGCACATTACAAAAAAGAGCTATAAGGATAATAAACAATGCAGGATATAGAGACCATACCAATTCGTTGTTCTTAAAGTCACATGTCATAAAGTTCATCGATTTAGTTAAATTTAAGACAGCACAAGTAATGTACAGGGCAATTAATAATCAACTACCAACTAATATACAAAAAATATTTAAAAAAAGAGACAATGATCATAATTTGAGGGGAGACTTAAACTTTACAAAACCCAAGATACGTACTACCAAGAAAAGTATGTGCATATCTGTCTGTGGGGTGGATTTGTGGAACACTCTAGAGCCGGAACTGAAACTATGTACAAACAGAAATCAATTCAAAAAGAGGTATAAGCATCATTTGCTGAAAGGGTATATGTTAGAAGGGTAGTGGTTATATGTACGATTCATTATGTTCACTCTGGGATATTATGGGACACTATGGAATGGTGGGTAGGACAGCACTGTGTATATCTGTGTTGTTTGAGGCTGGTTTTGTTGTATGGACATCATTGTATGTTAGAATGGATGGGTGTTAATGTTGATTTGTAAAAAATACAGTAAATTGTTTACTTGGGGTCTTAAAGGTGGTAATTTGTATAAAATTCACATGGGTGTATCTATGGAAAAGAGGAGATGGAATTAATAAGTGTTCACTTCTTCCTTCTCCCTTTCGAACAGTGTATAATGTTACTTTATTGCATTTGCCATTTGTTTGTATTTGTCATATTTTTGTGTTCGAAATAAACTATCTATCTAATAAACACCTTCAATTAAAAACTGCTTTTTGTGTTTACTTGTGTTATCTTTGTCTAATATTTATATTTGTTTGATGATCTGAAAAATTTAATAGTGACAATCATACAAAAAATGAGAAATGAGGAACAGGGCAAACACTTTTTCACATCACTGTATATAAAATAACAGGTGATTATATTATGACTGTTACAACTCTCTCCATGAAAATAACAAAATCCCAGTGCATGCTGCTCATGAACAAAGCACTTCTGAAAACAGACCTCTTTTTTCCTGATCTAAAGCGCATTGGCATAACATGCACCATACTGATGGCATGAGATTACGTGCCAACAGACCTCTTGGAAATGACTGTCCACCTCCAGCACAAAGCGGGCACACTGTCTACTAGTAATTAGATGGCATGACACAAAGCAAAAAAAGCAGACAAGATGCTGACAGAAACTAACATAAACACTGGTGTACAGTGGGAAGTCTGGTACAAAGGTCTGCTGAAGACCATCAAAATAGGGCCCACAGTGTTTTTTTTTTTTTTTTTTAAATTGCATTTGATGCCACATCAGCGCTTTTTGATTCCCTACAATGGAAGTCGAGCCAATAAATCCTGGGGAATGATTATGCTTGGACCAGAAAACTATGAACTGTCATGATCTGAGCACGGAGGGTTCCGCAATGATCAGTCTCATGGTATTTTTCCATATTTGTATATTTGTTGTATTTTTGAGTTCTTAGGTTCCTGTCATTTTATCGTTGGTTGGTTTTCATATATCTTGTATTGTGTCTTAATCCTACTCATTCCCCTGTTTATGTTCATTGTAGTCTTGCTACTTATTTATTTGGTATTTGTTTATATTTATTCCTCAGTCTTTATTTGTTGTCATTTTAATTCTCACTTTATATTTGTACTTTTGTGTTCTCTCTCTCCGAGGCTGCAGTTGTCAGGGGCACTTCTGGATTTTACTCTGTAGTGGGCAGTGCTCCTGTCAAGCTGTCAGTCCCATCTCCTCCCCTCTCATTACTCACAGCTGATCTCAGTTTGTAATCACTGTCACCCCCTGCCCGCTCATGTGATTCACACCTGGTATCATTTGCTATGATTGATTTCCTGCCTTATTTAAGAGGGGCCTTTTCATTCACCCCTTGTCAGAGTCTCATTATTGAATCCTTCTCCGTTAGAACCCATACCCCGTTCTAATGATCTTCTACTCACTCTCCATTATCTGTAAGTTTTTGTGGACTGTGTGAACTTTGTGTTTCTTTAATAAATACCACAAACTGCAGTCCAGCGTTTGGGTCTCCCTCTCTGCCCCGCTGGGGTGATTCATGACATGAACAATAAATTGAGCAATGAGAAGATTTTTTTTTTGTGGGGGGGGGGGGGGCTGTCATATTTTGGGGGCGATTATATATATTTTTCCTTTTTTTATTCCCCCGTCTCTTTGGCATTCCTGCACCTTGGACAGTGACATGTCTTTGTCATTTCTCTTGTGTCTGTGCATGTCTGAAGTAACTTTTTGTCTAAAAACATTTGTTTCTGCCAGCATTTCAGTCAACATTTGCCAGTGGAGCTTAACTTAGATCAACCTGCACAGCTTAGCCTAGAACTCAGGAACTTTTACAAACTGAGCACTGCTATCACCAAAGTTTATTTCCAAATGTTGGCAAATTTTCAACATGCTGAAAATTTTCAAACAAGACGACTTTCACCAGTGTTCACCAACAAACACCAACTATCATTGATTTTTACCAACTTTTGCCAGTAGAGCCAGATGTTTGCCAAAATGTCAGTAAAAGTCAGTGTAAACATTATAGTGTGAATCGACCATTATCCAGTGGTCTGGGTTGTGTGAGCAGCAGTCCAAGCAAAGCAACCCACACTGCCATTCAGTTTGCATAGTACCATGATCCCCATGAACCCTCCTGCAAGTGGTAAGCACAATGGAGGGCAGACCCATGTGTCTCCTTTGGACCCCCAAACCGGGTGGGTACTGGATTCTTGTTTTAAAATTTCATGGTTCTTCTCTGGACCGTCCTTAGTCTGGCCCTTCACCCAGGACCAATTTGCCTTGGTAGACCCTACCAGGGGCAAGAGCCTCTTATAATATAACTCCTGGGATCATTAGGGCACACAAACACCTCTACCACGATAATGTGGTGAATCCACAAAGAGGAAGATGGAGAAATTCATCTCAAAATGTGCTTTTAAAAATTGCGTCATGGACATTCTTTCAGAAGACTGTTACTGTTTACAGGCTGGTTAATGTCATTTAACTTGCTTTCACATATTTTATTATGATGTTTTAGCTGCTTTAAGTCTATATTAATCTTTTTGCATTGTTTTGGCACTGTTATCAGTCACCTGTGTGTTGATAATTCTTGTTTATATACTGAATGACCCTTCCTCCCTCATCCCCCTACCCTCAGAGCATCCGCCCCACAACCGAGAGGCTGTGGGTTCAAATCCCGGCCGGGTCATACCAAAGACCATATAAAAATGGTACTTTCCACCTTCTAGCTTGGTGCTCAGTATAACAGAATGGGGAGAAGAAAGTTAACGCACAGAGCTACCCGAGGACTGACCCCCCACAGTAGCGTTCACACTCACACAGTAGCTGTGGGCCGAGGGTCAGTGAAATGCAGATAGGTGCCGCCCCATACACCACATGGTGTCCCACATGCTGTGGAAGAATTAACTTAGAGTTGTGGGTGAAGAGTCTGACAACCCTGTTGGGAGAGAATGAGAGGGTGGTGAGAACCATGCCGTGCAAGGATGAATAAATGGCAACAATGTTCTGGCCTTACAGATGGAGGAGCAGCAGGTTGTGGAGATTGCCAGCATTTCCACATCTTCTTCACTGGTTGCTGAAATCCAGTGAGGTTGGTGAACTTCTCCTTGTGTGTATATTGACAGTGAATGTTGCAGTGGGGAAATCTCAGCCAAGGCAAAAAGGAGGAAGCAGTTCAGGATAAAAATCACAGTCACTTAAAGTGTCATAAACCCTCTGCCTTGCGACAGAGGAAGGTGGATAGAAAAACTCACGTGCAGGCTGAACTCAAATGCAATAATGATTTATTAACAATACTTAAGGAACAAACAAAAATAAACAACAGCATGGGGGCTGAAACAAAACAAGAACTGCAGAGGCAAAAGAACATTCACGGGGAAAACACCACAGGGAAAACCACACGAGACACGACCAGGAATAATGAGGATGACACCATACCAGAACACAAACTCAGACAGACATATAGGGTAACAGATAATCACAAACACAGGACAGCTGGGAGAACAATAGATAGATAGATGTACTTTATTGATCCCAAACTGGGAAATTACAGTGTAACAGCAGCATACAGTAGACGGCCAAAATGACAGAAACACATAGCATCATAGACAAAGAAATTACCCAGAAAAGTAAAGCTGCCTGGATAACTTTATGTACATCACAGATTATGACCCATATAGATAGATACATCATTCTTGCTGTACAATACAGGACTATCAGGTACAGGGTACAATGTGAGGTACCAATTAGACTGCAAGGTGCTGTATAGCAGCATTGTTATGACCAAAATTCAACATTGGAGTGAGTTATTATACAGTGAAATGGCATGTGACAGGAAAGATTTCCTGTGCCTGACCGTTCGGCAGTGAAGCTGTAGCAGTCTGCTGGAGAAATTGTTCCGCTGTCTGTCCAGTGTGTGGTGGAGGGGGTGAGCAAGGTTGTCCATGATGGATCACAGTTTGTTCAGTGTCCTCCTCTCCACCACATTCTCAAAGGTCTCCAACCTGAGACCAATTACAGATCCAGCCTTCTTGATAATCTTGTCAAGTCTGTTGGTGTCACTGGCTCTGATACTGCTACCCCAACAGACAGTAACACACATGAGGAAAAGTGTCTACAGGTATGTAAAACATTTGGAGCTGTGAACAATAGGTAAACACATATACACACACGACCCAGACCCACACAAAGGACAAAATAAGGGCAGGGAAACACAACGACCACAATAATAACACTAAAGTTAAACAAGGAATGACACAACAGACCGGGGAAACACAAAAGACAATAACTAATCTGTGACTACAGACCAGGTTAAGAAACAGCTGGAGAGATTCCGTCAGTGGAAGGCTGCGGGCCTTGATGGCATCTCCGCCAGGATCTTGGGGACCTGTGCCAACCAGCTATGTCCTGTACTGAAACACCTGTACAACCTGAGCCTGAGTCTGGAGAGAGTACCGATGCTGTGAAAGATGTCCTGCCTGGTTCCTGTTCCCAAGAAGTTGTCTCCATCTGACCTGAATGACTATCGATCAGTTGCCCTCACATCTCATGTGATGAAGGTCCTGGAGAGGCTGGTCTTAGCCCACCTGAGGCCACAGGTGAAGACATGGCTGGCCGCACTGCAGTTTGCATATCAGCCTCATTTAGGAGTTGAAGACACTGTCATCTACCAGCTGCAACAAGCTCATTTGCACCTGGATGGCGGAGGAGACACTGAGGATCACTTTCTTTGATTTCTCCAGTGCCTTAAATACAATCCAGCCACTGCTGCTGCGTGAGAAGCTGTGGGTGATGGGGGTTGACAGCTCTGTGATCTCCTGGATTACTGACTACCTGACAGGCAAGCCACAGTTTGTTCAGCTGGGCAGTGTCTTGTCTGATGTGATGGTTAGTGATACAGGAGTTTCACAGGGGATTGTGCTTTCTCCTTTTCTCTTCACCTTATACACCACCGATTATCAGTATAACACCAAGTCATGCTATCTGCAGAAATTCTCTAGTGACTTGGCTGTTAGGTGTATAACAGGGGGAGAGGAGGGAGAGTACAGGGAACTGGTAGACGGATTTTTGGAGTGGACCGAGCAGAATCACCTGAGGCTGAACGTCAGCAAGACCGGAGAGATGGTGATTTACTTCATGAAGAAGAGCACGCTTTCACAACCATTGCGGATTAGAAGGGAGGATGTGGAGGTAGTGGGGGACTACAAATACCTGGGTGTCATGATCAGCAACAGATTGGACTGGAAATCTAGCACCGATACTATGTACAAGAAGGGTATAAGCAGACTCTACTTTCTGAGGAAGCTGAGATCCTTCAATGTGTGCAACAGGATGCTAGAGCCTTTCTACCAGGCTGTTGTCGCCAGCGCCATTTTCTTTGCTGCTGTCTGTTGGGGTAGCAGTATCAGAGCCAGCGACAACAACAGACCTGACAAGATTATCAAGAAGGCTGGCTCTGTAATTGGTCTCAGGCCGGAAGCCTTTGAGACTGTGGTGGAGAGGAGGACACTGAACAAACTGCGATCCATCAGGACAATCCTAATCACCCCCACCACCACCACCACCATACACTGGACAGACAGCAGAGCACTTTCTCCAGCAAACTGCTACAGCTTCACTGCCGAATGGTCAGGCACAGGAAATCTTTCCTTCCACATGTCATTTCACTGTACAATAACTCACTCCAATCTTGAATTTTGGTCATAACAATGCTGTCATACTGCATCTTGCAGTCTAATTGGTACCTCACATTGCATCCTGCACCAGATAGTCCTGCATTGTACAGCGAGTACGAATCTTGTATCTACATGGGTCATCATCTAGTCATCTGCAATGTGTATAAGTTATTTAGGGAGTTTTACTTTCAATGGGTAATCCCTTTGTCTTTTATGCTGTGTGTGTTTCTGTCGTTTTGGTTGTGTAGCATCATCTTGCTTTGGCTCATCAAAAGAATTATTCTTCATCTTAAAGACATTGTTTCACCCAGGAAAAGGCCAGTCAAGACTGCTTTTTCATCCCAGGACCACAGCTGAACCAACATTCCTTTGTTAAGCAAACCTAAGGAATGCTCTCAACGTATTAACTCGCATCATAAATAAACTGGGAACTTCCTCAACTAAGACAGGTTTATATTCAACAGGCATACCATAAAACTTTAAAGGCATTTCCTAAGGCCTTGGATTATCCACAGCTCGACACTACCCCTGGTGGACGTCTCTGGGATAGATATTTACTGTTGACTTTATATGCTGAAACCAAGTTTTTTTTACTGAACATTAAACTCTTCAAGTTTCATTTCTCAGGACAATTCTAAGGACACTATTTGTTGAAGATCACTGGCTCTGTGGGACTCTGATATTCTGTGGACAATCAATAATGGGTTTGAAAGAATATAAATCCTTGATTTTAAATATGTACATGTTAAAATGTTTAAATGAGTGTTTATTCTTGCATGTTAACTGAACTGAGCGATTTTTCAACAGATTCAATCAGACTTTGCCCTTGCCCCTCCCACCCCGCCCTCATTACAGCCACGCCCCCCTCCCCTCCACACACCTCTCACCAAATATTGCAACCCCCCCTCCTCCTCTACATCAGTATGACCCTTGCCACTTATTACCACAGAACAGGTCAGAGGGCAGCTGAGGAAGCTCTGACTCAGGAAAGCTGCAGGCCCGGACAAAGTGTGTCCAAGAGTATTGAAGACCTGCGCTGCAGAACTGGGGGAACCACTACAACGGATCTTCAACCTCAGCCTGCAGATTGGGAGAATGCCTACTCTTTGGAAGACATCCCACATTGTTCCAGTTCCGAAAAAGAACCGGCCCAGCGAGCTGAATGACTACCGACCAGTGGCACTCACCTCACATCTGATGAAGACATTGGAGCGGCTCTTCCTCAGCCTTCTCAGACCCCAGGTGCAACACGCCCAGGACTGCCTGCAGTTTGCATACCAACCAGGTGTCGGTGTGGAGGATGCCATCCTCTACCTGCTTCATCGAGCCCACTCCCATCTGGATAAGGGAAGTGGCACAGTGAGGATCCTCTTTTTGGATTTCTCAAGTGCCTTCAATACCATTCGCCCCCCCTTGCTTCGGGATAAATTAAGCAAGATGGGAGTGGACTCCCACCTGGTGGACTGGATCTCCGACTACCTCACTGGCAGACCACAATATGTCGGGCTGAGAGGAGGAGTATCGGAGAGTGGTAGGGGACTTTGCTGCATGGTGCCACACTAACCACCTACAGCTCAACACCTCTAAGACGAAGGAGCTGGTTATTGATTTTGGGAGGTCTAGACCAAGACCTCAACCAGTCCTGTTAGAGGGAGCTGAGGTGGAGGTTGTGGATTCATACAAATATCTCGGGTTGTGGTTGGATAATAAATTGGATTGGGCAACATACAGTAGCCACTTGTATGGGAAGACACAAAGTAGGATGTACTTCCTAAGGAGATTGCGGTCCTTCAACATCTGCAGCAAACTTCTGTGGATGTTTTACCAGTCGGTGGTTGCCAGCATCCTCTTTTACTCTGTGGTGTGCTGGGGGGGCAGTATACCCAAGAAGGATGCGTCCAGACTGGATAAACTGATCAGGCGGGCCGGCTCTGTGGTCGGAGCGAAGCTGGACACTCTGGTGATGGTGGCAGAGATGAGGACTCTGGATAAACTGTTGGATATAATGGACAACGTCAGCCACCCTCTGCACACCGTCATCAGTGACCAGAGGAGCTTGTTCAGTGAAAGACTGCTCCTTCCCAAGTGTTGGACCAACAGGCTCAAGAACTCCTTTGTCCACCATGCCATCACACTCTATAACTCCTCACTTGGGGGGGGGGGGGCATAGAGTACAGAGGACAGTAGGGCATTCATAGTGCAATAACCTTAACTTAACAATACTTGTACAAGCCATATTTAGCCTTGTATTTATATTGTGTATATTATGTTAAGTGTTTATTTTTTTCTTTTTTGCTTTTCTGATCTGTATGCTCCTTTTATGTGCTGCTGGAAATTTTAAATTTCCCAGAGGGAGTCATCCCAAAGGGATTAATAAAGTTAAGTCTAAGTCTAAGTCTAAGTTAATTTAAAAGCACTAGTTATAAAGTTGCATGCTAACAAAAGGTATCTTAGACTTTATACATAAGTAGGTTAAGGAATCTCCAGTGTATTAAAATGTGTGTCATCCTGTGAAAAGTACCAAATCATATACCTATTCCACCAATCACAGGTCAGCTTCTGCGGGACAAAACCTCTTTCAGCATTATTGGTTGTTACAGACAAAAAACTGTTTGTTCATTGGACTAAAGTTCATAAAACCCGCCTACGAAGGAAGACTATTGGCTTGGACTTCTGTCAATCCCCGGAAGCCCGCAAAAGTTTTCCGCAGTTAAAAACAGAGGAGATGTCCTCCTTCAGAGCTTTTTTTTCACTTCTCACTGAACACTTCTGAGCACTTCAGAGCAGAGAACATGGGATATTGTGTTTGTGTAAACTTCTGTGCATTTTAATGTTTTTCTTTAAACGTCTGGGAATTAATTCTTTCTTTCCTGAGCTCAAATCTTGATATGGAGTGAAACTCCACGCTTCACAGATGTTTCTGTTTTTCTAACTTTGTATATTGTTAAACTTTCTTTAAATCAACCGTGTGTTTTTCAAGGACTGACCATCTCCATACTGGAAGCCATTTTCAACTCCACGAAGTCAGAAAAATGTCTTTTAATTTTGCTATTGGGATCAGATTTTGTAATTATTCTCAAATTCCCTTGGGAGAAGCCGCTGATCCATGAAAGCCTCGACGCAGCTCGCCATTACGTGCCACTGAAGAAACCAACATCACCATTACGCTTGACCTAAGCTCCAACTACTGTCACAGTCAAAATTTCATCCTGTGACTGTAGAGTCTACAAGATGTCTAGAGTGTAGACCTTGGAAGCTGCTGTACCTTGGCCGAATATCTGCTGACAAGATATTCTGGTTTTGGTGCCATGTTCAAATAAAACTTCAGAAGGAGCTTCAACAACTGGACCACCACGCAAGGAATCGCGTGAGCTGTATTCTTCATTCATCTGCTGAATAAAACGTCTGAGATTTGAGAATAATTCATCATCTGATCAGATACAAAATTAAAAGAGAAATAATATACTTTTTATTAAAATTCCGTTTTTACTTTCTTAAGAGTAGCCCAGAATTTTTCACATAATTAGTAAATTTTCTCCATAAATTTGCGTCCAATTTTATTCTCAGTGTTCCATTTCAACTCTCCTAAAATCATGCTAAAGTCCATAGTTTTATAGATGTGCTCACATTGTTACTTTATCTTAAGTTACAAAGCTAATGTGATGGTCAATGTTGGTCATTTCACCTGTTTACAAGTTATTTGAATGCAAGATCATTTAATCAGAGTTCATTTAATAAATTTATAAAATGAGAGAAGTTGTTGGGAATTTATTCCATTCTGAGTCTGGTTTCGAAGCCCCAGTATCGAATTCACTAATATTTATAGATTGATTGTTAATTAATTTATTGAGTGATTAAACAGGTATGAAGTGAAATAAATTGATGAATTGTTCACCGAGAAAGAGATGAGCTGGTGCCCCTACGAGTGTTTACTATCATTTTTTTCTGTGTGTGTGGACCCAGAGTAAATCTCAGGTCCCAATACATTAAGACAAATTGAATAATCTTTATACCTGATGATAATTATAAATCAAATATTGCTACAACTGTCTACTGTCATGCTGCTGTTATACTGTAATTTCCCATTTTGGGATCAAAAAAGTACATCTATCTATCTATCTATCTATCTGTCTCTCTGTCTGTATGTCTCTCTGTCTGTCTGTCTAAAAATCTCCCAGTCTGCAACAATAGATACTGAAGTCAACCACAGTATAGCCAAGGCCAGCATTGCATTTGGCAGACTCTGCAAAATTGCATGGGAAAGACGGGGCATTAGCCTAGAAACGAAGCTAAAGTTCTATCGTGCTGTTGTGCTCCCTACACTCCTCTATGCCTGTGAAACATGGACGGCTTATGCAAGGCATGCCAGACAGCTTAACCGTTTTCACCTCACCTGTGTTCGAAGGATCTTCAGCATCAAATGGCAGGACAAGGTACCCGATACAGAAGTCCTTTAGCGAGCTA
Source organism: Pholidichthys leucotaenia (assembly GCA_020510985.1). Lineage (NCBI taxonomy): Eukaryota > Metazoa > Chordata > Actinopteri > Cichliformes > Pholidichthyidae > Pholidichthys > Pholidichthys leucotaenia. The sequence continues at coordinate 291,514,895 of CM035836.1, read as the reverse complement.
AAATGGAAATGGTCCACACCATGCTAATAAGAGCGCAAGCCAGGTGGGCAGGTCATGTTGTCAGGATGCCTGATGAACGCATTCAAAAGCAGCTGTTCTACGGGGAACTCTCAGAAGGAAAAAGGTCAAGAGGGGGACAAAAGAAACGCTACAAGGACACCCTGAAGGCCTCTCTGAAATCCGTCAATATAGACGTGGCCTCCTGGGAAGCTCTAGCACAAGACCACTTGGCCTGGCATATGAGCATTAAGGATGGCTGCAGAAGTCTCAAAGCCAGATGTATTGATGGAGCTAAAGCCAAGTGCGAACTGTGTAAGACTAGACAGCCCAGCACATCAGCTAATGATAATGCATGCCTGCCCCACATGTGCCAGGACATTCCGTGCCAAAATTGGATTGATCAGTCATCTCAGGACTCACCATCAACTGTCAACTGATCAATAGGATTACGAGGTCATCATCGACAACAATGGACGAACAACATCTAAAAATAGTAATGACAAAGGAAAACACAGAGAACCCAAAGTGAACAAAAGGCATGTACATGGTCTAAAACCATGTCCAGAACATGACATACAGGGAGCGGAGCAGGCTGATGAGGTTGCCTCCGACTGAAAGGGCAGGTCCTGGTCCGCCAGGAGGAATAAGTCCTAGTCCGCAAGGACATGGACCACCTTTGCACAGGTAAGTCCTGGGAAAAACACAGAGGAGAATATGTTGCAGAACAGCACAGAAGTTGAATTGCCTATGAGGTCCCAAGTTGGAGGAGAGGGTCATAGCAAGAGATGGACTGCATATGGTTGTGCTGCATGCAGTAGTTGATGTCTCCATGCTGAGATAAAGAGCCACTCTCTATTTAAAGGCAGGCCTAATTAGTGACAGCAGGTGCAGAAATGCAGCAACTGTGAGGAATAAGAGTAATCAGGGAGGAGAAAAGACAGTGTGCAACCTGGATCACTACAAATACACTCTCCAGGGGCTGTGCTGGTTGCACACAATAACTCCATCCATCCATTTTCAACCGCTTAATCCTTTTTGGGTCCCGGGGGGCTGAAGCCTATTCGAATGTCTTTGGCGAGAGGCAGGGTACAACCTGGGCAGATCGGCTGTCCATTGCAGGGTGAACACAGGGAGACAGATAACCATTCACTCTCACATTCATACTGAAGGACAATTTATTCCCAGTTGATTCCAATTAACCCAACATGGAGAACATGCAAACTCCACACAGAAAGGTCACCAGTGGCCAAGGGTGGGATTAAACCCAAAAACCTCTTGCTGTGCTGCCACAGGACTAACCACTGCGCAGCTGAGCTGCCCACAATAAACAAATGTATCAGGTTTCTTGGGCAACCTAATGACCTCAAAGTAAATATCAAGTAACCACAACCCAAACAACTGTAGCACATGTTTCATAGGACTGAAGTAACTGCCAACACAGTTGATAATGCCCACATTAGTGAGTTATGTATGTAAAGATGCTCTTTGTTGTCAGGAGCTGGAGCTTCTGCCAGACCCAGTCTCGTGGCTTTTTCAGTAGATTTATTTGTCTCTTGTATCATTGTGCTCCTCTTAGTGTTATTCTGCTTTTTATTTTCTCCAGTGGTGTTCCAGTTATTTTTAGCCACGTCTTGTTTTCTAATGGTTTTTGGGTTCGTGTTTATTTGTAGTTCATTCTCAGTCTGCAGGGATTTTGTTATGATGCCTTCTCTGGGTTGACAGCTGTCAGGTGATTTCTGGGTTTGTGCTCTATGGGGGGGGGGGGGCGTCGCCTTTCAAGTTGTCAATCCAGCCTCTTCTCCCTCTCTTTCCAGCTGGTTGCAATTATTACTGTTTTTTACTTGTCTGCCCATGTGAGCCCATACTGGTGCTCACTTACATAATCATGTATACTTGTATTTAAGCTCTGCCGCCTCATTGCCTCTTTGTGGCATTATTGTTTGTGTCTACTGGCCTTCTCTGATCTCCTCCCAGCCTCCGAGCGTGCTCCGCTCCGAGGCTTCCTCTTGTAACTTATTACTTGTTACATTTTTGTCTCGTTTGCACCTTTTGACTGTTATGTTCTTTCATTTAATAAATGTACAAATGTACAGGGCCCAGTATGACATTTTTGTACTACAGCTTAGCTTTAAACACCATCATCCCGGACATCCTGATCAATAAACTGCACCTCCTCTAGATCCCCCCCCCCCCACCTGCTCCTGGATAAAAACTCTCTCACCAACCGCCCACAAAAAGTCAAACTCAGCCCCCCCACCCCACTCCTCCACACTTTCTCTTAGCACTGGCTTCCCCCCAGGGATGTTTGCTAATCCCTCTACTGCACTCCCTGTACACTGTTGACTGTATTGCAACCCAGCCAATCACCATCATCGTGAAGTACATGGAGAATACCACCTTTGTTGGGCTCATCACCGATGACAATGAGAAGGCATATAGGGTGGAGGCAAAGAATCTGCTGCTGTGGTGCCAAGCAAACAACCTGAAACTGAATGTCCAAAAAACCAAAGAACTCACTGGACCCCCACCCCCATAAATGGCGACCACATGGAAACCATCCCCACCTTCAAGTTCCTGGGCACACACATCTCCTCTGACCTCTCTTGGACTGTCAACACCAAGGCCCTGGTGAAGAAAGCCCAGTAGTGGCTGCACTTCCTCTGTGTCCGGAGGAAGAATAACCTGGACCACAAGCTGCTGCTGGCCTTCTACCACTGCTTAGTGGACAGCGTGCTCACCTACTGTCTGGGTGTGTGGTACGCTGGCTCTACGGCCAAGCACAGGAAGGCTGTGCAGAAGGTCATCAAAACTGCCCAAAAAATCATCGGCGGCCCTCTGCCCTCCCTGGAGGACAACTCCAGATCCTCCTGTCTCAGAAGGATTAAGGCCATCACAGAACATCCCTCACATCCCGCCCATCAACTGTTTGAACTGCTTCCCTCTGGACAGCGGTTCAGATCAATCAGGTCCCACACCTCCAGACTGAGAAACAATTTCTTCCCCAAGGCTAGCCGAACTGCAAACAGTCAAAGGCCCCACCCCCTCCCTCCGAATGTTCACATGCACAGAACTGAGGGGTGTAGCAACCAATAATGTAATACCTGCCAATAATGTAATGTAATAAAATTTTTGAGCCAATAATGTAATAATATTTTGACAATAATTGTCATGATTTCCTGCCTTTCTGAGGCAGGAGAGACAAAGCCAAAAGCAGGAGAATGTTGTGTGCATTTACTGAACAGAACGTAAAGAAACAGTCCAAACAAGCAAACATTCGGACATGTACAATTAGGAATCATTGGGATTACATGCCGGACGCCCCTCAGCTCCAGGTGAGTACATACACAGGAAACCCAAGGCGCTGCAGATGTGACTGACAGTGGGGGGAAAGCAATGAGAAAAACCCAAAGCGCTTCCAGACATAACTGGCAAGCAAGGGGAACAAATGGTACTCACCGAGCTGGGAGCAAAGCAGTCCATGGTGATAATCCCAGAAAGGCGACACAATGGACTATACAGATGAGAATGCTGTGGACAATACAATAATTATTGCTATTATTGCTCTGAGTGTTGCTATCCCTGTGCTGTTGCAATCCTGGAATTTCCCCATTGTGGGACTAATAAAGGCTTATCTTATCTTATCTTATAATCCGGCGACTACAGTGGGGAGACAGAGCTTAAATAACACACGACCTAATGACCAGAGTGATTGCTGGTGAGAGTGTGTGTGTGTGAGCTGAATGAGTGCAGGTGTGAGTGCGTGTGTGCGTGTATGTGTGCATGTGTGTGCATGAGAGTGGATGTGTGGACCTGAGCAGGGAGAGGAACAGACAATGACAGATTGGAATCACCTGTCAGTAGTTGACAGGAGAGGGAGGCGTGGCTGTCAGTCACAAAGTAAATAAACACAGAACCAAACACAGACTAAGGAATAATTACAAATAACTCAAAACAATCAAATGGCCAAAAGCAAATAATAAACACCAAAAATACAACAAAACATGGTTAAACAATGAAACACAATATGGAACTCAAAAGGTAACATAAAGCACAGATAACTGAGGAACAGAAAGCAGCCATGAAGCCGAACTCAGGAGAATCCCCAGCTCGGTTCATGACAATAATAAAATAAGTTAATTCATTATTGGCTGGTTATTATGTTATTGACCCAACTTATTACATTTTTGGCAAAATGTTTTTACATTATTGGTTAAAAAACCCAATTACGTTATTGGAAACCTATTACATTATTGACTTTATTACATTTGAAATTTCCAAAATCATTACGTTATTGACAGATATTACATTATTGGCAGATATTACATTATTGGATGCTACAAAGACTTTTTTAATTATCAAAATAACACACCTGTCTTTGCGCTCCACACTTTCATGTATGTTGACCCATCTGTGAAACCACTACTATGTATATTTTCCATAATCCTTGGGTCATTTTACTCAATTGTGTATTCAATTGTGTGTTCTCCACTCCGCACTCTTATATACAGTGTAGCAATATTTAATAAAATATAGTGTAATAAGGAATTATTTATTTTATTTAGAAGTGGGTGTGCGTGGGGACAGAGTTAAACAGTCACCCCAACACTCACTAAATAAGAGAAAAGCATTCATAAATAAGGGGCACCAGTTCCAAAAGAACAAATTATTAATTAATTAATTTCTATACCTTCAATTACTTAATGATTCAGTCTCAAGCGTTAGTGAGTTCTTTGCTGCCGTGACCCAGGAAAGCATATATGCAAAGGAAAACACTTCAACTTCTAACATTTACATGTTTATTAAATGAAACTCATTCAGGTTAAATGACATTATATTCAAATGATTGGTAAGCAGGTTCAAATGATCAACAGGTGTCAAATATCACATCAACTGTTAATGGATTCCTGAGCATAAAATCTATAGTTAAACCTTTGTGGAACCAAGAGGAAACCAGATCTTATATTTCAACTGTAATGCAATGGAAGGCTGAGGTAACTAACAAAATCAGAGCACAATTTTATGGGGAAAAATTACATAAGCTGATTATCTGAAAAGGAAGCTTCTGAATTAATCTACAAAAATGAATGGAGGTTACTGGAAAAAAGAATTAGACTTTTCCTTCAGTTTATAGCTTTGTCCTACGGCTGAGGGACTAATTGTACCATGAAATATTGGTTATGTTCAATTATAATTGATATTTGGGGCATCTTGTTTAAACCCAGCAGATAGGAAAGTGGGAGTCTCACGAACACAGCCGGGTCAGCCAATTTCCAGTGGCGATCACAAGCGCCAGTAAAATGGCAAATAGGGGAAAGCGATGGCCAGTTGTCTTTCAGGTTGTTCACAGCTGTGAGAAGCGTAAACTCGGCTGGGGGCTCCCTGGAGCATGCGGCGCTTAGCCAGTAGCAGGATGAACGGGGCTCCAGGAGCAGATGTGACGTATTTTGGTAATGTCCAAAATTTAGGATGTCCACGGCCCACAGGACAGCTAAATGCTGGAGGAAAAGTGCATTTAGGCAGCTTCACCCACGAGGTCTGAGTTCTTCTCCGTGGGAAAACAGAAAAGTCCAAAATCTCTATTAGTCCACTTAAAGGCAGGAAAATTAAAAATCCACTTTAACAGTAGGAAAAGTCAAAAAGTCCAGGAAAAACATTTAATAGGGTAAGCACGGCTTCTAAGGCGAGGAAGAAAAGGCTTTTGGAAGTTTGACTTCCACAGAGGAGGTGAGCTCACAGGAAAAGGATGGCTTCCCCTCAGTTGCCAGAAAAACAGGCAAAAGATTATCAAAAAACGATTTAAGAAACTAGCACAGGACTTGACAAGATTCAGACACACAAAATTTACAGAACATACAGAACTGACTAGACTTACGGAACTCACAGAACACTGCCTAAGGCGGCTCCCTCTCCATTTTTAAAGGGCCACGCTTCTGATATCATGAAAGTATGACTGGCGGCAAGACAGACCAATTATCTTCCATTAAGAGGAGTTTGAATGGGCTTTTGTCCAATGAGGGAACAGTTCTTTGTCTGTGAACAGCCAATCAAATGCAAGGGCGTTATCCAACAGAAAGGCAGCCTGGGGATTGGCTGATAGTCAGAAGATGGACAACAGAGTTTCGGTACACATACGCAATTTTAACTGGAAATTCATTATATACTCAATATAAAATCTAACTAGCTTCAGTGATTCAAAACTAATATTCAGTGACGAGGTACTTTTTTATAAATGTGTCCTTATATAATTGACACATATCAGAATAAGATTAATCGGCATTCCAACATGCAATCATGATAAAATCAAGAATTAATGAATTATTACAAACCATTATTGTCCATCACAAGGGCGATTATCTTCTGTGTCCAGAGTTATCCTGAGGAATGTAAACTTGAAAAAGTCTTCATGTTCAGTCAGAAATAAAGTTCCAGATTGCCCAAGTAATGAAACAAATTCCGTAGATGTCAACTAGGAGGTACTGTTGCGCTGTAGATAATTTTTAGGTCTTGGTATGTGAAGAGGGGGCAGCCGAGAGAGTTTTATGGGGCTTCTGCTATATGTCCAATAAAGGGAGGCAACCATATACCTGTCAGCTTAAGGAGTTTATGACTTTTTAAGAGTATCAGTTCCCGGTACGAAGGCTTCTTATCTGCTTAGGGAGGAAGCGTGAGAGAATTTTATGACGTACTTTTTAATCCTTTAAAAGTAAGTCCTCATCGGGTTTCTCTACAAAGGGAAATTGTTTACACTGGGGTCCTGATGATGAAGACAAACAGTAATTCTTGACCAAACCTTGAGTGAGAGTTTCTTTAAGCTGAAGAGTGATGTCCTAAATTGGCCTGATGAGAGCTGATGCTACAGCAGTCATGTGAAAAAAATTAGGACACCCCTTTAAATATTTAGCTCTTTATTAAGAAATGTTTGCATATCTATGCTTAACCTTGTTTTTGTTTTATTTGCATTTTTTAGCATTTATTTTAGCCACTGTAAGTGGGAATGAATGTAGGGGTGTCCTAAAAAAGATGGGGTGGGTGGGTGTCACTATTTGTTTAGAATTACATTTTATAGAAAACTTTTTTAGTTGTATTATGTGACTCTCCCAGTATTTTTAGCATTGATATTAAATATCCATATGCCCAAATATATTTAAAAAACCTACAGGCTTATACGGGGTGTCCTAATTTTTTCACATGACTGTGCATAGTTCCATCCATGAAGCCACTACCATACTTGTGTATATTTCCAGAATCGTAGACTATTTTTATTTCAGTCATATGTTTAACTGTGTGTTCTGTAACCGTGTTTTATCCAATCCTTTGCTCTTACTTTAGTGCACAGTAGCCTGGTGGAGCACCCACAGTTTTGTTGTACTGTATAACTGTACAATGACAATAAAGCCTATTCTATTCTATGTCATTTTAATTAAGATTAATATTACTTACACACCAGTGTGGAAAGAATATTTATTTTCACATTTAATACTACATCTAAAAGATGTGTCTAGCACATTTGGTTGTGGTATTTAAGTCAGTTAAACACAATGTCTGTTATATTAAAAGATATTTTCAGCGGGGAAAATAAGGATTGAACAAGTCAACATTTTTCTAATTAAATGAATTTCTTTCCATCCCCTTGTCCTGTCAGGCAGTTAGTTGAGCAGAACAGAAATCTGCTACCCTTATTGTGCTTAGATTTACTTTGCCAAAAGGAGCTTTTTACAGCACATATCTATGTACTGTATATTGTTGAAAAGTCCTCTTGTAAAAACTTTTAATACTTTATTTAAATTGTTTTACCCATGAGGGAACTGACAAGAGAAGGAATGGGGAAAGGACCTGGAAGACTTGCTGCAGTTAATTGAACCATGAATTGTGCTGTCTACCAAAAAATCCTGAAGGAGAATGTCTGGCCATCTGTTTGTGACCTCAAGCTGAAGTGGACTTGGGTTCTGCAGCAGGACAATGATCCAAAACACAGCAGCAAATCCACCTCTGAATGGCTTAAGAAAAACAAAATGAAGACTTTGGAGTGGCCTAGTCAAAGTCCTGACCTGAATCCGATTGAGATGCTGAGGCTTGACCTTAAAAAGGCAGTTCATGCTCAAAAACCCTCCAATGTGGCTGAATTACAACAATTCCACAAAGATGAGTGGGCCAAAATTCCTCCACAGCACTGTAAAAGACTCATTGAAAGTTATCGCAAACACCTGATTGCAGTTGTTGCTGTTAACTCTTTGAGTATGTCTGTCGCCGAATTGTGACATAACCCCCTAGTGGTTAAAGTAGAACTTAACTGAACGGCATTGAACGGCACTGGGTGATAGTACATACAATTATAAAGATAATTTATCATTGGCACCCCCTCCACAAATCCCGGAATCTTGGAGAAAATCGTGATTTTGAATTTTCCGCCCTGAAAAATCAGACAAATCCGCCGAAGCGCAGCCGGAGTTCCGCGTGACGTCACGAGTGTGACACAGTCCTCATGTTTACCATTGCGAGCACGTCGACACTGGTTGTTTTTGGTGCATTTTGTCGTGATAGTCGACTACAAAACACTTCCAACACCTGGGAAGATCTGTTCAGTGGCCAAGGAAAGCTGTCATGGCGACGAAAGAAAAGAAAGGGGGAGGAAAAGCGACCGGGAAGCGATGCGTTTCTAGATATACAGTGATCCCTCACTTATCGCGTTTAATGGGGACCAGAACCGACCGCGAAAAGTGAAAAACCACGAAGTAGCGTCCCCCCCCCCAAGGGCGTCACAAGCACTATTTTGCACAAAAAGGCACAAGAGAACAGCGAAAAGTGCCACTAAGCAACACGAGCGATAAAGAACAATGAATGCGGTCTTCCTTCGCTGGGTAAAACGTCTCGGCCAATCAGCTTGCGAGGTAAAACGTCTCGGCCAATCAGCTTGCGAGATTCCCGAGCGGTGAAGAGGTGGGCGGAGAGGAGTGGAGCGGTGGTCAGAGAGGTAGATTTTGAGTTGTGCGGGCTCTCCGTGTTGATACCTGATGTTCTAATGAGAAGGCAGGGAGACTACATTAGAACATCAGGTATCAACACGGAGAGCCCGCTCTCCCCGGCTCCCCAGCCCGCTCGGGAATCTCGCAAGCTGATTGGCCGAGACGTTTTACCTCGCAAGCTGATTGGCCGAGACGTTTTACCTCGCAAGCTGATTGGCCGAGACGTTTTACCCAGCTTCGCTCCCTGCCGAGCGCCTATACCCAGCGAAGGAAGACCGCATTCATTGTTCTTTATCGCTCGTGTTGCTTAGTGGCACTTTTCGCTGTTCTCTTGTGCCTTTTGGTGCAAAATAGTTCTTGTGACGCCCTTGGGGGGGGGTGACGCTACTTCGCGGTTTTTCACTTTTCGCGGTCGGTTCTGGTCCCCATTAAACGCGATAAGTGAGGGATCACTGTAATAAGTTGGAAAAATGCTGATGGTTTTTTTCCCCCTTTCTTTTTTATTGTTAATTTTCCTTATCCTGACACCCCAAACATGCCAAAGTAAAGACTCACCATTCTGTATTCAATAAGCGACTCTCCTCCCCATCACTGCTGCGGTCTGAGTTGGTGCCGGAATCCCCCCAAAATTCTGGCTCTAATCTGTACGGTTCGATGCCTCCCTCGCTCTCTTCCTGTTCACTTGACACTCCTGCATCCTCCTCTGTCTTGTCACCGATCCTGAATGCCTCTTCACTCTGAAAACTCTGGTGTTCTTGACTGCTGGAACTGCTATCATCTGCCATTGTTGTTTTGATAAGGGTCACACTCGTGACGTCACGCAGCGTCGTCTGCACTACTTCCGGTTTGTTTGGCACTGCCAGCCAGAGGCAAAAGTTTATCGGCTTATAGCTTGGCCATCGCACGGCCTAAAAATTTCTTTTATGTGTTGAAAAATACAATAGGTAATAAGGAATTAATCTGCTATTCTACTTTTTTGGCAAAAAGGTGAGTTCAGTTCTACTTTAAGAGTGGTAAATATTTTTTGTCAATAAAATATTTCAGATAAGGCTATAATTTGAAAGTGGTAAGAGATAATGGCTTACTGTCAATTAGAAAGATGTAAAATATGATCCAAAGTTTCAGATAGGAATAAATTTACGCATCTAATTTGCATAATGTCATGGCACCTCTTTAAATTCCATCTCAGTCAAAACTGGACTTTGGACGTATTTACACAAAGAATTGTTCTGTCTTTTGACACCGTTTTTTATAGAGAGGTACCTCATCATCTTATCTTCAAAGTATATGAACAAGAAGTCAATACAATATTAAAAAAAAACAAAGAAATTCTTCACTTACCCGCAGCTAAATGGACTCCCTCGCTGCCATGGTCGCTGAGTTTTCACCCATTGTGGTCGTCATTTTGTGTCCTGTTGGTGATTTACACTCTACCACATCTAGAAAGTCATGATTATCCCACATAAATTTCGCTTGTATCCGGCAGCTACTTTCCGTGTACAAAGCTGACTAAGTGACGGTGACGATGACCGATCGCGGCCATAGTAGCTTTCTGAGCTAAAAGAAGGGAATACAGGAAAAGGAAATGAGGAGTTCTTCTTCCTTGGTGTATTACATGTCCTCCAGTGAGTCCTCCAACGGATGTCTGCCATCTTCTGAAACTGGCAGATCAGTACAAATCAGTACAAATCCCAATGCAGTCAGCGATGTCAGAGTGAGTTGACAGGTGCAGTGCCACACTCTGCCACTAGGGGCATGCAAATTCACACACTCAGAGGGTTAAAAGTGTTTAAACATATTTGTGTCCAGAAGCTTTCATCTTTATTGATTGATATGTCTGTCTCCCATTTTGATTTTGGAAGAGCTACAGACTCATCCAGTTCTGATTATAGTGTGTATATTTTTGATATCAGATTAGGAAAATGAAGATTTAGAAACTCTGTCACCTTAACTGATACTTTTAAATCTGTCGGATTGAGATTCCATTCATCCATCCATCCATCTTCTACCGGTTTTCTGGAGATCCGGGTGACGGAGGCAGCAGTTTAAGCAGAGAAGCCCAGACTTCCCTTTTCACAGCCACCTCGTCCAGCTCTTCAGAGAGGATACCAAGGTGTTCCCAGACCAACTGGGAGACATAATCTCTCCAGTGAGTCCTGGGTCTGCCCTGGGGTCTCCTCCCAGTGGGAAGTGTCAGAAACACCTCAAGTGGGAGGCATCCAGGAGGCATCCTGATCAGATGCCCAAGCCACCTCAACTGGCTCCTTTTGATGTGGAGGAGCAGCGGTTCTACTCTGAGTCTCTCCAGGATGACTGAGCTCCAGACCGTATCTCTAAGGGTGAGTCCAGCAACCCTACAGAGAAAGCTCATTTCAGCGGCTTGTGTCCACAATCTCATTCTTTCAGTCATTACCCAAACCTCGTGACCATAGGTGAGGGTAGGAATTTAGATTGACCAGTAAATTGACAGCTTTGCCTTAGAGCTTAACTCCCTCTTCACCAAAACAGACCAGTACAACTTCCGCATCACTGGAGATGCAGCTCCAATCCGTCTGTAAATCTCTCGCTCCATTCTCCCCTCACTCGGGAATAAGTTCCTGAGATACTTAAACTCCTCCACATGGGTCAGGAGCTTGTCCGCAACGTGGCGAGGACAATCCATCTTTTACTAGCTGTGGACCATGGACTAAGACTTGGAGGTGCTGATTCTCATCCCAGCTGCTTCACACTCAGTAGCACACCATCCCAGTAAGATCTGTAGGTCATTGCTGGATGAAGCCGACAGGACAACATCATCTGCAAACAACAGAGATGAGATCCTGTGGTCACTAAGCATTACACCCTCCATTCCCTGGCTGCGCCGAAAAATCCTGTCCATAAAAATTATGAACACGATCAGTGACAAAGGGAAGCTCTGGAGGAGTCCACCTCTCACTGGGAATGAGTCTGACCGAGTATTGGCAATACAAACCAAACTCTCACAACGGTCATATAGAGACCTGATAGCTCATAATAACAAGCCCGATACTCCATTCTCCCAAAGCACCCCCACAAAAAAACATATGGGATGTGGCCGAATGCCTTCTCCAAGTCCACAAAACACATGTAAACTGGTTGGGCAAACTCCCATGAACCCTCGAAGATTCTCGAGAGGGTAAAGAGTTGGTCCGATGTGCCACGGCCAGGACGAAAACCACATTGCTCCTCCTGAATCCAAGGTTCGACAAAAGGCCAGACTCTCCTCTCCAGTACCTTGGCATAGACCTTCCCAGGGAGGCTGAGGAGTGTCATCCCTCTAAAGTCGGAGCACACCCTCCGGTCCCCCTTCTTGAAGAGAAGAACCACCACCCCAGTTTGCCATGCCAAAACCACTGTCCCTGACCTCCATGCAATGTTGCAGAGGCATGTCAACCATGACAGCCCTACAACATCCAGGGCCTTGAGGTACTCTGGGTGGAACTCATCCATCTCTGGGGCCAGACCACCAAAGAGTTTTTTAACCAGCTTGGCAACCTCACCCCCTGTGATGGCCAAGTTATCCCCCTCGCCCACAAACCCTGCTTCTTCTGTGGAAGGTGTGTCAGTGGGATTGAGGAGATCCTCAAAGTATTCCTTCCACCGCCCAACAATATACCCAGTCGACATCAGCAGTGCCCCATCCACACCATACACAGTGTGGACTGGGAGCGTCTTCCCCATCCTGAGCCGCTGGACAGTGTGCCAGAATCTCTTTGACGCGACCGAAAATCTTGTTCCATGACCTCACTTAACTCCTTCCACACCCGAGTTCTTGCTTCAGCAACCACCTGAGCTGCACTCTGCTTGGCCTGCCAGTACACCTCAGCTGCTTTGGGAGTCCCACAAGCCAACAAAGCTTGATAGGACTCCTTCTTCAGCTTAAGGGTGTGATGGCCTGAGCACTGATTCTGTCTGCGCTCGGGTCACCCAGGATTTTCCCTATTCTTCTGTGTTGTTTTTTCATATGGCAATTCAGGGCTTTTATTTTGACAGCGTTACAGCGGGGCTTCTGGCTGTCAAAGCCGAGTCACGTTGTACCAGCTGTTTACCATTTCTCCTGATTACATTCCCCTTTATTGATTGGTGTGTTATTGGTATTTAAGGAAGCATCTGAGGCTTACTCCTCACTGTGACCTCGTCAATCTTTCGTCGATCTCTCGTCAAACCTTTGTCTACGTAAGTGTTTCCTCAGAGTCCGTTTTCTAGTGTTTAAGTGTATGTTCTTGTTTTTGCCCCATGTGACTGTTATTTTGTCATTCATATCTTTTGTTTATAAATATGCAAACTCATCGGCTGGCCCTTGGCGTCTTATTGATGGCCCGCGAGGGCCATCCATGACAGTAGGTCGTGGCCAGAATGAGACACCAGTCACCGTGGGTTTGCTTTTCGGGCTTGTTGTTTTTTCCTTTTTTTCCAAGTTCCAGCCTGTTGGGAAATGGCATCTCCAGGAGAGGGCTATTCCTTGGACTTGGGCTATGATCTAATCGTGTTCCTGATAGATCTAGATGGCCTGCTCTCCAATGCTCGCCGCGGTTTCTCTCCTGACGGCTCACGCTGGTACTTGGACCTCGCTGAGGCGGCAATTAACCGCAATCCTTGCTTTGCTGACCACGCCGGAATCATGAAGAGGATAGTGGAGTTCACGGCACTCTGGGGGAAGTTCCGTGGACCGGAGGGGAACTCCGGCAGGAAGCCGAGGGTGGGGCATCCCCGCTCCTCACCTCGGGATCCAGTTCCTGTCACCCATCCAGCCCGGGAGTCTACGTCACCCAGGTGCCGTTCCCATCCACAGCGGAGGAGGAAGTCAGCCGGGATTCCCCTGGAAGAGATGCACTGGACAGCTGAGCTCATCCGGAGCCGTGTGGCTGAGGCTTGCTCTTTCTTCCATCCAACTCAAATTATGAAGCACATGGTGGCGGCAGTCAGACTGGTGGAGGTCAGTCCATGATGACCCCGAGTACGCTGATCTGCTAGCCTCTGTCTCCGTGCAGCAGTGGCATTTCCCTGACCTCACCTTTTCCTTGCCCTCTGCCGGTAAATGCTTTTGCTTTCTTATGTCTATTCTTTGCTCCCTTATGTCTGTTCTTTTCATCTTCTCTATCCCCTCACCCCCCAGCCAGTAGCAGCAGATGACTGCCCCTCCCTGAGCCTGGTTCTGCTAGAGGTTTCTTCCTGTACAAAAGGAGTTTTTCCTCTCCATCGTCGCCTAGTGCTTGCTCACAGGGGATCGCCTGATTGCTGGGGTCTTTCTGCAATTGTGGGGTTTCCCCTACATTTGAAAGTGCTATGAGATGACTTTTGTTGTGATATGGCGCTATATAAATAAAGTTGAATTGAATTGAATTGAATTAAACGTCGTCACCTTGTCCATATAGATAGATAGACGTACTTTATTGATCCCAAACTGGGAAATGACAGTGTAACAGCAGCATGACAGTTGACAGCCAAACACCAGAAACACACACGACAGACAAAGGGATTACCCATGGAAAGTAAAAACTAACACAACTAGAACCTATATACATCACAGCTTAATATATGATGACCCGTATAAACACATGAATCATCCCATTGTGCAAAGAAGGACTATCAGGAGCATAGTGAAAAGTGATGTACCAGTTAGTCTGTAAGGTGCAGTGTAGCACCATAGCTATGACCAGAATACAACATCATAGTGAGTTATTGTACAGTGAAATTGCATATGGCAGGAAAGATTTCCTGTACCTGGCCGTTCGACAACGAAGCTGTAGTAGTCTACTGGAGAAAGTGCTTCGCTGTCTATCTAGTGTGTGTTGGAGGGGGTGATCAGGATTGTTCATGATGGATCGCAGTTTATTTAGTGTTCTCCTCTCCACCACTGTCTCAAAGGTCTCCGGTCTGAGACCAATTACAGAGCCAGCCCTCTTGATAATCTTGTCAAGTCTGTTGGTATCTCTGGCCCTGATACTGCTACCCCAACAGACAGCAGCAAAGAAGATGGCGCTGGTGACAACAGTCTGGTAGAAAAGCTCCAGCATCCTGCTGCACACGTTGAAGGATCTCAGCTTTCTCAGGAAGTAGAGTCTGCTCATCCCCTTCTTGTGCGCAGCATCGGCATTGGATCTCCAGTCCAACCCGCTGCTGATCCTGACACCCAGATATTTGTAGTCTTCAACCACTCCCACATCCTCCCCCCTAATCTGCAGTGGCTGAAAAGGAGCCTTCCTCTTCCTGAAGTCAATCACCATCTCCCTGGTCTTGCTGACATTCAACCTCAGGTGATTCTGCTCCGTCCACTCCACAAATCTGTCTACCAGTGCCCTGTACTCCCCCTCCTCTCCTCCTCTTATACACCCCACAACAGCTGAGTCATCAGAGAATTTTTGCAGGTGGCATTGCTCAGTGTTGTACTGAAAGTCCGTGGTGTATAAGGTAAAAAGAAAAGGAGAGAGCACAGTCCCCTCAGCGAGATCCCCGTCCGGATCCAGTTCTGGGCCGCCATGTAAACTCTGCCTATCAGCCAGCTGTGGCCCCTGCATCACGACGAAAGGGAAAGACAGCAGCCTCAGCCTCCGGGTCTTCTGTTCCTGCTGTTCCGTCAGCTCCTCGTCCCTGGACTGCCTCGGCTGCTCCTCCATTCTCCTTGATGCTCTCTCCAGCTGCTGTGAGCTCCATGAGTCCTGCTCCGGCTGTGCCCATTTGTGATCCTGTGCGAGCGGCTCCTCTTCGTCTTCCTGGGGGGCCCTCCGTCACCATGGGAAGGGGAAAGGGAAGAAATAAGCCCACTGCAGCAGTTTCCATCGGCCCTCAGTTGAGCAGGCCCTGAGCGTCCCCCAGTGCCAGGAATACACCGCCGGACGAAGAAGGAGGCTGCGACCCTGGAAAGCCTGGTACCAGTCTGCAGCCGTGTCACAGCCAGAGGAGGAGGGCGGACTGCTGACTGGAGCCTGTGCCGACGAACAAGCGTCCCCGGGTCTCCATGGAGGAGCGATTTGACCCAGCAGGCTACGGACCCCCTGCCACCACGCCGTGCGGGCCTTCGGCGGGGACTTCAGTGCTGGGGAGTCCCAGACTGTGAAGGCTGTCATGCCGGCTGCAGAGCCCGCCGCAGTCGAGTGGGAACCGGGAGTGGACCTCCAGATAATTGAGCCTGGATCGTCTGAGTCCTGGACAGCGGTGGAGCCCGAGATCGGGGGCAAGTGCTCTATTTTGTCTTTCTCTTCTCTGTTCTGGAGCATTATTGCCTATCTCTTGGGGAAACAAGCCTGGTGCAGCCGATTGCTGCATCCGAGTTTGTCTCACCGGGCTCTGCCACTGCCGGTGATCCTGATCCCGGTTCTTTTTCTTCCTCTGAGACTTCTCCCAGGGTCACCGGTGACGAGCCTGTTCCGGTCGTCATCTTGGAGGTTCCAGGTTTGTGCTCGAAGGTCATCCCTGGTGCTGCACTGGCCCAGTTGGGGTCCGTCGTGGGTGCTGTTCCGGCCCAATCGGGGTCCGTCATGGGTGCAGCTCTGACCCAGTCGGGGTCCGTCGTGGGTGCAGCGCCGGTTCGGTTTAAGTTCGGAGAAGGAGCTGCAGATCCTCCGCCGTCTGATGCCGGACTGGTCCCTCATCTTTCCGTCTATCCTTCTCCACCGGGTGCCACTGGGGTTCCCAGTATTCGGCTCGGCTTTCCCTTGCTATCCCTCTCAGTAGGGAGGCCGCCACTGAGTTCTCCCCTCCGGTTCTGGTGGCCTAAGGATGCGGGTCGGCTGCCTGGGAGACTGCTTCACCTGTTCGACGTTCTGGGTCGGCCACCTGACGGACTGCCCTGTTTGTTCAGCGACCTGGTCCGGCCGCCAGAGGTACTGTTTCTCTGGGCCTGGGACTGGGGTTGGCCGCCCAAACTGTTTCTTTTCCCCCTGCCAGCGATCTGGAAGCTGGAAGACCTCCTGAATTGTTTTTTTTCCCCTCTGTGCTCTGCCTGCCGACATCCCTGGAGTGATGGTTTTTTTTTTTCCACTGTAATTTGAAGGGGTGCGCTTTTGGTTTTTTTGTCTTTACCTGTGGATAATAGGGACCTATATTGGTATATTACTGATCTGTGGCATTTTGTGTTGTGTTCCTGGTGTTTTTGGGTACTATGTGTTTTTGTAATGTACCTGTAGTTTAGTTTTCGTGTCCCCTTTCTGAGCAGAAGGTTATGTATTTTCTTTTTGTATTTCACTTGTGCTAGGGGTTATTTGTAGCATGTTATACCTTTTTTTTTTCCTTTGTTGCCTCATTGTGTGTTTTTCCTTCTTGTTAGTGGTTTTCCTTTTTTTGGTTCTCTCCCTCCTGGCCTGTTAACCCCTCCACCCTCCCTGGGTTGGCCCTGGTTGCCTTCTGGTTGGGGGGGCGGGGTTTGGATGTTACGTTGGCGCCTGAAATTCACCTTGTGAACGGGGGCGGGGTACTGTGATGGCCTGAGCACTGATTCTGTCCGTGCTCAGGTCGTTCAGTATGTTCCCCGTTCTTCTGTGTTGTTTTTTCATATGGCAATTCAGGGCTTTTATTTTGACAGCGTTACAACGGGGCTTCTGGCTGTCAAAGCCGAGTCACGTTGTACCAGCTGTTTACCATTTCTCATGATTACATTCCCCTTTATTGATTGGTGTGTTATTGGTATTTAAGGAAGCAGCTGAGACTTACTCCTCGCTGCAACCTCGTCAATCTGGGCTGCACGGTGGCGCAGTGGTTTAGCACTGTGGCAGCACAGTTTTACCCTCGGCCGGGGGATCGCGGGGATCATGAGATCGTGGGTTCGATCCCAGCCCCCGACCAACAGTGAGCTGTGTGGAGTTTGCATGTTCTCCCCGTGTTGCGCGGGTTTACTCCGGGATTTCTCCGGTTTCCTCCCGCATACCAAAAACATGTAGGTTTAGGGCGCTCGCGCACGCAGCGACCAGCAGCCGGTGGCTTGTCACCAGACTGCAAACCAAGTCTACCTACGGGTACAAATAAGTAACAAAAAAAACAAAAAAAAACAAAAAAAACAAAAAAAAAAAAAAAAAAAAAATCTTTCCTCTATCTTTCGTCGATCTCTCATCAAACCTTCGTCTATGTAAGTGTGTTTCCTCAGAGTCCGTTTTCTAGTTTTTAAGTGTATTTTCATATTTTTGCCCCACGTGGCTGTTATTTTGTCATTCATATCTTTTGTTAATAAATATGCAAACTCATCGGCTGGCCCTTGGCGTCTTATTGATCGCCCGCGAGGGCCATCCATGACAAAGGGCCCCCCTAACCACTGGTGTCCACCACTTGGTTTGGGGGTTGTCACCATGAGATGCACCGATGACCTTGTGGCCGCAGGTATGGGCAGCTGCTTCAACAATGGAAGTGGAGAACATGGCACATTCAGACTCCATGTCTCCAGACTCCCTCGGAATGTGGTTGAAGTTCTTCCAGAGGTGGGAGTTGAAGGCCTTCTGGGCAGGGGCCTCAGCCAGACTTTCCAAGCACACCCTCACTATACATTTGGGTCTACCAGGTCCGAATGGCATCCTCCCCTGCCATCAAATCCAACTCAATACCAGGTGGTGATCAGTTGACAACTCTGCACCTCTCTTTACCTGAGTGTTGAAGACATATGGTTGAAGGTCTGATGACACAATAATAAAATAGATCATCGACCTGCAACCAAGGGTGTCCTGGTGCCAGGTGCACCAATGGACACCCTTATGCTTGAACATGGTGTGGTTAGCAGAGAAGTCGAATAACTGAACACCACTTGGGTTCAGATCGGGCAGGCCGTTCCTCCAAATCACCCCCCTCCAGGTTTCACTGTTGTTGCCCACGTGCGCACTGAAGTCCCCCTGTAGGACAATGGAGTCTCCTAGAGGAGCACTTTCCAGCACCCCACTCAGAGACTCCAAAAAGGGTGTGTACTCTGAACCATCATTTGGTGCATAGGCACAAATATGATCAGGACCTGTTTCCCAACCCGAAGGCACAGCAAAACAACTGTTTCGTCCACTGGGGAAAACTCCAATATAGAGGCAGCAACATGGGGGTATACAAGAATACCCACTCCTGCTTGTCACCTCTTGCCCGAGGCAACTCCAGAGTAGGCCAAGCTCCAGCTCCTCTCCAGGAGACTGGTTCTGGAACCGGAGCTGTGTGTTGAGGTGAGGCCGACTATATCTAGCTGGTATCTTTCAACCTCATACACCAGCTAAGGCTCCTTCCCCACCAGAGAGGTGACGTTCCACATCCCAAAAGCCAGTTTAGGAAGCTTGGGATCAGACCGCCAAGGTCTCCGCCTTCACCTGCCACCTGATCCACATAGCACAGGACCCCCATGGTCCCTCCTGTAGGTGGTGAGCCCACTGGCGGGTGGACCCATGTAACTCCTATGGGCTGAACCCAGCCGGGTCCCATGTGCTGAAACCCAGCCACCAGGCGCTAGCCATCAAGCCCCTCCCCCAGGCCTGGCTCCAGGGTGGGGCCCTGGTAACCCCATACCGAGCAGGGTACACTGAATCCTTGCTCTAACATTCATCATGAGAGCCTGTTGGATCGTTCTTAGTCTGGCCCTTCACCCAGGACCAGTTTATCTTGTGTGTCCCTACCAGAGGCAAATTGCCCTGGACAACATAACTCCTGGGATCACTAGGGCACACAAACCTCCCACCACGATAAGGTGACGATCCATGATAGAGATTGACTCTTGTTTTTAATATGGATTTAAGCTGTTGGTATTCAAGAAACTTTTTATCACTGATGTCATACTGTGACACTAGTTCCTGAAATTGGATAAAATTTCCACCTCGAATAAGTTATTTGTTCCTTTGTCATATGATAGTGGAAAATTTAACATCATCTTTTGTTGCAGGATATCAGGATTATTCCATATGGGCGTGAGTTTGCAAGGGACAAATGAAGACCCCATTATTTTTAAAAATTTCCATCAGGCTGTCAGAGAGGAGCTAATGTTGATGCTTTTAAAACAGTCATGGTGTTTGATACAAGGACTCATGAAAGGCAAGTCAGAGATTTTTAACGACCCACAGACAGCCTGTTCAGCATCTAACCATGGATTTCCTAGTGGGGTGGATTTTGTCCATTTAGAAACAAACTGCAGTCCATTGGCTAAGAAGTAATTAAAAAAAATGGTAAATCTAAACCTCTGCACTCTTTTTCTTTTTGAAGAGTTTTTAACCCCTTGCACTCTGGTCAATTTCCCTAAAAACGCCAAAAAAATAACGTACCCAAAGTAAATCAAAAGCTGTTCTTCAACCCTTTGCAGCATCTTTATGGGGTTGGTCTCATTTAAAAGAAAACACTTTGAATTTTTTGGCAAAACAGTCATAATCTCTCTAAGTGCTCCTGCCACTGAGTAACAGTCATCTAAACATACTGAACTTGAAGAAAATAAATTTCGCCTGGGTGTTTTTTTTGGATACAAATGCTTGCAAATAACACACAGCTTCAGATACTGGCTGCAACAGAAATGTAGAACCAAGTGTTATCCAGCTGAGGTCAAAATTTTGTAACAATACCACAAAAAATGAATATATTACACAGCTTTTTTCTGAGGTTGTTCCCAGGCGTTTTTTGAACTGTGCCAAATTGTGCCAAATGGCACAGTTTGGAAAAACGTCTGTAACTTTTGAATAATTCAATATAGAAGCTTCATCTTGGGCTCTAATGAAAGGTGAAGGGCTGTGTGTGTGTGTGTGGGGGGGGGTTGTTTATTCATTCATGAATGAATGAATGAACAAACAAGCCCCCACACACAAAGAAGCATGCCACGTAAAAAATGTGTGGCTTTTTTTTTTACAAGAAAAAATAACCTACAGTGCACTAAAAATTATACTAGAATATCTGTAATCTAGAGGATAACAACTCCCACCCACCCACCCCCACCGCTACAGAGGACGGACATCGCCCATCGCTACATGACGGAAAGCGGTGACGGTGCGCCGCGGTCTACTACGCACAGTTGCACTAAAATATCTGCAATCCACTACAGAAGAGTAGCGGGGGGGGGGGGGGGTGTTCACAACATGATGGGGGGGGGCCGTTCGCAACATGACGGACCCGGACCGCTCCGGTCCGGGTCCGTCATGTTGCGATAACGCACAGTTGTAATTTACCGATCGGTCAAAAGTCATTTGGATTACAATTTTCAGGGATAAAGAATAATTTAGCTTATAACACTTACCTGTCCACAACAGCAATGTCGCTGGCGAACTTCTCTTCCTCATTGTCAGACGAACATGACGCTGGTCATTACGGACTCGTGGTTCTGGTCACGCGACCCGGTCAAACCATAATTCCATGATTGCGGTTTTGGCAAACGATTTTCAAAACAAATAAAGTTAGAAAAAAAGACTGGCGAACGCCTGTGTGTCACCCAGCCTTACACAAAACAGCTTTTGAACTTCTGTGCTTCAATTGGCTGGCTGTATTTGCAGCTGTTGGTAGGCGGGTCCTTCTTGCTAGATTTTCAGTCATTGGTTCTTCAAGGTTTCAGAAACCCAATTCAAGGCTCTTATTAGTCGAATGAGAGGACAATCACATCTAAACCAATCAAAGCACTCCTTTGGCTTTCTGTTTTTCCAGTGCCTCGTAGGACGCACAGTGTCCTAGGAGGCACAGTGTGCGTGGCACAGTGTGCGTCCTAGGATGCCCTCGTGCGCCCTAGGACGCAGAGACGTGTCCGCCCGTAGTACACCGAAGTGCAACAGGTTAAACTGATCCGTGATGGTTTATCCTTCCATAAAATTTTACTTATATTTCCGTCTAGAGACTTAAACCAGGCCATAGATGGTTGGGTAGGGATCACTGACAATAAATAGTTTATTTTTGGAAGGACCATCATTTTAATGGCTGTGACTCTTCCCATTAGTGATGTACGTAGATAATGTCCTCCAACACGCAAGGTCATCTTGTATTGTTTTTAGACGGGGAATGTGATTTAGTCACAGTAACTCTGAGAGCATGGGGAAATATCTATTCCTAAATATTTAATATTACCTGATTGTATTGGAATAGTGGATATATTTGAAAATTTACAATTTATAGGTAAGACTGCTGATTTACCATAGTTAATAGAGTAGTCTGAAAGTGATGAAAATTCATCAAGGAACGCCACTGTCTGAAGAAGAGATCTTTGTGAGTTTTCAAGGAAAATCAATTCATCATTAGCATAAAAACTTATCTTGTGTTCTTTTTCTCCAGTTTAGATACCTCTAATATCAACATTTTGTCATATGGCTGCTGCTATATGGTTCAATTAAGATGGTAAAAACTGAGGGAGAGAGTGGACAACCCTGCCTGGTGCCTCTCTGGAGATTAAAGCTTTGAGAACTTTGATCATTTGTTCGGACTGATGCAGTGATGGAGCCAGTGACCTGAAATTTTCACCAAATATCATTAACAATTCAAATAATCCATACATACAAAGATATCAAGGCAACTGTGTTCACAAAACAAGTTAAATTTAATAAAGTGGAATGACACAGGGAGTAAGTATTGAACACATGAAGAAATAGAGGTGCAAAAAGGCATAGAAAGCAAACAAACCGGCTGAAATCTATCAATATTTAGGATATCCTCCCATCAGTGCAAATTAATTTCAGCTGCTGGAGCAGGTTAAAGAGTTGTTAATTTCAGCTGGTTAAGTCCTGACTAATAGCCTTTAAAAAAGTCGGTGAATATCAGATTGTCACACCACAAAGAACTCATGACGGGTAGAATCAAAGCGCTCTCTCTAGACCTTTGCAACCTTATTGTTGCAAAACATAATGATGGTTATTGGTTACAGGCACATTTCTAAACTGCTGAACGTTCCGGTGAGCACTGTTGGAGCCATCATTCAGAAGTGGAAAGAAGATCATTTTACTATTAACCGACCACGACCAGGAGCTCCTTGCAAGATTTCTGACAGAGGAGTCAAAAGAATTATCAGAAGTGTTACCCAAGAGCCAAAGACCACTTATGGAGAGCTGCAGAAAGACCTGGAGTTAGCAGGTACTGCTGTTTCTAAGAAAACAATAAGTAATGCACCCAACCAACATGGGCTCTATGCCCGCTCAACTCGCAAGACTCCATTGCCGAAGAAAATGCATGTTGAAGCTCATTTAAAGTTTGCTGCACAACATTTAGGCAAGCCAGTAAAATAGTGGAAGAATATAATCTGGTAAGATGAGACCAAAATTGAACTTTTTGGATGCCCCAACACACAGCATGTTTGGATGAGAAATGGTACTGCACATCCCATCATGATGTGGGGATGTTTTTCAGCACATGGTACAGGCAGACTTCATATAATTGAAGGAAAGATGAATGTACAAATGTACAGAGACATCCTTGATGAGAACCTATTACCCTCTGCCAGGATGCTGAAGATGAAATGAGGGTGGACATTTCACCAAACACACAGCCAAGGAAACTCTGAACTGGCTCCAGAGAAGGAAAATAAAGCTGCTAGTAATAATAATAATAATAAAGCTGCGCGTAGTTTCTCCATACAGGAGGCATCTGGATGCTGTTTTTACCAACAAAGGCTTTTCTACTAAATATTAAATGAATTTCACCAAGTGTGTTCAATACTTATTCCCTGTATAATGCCTCTTTATTAAATATAACTTGTTTTCTGAACACAGTTGCCTTTATTTCTTTGTATGTATGGATTACTTGGGTTATTGAATGAAATGCTCCACACCGTGCTTATTAGCTGCGGTGGAAAAAGCAGGTGATGTAAGCAATGGGAAATCTGCTAGCAAACACAGAAAAGCGTTATACAACGGTAAAAAGTTAGCGTGTGTCAACAGCACAGTTCCCCTAGCCTCACATGGAAATGTGGCAAAAGACACAGCATCAATTAAACACTGGTTAGCAACATCGACAAGTACACCATTAGCACACAGAAATTCCGTGCCAATGATAGGAATTGTAATGGAAGTGATTACAAATTCCCACTTGAAACTGTGTCCCTGGAAACAAGCAGTCACAGACCTTGTGCCAAATGTCCCAATGGAAAAACCTTTAGCTGTGCTCAAACGCGGGCCTCTGCCTGCCGCTGGCCTGGCCGTGCAAGTTTGAGGGAGTAAGCTCTTCTGCGAGTTGGAGTCCGTTAGGAACCATCTTCCTGACAGTTAATCTCTAATGAAGAGCAGCTCACCTCGCTCGCCAGCAACCACAGCTGCTATTGAGCGCTGGCCCTGGAGTTTCCCTTGGTCTCAAATGTACATGGAGGAATATAGTGCCTAGCCTTGCTGTCAAACTGCAGTTGGAAGAAACACAGGCCTTTCCCGTGCCGTCTCCGGGCAACCACTTTGGCTACCACTGCCAGGTCCGCGTCCTCCATCGTGGACTGCAGGGGATCTGACACCAGGCTACTGCCCGGTAGCCGGCAGGACCTGATCAGCTTACTCAGTTAAAGCTCAGTAGTTACCGGTGGCCAAATGCGGGGAGTTAGCCAACACCGTGCACACAGGTGGCGGGAGCTGGCACAGGAAAATATGCAGAAAAAGGAAACCACCTTCGTTTGCTCCCAGCAGCGATAACATATTGTCCATAAGATCCACAGCCATGCTGTCACCCAAACCTGAGGGGCAAAAGATTTTATCCACCCTCCTTGCGGCCAATAGACCATATCTCTGTAGCAGAAACTGCTTGATGGCGGCGTAGTTATCGTGCTGTGGGGGCATGCAAAGCAATTGCATGACGTGCTGTATGGACTGCTGATCCAAAGCAACAACGACCAAGTAGTATCTGGGGTCATTTGCAGTGATTTCTTGCAGGTGGAGCAGCGCTTCGATATGCTGTAACCACGAAGCCGGGTCGCTCTGCCAAAACTCCTGAAGCTTCACAGCCGACAGCTGATGAGGAAACGCCATCTCCTGTGTTGGACATGCTCGAGTTGGGGTCACCAATGTGGCAAGAGGAAGAAACACAGGAGCCAACGGTGAGTTTTAATCTTTACTCCTCACCTGCTATCAAAACTGCTATCAACTCTTACCACTCCCCAGACTCCAAAACCAAGAAAAACAAACCACGGCCCCAACCCCAAATCCTGCTGGGTGAGAGGCTCACTCTCAATACACATACATATATATATATATAATATATATATAAAATATGAATTGTCTGTGTGTGACTAAAGACCTTTAAATATTTAAATCCCATTTTGCTGTATTGAATACAAATTTGGCTTAAACAATTCAGGAAACCTCTTGGTCAGTGTGATCAAAAGGATAATAATGGGATGTAGGCCTACAGTTGCAATCAAAATTGTTCAACCCCCACTGTAAATTAGGTATACTGGCAAAATGTACAAACTAGCAGCAGTTTGTGACAAAAGAATCAAACAAGAACAACTTAAATAGCTCAACACAACTAACATTACAAGTGTGTTTCACCAAACTCAACACAAAATGCCACTTGTAATGAAATATATATTATGTCCCACTGCAATATTTAGGTCCTGATTTTATTTTGCCCTCCTTATTCTTTAAACACGTTGGGGATGGTGGTGGTCCTACCAGACAGCTGCTGGGCCAGGGATGCAAGACGGCTTGTCTCCCCACTTCTCCCATGTATCCAAATCCTGTATTGTCTGTCTCTGGGAGCAGTGATGAGACAGGAAGAGAAACAGCATGAAACTGCCTCCCGATTGAATTATGCATGCCTCCATCTGCTGACAGAGGACAAGTCTGTCAGGCCTCTTCAGTGTCACTGCACACACATGAATACGTGCTCAGCTCACTTTACTCATACAGATATTTAGATTATCTGCCATCTGCGTCTGAAGCAAATACTAACATTCAGATTTACTACAATTTCATGTTATTCATATTGTGGCACTCGTGGGGGTGTCTTTGGCAAAATACTTACTAAAATGATGAAAAATAACATGGATGTATTTTATCTCACTTCAATGGTCATGTGATGCTAAAGGACCCATTGGCGTCATATTGCACTCGATATTTCTTTTGTGTAATTTACAAGTGAGCTGTGATGTACAAAAGTGTTCTGAAAAAGTTTCATGAAATTGGAAGCAAGCACCCTAGTGGTGTATTTATGTCAGTGGTATGTGATTGTCTAAAAAGAAGATCATCCATAATTTAATGAGACAGTGGAAAATTATGTCACGACTGTCACTAAGAGCAGCATCATGTAATTCCTGACCAGATGGAACATGCCTGACAAGCCAGATGTTGACATTCTATTCAAACTTGAGTTGTTGATAGTCTGAAATGCCATCAAAAAGGCTGTTCATCTATTATTTGTTCTTGGATGAGTTGATGGAATTGTCCTTGCAGTTTGTCCTCGTGCAAAATGAAATGAACCCAAATCCACAGTTTGTCTGATTTTTTTGTGGATTCTTTAAATGTTTGTGGGTTCTGTAATTTCCCAGTTTGGGATCAATAAAGTAAATCACCAGAGCCAGAGCACTTCTTTCTTTCCTTCCTTTAAGATAAGATAAGATAAGATAAGATAAGATAAGCCTTTATTAGTCCCACAGTGGGGAAATTCCAGGATTGCAACAGCACAGGGATAGCAACACTCAGAGCAATAATTTAGCAGATAAGATAAAAAGAGCAGCGAATATACGTATGTACACATAAATATATAAATATATACATAGTGCAGAGCATTGTAGCTAGATGGAATAAACAGCATAAAGGTCTATTCAGTTACTCCACCTAGTATGAATATGTACCCATACAGCATATTTCGTATTTGAGTCAGCCTAGTTGTCACCCTCTGTAGCGATTGATATTGTCCTAGTTGTGTAATGGAGGGGACCATTATTGTGCAAGTTTGTTGGGTCTTTTTCATTCGATGCTTATTAGGTCATAAAGTTTTTTTTTCCCAACCTCTACGAGCAGCCCTTCTTAGGTTGTAAAGTCTGACAGCCGTAGGTAGGAAGGACCTGTGAAACCTCTCGGTCACGCACCTAGGATGATGCAGCCTACCGCTAAATGAGCTCCTCAGTGTGTTCAGTGTGTCCTGCATGGGGTGGGACTCGGACTTCAGCAGAGATGACAGCTTAGCCACCATCCTCCTCTCTCCTATCTCCTCCACTGGATCAAGGCACTCCCCCAGGACAGAGCTAGCTTTCCTAATCAGTCTGTTCAGTCTCTTCCTGTCAGCTGCCGTGATGCCGTTGCACCAGCAGACCACTCTAAATGCGATGGCTGATGCCACCACCAAATTGTAGAAGGTCTTCAGGAGCACCCCTTGAACGCCAAAAGACCTGAGCCTCCTCAGTAGAAACAACCTGCACTGTCCCTTCTTGTAGAGTTCATCAGTATTGTGACCAGTCCTGTTTATTGTTCAAATGAACACCCAGGTACTTGTAGGATGTCACCATCTCAATGTCTGTTTCCTGGATGTTTACTGGTACTGTGAGAGGTTGTTCTCGCCTGTGGCAGTCCACCACCAGCTCCTTAGTTTTCCTCACATTGATCTGGAGGCAGTTCCAATGGCACCAGTCCACGAAGTCCTGGATAAGTCCTCTGTACTCAGCATCATCTCCACCGGAGATGAGGCCGACAATTGCAGAGTCGTCAGAGAACTTCTATAGATGGCAGTGTGTTGTTTTGTGTGAAAAGTCTGCAGCATAAAGGGTGAACAGGAAGGGAGACAGAACTGTTCCCTGGGGGGCCCCTGTACTGCAGATGATCGTGTCGGACACACAATCCTGGGTTCTCACAAACTGTGGCCGGTTTGTGAGGTAGTCTAGGATCCACGATGACAGGTGCTAGTCCGCCCCTGCGCACAGCAGCTTGTCCCTCAAGATCACTGGTTGGATGGTGTTGAAAGCACTGGAGAAATCAAAGAACATGATCCTCACAATGTTTCCAGGCTTCTCCACGTGTGACAGGGAGCGGTGTAGGAGGAAGACCACTGCATCCTTCACCCCGATGCCTTGCTGGTAGGTGAACTGGAGTGGATCCATCGCTGGTTCCACCAGGGGACGGAGGTGAGCAAGGAGCAGTCTCTCCAGGGTCTTCATCAGGTGAGAAGTCAGGGCCACTGGTCTGTAGCTGTTCGGGTCTCTGGGGTGGGAAGTCTTTGGTACGGGAACCACACAAGATGTTTTCCACAACTGTGGTACCCTCCCCAGCTTCAGGCTCAGGCTGAAGATGTGTTCCACAATCCCACACAGCTGGTCTGCACAGGACTTGAGGAGCTTTGCGCTGATGCAGTCCGGACCCGATGCCTTCCTTGCCTTGATCTTCCCCAGCTCCACCCTCACGTGGGTCTTAGTGAAGGTCAGGTTGGGGCAGCGGGGCTGTGTGCTTGGAGTGGGGGGGGGGTGTTGGTGGAGGGGGGTGATCAGCAGGATTAGATGATGGTAGAGGCAGCAGTGGTTGGTGTGCCAGCGGAGGGGAGGGCGGTTGGTCAAACCTGTTAAAAACAGGTTCGGGTTGTTCACCCACTCCCTGCCTCCCGTGGCCTGGGAGGAGGTATTCTGGAGCCCAGAGATGGTTTTGAGGTTTCTCCAGACCCCACCGATGTCGCTCTGTTGCAGCTTGTCCTCCATCTTCTTCCTGTAGCTGTCCTTACCCTCTCTGATCTTCCTCCTTAGCTACCTCTGGATGGACTTTAGCTCCTCCCTGTTTCCCGACCTGAAGATCCTGTTCTTTTCTCTCAGCAGGGACTTTATCTTGGGGTTGATCCACGGTTTGTTGTTTGAGCAGCACCGTATGGTCTTGGTGGGTACGGTGTTGTCCACACAGAAGTTGATGTAGTCCGTGATGGTGTGAGTGAGGCCATTGATATCCTCACCATGTGGATCGCAGAGCTGCTCCCAGGCAGTGATTTCAAAACAGTCCTTTAGAGCGTCCATTGCCTCCTCAGACCATACCTTCACTGTGCGCGTAACTGGAGGTTGCCTGTGTACTAGGGGTTTGTACACAGGCAGGAGGTGAACCAAGTTGTGATCTGATCTTCCGAGAGGGGGGGGGTGGCGATGAGGTGTACGTCTCTTTAGTATTTGCATAAAATAAGTCCAGTGTTTTATTGTCTCTCGTGTGGCACGTGACATACTGGGTGAACGTGGGCAGAATGGAGGACAATGAAATATGGTTAAAATCACCCGAGAGGAGGAGGAAAGCATCTGGGTGTTCTGTCAGAAGCCTGCAAGTGACTGAGTGGATGATGTTACACGCTGCCCCAGCGTTTGCTGACAGATTTGCATAAACAACAATGCAGATCACCTGTGAGTATTCCCTAGGGAGGTAAACAGGCTGCATGCTAACAGCTAGCAACTCAGTGTCTTTGCTGCAGTGTTGCTCTTTAACCGTGATGTTTCCCAGTTTACACCATCTGTTATTGACTTACATTATCATTCCTCCGCCCCTTGCCTTCCCACTGTGTGGTGTCCGGTCTGCCCGTATTGCGTGGAAGCCCTCCAGTTCGATGTTAGCATCTGTTGCTAGTTCTGTTAGCCATGTCTCAGTAAACAACATCATGCTAATCTCTCTGAAAGGCACTCTCGTAGCGGGACATGGCCGCTAGCTCGTCTGTCTTATTGAGTGGCTATCGTACATTCCCCATGATAACAGATGGGAGGACGGGTCTGTACCTTATGTTCCTTGCTCACCGTCTCACTCCAGCCCGACATCCATGTCGTTTCTGAGTGATTTCTCCCGGTATGTCGAGTTTTTGCATTAAGCACTGTGGGCCGGTTAAGTGCTAACAGCTGGTCCCTGTTGTACCGTCTCCTGAGATAAACAATGTCTCCATCCACATCAAAATCACAGAGGAAACGAGTCTGGAGCACACTGTCAGATTCACAGCCTTTATTTGTGCTAAAATTAATATATACTGCTCAAAAAAATAAAGGGAACACTTTGAAAACACATCAGATTTTAACGGGAAAAAATAAGCTGGATATCGAAATTGTGGCAGGCTAGTCCAGCTTATTCAGATTTTAATCTGAGTAAACCCAGATTAAAAAAAATTGTAGACCTGCACCAGGCTGGGAAGACTGAATCTGCAATAGGTAAGCAACTTGGTGTGAAGAAATCAACTGTGGGAGCAATTATTAGAAAATGGAAGACATACAAGACCACTGATAATCTCCCTCGATCTGGGGCTCCACGCAAGATCTCACCATGTAGGGTCAAAATGATCACGAGAACGGTGAGCAAAAATCCCAGAACCACACGGGGGGGACCTAGTGAATGACCTGCAGAGAGCTGGGACCAAAGTAACAAAGGCTACATCAGAAACACACTACGCCGCCAGGGACTCAAATCCTGCAGTGCCAGACGTGTCCCCCTACTTAAGCCAGTACACGTCCAGGCCTGTCTGAAGTTTGCTAGAGAGCATTTGGATGATCCAGAAGAGGACTGGGAGAATGTCATATGGTCAGATGAAACCAAAATAGAACTTTATTGTAAAAACTCAACTTGTCGTGTTTGGAGGAGAAAGAACACCATACCTACTGTGAAGCATGGGGGTGGGAACATCATGCTTTGGGGCTGTTTTTCTGCAAAGGGACCAGGACGACTGATCCGTGTAAAGGAAAGAATGAATGGAGCCATGTATCGTGAGATTTTGAGTGAAAACCTCTTTCCATCAGCAAGGGCATTGAAGATGAAACGTGGCTGGGTCTTTCAGCATGACAATGATCCCAAACACACCGCCCGGGCAATGAAGGAGTGGCTTCGTAAGAAGCATTTCAAGGTCCTGGAGTGGCCTAGCCAGTCTCCAGATCTCAACCCCATAGAAAATCTTTGGAGGGAGTTGAAAGTCCGTGTTGCCCAGCGATAGCCCCAAAACATCACTGCTCTAGAGGAGATCTGCATGGAGGAATGGGCCAAAATACCAGCAACAGTGTGTGAAAACCTTGTGAAGACTTACAGAAAACGTTTGACCTCTGTCATTGCCAACAAAGGGTATATAACAAAGTGTTGAGATGAACTTTTGTTATTGACCAAATACTTATTTTACCGAGGAATTTACCAATTAATTCATTAAAAATCCTTCATTGTGATTTTCTGGATTTTTTTTTCTCATTTTGTCTCTCATAGTTGAGGTATACCTATGATGAAAATTGGAGACCTCTCTCATCTTTTAAGTGGGAGAACTTGCACAATTGGTGGCTGACTAAATACTTTTTGCCCCACTGTATATACATCCTCTTTTGTGTTCTTAGGTCATAGACTTATTACTGATTTTAACATTTATTAAATTTTATTTTTCAGGACATTGCATGTTAATGAACACTTTACATGTAAATATGCCAGAATGTTGCCAGAGCTTGTTTGCTGTATCCTTTTTAACTCTTCTAATTCACATGTGGCAGTTAGGGGAAGATGTCAGTACTTTTATCAAGAGCATAATAACAACAGTAATAATGTTTCAAACACTATGTCTTCTTCAGAGTCAGACACAGCAGTGTTGCTTTAGTCTTAAACTGACACGCCAACATTTTTTTTTCCCTGTTGTTAACATGTCTATAACACGTTTTTGGTGACTTACAAGACATCAAGAGCAAAATCACTCAAATGTCTCATATCTCTGTTTTTTTGGTGTAAAGTTTCACTCAAGCTTTCCCCACTCATCCCCAAAAAATGCCATTTTGGGAACAATATTTCTAGCTACAGCCGTGGACAAAATTGTTGGTATCCCTCTGTTAATGAAAGAAAAACCCACAATGGTCACAGAAATAACTTGAATCTGACAAAAGTGGTAATAAATAAAAATTATATGAAAATTAATGAATGAAAATCAGACAATTCTTTTGAATTGTGGTTCAACAGAATTATTTTAAAAAAACAAACTCTTGAAACAGGCCTGGACAAAAATGATGGTACCCCTAGAAAAGATTGAAAATAATGTGACGATAGGGACATGTTCAACCAAGATGTGTCCTCTAATTAACGTCACAGGTGTCTACAAACTTGTAATCAGTCAGTCGGCCTATTTAAAGGGTGACAAGTAGTCACTGTGCTGTTTGGTGACCACACTAAACATGGACCAGAGGAAGCAAAGGAGAGAGTTGTCTCAGGAGATTAGAAAGAAAATTATAGACAAGCATGTTAAAGGTAAAGGCTATAAGAGCATCTCCAAGCAGCCTGATGTTCCTGTGACTACAGTTGCACATATTATGCAGAAATTTAAGATCCACGGGACTGTAGCCAACCTCCCTGGATGTGGCCGCAGGAGGAGACGGATAATACGAATGGTAACAAAAGAGCCCAGAACAACCTCTAAACACATTCATGGTGAACTCCAAGGTCAAGGTACATCAGTGTCAGATCACACCATCTGTCGTTGTTTGAGCCAAAGTGGACTTCATGGGAAACGACCAAGGAGGACACCACTGTTGAAAACAAATACATAAAAAAGCCAGACTGGAATTTGCCAAACTGCATGTTGACAAACCACAAAGCCTCTGGGAGAATGTCCTATGGACAGATGAGACAAAACTGGAACTTTTTGGCAAGGCACATCAGCTCTATGTTCAGAGATGCAAAAATGAAGCATACCAAGAAAAGAACACCGTCCCTACTATGAAACATGGAGGAGGTTCTGTTATGTTCTGGGGCTGCTTTGCTGCATCTGGCACAGGGTGTCTTGAATCTGTGCAGGGTACAATGAAATCTCAAGACTATCAAGGTATTCTAGAGAGAAATGTGCTGCCCCGTGTCAGACAGCTCGGTCTCAGTCGTAGGTCATGGGTCTTGCAACAGGATAATGACCCAAAACACACAGCTAAAAACACCCAAGAACGGCTAAGAGCGAAACATTGGACTATTCTAAAATGGCCTTTTATGAGCCCTGATCTAAATCCTATTGAACATCCGTGGAAGGAGCTGAAACATGCCGTCTGGAGAAGACACCCTTCAAACCAGAGACAACTGGAGCAGTTTGCTCATGAGGAGTGGGCCAAAATACCTGCTGAGAGGTGCAGAAGTCTCATTGACAGTTACAGAAATCATTTGATTGCAGTGATTGCCTCAAAAAGTTGTGCAAAAAAAATATTAAGTTAAGGGTACCATCATTTTTGTCCAGGCCTGTTTCATGAGTTTGTTTTTTTACAATAATTCTGTTGAACCATAATTCAAAAGCATTGTCTGACTTTCACTGGTTAATTTTCATAGAATTTTTATTTATTACCACTTTTGTCAAATTCAAGTTATTTCTGTGACCATTGTGGTTTTTTTTCTTTCATTAACAGAGGGGTACCAACAATTTTGCCCATGTGTGTATGTCAGTATTCCCACTTAGCCTGATTAGTTACAACATTAACCAATCAGGCTAAGCACTGAAACCCATACTTGACTCTCTTGCTGGAATAGGGAGGAGCCTAGGAGCAAGCAGGAGCTCAGCTTTTTACATGTTGTGAAAAATGGCAGATTATATGGGGGGGGGGTGTTTGAAAAGTTTATAGGCTGAAAAGTTCATAGTGGTCAAATTTGACCAAATGTGGTTTATTTTTCAACCACAGGGATCCTAGCTCTGCAACATCGGTGGAAGAAGTGTGTGGACCGAAGGCGAGACTATGTTGAAAAATAAACCACATTTGGTCAAATTTGACCGGTATGAACTTTTCAGCACCATGTATGTGCTCAGTTTTTGGCTGTTAGCAAGAAATCCTCTTCTTTTAAATTACATGTCTTACCCATAGACATGAAAATACGACAGCAATGATTAATTTTATTTGGAAAAACCTCAGTGTCCCTGCTAAAATACTGGAGAGGACACGGGTTTGCAGCCTGCATGCTGGGGGAGACGGCCTTGGTGTGTGTGGCGCAACGGCTGGGGCGAGTACTGTTGTAGGTGAACCTGCGGAAGGATTGTTCTTGGTGAAGCTGAGAGTCACTACCCAGCTGGAGGGCTCCCCTCCTGAGCGCACCGCACTGAGATGTGCTCCAGAGACTCCCCTGAAGGAGTGGTCTCTGGTTATCCACTTACCATGGATCGCCTTGCTGAGGGACGGCGAGCAGTTTGCCTTGGCTGCAAGCCGGCTGGGAGCCGGCTTGCAGGTGCATGAACCAAGGCGAACTACTCGCTGACTCACAGTGAGGTGATCCGTGGTGAGTGAGTAACCAGAGACCAGTGAGGAGCCCTCCAGCCTCCACGCCGGGCCAGACAGTGACTCTCCGCTACACCGAGAATGATGCTTCTGCAGATTTACCGATGGAAACCTTGTTATGATTTTTCACTTCCTCAAGTTGGATTGCCTTCTGGGAGTCCTCGTCTTCTTCCAGCTACTGGTGGGCAGTAGTATGGGAGGCAGTGTTGCCAGATGAATGATAATTATCATATTTGTATTATAGTTTTGGAGATGTCTGTGGATGGAATCCCAGAGCCAACCTGCGAAGAACAGAAAACGAAAATGTCATGCAGAGCGAGGTGGTACCGAATGACAGGCAGGGCATCTAGTCATGCACGCATTTATCAACACAGTTCACACAACCAACACTAATAGTGCAAAAACCCGGCAAATCCCTGAAGCGGACCCAGGGTTTAAGTAATGCCAACATAATGGGGAAGTGATTGCCGGTGTGAAGGGAGTGTGCATGTGTGTAGAAGTGTGTGGGTGTGTGTAAGTGGAGACAGGTGTGTGAGTGGATGCCTGTGAGTATGTGAGAGTGTGTGTGTGTGTGTGTGTGTGTGTGTGTGTGTGTGTGTGTGTGTGCAAAAGTGTGCCCAGTTCCATGACAGCCATTCTAAGGCAAAAGCTTTTTTTTTGTGTATAAAAAGCTACAATATGCTATTCTGGGCAATACACATTGGTTTTTGAGGTGGTTTGAGAGCCGCTGGAGCGCATCTTTAAAGAATGTCCATGAAAGGTTGACAGTTCTTAAAAGCACATTTTTGAATAAAATTGTGCATGTGACTCGCTTCCATTTGTTTTATTTAAAAATGTTTGAAGTAAATTCATGTGTCATTGCAAACACTTGGCTTTAAAAGTACCAAGTTGTCACATAGTTGGAGGAAAAAAAATCCTGAAAACAAAACCAAAAAATGCATTGAGAATAATTTCAGAATCAAATCAGAGACCCTGAACCATGATCAAATTGTGGTGCCTAAAGATGCCCGGCCCTAATTCACACCTCAGCTGTAGAGGAGGACTGACTTATTGGACCTGTTGCAGTTTTAGTTGGTGACCCCTGCACTAGACCTGCAACCCAGAGCTCTAGGAGGCAATTTGTGCAAAAGACTATGTCCCCAGTTATTTTTGTACTTTAAAGTTTTTTGAGTATAATAAGCAATATAAAGAATAGACATTTGATATATGTTTTGTACATTAGTAATTAATTTTATGCATAATTTTACATTATGTTGGTAATAAATTAATTTAAGCCAAGGAACCGTTTGGAAGCTGAAAGAGCCGACTTTTTTTAGTGAGCCGAGCCATAAGACCTGGCTCTCTTAAAAGAGCGAATTCCCATCATTATTCGACCTGTAGATGATGTAGGTCTAAACAGTCTCACAGAAACTGGTGGCGTGGTGCTGAAGGATGTCATCCAGCATTGGGTGGTTGTGCTGTTGAGGCTTTAATTCTTTTTCATGATAGAAATTTCACTTGTTTATATATACAAAATCAACTTGTATTCACAAAATAATGTCTGAAGTACCCCTTCCTACCTAGAGTAAACATAGGCCTACTAACAAATGTGTCAACGAACAGTGATCTTTTTTTTTCACAGAGGTTCACGTGCCCAGTCTGTTGGAAGTTTTTTCTCTATCCATATTTTCACTTCTTCTTTCAGCTTCTCCCTTTAGGGGTCACCACAGCGGATCATCTGCTTCCATCTCACCCTATCCCTTCATCTTCCTCTGTAACACCAACCCTCTCCATGTCCTCCTTCACTGCATCCATGAATCTTCTCTGTGGTCTTCCTCTTCTCCTCCTGCCTGGCAGCTCCATCTCCAACATCCTTTGTCCAGTATATCCACTATCCTTCCTCTGCAGCTGTCCAAACCATCATAGACTTGTCTCTCTTACTTTGTCTCCAAACCGCTCAACCTGAGCGGTCCCTCTGATATACTAATTTCTAATCCTGTCCTTCCTAGTCATTCCCAGTGAGAATCTTAGTATCTTCAACTCTGCCACCTTCAGCGCCGGCTCCTGTCTTTTTGTCAGAGCCGCAGTCTCCAAACCATACATTATAGCAGGTCTCACTTCCATCTTGTAAATCTCCCCTTTCACTCTAGCTGCTATTATTCTCTCAGAAATTACGCCTGACACTTGTCGCCACCCACTCCACCCTGCCTGCACTCTCTTCTTCACCTCTCTTGTGCATTTTCCATTGCTTCGGACAGTTGACCCCAGGTATTTAAACTCATCTACCTTGACTACCTCTGTTCCTTGCGTCTTCACCATTACACCTGCTTCCCTCTCATTTGCACTCATGTATTCTGTCTTGCTTCATTCTGCTTGTCTCCAGAGCATACCTCCACCTCTTCAGGTTCTCTTCCACCTGCTCCCTACTCTCACTCAGATCACAATGTCACACTGTAGTCTGCAAACATTTTTCTCTATTCATATTTATGTGTCTACATTTGGTGAACAAAATGTTTATTTTCCTTCATTCTCTCTCCC
This sequence comes from Pholidichthys leucotaenia, assembly GCA_020510985.1. Lineage (NCBI taxonomy): Eukaryota > Metazoa > Chordata > Actinopteri > Cichliformes > Pholidichthyidae > Pholidichthys > Pholidichthys leucotaenia. Next base: position 291,478,388 of record CM035836.1, on the reverse strand, counting down.
AGATCTGGAGATACAATGTAATATTAGTAGGAAAACAACAACAAATTGGAAAAAGGACAGACCACAAAAACATCCCTGGAAATTTTCAACACTCCTTACATAGGCTGAAATCCTTATATGGTAATAACCATGACCAACTGTGGTCTAAATGATAGCAGGTTGCAGTCCAAGGAATAAATGCTCTGAAATAGTGTGTGCTTGATTTTAATGTATTCCAGACTTCAGAATACATCAAATACAAATATTTAGGAAAAGTCATGGACTAGGAGACATGCAGATTTTGTTCAAATGTATTCACATAGTAAACCCCAAATGGTCTGTCAGGCCATCTATTGGTTCTGTGCTGATGTTCACTACTTGGCAAACCAAAATGAACTGCATCAACATGTGTTACAACTCTTTACGAATGTGTGACAACCATTTACAAATGTTTGCAGCTGTTTGCGGAGACATAAATTGGCCCCCCCCCCAAAAAATCAAATATGTTCAAATTTTTTTTTGCCAACAAGAAAAACTGTTTTGGACCTTAAACACTGTTTGCGAACTGTTTGGCAACTTTTTAAAAACCCCGATAAACCCTAATGAAACCCCCAAATCACCATGTTCACTGGCATTCACTGCTCTGTGAGATACAGGGGTTAGAGTGGAAAAGTGCACGCAATGCTTTCTCCTCCATTCCAGTGGATTTTCCTCAATATCCAGCATAGGAGATATCAAGCAGCTGCTCAACTCTTCATCTATTGTCTGTTAAAGTGAAAGAGCGGGTGCAGCTGATGGAGTTTTAAGTCAGTTTTAACTTTTTCCTGAATGATGGCAACATGGTGTGCAGAAATGCATGTACAGACGTGGACAAAATTGTTGGTACCCCTCTGTTAATGAAAGAAAAACCCACAACGGTCACAGAAATAACTTGAATCTGATAAAAGTTGTAATAAATAAAAACTCTATGAAAATTAATGAATGAAAATCAGACAATGCTTTTGAATTGTGGTTTGGTTTAAAAAACAAACTCATGAAACAGGCCTGGACAAATATGATGGTACCCCTAGAAGAGATTGAAAATAATGTGACCATAGGGACATGTTCAACCAAGATGTGTCCTCTAATTAACATCACAGGTGTCTACAAACTTGTAATCAGTCAGTCGGCCTATTTTAAAGGGTGACAAGTAGTCACTGTGCTGTTTGGTGACATGGTGTGTACCACACTAAACATGGACCAGAGGAAGCAAAGGAGAGAGTTGTCTCAGGAGATTAGAAAGAAAATTATAGACAAGCATGTTAAAGGTAAAGGCTATAAGACCATCTCCAAGCAGCTTGATGTTCCTGTGACTACAGTTGCACATATTATGCAGAAATTTAAGATCCACGGGAATGTAGCCAACCTCTCTGGATGTGGCCGCAGGAGGAGACGGATAATATGAATGGTAACAAAAGAGCCCAGAACAACCCCTAAACACATTCATGGTGAACTCCAAGGTCAAGGTACATCAGTGTCAGAACGCACCATCCGTCGTTGTTTGAGCCAAAGTGGACTTCATGGGAAACGACCAAGGAGGACACCACTGTTGAAAACAAATCATAAAAAAGCCAGACTGGAATTTGCCAAACTGCATGTTGACAAGCCACAAAGCCTCTGGGAGAATGTCCTACGGACAGACGAGACAAAACTGGAACATTTTGGCAAGGCACATCAGCTCTATGTTCACAGACGCAAAAATGAAGCATTCCAAGAAAAGAACACTGTTCCTACCGTGAAACATAGAGGAGTTTCTGTTATGTTCTGGGGTTGCTTTACTGCATCTGGCACAGGGTGTCTTGAATATGTACAGGGTACAATGAAATCTCAAGACTATCAAGGTATGCTAGAGAGAAATGTGCTGCCCCGTGTCAGACAGCTTGGTCTCAGTCGCAGGTCATGGGTCTTGTAACAGGATAATGACCCAAAACACACAGCTAAAAACACCCAAGAACGGCTAAGAGGGAAACATTGGACTATTCTAAAGTGGCCTTCTTTGAGCCCTGATCTAAATCCTATTGAACATCTGTGGAAGGAGCTGAAACATGCCGTCTGGAGAAGACACCCTTCAAATCTAAGACAACTGGAGCAGTTTGCTCATGAGGAGTGGGCCAAAATACCTGCTGAGAGGTGCAGAAGTCTCATTGACAGTTACAGAAATGGTTTGATTGCAGTGATTGCCTCAAAAAGTTGTGCAACAAAATATTAAGTTAAGGGTACCATCATTTTTGTCCAGGCCTGTTTCATGAGTTTGTTTTATAAAATAATTCTGTTGAACCTCAATTCAAAAGCACTGTCTGATTTTCATTGGTTAATTTTCATAGAATTTTTATTTATTACCAGTTTTGTCAGATTCAGGTTATTTCTGTGACCATTGTGGGTTTTACTTTTATTAACAGAGGGGTACCAACAATTTTGTCCACGTCTGTATTTTAAAATCTGGGATCAACAAAAGTGGCTGTTTCCAGTAGCTCTTCTGTGATGGGGTCTGAGAACTTCTTCTTGAGGTACTCAGCAATGCTGGTTTTGATTGTTTTTGTCAGCTCTACATCATCTTCCTCCTCAGCCAGGACTCATGAATGGAGGATGTGTAGGATAGGCTTCACAAATAAAATTGTCACGTACTCTTCTCCGGACAGGGCATCTGTGAACTCCATCAAAGGCGAGAGTGCCTTGTTGACAGCCTTCAAGCATCCAGGTCAACCCAACAAGGTGCTTTTTTATCATCAGCAAGCACCTGCAAATTGCTTTCTTTTGTTCAAGGACCCTTGCAATCATCATCTGTGTCAATCCCCATCTGGTGGTACATGCCGTTTTCAGCTTGTGTTTGGGAGGTTTAGCTCTTGTTGTGCCTTCACTAATTCCTTCTTTTTATTCCAGCTATAGGAAAAAGCACTGACTATCTTTTCGCACACCCTCATTGCCCAATCCACTTTCAGTACATTGTCTGAAATACATAAACACATAAAGAGTTATGTTATTGTTGGGTTAATTTATATGTAAAGAGTTTACAGACAGCATAGTTCAAGCAAAATTAATAAGGGCTGGGCCATTAGATTAAAAACAGCATTTTTAATTCTGCTCTAATGATGACTCAGTAGCATTTTTTTGTATTGTGATGTGGTTTGTTTTGTAACACCGTAATATCAAACATGGAAACATTAAGAGAGATGCTTTTATCAATTTGTATTTGTGATGTTATAGTTATGCTGAAAAATAGCTGCAGCTCAACTGTAAATAACTAAATATAGTTTGATTTATATAGCACCTTTTTCAAACACATAGCAAAGTGCTTAGCAACAACAGGACAGACAATAAAATAAAAAAAACAAAACAAAACACAAGCACAGGCACACCTATGCAAGGCACACATAACAACACGCAATAAAAACTTCATCGTCACATGCAAACACAAAAACAGTAAAACGGAGAATCACTGTCCATCTATCCCCATTTACAGTAGTTAATACTCGAGCACAAAGTCTGACAAGCTAATGTGCGCTTCCCAATTGCTAGAGGCAACCTGTGGCCACAACATTGTTGTCATGTCCAAGCTTTGAGCTCTGTAGCTTTAACAACATTAGCGCCGTCGTCTGTGGCGACGGCCATGAGATTCTCCTCCATGAGGTCCCACACAGAAAACATATTTTTCAGGCCCTGTGCAATCATCTCTGATGTGTGATCATCTGGAAAATATGCCGTCTCAAGGTATCTGTTATTCAGCTTCCATTCATCGTCAGTATAGCGCTAAGTTAGGCTCAAGTACAGCTCCATCCTTCTGCTTGACCAGAGATCAGAAATGGCTGCAAAGTGCTAAACAGATTTCAGTTTATCAGTTATTTATTTATTTATTTATTTTTTTCTGACATCTTTTGTACATGTCAGTGTTATGTCTCAATAACGGGAGACCGGAGCCGTGTTGAACTGAGCAACAAACTGAACTTTATGATGGAACACAGGCACAATATATTCACTGGCTGTAGCCTGCCTGACGTCACCACTCCGACCTCCCGGCACAGGCTACAGCATGCCCCAAGAGCCAAATCCTCACACAACACTCCCCCCTTACAAAACATGGAAACCCCATAGATAACTCTCTCTCTCTCTCTCTCTCACACACACACACACACACACACACACACATATATATATATATATATATATATATATATATATATACTGTATATATAAGATGGACCCCTTAGAACACATGCAATATAGACAGGTTTTCTAAACACAGAACAACAAAACTAGTAAACTAAATGGGAACCTGGGTAGACTACCAGGACACCCTCCCGTGTTGGTGCAGATTATTCTGCCGCCCGTTCCCAACATGCAATAGCTAAAGCTAATTTCAGGACATAGTCATCAAGGTATTTGGGCCTCTGACACGTCCTAGCCAAGCGCCCCACTGAAGGGGAACCTGCTCCAGGCTCCGGCGGCCACACTTGTGAGTCCCTATCACCCTCACCAGATGAGTCCCAACCCACATCAGTCCGCTTTGCTGCCATTCCCGGACTGTGTGCAGGTAACGGCTTCCTGAGTCTGCTGGAGTGCCACCATGACCTGTCCGAGAGCTTGAACGTGTCCTTGCTCCACCGCCTCATGATCTATAGGTGCTCTATCCAGAAAGGCTGCAGTTTATGCGTGTGGTTAGGGTGTTTAATTCAGGCCTGGTCTGACACATCGAGTTTGTGGGCTTTCACCCTGTGCTTCCTGTTGAAACGTCATTTCATCTTCTGCTGATGGGCAATGACCTGGTCTTGTGGAGGGTCTGTGTTCTCTGAAGAGAAGGTCGTGGGGGGCCTCAGATGGCCCAGGGGCAGGTGGAGTTCACGCCCCAGCATGAGTTTCGTCGGGAAGCACCCTGTCGTGGTGTGGGCCGTTACCCTGTAGTGGAGGAGTGTGCTCTGGAGGGCATCAGGGAACGTGAAGCCGTCCACCAAAAGGGCTCTCAGACCGTTTTTCAGAGTCTTGTTGAAACGCTCCACCCCCCAATTAGCTTGGGGGTGGTAAAACGCAGTTTTGATGTGTTCCACGCCCCTAACACCCAAAAACTCCTCAAACCCCCCAGAGGTGAACTGTGGGCCATTGTCCATAGTGATGGCATCTGGGACCCCCATCTGGCGAACAGTGATGAGAGGAAACCTGTAGCCACCCCCGTCGTGACTGAATTAGTGGACAACACCTCCGGCCATTTGGAGAACAGATCGTAGATCACAAGCAAAAACTGGCTGTCCGGGGGTGTTATATGCAGTTCGCTGCAGATGTCTAACTAGATGTGCTTCCAAGGGCCCTCTGGGTATGGTAATGATTGCAGGGGTGGGGGTGGGGGGTCCGCCGGTCTTTCCGCTCTCCAAGCACGGGACACAGTTCTTTACCATGGTTTCAATGTCCTTATCGATACCCCTTGGAGGGGACCCTGCACCTGGCACCGTCGGTCTAGCCTGTGGGTCCACATCAGACAGCCCCCCCCCCCCCCAGTCCCAGCTCTCATTGAAACGTCCAGCTGTAGTTTCAGACCTCTGCAACGGTGGCAACCTTCTCAGCCTGCCGGCGTGCCACCGAGACCCATCCTCCAGCTCAAACGTGTTCGGGCCCCTCCGACTCGTGATCCGCTGTTGCCCCGTCCACATTGGCTGTAACTTGTGGGAGCAAACTGGGTGCTTTAGCCACACCTGGTCTGCTTCCCTCAAACCATGGTCTCTCGTACTGTGCTTCCTGTCAAACCTCCATTTCATTCTGTGTTGTTGTCTGGCGGCCCAGTTCCACACTGTCTCCGTTCCCTCCAAAACACCTGTTGTTGGTGGTCTCAGCCGGCCCACTGGCAAGGGCAACTCACGCCCCAACATGAGAGTCGCCGGCGAACAGCCAATCATGGCATGGACTGACACTCTATCATGCAGCCAAGTGTCATGTAGGGCATCCGAGAATGCAAAACCATCCGCCAGGTGGGCTCTCAGTCCATTCTTCAATGTCTTATTAAACTGTTCCACACCTCCATTGGCCTGGGGATTTTAGAATGCGGTCTTCACATGTTCCACGCCCCTGCTACCCAGAAACTCCTCAAACGCTCCAGAGATAAATTGTGGGCCATTATCCTTTGTGACTGTGCTCGGGGTCCCCCACCTAGCAAACAGAGACGTTGGGAACCCTGTGACCACTTCCGTTGTGACCAATTTGGTTTGAAGTACCTCCAGCCACTTTGAGAACACATCATAGGCCACAAGCAGAAATTGGCTATTCACAGGCGCCGCATGCAGTTCGCCACAGATGTCCAACTTGAAATGTTTCCAAGGTCCTTCGGGGTACGGCACTGGCCGCAGTGGTGAAGAAGGTGGTCCGCCCGTTTTGCTGCTCTCCAAGCATGGAATGCAGTGCTTCACCATGGCCTCAATGTCCTTGTCAATACCTGGATACCAAACAGCGCCCCTACTGCGTTGCTTCACTTTGACCACCCCCAAGTGCCCCTCATGCAGCATCGCCAGGACCCAAGCCCTCAAGGATGATGGTATCAGAGCGCATTGCCCTCTAGTCATGCACACCTCATTCCAGCAGTTCAGCTCGTCCTTGAAATGATGATAAGGTGCCAACTCACCCTGCACCCTCACTGGCCAACCCTCTCTGATCGCCGAGCGCAATTCTGTTAGCACCAGATCCCGTTCCAACTCCTCCCTGAGTTCCTGAGGGGATACTATCTTCTGGAGGGTTCCATATAGCGCATGGATCAGGTCCACCTCGGCCAGGTCATCGTCACCGTCTTCCGGCAGGGAGGAATTAACCGTGGCATGAGACAGGAGGTCTGCCACAATGTTCTCTTTGCCTGAGGTGAACTTGGTAGTGAAGTTATAGGCTTTCAACCTCTCAGACCCCCTATGGATTCTCAGCGGTCTGTGCCCCCACCCCGACGTCTCCAGCAAAGTTGTGAGTACCCGGTGGTCCGTTCTCATGGTGAAATGACGCCCGTAGAGGTAAATATGCCACCTCTCACACACCTAGACACAGACCAGCGCCTCCCTCTCATCCACAGCATACTTCTGCTCCACTGCTGATAGGGACCTCAACGCGAATGCCACCAGGTGTTCCGTGCCATTCTGAACTTGGTACATGACCACCCCCAATACCAAACCGGATGGGTTGCAGGTCACAATGGTCTCCTGGTTGAGGTCAAAATTGGCCAGCACTGGTGGGGAGGTTAGTTGCTGCTTCAACTTGGTGACCGCCACCGAGCATGCAGGGGTCCACTCCCATGGTGCATCATGCTTCAACAGAGCTCAGAGGGGCTCGATCATCTCCAAATAGCAAGGGATGAACTGTCCATAGAAATTAACCATGCCCAGAAATGACGAAACCTGAGCCGGCGTTGAGGAATCTGGGATGCGCAGGACTGCCTCCACGTTAGAAAGTAGCGGTTGGATCCTCCATCCCGTCAGCTGAAACCCCACGAACTCCACTGTGTCCACTGTGAAGATACACTTATCGCCATTTAGGGTAACCCTGTGCTCTTGGAGTGTTGCCAGGACCCTCTCCAGCTGCCTGTTGTGTTCTTCCTGTGACACGCCGTGTACCACAATGTCGTCTAAGTATACCACCCCGCCCTTGAGACCAGCTAGCATCGTTGACATCACCTTCTGGAAACAACTAGGTGCCGATCTCAGGCCGAATGGCATCTGGGTATACCTGAAAACCCCCATGTGGGTCACAAATGCCGTCAAGTTTCTGCTATCCGGATGGAGTGGCACCTGCAGGTAGCCCTGGTGGAGATCCAGCTTCATGAAAAACTGGGACCCACTGAACGTCGCAGTAAGATCCTCCATGGTCTGGATAGGGTACTTGTCTGGAATGACCTCCTTGTTCACCATCCAGAGGTCTATGCATGGCCGGGTGCCTCCCCTTTCTTCTTGGCCACCACCAGGTTGGAAATCCACTGCAAGGCGTCCACTTTCTCTATGACGCCAGTCTCCAGCAGCTTGGACAGCTTCACTGAAACTTCACTCATCCCGCAGTGCGAGGGGAAGTCGCCGCAACGGCTGAAGCTTTGGTGTCATGCTTTTATCGATGAGAGGGCGATGGTAGAAAGCGTCTATACGACCCAGGCCCCTAAACAAGGCAGGCCAGCGGAGGTGCCATTTGGGCTCTACTGTCACCATGGTCGAGCCCTCCGGGTCCCCTACGGAGAAACCCAGCTCCCCTAGCAGGTCGATTCCCAATTCCCAATAGGTCCGCCCCCTGGCGTGCCACCTGGAAAGTGAATTTTGACACCATCATCAACCCACATGTCACTGAGAACTCCGCTGTGCCCACCAGCTCAATCTCCACATGTCCATACCCGAACATCTTCACCGCTCCCGCGCTGATAGCTTTCTTAGGGAACAGTTTCCTCAGTGTAGCCAAACACAAGATGGATCTACTGGCTCCCGAATCCACCATAAGGGGCATGTCGACCCTGTCGAACTGGAGCATGTACCACTTCAGTGGCCTTTTTCCCATGCGTGCTACACACACTCGTCCAGTGTCTCTGGACTCTGCTATCATTAGGCTAGGAGACAAAGAGTTCACTCTGCTACACGCCTTCATCTTCCTGTTCTTCTTCTTAGCTCATATACGAGGCCTAGTTAGCATGCTAACCATAGCATTCGGCGGGAAGCCACTAGCAGCTGACTCCTCGCTAGCTGGTGATATTAGCCTATGCAGTGTAACGGATTCCCTCTGCTTCACTAAGTCCAACACACCTTCCAGTGACAGAGGTTTCCGAGTTAGCCTTTGCATGCTTACCAGCCACGAGTCAGTGGTGCTGTGAGCTAGCTTTTCTCTCACTAGTCCCTCTGCCATAGGCCCAAAGGGGCATTCCCTCACTAAGCTGCGTAGCTCCATGATAAACGCCTGCATGGACTCACCCACTCGCTGCCTTCGGTCGAAGAATCCAAACCTTTTTTCGGTGATGGTGGACTGGTTACCCAAGGTACTGTCCATAAGCACCAGCCCATCTTCCAGTGAGCCATCACCACACAGCCCGAAAAAAACACATTGCCCTTCAGTGCAGAGGTAATGCCCTAGCAGGCTACTCCGTCTCTCCTTGCTGATGCTATCGAGTCCAGCCGCCGTCATATGCACCTCGAACATGTTCCTCCGGCGAGCCCATGGTATATCTGGTGCACCCTGATACTGAAGGAATGGAGGTAGCTCCCTGACGCACGCGCTCATTTTTCCTCATTGCCAAATGTTATGTCAGAATAATGGAGGACGGAGAGCTCTCTCTGTTGAACACTGAACTGCTTTTTTGAACTTCATATTCGACTTTTTATCCCAGCCGTAGCCCACCTGACATCACTCACCCTCCTAACCCTGGCTGAGCTACGGCAAGCTCCAGAGTACAGTTCTCATATGTAACACAGAGTATCTTTCGTTAAAGATTTTAATTAGTTTTTTTTTTTTTAAATGACTGTCCTCCACTGTAGCTATAGGAGCCATGTCTTTTGAGATGTAGTAGCCAATGGTGCCTGCAATTTCTTTCCACCTTCTTGAATCCTTTTCATATCGACAAGCATTAGTAAATGCTTCTGCTAGCGACAGCTGTTTTGAGGGCTACTTGTCACTGGTTG